>OY728148.1:1659832380-1661044567 GCA_963277665.1 Viscum album | reverse complement strand
ACCCACATGTGGTTCAGACATGTACTCTACATGGCTGTGTTCCCCTACATAGGTTTTATACTTAGGAACTCATATACATGGGTGAATCCTATTGCATGGTATGTATAACATATACCTGAAATATATTTGTAAAAATAATAACTTTTCCAATTGGGAAGAACACACGGCACATGTTCCTAAACTACATTTCGCGTTATAGGGATTTTTGAATGGGAAACTCCACAAATCATCTAACCCCCCCAATTTATTCCAAAAATTAATATATAAAAACACTAGGGATATAAAGAAATGGTAATAGGGCCTTAAAACTACAAATATGTAGTTATACTATAATTTATGAATAAAAATAAAAATGTACTACCTTTGGGAGAAATTCTACTAAAGAATCACTTGTTTCTCTAATCTATAACTATAACATGACAATCCAGATACTCTAAATATCTCAAATTCCACCCCTATTCCTATTAATATCCATCTATATCACTCACTATATACCATTCATATCTTGTTATCCCAATATTATGCGAGCAAGGGGTTATACCCAAGTATCCAGGGATGGAAGAGGAAGACAATAAGTTAAAGGAAAATAAATAAATGAAAATAAAAAGAAAAATGGTCGATGGGCCAAGCTCAACACCTAACATATGTTTATAAATTGACAAAAAAAAAGACCAATTAAAAACCCAATGTAATATATTGATCCAAAATTTGAAAATTTGTACAAAATATATAGCTAAATGAATGTGTGTAAACACATTAATATTTAATTTTTAAAATATTAAATATTAATTATTCCACATAAAAATGAACATTTCATCAATCCACAAAAATCCAATCAAAGGGTCAAAACACTATTCAGACAACAACCGAGAGGTCATAAAAAACATCGATGAAAATATACTTTGTTAAAACAATCATTATAACAATTATAAGAATCTAAAATAAATGATTCAAATTTCAACTCAAAATTTCAATTTAGGGAGAAAACATGTTCATACAATGTTGTTCACCTTTAAAGTTGTCAGTTTCTTCATTGAAATCATAACACCATGAATATATAAATATTTTATTTCTATTATAGAATTTTTTTTAAATTTCTAGCAATACATATGTTTATTATATAAATTAATTAAATGAAGATAATTATGAAGAATTTTCCCCTATTATCCAAAGAGGATGTTATTTTTGTTTCTCCAAGAAATGAATTAAAATATTTCTTTGAAGGGGAAGAAATTGGGTTTCTATGTACATCAAAATATTTTAAAAAAACTCTTATATAAACCAGTCGAGAGATTCATGTAATCCTATGGTATGCGAACATTTTTTTAAACCACCTATAAGAATAAGAATCAAGTGATAGTGATCATTTTTTAATAGATTAATATTTTAAAGAATTAAAAGATATAAATAATTATTTTCCCTTATAAATAGTTACTTTTTTGGGACTCTTTAAATTTTAAGAAATTATATCACTCAACTTGATTGTGAGGAAAATAAATATGATACACCATTATAATAAAAATCACAAACATTCATTGAACACTCAAAACTAGTTACTATCAAAGAATATGGGTATAATGATTTGTCAGTGAGATGATACAAATTTTACAAAGAGTGTAACACAACAAAACAAATGTATATATGGGTATAGTAAGTATTTTTATAATAAGATCCATACTTTATATGAAATATGAAAAAAAATCATTAATGTCAAAAATGATAAACTGGATATGAAATCTAAGAGGATCAATGATAATGAATGATCATTTCAAGAAAAGTTTTCTTTGTATAAAATAAATATTGATAATATGAAGAAGAGTTATGAAGATATAATAGACTTTTATAAAGATCCAAAGAACACCCTCAGTATAATATATCTTGTATTTGAAATAATATTGTCCAATATTTAAATGGATTTTCTTAAGACATCACAATAAAAGAATTATAAAGACACAAACATGTAGTGTTATAAAGAGTATTCTAAAAAATATATTTAAATAATATAAAAAATCAATCTCTAAATAACATGATTATTTATTTTAAGCACCAAGAATGAAACAGGTATCATTCATATGTGAATGTGACAGTTTTCCTAAATAAACTTATTTAAAATGTAAAGGATTAAATAGAAATTCAATATAGTTAATTATTAAAAACAATTTTTATAAATCCACCACAATCTAAATGTTGGATAGAATATGATTTGTGGAATGTGGTTCCCAAATAAGAGTAAAATAAAAGGTAAAGAACATATAAAAACTGTGTGGTGATTATGGTAAAAATTATTGATAGGCAAGAAAATGTTACTGAATATCATGTTTTTGGGTCATTATTAGTGCTACAAAAACAATAGTAAATTTTCATAACATTTTTTTCTAAAATGAACTAAATAAAAATACCATAAAGGATTCCCATGATAAGGTGGAGTAATCTAGAGAAGAAGAGAAAACATTCACATAGTAATAAGAATATATCAATATGATATAATTTGTATAAAATTAATGAATTTTATGGTGTTGGTAGAGTTGGTGGTTGTAATAGTGAATAATTATCATCAAGGAATTAAATAATTGAAAAAAAATCTGATAATACAATAATTTTTTTTGAGAAAGAATAATTTTCCTGAAGAAAAAATCTGGATAAGTCAAAAAACAAAATTATCCATATAAGTCTTATAAGATATATGGAAGATCCCAAACCAAAAATATTAATGGAATTTAGATTCAAATTAATTATAATAAGACTATGAGGAGTGTTATACCTAAATTTTTTGATTAGAATTATTTTTATGATAATTCATGTGGAAAATCTAATAAATATACTAGTGTACCCAAAGCCACTCTTGTGGTTTGGACAATTTATTTGGAGGGAGAAAAATAGTTAGAAGAATAAAAATAAAAGGCTTTTGAAATGGTTATAATGTAATTTCCTCATTCAGAATATGTGATTTCTGAGTGGTTGTAAAAAAATGAAAACACATGTGTTAGAGAAGTTCTGTGTGAGACATAGAATAATGCCAGGTACATATTAATATAATTTTTATACTTTTTACATCACAAGAATAATCCATAAAGAAAATGAAAATTGAATCATGAAATATATAATATTTGATAAATAACAAATTTTAATATAAGAAAAAAAGTTTCGTTTGAAGAGATCCATGCAATCAAAGGGAGAATTATATATGAAAAACATATTTCAAAGAATGACTATTAAAGAGAATGAAGAAAAATCGTAGAGACAATATCAACATTGCAGGTGAAATTGGGGGGACAAGAATACCCAATATAGTCCGCTAATATTCATTTTTGGTATTTTGGTTTATAATTCAATGAATTTTAGGGAAATTAATTTCTTAGGTATAAAATGCAAGAGGCAGTGAGTGATGCTTATTATTTTGAAGAAAAGATATGGAAGTAACCATCCTAGAATGATATCTCAATTAGTATTAAAATTAAAACATAATAAAGGATCATATTTGATAATCTTCAATAGTGTGTTATCATGTAAATAAAAATAATTATTAAAAAGATACTATCTTGGTTTAATCATATATTTATTTTCTTGAAGGAGGGTTGAAGAATATCATCCTTAGAGAATATGTTGAAGATTTCAAATCTGGACATCGATATAATAGAATCCAATTTTGTGTATTATTCATATTAGAACTTCTTGAAATCGATTATTAAAGAGATTCATCATTGTATTGATGTTTATGATTATATTTTTGTGGAACATTAAAGAGTAATGTGGATTAAGATTCCATAGAATATTTTCTCATGAATATATGATTATTTCAAAAATTTCTTTAAGATAATTTCATAGACATGGTATTTTATATTAACTATATTATCCTTGATAAACATAATAATATTTCATGATAAACAGGTATATTTTTTTTTCAATAATGACATGAATAATGGAATGATTAATAAGTTCAAAGGATATTTCCAAATCATATTATTTGTACATGATTGTTTTTAGACTATTTATTAAAGTCAGTGGAAGAGTTTCAGGTTTATATTTTTATATTTCAATTGGTATCTATAATTTGTTTTCAATTTTGAATATAATTTGACATTAATTAAGCTTATATTTCATGTTGAATTTCTATTTGGTATCATTCAAATTTATAAGGGACAACTTAATTTTTCCAGATCATACCCTGCTGTTTTCTACACAAATAAAGACTCAAGTATACCGATATGAAGTGTTTTATAAAAAAATTATATTTCTTAATTTAAATCACTTTACCTAAGAAAATTCTATTACTTATCAATATGTCGAAGAAAAAACTAAATGAAGGGTTGATATGTAATGGAATATACGGCAAGACACATATTGATATATCATTTTTATATACATATTTACAAATAATTAAAAAGGGGATATTATTGAGACATATTTTTAGATGTCATATGTTTTTTCAAAGTGAAATCAATATTTTGAGGACAATATATTAAAGACGTTGAGGATATTCCTGGAGGGTTTTGGATAAAATGTGCATATTGAAGAATAAGCTTTAATGTTTAATGTTGAGGAACATGAGTTTTGAGTAGAAAATTATTCTTCATATTTTTTCAATTTATTGGGTGATTCAAAATTACATGATACATAAAATAGATATTTAATTTGAAATCAAATGGATGTTTGCATAAGGTAATGAAATATTGTGTGTAATGACATGAACTGTAATATATAAAATTTCCCTTTTAATTTAATTAATTTTTTTATTCTGTAATGTGGTTGTAGAAAAGACATTAAATTAGTTAGACTTATCGTATCATTTTCAATTTACTATTAGTAAAATTTACCATTTTAAATACATCCTTCGAATGGTGGTCACATGATTTGTATTAGTATAGTTTTTTAACAAATATAATTCACCCATACAATGAAATTGATGGCCTCAAATAGTAGTATTGTACCATATAAACCCCATTTATTAGAACTTATGAGGGAGATAGAATCCTTTGGATTTTACCTTGAAAAATCAAGGAGGTAAGGTCCAACAACGTAACCATGAGACAAACTATTTATGGGATAATTTCAAGCTCACTGTGATCATGGCCCAATCCATGTTCATCAAACCACACCATGAAATTCTTACTATCAGGCACCTTAAAATTTGAGTGTTTTCATGTGTATTAAATGGATATGTATAGATACCCTATAAGTGTGATTATGTAAATTATTTTGTGAATAATAATGATTATATTTCTATCCCATTATTGTTACATTATAAATGTTTTTCATTTTTCCATAATAAAATAAAAAAACCATTTTTTTGGTAATATTAAAATTTAATTTAGGAATTTATTTTGATAAATTAATTTATTTTCGAAATAATTAATATATTTTTAAAATATCATTTTTAAATGATTTATATTAAATATAATTTATTATATAATTTTTGAAGTCATGTGTAATCATTATAAGGGTTCAAAAACTATTATTGGTGAAACCCAATATTTCGCAATAAATGACTACTATTTTGTTAAAAGTGAAAATAAACATATTAGTATGTTATTTAGATAAAATTAATATTATGTTTCTAATTACATCATCAAATTTATATCATAGTGAGTTTTTCATAATTTTATGATATGGTTAAATTTTCGAGTAAAAATTAAATACTGTATAAATATACAGTGTGTATAATGAAATTATAAATACCCTAATGTGATATAATATATATTATAAATATTACACACAAATAAATATATATTTTTATCCCCAAAATATTGTGATTGTGATTTTATTTTATTTATCTTATAAAGTTATTATAAATCCTCCAATTCTTATAATATATTTTAAGGTTTTAAGATCATGACTTTAGGAGAATGACTAAATTCCGCATAAGCAAGAGTTTTATTTGATTAGGTTATCCCATTGGACTTATAAAATTATTATAACCAATCTAATTAGCTATTATTCTCATAATATAAATATTTATTATTGGTTGATGAAGAATGGATTAGGGTGTGTGAGAAGTTATTACTAACATGATACCGAATCTGAACGAAATATCTATTAATATTGAATAATAATAGTGACATCCCAACATTTATTATTTAGATACATTATAAAGAGTAGAAGAATAAAAATGTGATCTACTATAGCCAATAATTCACTTATTAATAAAGAGGGAATAATATAAGAATAGAAGAACGTATTGTGTTCATATGTTTTTACATGAAGATGTAGAATAAAATGGAGTATATTGAACAATATATATATGTATTTCTATCTAATAAGATGAAGAATAATAATAAAGTGTATCTTAACATTTTTCTTCTAATTAGATAATAATAAATTTTTTTGTTTAGTGTTAGGAATTATAATAGAATAACTAACTTGCTATAGTGGATGAGAAGAAGTAGTTGGAGCACAACATCCAAAATGAGACATCACTATATAATGGTGTAAAAATATATTATTATTTACCATAAATTAAATTATAATATTATTGGATATACCTGAGTGAAGGATTTAATAAATATGTTTTTGGGATATACACTTTATAATTTTAGTATATAATACTATAATTATCACATGGTGTTAATACATTATTGTGTGACCATGGGTTTTACCAGATAACACTAATACTTTTCCTTCTCATATGAATAGGTAATCCTCGCAATGCATTATTCCTTTTATATCGGTCTCTCTGTATGTTTAGTTTTGCTAAAAGAAAATGGAATTCGAAAATTGAAAGGGAGAATAAGGAAATAAATTCACCTTAACCAGAAAAATAGGTTTACAGAAAAATATGATAAATATATTATTTTTTTAAATGAACTATAGTAATTCACCCCCTGAGTATCATTATTAACTCTCCTTGGATTCTAAAATATATTCATCTACCCAGTTAATAAATATTTGGGGAATCCATAATCCAGAATTATATTTATTATATTGATATGCTTTGTTTTCCATATTTATTTAATATTTTTGAGAAAATGATAATATTAATATGCATCCTTATATATGATGAAAATGGTGTACATTGAAATAGATATCGAAGTGTTTGATAAAATTCACACCAAATATCTTTATAGCATGAGTATCATTGATTCTTTACTAGTAGAAGATTATTTCTTAAATTTAGGGATTAAAAAATTCATATATCTTTTGTGCGATACAAATTTCCATGGTGTCACATTTTTTCATTGAATGAATAGGGATTGAGTTTTAACTAGATTGATTCTCATTAAATAGTTTTAATTATTATATAAAAGGAGTTTTTAAAGGATAATTGAAATGTTTTTCATGCGATATGATACATGGATGATGTAATGATATCATTTAAAATGGATTTTATGATATCCTAATGGTTTTTTGATATGGTTTAACTTGTTATTATATATGATACTATTATATAAAAAAACCTTGCCACACTGGGGATAAATTATGGCGAACAATTATTCTTTTCTCTTACCAAATATTTTTCTCATCTAGTAATGATAACAATGAACCTTTCAATAATCACACACACAAATTATTAAATACAATAACTAATTATGGGACATAAATGTTTGACTTGCATTACTAAAAAAGGTATACACTAAAGAGTATAATCCAATGGGCTGTTGACGTTCCAAGGATTAACACTATACGCTGAGAATGTTACAAATGTTTAGGAAAGTCATAGTACCGATCCAAAAGAAAGACCCTCTTCTAATATTTTAGTAATTTATTTTATATAAATAATAAAAATATACATTATAAATATCACCTGAAATGATTTCCTATGAACAAAATTACAATAATCTAATGAGGTTGTCGTCATAGTTCTTCAATTAAAATACCATTTCCTGGTCTTAAAAAAAGTTATATTTTTTAAGAAATATGGGTCTTTGATGTTCAAATTATTTTATATTTTCCCATATGTTCATTAATTATCTATTATATGAAACTATACTATTTAGTTTTCACATAGAAAAATAATTTAATAAATAAACCACATGTATCCCCTTAAAGTGTCCTAAAAACCAATCATTAACCACCCACTATGTCAATAGTTTTATTCCATTTTTTTCACCCTAAAATTCAAGGTGTGATCCTATAAAAACATTTACAGGATAAAAAAGAAATATTTACACAACTACCAGGGTATAATGACTGATTCTGGTTGAAAATTCCACTCAGACAACATCTTCCATGATCACCAACCCATGATACACCAACTTCCTTAAATATAAATGATCAACATGTTATTTTCAATGACATGGTGCATTTTAGTTTCTCATTTAAATCAAATATAAATGATATTAGTCACCTTTAAATCCATTAAAAATTTTATATAAAAAAATACCATATTGGTCCCCCATTTTCTCATTATTTCTATGTATTTTGAATATAGTTACCTCCATGATGTGGTCTGTACCAACAATTGTGTTTTCCTCCATCACTAAATTTCCTTAAAAATCATGATACCATTTCCGTGCACTCAAAATTCCGAATGTTATCCACCTATTTTATATAGATAAATCTCAAATTGAAAAATTTAGAGGTCTATGGTCTGGTTACAAACTATTCAACCTTTTCCAACCACCATAAACATAGTTATTTTTAATATTGTATTATTTCTTCTTTGGAAACCCACTTCAACCTATATAAGTCCTCAATTTTAAACCCCATGACTTATTCTACATTATTTTTCCAATTAAAAATTTTAACAGTCCGTTAAATATTTTTTATACCACGTCAATTTTTCCATCATAAATACATTGACTAAAAATATTGGGCATGGATTTGAAAACTTCTTTCCTCCTATGGTTCTACCCCACTGTACAAAAACTCTCCCTTTTACTTTTAATTTACACTTCCTATATATATTTTACAACTATTTTTATTCTATCACACACCTACTAATATTATTTTTTTATCTAAGAAAGATAGGTATATTGACTTTTTTTTAACCTAGTGCTACACTGTAACACCCCTGAATGATAATGAGTTAAATGACTAAATGATATGAATCATTTCAACAATATGCACCTTCTTTTTTCGTAAGCCTACCTGATTAGAAGTTCATAGCTATTCATGCTTGGTCTAGAGTAGTGTTCAGGATGGGTGACCTTCTGGGAAGTTTCCCATGTGTGTCTGAGTGAGGAAAAATCACATTGGAATGAATATGTGCTGGCATGTGGGGACATTCATTAGTTAGATGACCCATTTGAGCACATGGGTGGGCCCTAGGGTGGGGACCATGTGTATGCGGGGCATCTGGTGGTACTCGGCATGACAGGACCTGACGACCATGTTAATGCGGGGTGGCTGTACTGTCACTGGGACCCAATTTTCAAATTTGGTATCAAAGGAGGAACCCATACTTAAGTGCGGTGCACTACCTAGGTTGAGATGTAGGGCCCACAATGAGGATGTTGTTCTTTGGGGGGGGGGGGGAATGTAACACCACCGAATGATAATGGGTAAAATGACTAAATGATGTGACTATTGTCATGAAGGAGCACCATTCTTTTCGAAATCCTACCTGATTAGAAGTCCATAGTTAAGCGTTATTGTCCTGGAGTAGTGATCCGGATGGGTGACCTTATGAGATGTTTCCCAGGGTGTCTGTGAGTGAGGAAAAAGCACACTGGAGAGGACATGTGCTGGCCTGTGGAGATAATCATTAGTCAGATGACCCGTTCAGGCATTTGGGTGGGCCCCAAGGTGGGAACCATGTGTCTGCGGGGCAATTGGTGGTAAATGGTGCGCCAAGACCCGACAACCATGTTATAGTGGGGTGGTTGTTCTATCAACGGGACCTAATTTTCACATTTGGTAATAGAGGTGGTACCCAACCTTAAGTGCGGCGCACATCCTGGGGTGAGATGTTGGGCCCACAATGAGGATGTTGTTCTCTAAAGAGGGGGTGATTGTAACACCCCAGAATGATAAAGGGTTAAATGACTAAACTATGTGATTCATGTTAACTAGGTGTATCTTTGTTTTCGGGAGCCTACCTGATTAGAACTCCACATTTAATCATGTTTGGCTTGGTGTAGTGATCAAGATGGGTGACCTTCCGAGAATTTTTTTAGGGTGAGTAGGGGTGAGGACAAGGAACACTGGAAATGACATGTGTTGGATTGTGGGGACTCTCTTTAGTGAGATGACCCATTCAGGCATGTGGGTGGACCCTTGGGTGGGGACCACATGTCAGCGGGGGAAACTAGTGGTACCTGGTGGTCCAGGACCCGATGGCCATGTTAAGGCGAGGTGGTTGTGTTGTCACTGGGACCTAGTTGTCACATTTGGTATCAAGGGAGAAATCTAGCCTTAAGTGTGGTGAACTACCTAGGTTAAGATGTAGGTCCCACAAAAAGAATACTGGGCTCTACAGGGGGGTGAATGTAACACCCCCGAATCATAAAGGGTTAAATAACTAAATGATATGACTCATGTCAACAAGGTGCACCTTCTTTTTGAGGATCCTACATGATTAGAATTCCATAGTTAAACGTTCTTGGCATAGAGTAGTGATAAGGAGGGTGACCATCTAGGATGTTTCCCAGGGTATGTGTGAGTGAGGTAAAAGCACACTGGAAAGGACATGTGCTAGCCTGTGGGGACAATCATTAGTCAGATGACCCATTCAGGCACGTGGGTGGGCCCTAGGGTGGTGTCCACGTGTATGCGGGGAAACTGGTGGTACCTGGTGGGCCATAACCTGATGATCATGTTATGGTGGGGTGGTTGTGCTGTCACCGGGGCCCAGTTGTCACATACATTTTCATCGATTTAGAAAATTGGGTTCCACCATTATTTTTTTATTCATTAATCTATTAATTTTATTTATTTTAATTTTTTACCTTATTTTATATCCAGTATGGATTTTTCAAGATTTTAATTTCTCATTGAATAGCGTGGTGCCTACTTACAACACTAATATACTCACCAAACTGTAAAATGTGTAAGGTTTATTTTTAAATGTATTCTAATTAACCAATTGAAAATAAATATAATATATTTCTAAACATGTTTGAAATAATACCCCCTTTGGATTTTTATTTTATATAATCCTTATTTTTCCTTATTTTTCAATCCATTAATCAATTTCAAAATGTTTCTTCTCAGATTAAATATTTTAACTGTATCTCCCATATAAGGTAACTCACCATGACAATATGTTTTTCTTTTGTCCTCTAAAATTTCTTGCCACTTTATAAAATAATTAAAGGATTATACTATTCCACACACTTCAATATCAAATATCCTTGAAATATTCACAGTTCTATATACTAGAAAATGATATTTGATGATTTTTTATACCTATGCAAACCAAAGTTTGTTTTAGAAAAGAAGAGAAAGAATTAAAATTCTCCAATGATGATTATGATTTCCATATCATCCTTCTTATGGATACTTATTCACCTCAGATGGTATCTTTCACTATTTTTAATATTAATAATGAAACGAAACATAATATACAAAGGGGATTGTAATGAACCTCACCGTACTAAAGTACAGATAAGAATTTTAACAATATGTTGTAACATATTCTTCTCTAAAATTGATGTGGCTGATTTTTTTGTAAAGTCATCTATAACTTGATGATTTTCCCACAAAATACAAATTTATCTTACTTTTCTAATCCATATCATTAATGAAATATTATCATATATCTAAATTCTTTTTTGAGGAATTTTGTACTAGTATCATAATTAGATATATTAAAATATGGTTTTAACTATGGGATATAAAGGGTTGCTTCACCTCCTCTATCCAATTTCTGTTTCCTATATTCCACTTGTATACCAACATGTTTATATGAAATATAATCCAATTTAGTCATTCTATGAGTGATAATTTCTTAATTTTGTACATTACTTAGAATACACAATATTTTTAGGAAAAGCCTCATCTACTAATGGATTTTCGATCCACAATGCAACACCCTATGATTTGTTTTCTGATTCTAAATAAAACAAGTATGTATTATAGTTTGTGATACACACAATACCGAACAAACATGAATAATGATTAATTTCAATAAAAAATCAATGAAATTATAGTATAGTTAAATAAATCATTATTGACAAATAATTTATTTTTTTTAAAATTAAATGTGTAATATTTTACTTATGAAAGTAACATTAATTATAGAGAGATCTTTTAATTGAATTTTGTTTTTTAGGAAGGTGAATATTTTTAATGAAATTTTGGTAATAAATACTTGTAAAATTAATTAATAAAATACGTATAATTGTTTGTGTAAGGAAAATGAGTACAATCCGATAATTAATAACTAAGTAGAATTGGTTAGTTTAAATAAATATATATTATAAATTACATATTTAATTTTAAAGGTAAATGTTGATTAATTGGGTTAATGAATTTATTAATATTGTATTTCTATACATGAAAAAAATAAAAAAGAAATGCATTTTCTACTATAAATTGGTTATAAATGAGGATAAAATCCTATTATGGTAATGAAAAGATATTTTCCCAAAAATATACTTTTAGGTGCATAAGGAATTTATATTATTGATAAAGTAACATAATCACTAAGGGTTAATTATTTTAGTGAAACATACTAATAATATATAATATACAATAAATTACCATTCAGTTAATTATTTCTATATGGTAAGGAATGAGAATAAATTAAGGTTTTTCTTTAAAAACTACATTTTATTTTCTAATAATGGTTTTTGTGAATTCTTTTCATGGAAATCAAAAATAATTTCTTTTACCTTTTTAATTTTGTTTTTAAATAGATTTCATATATTTAATCAAAATATTTAAATTTGGTAAATAAAATTATTTCATTTTTTATAAATATATGTTATCATAATAACAGTTAGTTACAAGTTTTAAGGGTAAAAGGATTAAAAGACCGTTAAACGAATATATAAGGTCACAAATAAAAAAAATAACATTTCCTCGGTTGATTGGTTCACTATATTATCAACATAAATTAAATTATATTCCAATTTTATTAATCCGTGGCCACTTTCTTTGAAAATTGCATTTATTTTATTTTAAGATAACTATTATTTGGAAAGGAGAAACTCCTCTACCATATAAAAGGATCCCTTCAACCCATTAATTATCCACACACCACAATCAAATTATCACAAAAAATAAAATATTAAATACCTCAAAAACTCACATTACCATGTTATAGAGATTTTGAAATTAGAAAATACTAATATAGTAAGTCTTAATAAATGATGTAATGGAAAATATCCATATAAGATGTAATTATTTTAACTGATCCCTTTTAAGTTTCGTTTTTCTTCTAGCTCATCCAAATATATTATATCTATCATCATATAATGAAATTATCATCACTATTATACTGAAATTTTATTATTTTTATGAAATATCCATTATCTACCTTCCTCTAATTCCATTGGAAAATAAAAACATCAACATTATTATGCATAGACAACGTCATCCATAAATTGAATATTTTATTTTACATCACTATTTAATATACATGGTTATAAATATTAAAATAATTAATAAATATAAAATTTATAACAATATTAAAATTTAAAAAATATATTTCTTTATTATATTAATAATATTAACAATATATCATCATCATATAATTTAACTTAAAAAATGAGCATATTGAGGTACATTGTAAGTATTAACTCATCATTATCAATACATTTATTTTTTATAGAAATATTTTTAGAAATAATTTATCACTAATATAACTTTTTCCTAAATTATTATGTTTCTATAAACATGATATTATCATTATAAAATCTCTTGTTCAAACTCATTTAGTTATTTCAACCTAGTTTTGTCGGGGTAAGTTTTACCACTTATATGAATGATGTAGTAATATTTACCTCATGAAGAATTTATTATTGTTAAATAGTTATAATTTCATGTGATTTTGATGAGTTCAAGTTAGTTTCATAATTTTTTAATTATAATATATTTATGGTTATTGGTTAATAAATTCAATTCTTTTTATGAAATTAAAATTTTTTATAAATAGATTTCTCATAATTCTTTGAAAATCGTTAATATATTACATTATAATTAACATGGAGATTATGAACTATATCAAGAAAAATACTCAAAAGATTCATTAATGTTATAGATATAATGAAACCATTACCAAGGTGGAAAGAATATAACCCTAACCTCAAACATACATTGAAAATGAAACAGTTAACTCAAAAATACTTATTTAAACATAGAAATATTTATAAATAGATAAATATAATTTTTATGGAAATATCATATATTAATATAAATATATATTTTTCAATATAAATATAATATATATCTAAATATATTATATAAGAGTTTATATTATCGTCAACGAAGTGGAAGTATGGTGTGAATGTTTATTTTACTATCTGATTATTATTCAAAATATTTTATGTTTAAATATACATTAGGAGAATTATATGGTCAATATCTATTAAACCTTTTATATTTGTTTAAAAAATATATATTTCTATATTTTTTATGTCTTCTTGTCATTTTTCCTCTTTTGGGTACTCAAATAAACCAAAATAATTATTATAAGAAAGCCAACTTTATTTAATTTTTTATTTGGGAATCATTACCTATTATGTTTATATATATATACTTAATTTTAAAAATTCTCCTATCTTTAATTATGTAATTGGATAAATTATTCTTTTATCTTACTTTACCTTATTAGTATTTTTAAGAAAGGTGTCTTTAAAAAAAATATGATCCATTTATTAGACATTTTAAAAAAGTGTGAAAAGAATACCTTTTTTGAATTTATAAATTACAACATTTTTTCCATTTTAACCATTATTCATTTTAAATAATCCTTTTTAATTTTTTATGTTTTTAAAGAAAATATTATTTAAATTATAAAAAAAATTTGAAGTCAACAAATGTAAGGGGTTTTTTTTTGATATTTTCAATTAATTTTATAATGTATAGAGAAATGTAATTTTATTCATTGTAAGATTCCATTAAATTGTATTCTACTTAACCAGGGATATGATCTAAAGATACCATTAACCATATTTCTTGAGATATAATATGATCAAATTATTCAAATTTTAATTGAGAAATATTGAAATGTTTTATAATTGATTCAATACAAATATTTATTTTTTAGTAAGGAATATTATTTATCTATTGTATTCTTCATTCAATATATGAAGATTGGATTGGGAATGTTTAGTTATGAATAGGAAATAGAATTATATAACCCCTTGATTTTGTAATAGTTATCAAGATTCAAATAATTTTGGTTTTTTGATTTATACATATGATATATTTATAACGCCTTAGATGAGGCATTGACAGTACATTTATAATGATTTAGTGAAAGGTGGTTCCCATGTTATAAAGATCCTCAGGGCATCAAGACAGTATCATAAGAAAAAAAGTTGTTTTACATTACTTAATGTTTATGTATTTTTTGAATACATTTATATTTATTGAAAATATCATTTCTAAGGCCTCGATGAAAATATTAAGATGTATGAAATTATTTATTCCATCACTGATAAAACATATGTTATTTTTCATGTGATTATTAATTTTTCATTTTACTTGGAGGTATTTCATGATAAAGTTTTGGATTATATAGTATATCAAATACGTATTAATTGTAATATTTTTTTTATTCCACAGGTATTCATGAATGCTTCCATAGTACAGAACCCCTTACTTGGAATCTAAACTCCCACTATATTTTGTTTCCTTTCCTAATAGAACCAATAAGGGATTTTCTACTGAATTAAAAGATATATTAAATTGAATAATAATTTTTAATTAAATATATAATATTTTTTTTAATTTTACAATGGAATAATATTTTCATTTATATATATATAATCTGATGATACTACTAAAACGTTCAATCCTATATCACTTTTTTCTTGTATAATTATAATATAATAAAAGAAATATTCAGGCCACTAAACCCGTGGTTTTCATAGTATGTATAATAAAAACTATAGTATAATCCTTGAGAAATGTATTTCATAATAACAGAGCTTGTACAAAAGTTATGAAAAGTCAATAAAATAATCATGAACTTAAAACAACATAGGATTTTTTATAATATGGATCCATAATTAAAATATTGGAAGATAATTAGGTGAATCCATTTATTTAGAAATTGAACCAGTTAAAATAAATGGAAAACAATAAACACCCATAATCATTATATATATTTTCCTCCAATGTGATAAATAATGTTGGAGTTAAAGATGAAATGATTATAAATATAATGCAGAAATTTATAACTAATAGCCTTAAATGTATATAGCACTCTGTTACTCCGTAACAGGGTTTTACAATGAAATATCACTTCATTTGATATAATGAACATCATAAAAGGGAACCAATAATCGATTAGATTATATGGAATGGACTAATACCCTAGGGATGAAACTTCTCACTAGAGGAAATAGTCAAACAAAGAAGGTTATCTTGGTAGTTTAAAATCTAAAAAGAGATGTTGATTAATCTTGATCATTGAATCAAACAAATAAGAAGATATATGTGATATAGGGTATGTAAACAATCATTAAAAGTATTATTATTTAAAAAATAATATACTCATGGGATACAAGATGATTTGGAATGGAAATTTTAAACATTCTACCATGTATAAAGGAAAACGTAGATGAATATGAGGTTATCTTTACATGGTAAAAAAATCATGTTGTGGAATATATATGTAATCAATAATAAAATTTTGACTATTTATTTGATTGGATAAATCCATGACATCATAGGGTGTTAATTACTCAATAATTATTGACATATGAATATAATATATTAATTTCCATCAAGGAAGATGAGTAATTCTCTATATCTTATATTTAAAAATAAATAATGATAAAAGAAGGAAAATTGATCATAATATGAGAAGAAATATGGAAAGTGGGAGTAGGGAATGGTGTAATTTTAAATATTTAATAATTATTCCAAGAAACACCATTGTATTTTTTAAAAGTTAATGGGAGCATTTATCAAGAGTAAACATAATATCCATAAGGCTCATGAAGGTATGTACAAGAAATTGACCACATGTTTATGGAGATTTAACTATAAAGAGAAGATACATTTTTTAAATAATTGACCTAAACATTATGAATATTTACCTTACAATAGGTAAAGAGAATTGGTCCAAGTTTATCTAATTACTATATTTGATGATTAAGTCCCTAAATGTGTGATAAAATTTTAGTTTGATCATTAAATCTTGGTCACCTAATGTTGTATTTGAAATTATATCCACACACTATTTTTTATGTTTCAGGTATAATTAAAATATTGAATCATACCATAACAATATAATGATAATGTTTTCAATGAGGGTGATTAGTGGGAATATGGTTAAAAAATAATATATTGGTTATTTATTATTGTGATATAAAAATATTCCCTAGTAACAAAACGTTTGGTAATATATTTGGTTGACTTTTAAATAATTAGGATTGCTATGTTAAATTAATTTTATGGATATAGAAATGGGGAATTAGTATATTACACATAAAATATCCAATTTTAAATAATGGGTACTATATACGATGGATTGTATTATGGTAATAGTATTATAGAATTTATTTTAGTATTTTTTCACTTAAACTCAACAATTTTATTTTGTAATGGATTGAGAGGGGGGTAACATTCCATTATTTTTTGGATATTATGATATATTAAAATTTTATTTTCTCTCCCCATGCATGAAAAAATAATCATGTTTATTTATGATTTGAATACTGAGTTTATGTATAGTTGAAAAACTAATTAAAACAAAACTGATGTCTAGAGTTATGCATACAAGATATAATGAAATTGGAAAAGTATATTTTCTCATATTTTATATCTAAATGGTAAAATAATTAATAAAACTAAATTTAAACGAATTCAAATATATCGAGTCTTATGTATAAAATATTTCTCATCTATCCATGTATTCTTTGTGAAAATCATATATAATTTTGAGTTTGATAATTGTATATTAACACTTTTAGAAATATTTAATTTAGAAATACTATGTTTTCTATCAATAAAAAAATGGTAATTTTCCTGATAATATATATATATATATATACACACACACACACGAGATGATGCCTTGTTAAAATAGATTCAATCTGTAAATAATAGATTAAAATTTATATGAAATAAAATTTTTAGAGGGGATGAATGTAATAACATGATATTTTATTATCTATTATCCATTTAAGAACACTAATATATTTCATAGCTTGTGATATGTGCAACACAAAACTAAAGTAGTAACATTTAAATTTGATATGATGAAAAAATATGCATCTAATATTACACCTATGATATGATACTTTCATTTAAATAAGTAAAAATTAAAATTTCTGAATTTTTTTTAAAGAGGACTGACAATCTACCACACAGAGAATCTTGTATGTATTCTCCATTAAATAAAACTAGTATGAATTATAACTTATGATAGGTGAAACACCAAAATAAATTGAATAATTTGTTATTAAAATACATAATTAAATATATTACAAGATACGTAAATGAATCATATGTGACAAAGTAATCAATTTTATAAAATTCAAAGGGATCTGTTTTATATTAAGAAATAGTTTTAATTCTAGAGAAAGATTTTTGATGAAATTAATATTTTATTTAAAATAAAATATTTTTTAAAATATTATATCAATATTATTATAGAAAAATAAAATTATTACATAAAATATTGACTGTGAAACAATAATTAACAATAATCTAATTATTATTTTCCGAATGGGGTTTTTGGTTTATAAGTATTATTTTCTATTATATATTACATGAATATTTAAAATATAAATTTATCAATTTTAGAATTAAATTTATAGAAATTTATTTGTTATAATTGTAAATAAAAGAAACTATGAATCTTAAAAATTATAATAATTATTTATAAAATAAGATATATTTTTTATAGAAAATATATATATTTTAGAAAATTATTTCACAATGGTTAATGATTTTTTATTTTAAAATATTTAATTATTCAATAATGGTGAATGATTGTTGTGTAATTTATTAATAATATATATCATCGATGGAATTTAAATTCCTTTAATTATTAAAATATGATAGGCGATGATAATTAATAAATTATATTCTTAAATAATACAATTTTTTCTAAATATTGTTTTTAAGAATTTAGTGTGCAAAGATAAGAATTAATTTATTCCACCAATAGAAATTTATTTTATGAAATGGATAAAATATTGAGAATTATCATATTCAAATTTTATATAATATAAATATTATTTTTAGTTATAATGAAAAGTAACCACATTAATAGTTAGTTACCACAATAATGAGTAAAATGGTTAAAAAGGTGGTCAAACTAGGGGATATGATAAAAAATATCCCAAAAAAATGTGTATAATTTTTCAGTGTAGTATATTGTGAACTTCCATTAAATAATACAATAAATATTTCTAATTTTGTGAGGATTATATGAAAATGAGAATTATTTTATTTCAAGATGAAGGGTTTTTAAAAAAGTGTAATCCCTCTCACTTATAAAAGAATCCCTACACCACCTCGCTTTTCCACAAAACCTGAACAACTTTGTGTGGAAAATAGCTAATATATACATCATAAACACTATCTCCCATGTTCTATTTGTTTTAGTCTCACTAAAGGCCTATCTACGAAGTGTTAAAGTGATATCCAAAGGTCGATATGTAAGGAAGATGAACCTATTTTAACAGAGCTCTTTCCAGTGTATTAACTCTTAAACCTCACAAAAATATATTATAATCATTATATAATAATTAAATAACTCTATTTATTATAATAAATTGTTATTATTTTTATGTACAAACCAGTATCCAGCTTTCACCAATTCCATTTGAAATTGATAAAGACTTTAGTGTTATGTGAATATACTACCATCCAAGAATGGATTCTTTAATTTTTCACCATCACCCTGAATGGATGGTTATAAAAGTTAATTTTTTGAATTTATATAAAATTTATTACATTATTACCATTTTAAGACATTTTATTAGTTATATTATAAATATTAGACAGAATATGGTCATTATAAAATTTAACCACCTAAAACCAGCATTCTGTGAGATATTATGTGTAATAAATACATACCATTATATTTCATTTAATTATTCATCTATATCTTTAGAAATAAATTATATCACATAAATTAAAAATTAGTTCATTAATTTTCAATAAATTTTATATTATCAATATTAAGTAACATTTCAAACTCATTTATTAAATATAACATGATGTTATTTGGGATAATTTTTCCACCAACATGAACAATTTAGTAATTTTTATATCCCTAATGATTATGGAATATTAAATAATTAATATATAATGTGATTATTATTAATATTAGATATATTAACAATTTTTTAATGGAAATAATTCTATGTATATTGATTCAGAAAATCAATTTTTAATGTAAATTAAAAAAAAGATATTTTCAATCATTCCATGATAAATATTACTATAAGATACATAAAATTTCTACGAGACTAAGAAAATATATCAGTGAAAAAATATATATTCAATAAAATTGTAGACACAATATAACCATGACTAAAGACTATAGACTAGAATTGTCAAACAAAGACATGTATAGAATGCAAAACTAAAAGAAAAAAAAAATTATTCTAAGTAAAAATTATTCATAAATGTGTAAGGAGAAATTATTAGTGAGTGGTATATATTAATATAAATATAATTGTTTTTATAAATTTATAATAAATATTAATTTATTATAAAGGATGATACATCGTTCTCGACCAAGAGAATGTAAGAGGTTTAGGTCTATTTTACAATCTTATTTTTATTCACGGTAGTTTATGTTTTAATTTCCCATGGTAGAATTATGTGATATTTCTCTATAAAACACCATTAATTTTCTTAAAATATGGTTATTTTTTGGGGTATTTATTTCATCATTCCATTTATCTTATATTGGGTACTCAAATTAAAAATAAATTAAAAGAAAACTAATCTTAGTTCTTATTTTTTGTTATGAATCATTCTATTAAATATGAATATTTTTTTATAAATATATTCTTTTACTAATAATATTGATTATGTTATTTTAATTTTTTCAATGAATATATAGATAAAATTTTAGAATGTAATATTTTTAACGTGTTCTCTATTATTAATATTTTACACTATTTAAAAAGGTTTGAAAGGAATGTTTCTTTAGTTTTTTCAACATTACTTAATTTTCACACAACATGACCATTAATAATTATTAATGGTCATTTTCATGTTTCTAAAGTGGTTTTAAAGGAGATCTTATTTCTCTTATTTTTTTATTTTTTAATATATTATGGAAACAAATTCAATTTTTTATTTGTTTTTAATAAATTTTTCTAATATCTTTTTTAAGGAGTGATTCATCTATGTTAACTTTATATAATTTTTATTATACCTTACTGTGTATATTATATAATGGATCAATCAAAAATCTATCTTATGATATATTATAATAAAATTATTTCATTATTGATAGAGAAATAACAAAAATAATTATACTAAATTTAATATAGGTATTTCTTGTTTTCTAATGAATATCGATTATGTACTATATATCTCCTTCAATAAATGAAAATCTCAATAGAAATATTTAGTGATATGTGGGGCCTAGATTTATATAGCCCTTCGATTCATCAGTATGTCTCTTGAGACATGCTTGTTTGGGTATATGATGTATGTCTTAATGTATATATATAATTTCTTATAAAATTATTTGAAGACAAATTTATTATTATTTATTGATGGGAGGGGAATAAAATTATATTTCCCCTTGATGTATCATGTAGGTATCATGAGATAATAAATTAGGCACACTATACTTATTATTTGGGTATTTTGTGTTTTCTTTTCCATTTTTTGAAGATATTCCGGCTGAATCCTCAATAGAAATAATAAGATACCTAACAATATGAATTCTATCATTGGGAAATTATTTATTATTTTATATGTTATTATTAAATTTTTATTATACATTGAAATATTTGTTTGTCAATTTGGTGATTATATTTTATATTTAAGGATTATTCAATCTACTATATAGTTTCTGCCCTAAGTATTAATGACAACTTAAACTGTATTCAACCCCTTAATGGGAATCTAATCTCACCATTAATTTGGGTTCATATCCCATGGGTATGATGAAGAGATCATTGAATTAATGAAAGGATGTTATAAATCGAATTATAATTTTTCATTGTGCTTATAAGAAATGTTTTATGTTTCTAAGGTAATATAGTAGTCTAAAATATATGTAGTATCTCAAGGAAACCAAACTAATTGATCTAATGTTATGTTATCTCTTGTATCACATAAAATTATAATACAATAAATATTAAATGTTGGTTACAAGGGTTAGTTTTGTTATAAATAATATCTCAATCCCAATCCACATCTACAATGTCATTCTATTGTTTATAATTCCATGCATGATACATTAATCCATAATCAATTATACCAAAAATGTACCTATGGATCCCCTTTACAATAAAAAAACACTACTCCATTGGTAGATATTAATAGTATAAACATAGTAATGATATAAAAAATATATATGGACTTGTTATTGTGAGATAAAAAAATTATTTATTATCTTACTGTAAAAGGTTTTATCAGTATATTTACTTTTAACATGTATTCCCAACATTCATACAAACATTATTTGTGAAAAAAACTAGTTGTCTCTTCAAAATCTAAAACTTAATCGACTACTGTTTTTCAAATTTATTCTTATAAAATAAGGTAAAATTACATTTAGGGATAAATTATTTCCCAATTAAAAACATGGTCTCCCCAGTCGTAGACATATCAAACTTCATGATCATCGTTTTAATAATTCCTCCAACTTCTTATATTCACTAACTATAATTTAACCAATATACACATTCACCATAAAATTTTATTCCTTACTAAAATTAACATATAGATGGTGATTGAATAACCCTTTTTTGAATTTCATCTTCTTTAAGAATGTATAAATTACATTATAATGGGATCTTGGTGCATCTTTAAGTTTGTAAGAAACATTCATCATTTTTCATACATTGGATTCATTATTACCAATCAAAAATAAAAATGACAGTTTAATGGTAACCAATTCTTTGAGAATTTCATTTAAAATAATTATATGGACATTAACATGGTTGATTATAAACATCCATTACAAAACTAAAATATAGAAGAGACTTATTAATTGAAATACATCCACGAGTGCAAAAGTTTATTCATATAAATTTCTTCTATATTCACACACCACTTACACACTAATCGTTCCTTATTTCAAATCAAATTTCCTTACTAATCATGCTTATTTATGAATACTAATTTAATTCAAAACATATTTTGATCTATTCTCCTATCCATAATCTCTTGTGTCATATTTTAAAAACATTATCAACATCCTCTTTTATGGTATTGAGCTATGACTAATCCTTCAATTCCACTTTAAATGTGTGTAGCTCCACATGAGAAAATAAAGAGTTTTCCCGATATTTTTCATTTTATATGTTTTTAGGTAGAATTTTTTCATAGATGATATTTTTCATGTTGAACTCAACTCATATTATTCAATATGGTTTCACTAGTTCTCTCTTTTCATAAGCTTCTCCATCCAATGATTCATCATTTGAATACTCCTCAGATTAGTGTCAATCTGATTTGTATATAGTTCTCATTCGCCATCACTAACCACACATAGATATGGGTTTATAGATATTTTATATTTTTCACTCAAAATTATTAATATAACAACATTTTAAAATATTATTCAACCATTTTATAAACATTTATAGGCCTAACACTTGACTAATTATTATAAAAAAATCCATTCTCCCACTACATCACTTTATGTACCAAGGTTTCTTTCCTTCTTTTGAAAGTAGCATCACCTTAGAAACACACAAAATTTTAGCGGTGTTATCTTTATTCCATAACATATTTATTATATATTATTATTCTCTCTAGGTCATAAAAATTCTAGTTTTTGTGAGTAAATAGACACAATCATGGTTTCCTTAAAGTTGTGAGGATATATTCAACTTTGAATGAGTAATGTTTTGTTCATAATGTTAACTATTTGATTTCACCTTTCCTAAACACTTTTATGACATGATTTTCTCATTTGATTGACTTTTGGATTTATAATATTAATCTAAAAGTTTTATTATACCTCATAAGTGGAATAATATATTCTATTCTCAAATAAGAGATCCTCAATGGTTCTTCTTGTTTCGTTCATATATCTCCATTAAAATAATGTAATGAATTTAATCAACAATGTCTTATCATTAATAATAAATATAAAATAATATATTCTATAATTAAAAATAAATAATATAATTTACTTCTCAATATATATTCTAGGAACCATCATGGGTTTACAAACATCAGTGCGTATCTTATCATGTAGATTTGAGGGCATATGATTCATCTGTTAGTAGGGGTTTATAACTATTCTCCCTCTTACAAAAGCATGAGAGGAATTATCTATATTTCATAATAGATTCATAATGTTATCAACTAATTTTATATTGGAGATATTTTTTATATATTGTTAATTGGTATATCCAATCCAATAATACCATAGGCTAAATTCATTCTCCAACATAAGGAAACATTTGTGGTTTTATTTCAATACACTTCATATAGATTTCTATTAGTTCTCAATCCCATCAATATTGAGAATATGGTTCCACCTTTGAAGGATAATAAATTTAAATGAATTTTGAAATCTAGTTCTAAGTTACAAATTTTAATTAAAATGAGTCGATATATATAAATATATCCATATAATGAACTTATATATTAATCATTTCATGTCTAATAAGAATCATATTTATTCCTCTTTTGATTTTTAATGATTCATCATTATCGAACCCCACTATTATATCATTATGTATCGTCACATTCTTTTGGTTCTTTATAGTGTTAGTCATGTGGGATCAACACCCACTATTTGAGATCCACATATTTTAAATTTATTTATAGAGAATAGTCATTTCAAAGATAAAATATTCTTTCATCATTTTTACATTCAACGTGGTTCCGTTTTTAGATGATACATAGAGTGTTTTATCCTTATGTTTTTAATAAAATTTTAAAAATTAAAATTCATTTTCTTTTAAAGGATAAAAACACTATTGTATTGGAATATTATAAGTGATTTCAGCTACATTTCATATTTCGATACCATTAGAGTTAGTTTCACTTCTCTATTACCTGTAATTATTTTCCATGTGGCTAAATTTTGAATAGTTATAGAAAAACTAATAAAAATAATTTTCACTCTTAGATAGGGTATTTGATTCCATCCTTTATTTTGAATCTGAGGAGAATCACCTCTAAAATATTTATCTACTTCCATACAACAGGTCATCACATGTCCATGAAAGAAACTTAATTGGAATTTCAATTAAGTAAAGATATTTCCCCAATTTATTTTACATATGTTTCCATCTTTGGAGTAATTTGTTTCCTATTGGGTTAGCCTTATATCTTTATTGTTTTTAACAACATTAAAATTTACATCATTCAATAAAGAAACTATTTGAGGATTTTATGTATCACTTTCACTTATGATCCCAACCATTCAAATGGGCCTCAGTAAAAGTTCATTTTTGATCATATTGATAGCCTTGATTCTTCTTCTTACTGTTTCTATCAATTCATTAATAGAAATATTTTAGAATTAACACTTTTCTTTTCACTATGAATATTTACTTTAACTTCCTGTTTCTTCCGCAAAGATAAAATATCTTCATCAAGAGATTAAACACACATCCTCATTTATTCCACCTAGGTATTCCTATCATATATATATATATATTTTATTTTATTATATACCCACCTAAAAATAAATAACTTATTTTGATTCATTTTTAAATAATTCATTATTTTACACTACCTTATCAAGTCAAATAATTTTAGATTTATAATGACCAATATATATTATTTATTATTCTTATAAAATATATATTTTTATTTTTTAAGGTGTTTAATTTATATATTTTCCATATCCCCTTTGAGTACAACCATGATATTAAAAACTATTTTTGGCTGATCATATTTATAATATTTAAATTTGTTTCTTTCAATCATCGCTATCATAATATATTTCATATATATGATTAATTCAAATTTATTATATTTAGTTTAACTTTTATATATTTTTTTCTTCATTACATTGTAAATTTCTTCATGAAAACCTATTTCTAATTGTATTTCCTAATTTAATTTTACTTATTAAAGGATTTTTTTGATGGAACGTATTCTTCTGTAAAATTATCCACCATCCTTCTATATCATTCAGTGATATTCACAACCTTTACATGATTAAAACAAAAAAATACTTTACCATTTTATATTCATTTTCCTTGCTTGAATATTATTGAGAAAAGGGGCCTCAATTATCACTTACATAATCCTAGTTATTTCTAGAATCTTTTACCTCAATATTCTCCATGGATTTTTATATAAATATATTTTTTGTGGTCATTTATATGTAATATAAAATTTTACTCTAATCTTATATGAAACCAAAAATATATAAATATAAATGTGTGATATTTTAATGTGGTCCTGTTAATCATCAGGAGACTACTTGGAATTATACAAGGGTATAAATATTTAAAGAATATTTTTCATGATATTGAAATCTCTACTATGATTACAAAGTCTATAGATAGATCGTAAAATGTATAATAGTTGGTTGATGTAATTATTGTGTTCTCATTTGGTCACATTAAGAGACTAGAAAACATATAGTGTAAGATAATAAAATTTTACTCCTTCAATGTGTTTTATAATTCATAAATAATTTTTATATTGTACCACATATATTTTTTTGAAGTGTATCCCATAACATTCATAATCAGTTTTTTAATAATCTAATATCCCATATTGGTACGGGTTATAAATTTCTGAAGTAAATTAATTTTTCCATTAATTAATGGGTGAAAGTTTAAATTGAGGATGCAAATGATACAAAAATAGTTTAAATTGGTTATGGAAATATTTTAAATGATGATTAAGGATTGGATGGTAGATTGGGTATTCATTTGAGCCTCTAGTGATTTGTGTTACGTTTTTGTGATTTTGGTGTTTTCTAGTTAGGGATCATATTTTGTTTTCCATAGTTTATGGAAAACATTGAAATCCCATGATGGTCTTGGAGATTTCATTTCATTTTTAATTATGAATTATTATGTTTAAAGGTTATAGATTGACATAGGTTATACCATGATATATAATGGTAAAATTTTTGTGGGTGGTGAAGATCTTAGGAAACATCACTATTTATTTTCATCAATTTATAAAAACAGTTACCCTTGTTGTAGAGGGGAGGAAATATTATGAGCTTATTTGGAACATAATTTGTCTTACTATATGACCTATTCATGTAAGTAATTTTAGAATTCATAGACAAGGGAACTTGGTTGGTTCATGTTTTTGAAAATAGAACAAGTAAACATTGTCAATACCCCTAGTTTCACTAAATTTATTGAATTACCTAAATTACCCCCATCAGGTTTTTGTCCAAATCCCCTATTCATCCCTCATTAAGTGCATGAAGACTAGTTGTTCTCCCAAGACCTTCCTCTAACTATAACCCTTGTTTTGGGGTTGTGTATAGTATGAGCATTGGGGGGTATTGATGTTAACATCAACCTATGGAAAACTATTCTTTCCTCATTTTTCATATTCTCTAATTTTGGAGTTCCATGGTTTCGTTTTTGTTGAATACTCCATCAGGGCATGTTGGAATCATCTGTTTCTCAATGTGATTTAGATCAGCTTGCATGAGATCCTGATAAGACTTCATAAAGTTGTAGAATGCTGTTTCTTTATGTTTTATGTTCATGGTGATTTTTTATTAGGTTTCCTATAATTATTTAGTTTAAATAATTTTTTTTAATGTTATCGCCTCTTAGGTATCTTTACATGAATGGTGTCAGGACTCTGTTATGGGCCACTCAAGGTGGTTTCATGATGATTTGATAATACATGAGCACTCTGTGGGTTATATAGAATTATCCAATATGAGGTTTAATTAATTAATTAATTGTAGTTTCTTAATGTGGGACTAGAGATTAGGTGGCCAAGATTAGATTCCAATTATATTGATAATATTGGATGAGTCATGGATGGGATTTAAAAAATACGAGGATTTTGGAAGTACTTTTAAATATTCAATAATGTTTTAGGTGGTCTATGCGCATTACCCATAGACCATTTAATTTATTAACATGTGTATATATTATGAGAATTTCCCCATTCTGTGGTGTCTTTATTTTATGGAATAAGATAATATCACTAACATTAGATTTAATACTTTGACAAAGAATGGATAAAATCTGGTCATTGTTTATTATTAGACAAAAAATGAAGTTATCCATTTGAG
Organism: Viscum album; assembly: GCA_963277665.1. Classification (NCBI taxonomy): domain Eukaryota; kingdom Viridiplantae; phylum Streptophyta; class Magnoliopsida; order Santalales; family Viscaceae; genus Viscum; species Viscum album. Next base: position 1,661,016,171 of record OY728148.1, on the reverse strand, counting down.
TTTTCTAATACATTAAATTGGTAGATTTTGGGTTTTAAGATTTAATTAAGAGGGTTAGTATTTCAAACTGGCATCACTTTTTGGTCAGTTAGATATAAAGGTTAATGGTCGGATTGGTAAAATTTTGAAAAAATGGGTTATGAAATGTAAGTGGATAAAATGATTTGTTTTTATCTGTTGAGATTTTTTGAAATGACTTTGAGGAATTATAAATTGTTTTACTTTTCTGTGTTGGAGATCAATCCTATTTTTGGTTACAATGGGAGAAGTCTATATTTGAAGTGTTATTATTTTAAAATGAGGTGTTGAACTCCATATGATTTATTATGGGGTTCTAAAATGAACATTATATGATCATTTGAAATGAGTATTTTTATTCCCATTTGGTAAAAAATACCAAATGTACCTTATAATTTTTTTAAAGAATGTAAAACATTATTATTGTTTTGAATGTAAAATGGGAATACCCATATTTTAGTGGAGTCCAAAAATTCTTAAAATGAATATTGAAATGAGTTATTTTGATTTAAATTTATTTATGGTCATTTGAGTAGGAAATTAGGAATAATAATATGATGGAATTGTTTAAGATGTTAGATAGGGTGATCCTGAACACTATATTGGTATACATTCCATGGTTATCCTTATGTCTGGTTTAAGATGGTGGACTTGTGGATCCCCACTATTTATTAAGGATTTGGAAATGGAAATCCACATCCCTAGTTTATGTTTTTGGATACATCAGTACTCATCCATTTTTTTAGGATTTTGGTCATGGAATTCAATGTTCAGGATTTATATTTTGAAACACTATTCGAAGTAGATGGTTAGGGATGGATATGATGGTCCACATCAGTGTAATAAGACATGATGTTCTGTATCAGTATTGATAGCTTATACATGGTGTAGGTTTTGGGCCATACTTTGGAGATTAACTGATATTGAAACATGGTTTATATTACAAAGTATCACAATTTTTTTTATCAAAATAACATGAGATGAATACATTGGAGATATGTTTTATTCTTTTTGAGTTAAATGAAAAATGAAAATTTAATTTTCCATTATTTAAAATATGTATCATATTCTTTTTTTTACTTAGACAATTAATTTTTTGTGATTATTGTTTGGTTGACACAATTAAAACATTAAACTTGAAGGACATTGGGATAAATAATGCATTTTTATATTATGATTTATCTCATTTCCTATAATATTATTTATCCTACTATTTCACTTAATGTATTGTTTCATTGACTAGTATTTTATTTAAAAATTATTTTTTGTTACATACTATGTGGTAATCATACCCTACTTAAGCCTTAACTACACTTTGGTACCTGATTAGATATCATATATGGGTAGTGTTTTTCATGAGCAGGATGGATATATTGGATTGTATTAAGAGATTGGATGAGGTTTGTAATGTATATGTAGTAGATACCATTTTCATTGTTTTTATTTTATTATGTCATGTTCTATTATTATCATAGTGGGAGATCACATGGTCGTTGACACTGCAATTTGGGCCTATACTCTATTTCATTAGTTATTCCGTAATGTTAGTATTTTCTATTGTATATTTATTGTTTATTTGTGATCTTGATATTTTTATATTATTTCAACACACTATGATATGTATGATTCTTGGTTATTTATATTATAATTGAAAACTCTAATATGGGGGTGTAGTCGCCTCATAGTACCCCCATAGAAACATTATTCTAGTTGGAATCCTATTTCATACAAGGAGATATTTAGGAGTTCATGTGGTAAAACAATCTAGTTATATATATTGTGTGAACTGGGGTCGGATGTTACATAGTGTTATAAGATTAGTTAAATTACTATTATCATTATATTTGGGATCTAGTAGATTTAGGATAGTGAAAATGTGTTAGAGATTTTGATGATTATCCAACTAGTACCTCATGAACACCTCTTCTAGTATAGAGTGGCGGTTAATATGGATATATTTTCTATTCTAGTTTAATTTTTTATGATTGTATTTGTTTTTCATTATGATGGATGCATATTTTTTTTGGAATTGATTGTTTATTATGGAAATATTATTTTTAAACTATATAAAGGAGGCATGTCATTATATATTGAATCTATTCCAATAAAGGTAAGAGGAATCTCATTAATCAAATTTGGCATGTAGGATCCACATGAAATATTGTCCCTCTAGTGTTCAAGTTCAATAACGATAGAGGAACATTAGTTTAATGTTTAAAAAACAATTATTTTTGTGTAATATTTAAAAGTAAATAATTTTTAATCAATGTTAAAACATTTTTAACATATTAAATATAAATAATAAAAAGAATCAGGAAATATACATCCAATAAAAACTATTGAGGCATTATAAAGTGGATCATGGGGAATCCAACAACACATAATGCCACTTCACATATGTCTGGTTTATAGGATCCACCTACATGGATATACACCTTGTAGAGCTATATTCTACATGATCAAGTTGTAAGAGAAAATAGAATTAATCCAACCCTTAACACATCGTCCTAGGTTTTATAGTAAATAGGACCCTTGGAATCCCAATAAGTCACTTTTGGAAGACTTTGAAATTCTTTAATCACATATAACCGATCCCCACCATGTCTCCAAATTTTTAAGGTATTCCACTAAACACTAAAATAAGGGAATTAAGAGAGAGTATTAACTGATATTTCAAAGGTTCAAATACAAAAATTTATTATGGGGTTCCATTAATCATTATACCAGTATTAGTAGAACAAATATCAAATACTCAATAATAAATTTGTGTGGACCTATTTCAAAATCAACTAAGGAGATCCATGGGGATCAGAGAAATGTACCAACCAAGTTTTTCTTCAAGGTTATTCAACACCTAAGAAAATTATCTACGATTCTCAAGTAACACATGGTTGAAATACTAACCAACTCATACCGGTTTTACCTGGGTGAGGTTTAAACCATCTCACCCAGATATCACATGGAAATGGATCAACCCAAGTCATTAGTATCTTGTGGCTGAGATACCAGCCCACTAGATCACCCATGTAATACTTGGGATATGTTCAAATAACCTCACCAAGTGTCACTTATGTGAGATACAATACATATCACCTAGGTACCACTTTAGTTATGCATAAACCCTAGTCTCTACATCTATATTATTATAAAATAGGGAACACTCAATCATGTATTCCCACATTAAAAGAAGAATCACATTTAACCACCCATGTATCTTGAGTCATTGAAATACTCACAATAATTAATTCTCATGGTAAAAAGGATCCATTCCCTTGGGATGGTGGAATAGTTTAAGTCAACATCATTAATTCTTAAATTATTCCTAAAATGTGATGATAATTGGTTAAAATCCATTCATTTAGCAGATTCATAAGCACTGATTCAAGAATTAGGAACATTTAGGAAAGTAAGAATGGGAAAAATAAAATATTTATTCCTAACTATCAACCGAATCCTCACCTTCACCCACCATCGACCAAGTAGAAAACATCCATCTTGTGAATACCTCCTATAGTATCCCCCAATACCTTCTTATAATACAACTTATGAATTTTATATCCCCTCCCTCATCCACTATTTGGAAAGGATGAACTCCCCAGATAAGATTCCAATTAATGTATAATCCCCTTCCCACAACCAATCATTTAACATGATGATATTCTAGTATATCTTGATTCTCAAATTGAATATGACTCATGTGGGAATAGAGACCATTGGTGATCATATCACTATCATTATGAAAATATCATTATAGATCTTCCTACCTTGTGTAAGTCCCAAATATGTTACCATAATCTCAATGGTCCATATTCCCTATGAAGCCAACCTTTAAATGACCGTATTCATAATGAAGGTACCCTGGGCCTTCTTCATAGCTGTAAGCCTCATAATTTCCATACTTCTGTGTGTTTGATTCTTGTAATAATGGTATGTGAAGGAAGCCTCCTCAAGGTTCTAACACATCACCTTCAATCCACTATCATTCTTACTAATCTGTATTCCCAGAATGACCAAATAACCATATATATATATATATATATTCCTTCCATGAACAATCATCTCGTCCTCATAAATCTATATTCTTGGTTACAAACATCATTACATGAAAATATTCCTTTTTATATGAATACCTTCTTGTCAATACATATTCCCCTTGGGGTCAATAGAAAAGGGAGACACATCGATAAATCCTACAATAAATTTTATTGGCCCTTATAACCAAGAATTCCACTCCAAATTATATTAAACATTATGATTTTATCTTCATCACATGAACTTAAATGATATAACATTTATAATAAAGTAACAATAACTATGTGGGTTTTGATTCCTTTCACAAGGATACGTAGAAATCCCTTCTTATATGCTTGATCCAAACGTATACACTCAAACCACCTAACTAGATGGCCATAGATTTTCGAGTTACCAATTAAGAGGAATAATATAATATTTATTTGTAATAAATCATTAACAAATAAATAAATAGATGATAAGGATATCATTTAATTGATAAAGACAGATATCATAATAGAGAACCTCATATACATATAAATAGTTCTTTTGATAGTGAATATATGATATATACCAATGGCCACTCCCACATGAATATATTATTAGTTGAAAATATGAAGGGTGATTATAATTATATTATGTTTTATAAAGGACTCATCAATATAGCATAAATATATAAGAACCCCAAAGTAGGAAACAATTCTCCCAAAAAGGGTTGGATGAGCCCAACCTCGAACCCTCTCAACAAATGTGTGTCTTTAAGAATATTTGGTATAATTATCAATGATCTCCTACATTTGGAAATAAGGCCCCAATTATAGATATGGGAGCTGTTGGTATTTAAAATTCCATAGAAAAATCCCATATGAAATAGTATAAAAAGTGAAGTGAAAAAATAGAAAACCCAATTTGAATCCATTGAATAATGAAAATAATTATGCTTCCCCCAAGTTAGGTACATCTAAATCATAAAAATTGGACATGGGGAAAACATATATCCTTTAATGAAATAAATGTTGCATGTGTTTTTTTTTATTTTTTATGATACATTAACATTTTTATGGTTTTTGTTTATTATATACCCTCAGGAACACTGAATATAAATCTCTTAAATAAAAAATCGAAACCTACCAATAAGGTAAATCTTATAAATTATTTATACCCTAAGTCACATCCTCATATTTCTAAAGGATTTCGTCAATAACCAAGCATCTCCAACATTTTATTTTAAATTCACTAGTTCAGTAGTACCACATAAATGTAATTATTTGAAATTTAGAAGTTTCAAGAAAATACCTATAAGTCATTAAGCTCTTCCATCCATCTACATAGAGATGGCTGGTGGTAAAGAATAAAAAAACAGCAATTACTATTTTAAAAAATTTCATGAGACTTTCCCCAAAGAAAATGTAAAAAATATCATCCCTTACAATAGGGTGTTGGATTAGGAGGTCCACAATGGCCCCATCCCAACAAAATTTTAGCTTCCTCAAAGAATACTGACAAGTAGCCATAGCCTCCAATATTTTTTGGATTCAAGAGATAAAAAAGATGAGGATTTCATGCTGTGGGATCTGGATCCGGTAACTCAGAACCAGGAACTACTGATATCCCACCAAGGGGGTAATTTAATCAATTAGAAACAAGACTATATCCCTTTTATCTATATATATTCATACAAAAATACAATAGTGGAACAAGCATTCCAAAATAGTTTGTTAGAATCAGTAGAAAATTGTCAACAAACCTCATAAATAAATATGGAGTAGACACATATCTCTTCCCCTAAAAATGATGTATTTTAGTGAATCTTGGTCGGATTGGGGGAAATGAGAAACCAAATATTTGTAATCTAACCATGGAAGGAAAATAAATTCTATTATAATCTGTAGATGTCACCAAACACATCCTATAAATAACAAAAGAGTTGAAATATAACCTTATCCACTTTCCCAAAATATGCTAATATTTAATGATTGCAGTGGTAGTGGATAAGTGTTTGGAATGAAACCCCAAAATTGTAAATGGATGACACCATTTTTGTAATATGAATATCAATCTAGAGTAGTAATATATCAATGAACTTCTCCCGGATGTTCAACGAAAAACACCACTATAAATGGAAAACAGGATCGAGAATATACCAAGGTTGGAATTGGAGAGCATCATTTCATTATGATGATAACACTAGGAAATTCATATTCCCACTCTATTACTTCATAAAATTTACATCAAAACATGAATATCTCAATATTACCTCAATAATGATCATATATATAAAATTAATTATACATAAGAAGTGACTTCATTCCCACAAAATATATCATCAAAAAATATATCTCAATAATGGTAATTATAATATTACGAAAAGGACCAAGATCATAGATTATTGATGGAAAGGGTTAATGGGTCACTGAACACTAACAATGGAGTCCAAATATCCTTTTCATCAATTACTAAATGAATGAATTGTTAGTTAAAATTGTGAGGTTCCTCCTTCTAATATTTCTTATAATAACTCTATAGGTAATACCAAAAATATTTTTCCAAAAATTCCCCCATCATGGTTATGAATAGATTGATCCTGAGAACCAATATTTTTATCAGTTACATGGAATCCCTCCTTGTAGTCAGAAGATTAAATGTGAATAAGTTACTCACCTTTATATCACTCACATTGAAGGTCCTACCCATGGTATACACTATAGAGTTTATTCCAATAGTAAGATGTTAATATATGATAGAAATACTCCCCTTGATAGAATTCACTGTGTCGGACCTGCACATAGTGATATTTTGTTTTAACAAGAATCCTACCCTATTCCAAACAAATTTCTAGGAATCCCTCATATCAATTGTCACATGAGAAGATATGGCTAGTCAAACTTTATGCATTTTCAATAATAAGAAATATTATATTTCATTTTGAACATATCCTAGTCCAATAACTATTCCTTGAACCACCCTTGGATTGTATCACATTTTCCCTAATAGAAAAGATCCCAAAAAATATTGCTATTTATAATAAGACTATATGGAAATATATATTTTAGTCATAAAAAGTATAGGAATTTTCAATATAATATTAGAAAATATACATCTTTTAATAAGGAAATTGGATAAAGATAACATACTGATAGTCATTTAGAAATTAACCTCTTATTAATATTGAATTCCAATGGAATCTTCATGGGAATATGTTCATGTAATTCTCCTGAATTTATGGACAATTAATTAATATTTAAATACATAATTCATGCCTTATGGACAATATTCATGCCACATTAAGGTTATAGAAAAACATAATTATAAAGTTGTGTTAGCTCCACTTATAACCACACAAAACTCAAAATTTAGAAAATAGGGGAAGGATATTCATCATGAATTCCTCAATTATCACACCCTATGATTTTAAAAGGATTCAATGTTAGATAGAATACGTTTCACCAAACAAAAAGCTTAAATGAACCCAAAAATATCACTATTTTAACACTACCATTATAAAAAAGTCATTAAATTTGTTGCTGTGAATATTATTAAAAATATTATGAATTAAATATGAAGTTTGTTTTCAATAAAAACTTAATTATTCTTAGTAAATTAATAATTATTTTTTAATAATGACATTTCATTCTTTTAATAAGTGTTTTATTTATAAAGTGGTTGTTATTTCATACATTGAGAAAATAAATATAATTAATTTTTTCTAATTTAGTAAAATTTATGTTACAATATTACCATGTTTTATATATATAATGGAACCACTATCTTAGGGTAACCTTTTATTATTTTTCAAAAAAATTAGATTTTTGGATTAAAAAGTGAAATTACTTTTTTTACAAATTACCATAAATCTTACGAATTAATTATTATATGGTATTGATTTAAAATTTACTAACACTAATCAATGATCATTTTTTATGTAATGACAATATAAATAAGGTGTGACATTTAGAAGCACACAATTGGAAATTTTGAAAACCATGATTTTAACATTAAAACATATTTTATAAGTTATATGAATAACATATTTAGAATTAATTTTTATCAATTTTCATAAATTGAATGATGTACAATGGATAAAATATTTGGAATAAAGAGGTAAAATATATTTTACAAGTTTAATTTCATATTATACATAAAAATGTTACAATGGTAAAAAATAAAATTTACTACAGTATATGTAAAATAATATAGATTGTTAAAGTTAAAATATAAAATTAAAAAAATTACTAAAAAATAAAACATTATATGGGTCATTAATATTTTTATAAATATTAAAATAAATTTAAAACATTCATTTTCATCCAAATTATTTGTACATAATTCCACCAAAATTTGTTTTCCTTTAAATATAAAAAGATCATTATTTGATCACTTAAAACCGCCCCTCCTCAAGTATAAAACAATCTATAGCCACCAAATTTCTCCTAGAAATATATAAAGTGTTTAAAATATTTATAAATCCTTATACACTTCACTATACCCACATATATGTGCATCTGGTCTCAACCAAAGACCAATTACGAGTTTCTTAAGGGGCCTTTAAAGGTGGTGATATTCAAGATATATCTTTCCCAAACCACCACTAATAATTTTCATTCTTAATCTACCATACCCTAACCTAATTTATCCATTAATTAATAAAAATGTATTATCATATATATAATATAATTATATACTTCCAATTTAATACCTTAAATCCATTCCTTTTACATTCTCTCCTTATTCAATGAAATAAAAACAATGTCCGATTAATAGTGTTTACCCTTATCCAGGAATAATGATTTTTTTATTATACATTACCACCTAAAGTATGGTAATAAAATTACTTTTATGGTTATATCATATTTTAATAAGTTTCATATAACCTACATCATGTTATGGAATAGATATTTATAAATAATATTAAATAAAATGAAACTGGTTTATGGTGGTTGGAAAATATCCAAAATAAAATAAACATTTATCATTTACATTGTATCCTAAAAATAATCATCATGTCATAAATAAAAATTATTTATGGGACCATTAAAACATTTCAATGTTCATGAATATGATTTCATTTCAGTTATATAGTTTTATTTCCATTTGATAAGAACATCCACAATTATACACAAGTTAATTGATTAAGAAACCATGAAACGAACACACCCAAAACATTGAAAATAATGAAATATTATTTATGAATAAATTGTAAGGTCTTATAAAAGGATAATATAAGGTATTATAAATTTTTATGATTTTATTTAATAATTTTATAACATTATTTAAACCATTATACTAAATATTCTTCTTTGAAAACTAACGGAAATCGTGAGGTAATGGACTTCATAACTCAATTTTCCATTCATTGGGTTAAAATCACACTTTATTGACCATGTCAGGCTAGGATTATGTGTGAAATGTAGTTTGTTTATATTATGTTTATTTTAAACATCTTAATTTGAATATAATAATGAAACACACAATTGAATCATTTTATTAATTTACACAACAATGATATGATATTTTTACAAGGGTTTATATTAAAATTTTGTCTTTTAAAAATATTCCTCAAAACCCACTTTTTCTTTCATGTATATGGTTTCAAAAATTGTTTCCAATTCTTTCACTATTCTCCCATGATTATTTTTAGTTATTTTATCTCATGATTGAGTTTTTAAAGAATAAAATTAGTGTTATAATTTTTTTCTACACAAGTTTCATTGACACATTTCAAAAAACAATTTGGAATGAATGTTTCATTTTTAACATATAAATAATTATATTGTTTTTCCACTGTCATGATGCCTTAGATATTTGAATATCCCATCAATATTTTATTATAAAATTTTTAAAGAGATTTTTTTTATAATTGAACAATTTTTAAAAAATATTTAATTTTAATGTCAAAAATATATTTTCCTCATGAATTATATCAATGTTCATAAAAAATAATTTTCGTCTATGTCAACATAAATTATTGAATCTTAATATTCAGTGTGTTTAATCTATTATTATATCTTCTATCATATTTTATTGATTTTTTTCTGATTAGCATGACTAGGAATTTAATATTTAGATACCATTCATGATAATGCTCTTGATGGATCCTGATTATTTTTACATGTTGGGGAATGATTTTTATATTTCATATTACAGAATTAATAAACATGTAAATGTTGATTAAGATTCACTGCATTATTATGATGAATTCATTTGAATTATTAAGTGATTTGTGGGGCCCTATTATCCCCTTAATGTATCAGTATGTCTTATGAGACAAACTCGATTGGGTGTTGGATGATGACTCACATTTTTATGTATTGTTTCTCGGCCAAACCCTTGATCGTATGTTTATACTGTCCAACATTATGAATTACCTCTTTGTGATATTATTTATGGATATCTACATGATTATTAGATTAGAATAATATCCATGTTTTTTTCTATATCATGTGATTATTTATATGTAATTATTTGATTATCTATTATTCTACCCATATTATGCTCAAGATATTGATTGGATAGAATGTGATTAATTTTCAATATTTTTTTATGATTTTTTGATAGTTTGAACTTAAATTAACACTCAATGTGAATATTATCCAACCCCGTTCTTAAAGTTTAGTTTTATCTAGTTTTCCAAGAATTTTATTATGATTTTATTGCATGGATAATATAGGGAAATAATGATGTTCTCAATAGAATTACTATTTTTTATTTTATGTTTTCAAATGTAATGTAAGATCATTGTATATATATATATTATCAAAACTACAAAGCTATTTGGTCCTCTAGGATGTGATTCCTTATATGATATTCCATTATGATAAAGTAACCACTAACTGTAGACTACTAGAGTAGGGGTATTTATTATTTGCATAAGAGGAAGTTTTGTATAAATTTTTGGAACCAGATCAAGGAAAACATAAATTAGAGAACAAATACCTATGAAATAAAATCAAAATAATCTGAAAGAAACCTAACATATGATTTAGATATTATTCATTCTTAAATATTAAATTTATGTTATGTATTTATGATATTATACATTATGTTTCATAATGATATGATCTAATCTAGTGAATGAAATTATTTTGAAATTTCACCTCGATAAAAGAATGGGAATTGTATCAATTCACCTAATAAATATAGGGATTTCCCTCTTGGGTGTGATAATGATGGTAGAGCTAGAGACGAAGATTGAGATACAATTAGAGCTAAAAAAACTATATCTATATTGGAAAAAATAACTCATGTTATGAAAAATAACCTTACCCTTATAGAGTGGAATGATCCAAAACATGGTGTAAAAATTATAGACTACTTCATGCAACAATAACCTCTATAATTAAATTGTACTACCAATCCATTTGTAGTTTAGAAATAAATATGTTCCTTAGAGATTATATTTCTCACTTTGGGAAAAAATTAAGCAAAGAAGGTTATCATGGAAGTTTATCATATCTTGAGCGATGCAGATCAATGGTGTTCATTAATTCAAAAAATGTAGGATGAAAAATCAATAATAATAATGGAATAGAATGATTTTAAATAAAATTTAATGAATAAAACATTCCTCGAGAGAGACTAATGGATATAGTGAGGCAATCCTTGGGTCTAATACCAAATGAGGATTAAATTGATGATAAATATGAATCTAACTCTATAAGGTTATCAAGACATATTGTGGACTATTTACATAATCCAAATAGTAATATTAATCTTTTATGTAATAGTATTAATCCAATCTAATGAATGAAACTAGTATATGAAACATTTCTATCATATGAGGGTACATTATTATATGCTATCCAGACTGAAAATGATTTATCCAAGTCATATGGTTCTAAAGGAATGCAAGAGAATAAGATGAAAAAAGAGAAAAAATTTATATTGGGAATAAAATAAATAAATATTTTCCCAAATGTGACAATTTTTAATTGAAGCAACATGGTACTTGCTTCAAGGTAATGATAGTTTTTTATACTGCATGGAATGAAATGCCCCAGGATCCTTATTTCTAGAGAAATAATGAACCAGTAAATATGAAATATTTTATAATTAATGATATGGGGAACTATGGAAATGAATTCTCAATCATTCAATGTAATACACCACAGATGAAGCTAAGGGATCAATTTAAAGCATATGTTATTGATATATCATAAATGGTTGATTATTTGTCATTTTGTTTTGGATTCATGAAATATGTTATATGACATTATTGATATATAAATTATGATTCATATAAGTATTGCACTGGATTAATTTGTATTAATGGGTTTCAGATCATAGGTTGAATGTTACCAATGACGGTTAAAATTGATTCAATAAAAAGCTAATATTTTTTAAAACACATGTTTGATGGAAAGAGAACCTTTAATGTGTTCCAGACATTGAGATAATAATGATGAGATAAGGAAATGATATACCTTGGAGACAATTAATGGATTATTGAATAATATTTTTATTCTTCCATTAATAGAGTTAAAAACATATTTGTATTTAATGAAAATATAAAATAATATATTTTTTAGTAAATAAATAAAGAATCTTACATGTTTTCAAAAGGTATATAGGCTAATTAAGATTATTAAAATGATTCAATAGAATATATGATGAATTTATTCATATGTTTGGTATGTAATTATTAAGATATACTTTATGTGTTTTGAAGGATTAATTGTAATTTAATTTCATGAAATTTAGTAACCTTATTTTAAAAAAATTAGATCTTAATCATTTGGAATCATCATAAGGTTAACCATCTATGAAATAGCAATTGTTTTACATTGGTTGAGGTTTAAATATTAACATGTTTATGCTGATTGAATATAATGTTTTAACCATTTTTTTTTGAAAATAGTTTTAGGTAGATGTAAAACATTGTCACTATTTAAGGATCTTATGGTACATTAAATTTGAATTTTTCTTATTTAGGAAAAAAAAATCATTTATGGATTTTGATTTTATAGGGTAAGAGATATCATTAGTATAGACTATATCATTGTTTTTCTAATGTCCCTAAGAAAATATGATACAATATGGGTTATTAAATTTTTAGGAATGAAAATTGAAATGTATGAGATTAATTTTTTGTTTAAAACATTTAATTAATGTTAAATATATTATTTGGGGATGTTCTAAGGATTATATTAATACAGTACAAGAAAAGGTACAACTAATTTTTTGGGTGAGAACCCATCACATAAAAAAAGGTCGTGATGAATAAAACTGAAACTGAAGGGTGAAAAGGATGCATCACCTACCACTAGACTACATGATTTCATAATTTGTATGACAAATTTATTCTTTATAAAAATAGTTTTCAGATAAATTCTATCATTATTTTAGTAACCTAATATTATTAAGATAAATCAAATATGTATTAATTTTATTTGAGTAATAAAGGTAGAATTGTCTTTTAGAAAAAAAGATGAGTTTTTGGTGTAAATTATTGAATATATTAAACTATACATATAATGTATGTATATTTCCTTCTGTTATAACTCTATTAAGTAATATAATTCCTCAACTCTATGAAAATTATTTGGAACACAAACATTATTTGTTTAATTTTCTTAATTAGGAATCAATTGACATTTAACCGAAAATAGAGTTTTTGTTTTTTGATTGTAAAATTTATAATGACCATGTTCTCCATCACTCTCCATTTGAAATTGATAGTTACATTTGTTTTCATTTTATATGTTTTCACTTGTCATTAATTGTTTCCTATTCGAAGAGAATGTTTTGTGATGACCTTTGAATTTCCATTTCCCACTTTTTAAGAGGAGTTTTTTAACCCTTCTTACAATGTGTGTTTCAAAAAGTAAATTTTATAATATCAAATATTTTTTTCCACATGAAATTTAAATGATCAAGGAATAAATTTATTGAAAGAGTGGAGAATTTAATGTCGCATGATTTTAAAATAACACTATGTTTGACAGATTACATTGTATATAAAATCAAGCATAAATGAACTCAAAAATATCATTATTTTATCAAAACGCTTATAACACAGCTATTAAATTGTATGGTTTTATTAATATTAAATATTTTATGAATATAATATGAAGTTCATATTAAATGAAAATTTTATTGTGCTTAAGAAATGAAAACATTGTTGTTAGTAATGTCATGATATTCTTCAAAACAAAATTTCTTCAAAAATATATTTTTATTACTTAGAACATCAATTATCTTATGGTTATTTTCTTGTAATGTTCTAAAAGGTTCAATTTGGTGGCCAAAAAGTGAAAATACCATTTTTGTGAAATATAAAAATATTTTGATATAAATATTATATGATCATGATTTAAACATTATTAACCATTATTTTAGATAAAAATATATTTATACAATTAAATGACACATATGTTGTTAAATTTAGAAATACATGTTTATCTATTTTAAAAACCATGATTTTATCCCTAAAAATCTATTTTTTATGAGCTATACACATATCACATTTAGAATTAACTTTTTCATCTTTTATAAATTGAATCATGTAAAATAAATATCTTATTTTTAATTATTAGTTCCAAATTATTTTATAAGGTCATATTTAATTTTAGTCATAAAAAGATACAGTGGTAAAAAATATTTTTCTCAGTATTAGTAAGATAATGTAGTAGTTTAACGTTAAAAGGTAAAATATTGAAATACATAACAAATAATAAATTAAATTCTTGTTTTATTTTTTTATTTACATTAACTATCCTTTAAAATATTTATTATCATCCATGTTTATTGGAGTTAATACCACCCAAATGTGGTTGACTTTAAATATAAAATAACCATTATTTAGTCACTTAAAACCATCCTAAAGTAAAAATATCACCACCACAACCTTATTTATCCTCAAAATACATAAATAAATTAAAATAATTGATCTCCTAAAAAACATTCTCATTTACATTTTCTAGTGGTCTCACCTAAAGGCTTATTACAAGTTCCTTAAGGTCTTCTTTGAGGAGGTGATATTCAAGATGTAACTTTCTCAAACCACCTATCTTAATTGGATTTCCTATTCTACCTTATACTAACTAAATTAATCAATAAAAGTATAAAATATCTTGTATATTTTATATATTATAATTTTAATGTTATAATTAAATACCATATATCCATCCTTTTTCTTATCTCCTCCTATTCAAATAAATGAATCCATTTTCCAAATTATAGTGATTAATTGTCTCCACGGATAATGGATTTGTTCGTTTTCAATTAATTCCTTCAAAGATAGTCATAAAAGTATTATTCTGATCAATTTTTTTAGTAATTGTATTACTATATATTTAATTTTCTATAAATAAAACATACATATAATATTAAATATAACTAAACCAGTTGGTAGTGGTCGATAAAACAACTAATTTGACTAAACACTTCACATTGATGTTTTATAAAATGAATCATACAAAGATATTAATTTTTTATGAGTTAGATTAAACATCTTCAAGTGAATCAATTCTATTTCATTTAAATTCACTTGTTTTACTTCCATATGATAAGAACCTCCACAATTATCCAAAAGTGAACCGTCCCTGATACCATGAAGCAAACGTAGCCAGTACAATTAAAATGATGAAATTGTATTAAAAAAAGGATAGTATGATGTTATAAAATATTCATATAAGTATTATAATTGTTATTATATATATTTAATGAATTAATAAAATTATCTAAACCATTATAAATTAGGATGATGTATGAAAAAATAAAGGGAAGCATGAGGTAAGTGATTTCATAACTCAATTTAAATTCATTGGGCTGAAAACCTACCTTAATGTTTATTTCCTGATAATATTATGTGTGAAATAAATGATGATTATATTCTATTTAATGTAAACATTGTTTAAAGTTTATTTTTTATCAATTCACATAAACTATCCATTTTATTAATTCCCACTTCAATGAAATGACATTTTTAAGAGATATTATTTTGAATAAATTATCTTTTATAAATTTTTCGTGAAACCCTATTTTTATTAAATGAAGCTATTTTTAAAAATTGTATCCAAAAATGTAATTACTATTCTAAAATTATAGTTTAATTTAATTTGTTTCATTTTTTTAAAAAAGTGTTTGAAAAGTATATTTTTAACTTTTCAAAACAAGGTTTGTTGAGGCTTTTCTAACAAAAATATGGAAGGAATAATTTTATTACCTTAGATAGAATGAGATTAATTTCTATCCACCATGAAAATTTAAGTATTTGAATCTCAGTTTAGTGTTTTATAAGGATCTTTTCAAATAAAATATTTTCTTCTAAAATTGAAAATTTATTTAAAAATTAGTTATTTCAAAGAAAAAAAATGATATTTTTCTCAAGAAATTTTCAATGTTATTAATAAAGTGTTTTGATTTATATATCTATACAATATTAAATATTATGATTCATTTATTTCAAAATATCATGATATCATCTATAGTATTTTATTGAAATAGTTTTGATCTGTTTGACTGGAACTATAATATTTAGATTCCATTCACCATATTACTTTGGATGGTTTTATTTATTTTTACATATTGGGGAATACCATTTACATTTCATATTCTAGTTTCCATAGAAATATATATCTTGATTTTTATTCACCATTTTAATATGATGAATTAATTGGACATAGTAAGTAATGGGTGGGTCCCACTATAACTCCTTGATGCATCGGTAGGTCTCATGAGATAAACTAGCTAGGGTATCGACTGATGTCACACCCATTTATGTGTGGTGTCTTGGGCAGAGCTA
Organism: Viscum album; assembly: GCA_963277665.1. Classification (NCBI taxonomy): domain Eukaryota; kingdom Viridiplantae; phylum Streptophyta; class Magnoliopsida; order Santalales; family Viscaceae; genus Viscum; species Viscum album. Next base: position 1,660,999,400 of record OY728148.1, on the reverse strand, counting down.
TGACAGTAAGTTAACGATTTCAGAAATAAAGAATTATATCATAATGAAATTACTTATTGATTTCCATGTGATTATTATATTAAAATAATATCCATGTTTATGTTTTCTAGATCTTATGATTATTTATAATGAATTATTTGATCATATTATATTTCACAAATATTACACTCATGTTAATGATTAAATGACATGTTTTTACCTATCCATAATTTTTTAATGCTTATTTATGATAGATTCTTTTATAGTTCACCCTTATTAAGCATCTGATACCACCACTTTCCTATGTTTTATTTTCCCCACATTTCCATGATGTTTCTTATGATGGATATGTGGGGATAAGATAGGGAAATAGTGGTATTTTTATTGTAATTTAAATGATGTATTTTATGTTATCAAATGTAATGTAAGATTCAAATATGTATATATTTTTCCAAAAAAAAAACTAAAATAACTAGTTCATTAGTTTTTTATTCCCTCTATCATTTGGAAGAATAATATTGTAACCACTAACTATAAGCTATTAGTGTCAGGGTATTTACATCAATAATTTATGAAAAATATTCTAGCTGATCACCAATGACCCACTTAGTGTTCATATCATGGTATGAGATGAATATGTATCATTTCATTTCAATTATCTAATTAATCACAATATCCTTCCAAAATTTTAATTATTCAATTTCATTTCTTCTCACTGGATCTCAGAAGTGAACTTCACTCATGATAGATGGCATGATTGGTAGGAATTGGCCCTATATTCCTTTTATAAGCATCAGTACTAATGAGAGATATAAATAAAAATTCTATTTAATTATAAATTTTAAAATATTTAGAAAGCATCACACTTGAATAAAATGAATAGTTAAGTTGATAAAATACATTTGGATGCAAATAAATCATTAGAATATCCTATAAAATCCCAAATAATTATCGAACAAAGACTCAAAATATCAAGGTATCATCTGAAATATCCCCAACTAAAATGATACTAGAGTATCCCTAATCGATAGGTAAAGTGGTAATATTCACATAATCAACTCCTTCGAGGAAAAAAAAATCTATCCCAAAATGTTACTGTAATTGAATGGGATTTTTCATAGCCTAATGGGATGGTGATATTTCTACCTCAATATCCACTGTGACGGAAACCACAATTATTAAATTTAGGTGGAGTTCCATATGGTGATTTATCTAATATCTCTTTATCTTATGACTGTTCTTCCTAAATGGGAAAACATTTGATTATATTTTCTAGATATTCACATTGAATCACCCTTCACTTAGAGGATCACATAAAATCCTTGAAATAATGTGTGAGACTTGATTGTGTTTGAAAAAAAATCTATTAATTGTACAACCACATTATATTATTACAATTCAATCATTAGATATACTTAGGGATAATAGGCCATTTTATCATTCTAATTCTAATAACAATCATGCAATGAATTATACATTTGTGAATAACATTATCACCACCCACATAAGTGAAACAAAATGTGATGTTAGCGTGGATGAACAATAGGAGGATATTTCAATTCCAAACATAGTACACACTAAGGTAACTAAAAGTGGTGGTAGAACTATAAATCATTATCTCAAAAATAAATTTGGGTGTTCCGAAAAAAATTTCCAGTACTATTCCCTCTATGAGCTTCAACCAATAATAGTGTAAAGGAATGGCTACCACCCCACATGATATGTTCATCTGGAAGAATATTTTCTCACTCTACCTAATGATTTACATGTGAAAGAGAGGCTCACCATACCAAGAAAAGTTTATTTTGTATATGATATCAAATTAATATCATAGAATCCAATTTATTTTCATCCAATTATAGTAGTGTGTTAGGATTTCTTTCCATTAGGGGAAAACCCATTTGAGAAAAAATTCCCATCATCCAATCTATAGAGGATTTAAGAACAACTATAGGCAGATCCATCATAGTTAGACCAAACCTTTATTCCCTTAGTTAATTATCCTTCTCATCTATAGATTTCCCTATATCACATTGACACAATTAAGTCTTTAGAAGCTCGATTGGAAGCTATGAAATTATGAATTACACCAATACAATAAGAGATGTAGTCATAACCAAAATGTGTATATATAACTCTTCACCCACCAAAATTTTGTAATACTATGTTTCTAACAATAAATGGATAATGGATTATAGAAACAAAATAAGGAATTTTGGGTCTCGGTGTGGTTCTGTGATGGTAATACTTGAGAAATAAATGTAGAAAATCATAGGTGCTTCGTACAGAAATTGGAAGGATTGTCTATTGTCTGATATACTAATCAGCCAACCAGTTTGATCAAAATATTTAGAGGCCTCCCCAAGAAATTTCATTATCAATTATTCTCTATGGTATATAAGATGAAAATCTCTATACTCAATATTGGAAAAAAATAATGATATATTCTCAAATTTCATTACTCAGTTGAAGGATTTAACTTTATATCTATACATAAAGATTCATCAAGATGATTTACTGGACTTTTGTATAGAGAACATATATGATGTGTTATAGATTCTGATCATTCCTAGGAAATGTAATGGTGGGTTTAGGATCTGTATATAGTTTCTTAAAGAGTTAACACATCATCTTGTGAAGAGAAGTCATGTCTCGATAAATCCCCATATATCAAGGATAAAAAGTCGGGAATGTCGAAAGTACCTCTCCCTCTATAAATACTACTCTTATGATAGCTATAGTGCTAAATTATACACATTATTACTAGCAACTTCCTCTTATATAGAAAATTAAAAAACAATAACATTGAATGGATAAGTGAAAGGTACCTATAATAAATCAAATTGATGAATTTAAGGATAAGTTTTAATCCATTCGATATTAGAATTTTCCTTACTACATTACAACATCTATGGATTGAAAATGATGAAACTGTAGGATCCTAAAATGATTGTTATATTCTAACAAGTGATCACTGAAATTTTTACACCTTCAACTATATATCGCATCACACCATCCATGATTGAATTAATTATAATGAAAACCTATAATTTATTGTCGATTATAAGAAATTAATATTACGTAAACCACCATGAAATGTTATATTTCTCTCCATTACCAATACAGATAAAGAAGGTAGCTGGAATGAGATTATAAAAAAGGGTGTGATAAAATTTAGGGATTTGATGACTAGTAAGAAAATCAATAAAACTCATGATATCCATAGGGTGTAGTGGAATCATCCAACAACACCCTTGAACTTGTCATACTATAACACGACCAAGCAATTCATCTCAAAAAACATCAAATAGCCATTAATTGAAAAGGTGGAATGAAAAATAAACAAAAAAAGAATAGGAAGATGAACCTAAATGGAGGAAAATTTTTACTTTAACCCTCTTAGTATTCACTCCTCTAATATCATGAAAATGGGAACCATTTCACAAAATGGTATCATGATCATTTCCCCACCCTGTAGAATCATCATTAGAAAAATAATTAAACGTTACTTATATTTTCATTGTTCATATGATGGATTTTTTTATTATGAGATTTTTATATTAATAAATATATGTTCCTCATACTAGAACAAATATCCATAGGTATAAATCACATAATATCATGAAATGGTGGATGATAAAATCTGAGATGAAATTGATCTTCAATCCAAGTATTTTTTGATGTTATACATACTGCAGAAACCCATGAGAAGTTACTTCTGAAATTTTATAATATGTAAAGAGGGAACTCAAAACCATTAAAACGTAAACCCTATACAATTACATTGGATGAAATTTTAGACAAATTGTAGTAATTTGATATACCATGCTACGTGGGAAGTCCATGTTAGCCAAAACCAAAAGCAGTAAAAGGGACATTATTGTCTATTCAATTTCTTGACCCATATACATTAATCACCTCAACCAAAAATTATACTAGAAAGGAGTGCCTCCTCAGGGGAATTCAAATACCCCTGACTACAAAATATGGCATCTTGAAGAAACTGGCCTAAGTGTGGGAAAATCTGTCAAACCGAGATGCTATCAATTTATCAAAAGTTGTCCAAGAAGCCTACATGGAGGCCTTGAAATTCCCACGAGAGATAAATTCTATGATCACCACTATTGAGTTGTATCATATAGAGGATGATCTTTTATAATTCAACAATATCATATCATTCATAGATCAAGACGTGGATATAACTACTAGAGATACCCTTTTTATCTGTACTAAAAATGATCTTTAAAAGAGCTAGAAAAGTGATGTTAAAGCAGGACAAGATAAATGGGGGGTCCCCTTTATCAACGCTCAAAAAAGCGCTCACAAAGACTACTTTTATCAGCACTGATAAAAGAGGTCTTTTATCAGCGCTAAAAACCCGCTAATAAAAGGGTCCTTTATCAGTGCATTATTTTTAGCGCTGATAAAATACACCTTTTATCAATACTTTTTTAGCACTGATACAACTAAAAACAATTAAAAAAATTAAAAAAATCATGCCAATCTCAGGGGGGGCTTTTTACAATGCTTGATCCCAGCCTTTATCAGCATTTTTTGCACCTCCAGTGCATGCACGCCCCGCCTCCACCCTTTATCAGCACTATACACCACCTTTATCAGTGCTAGCCCCTGAAATTCACCCTTGCACGTGCGCCCCTGCCTCCACCCGGATTTGATCTCGAGACCTCCCCCCTACGCGCCTGAAGCCTTTTCCACTCCCCTATATTGATTTGTTCTCTTATTTATGATATATCTATTTATTCACATATATATTTAGTTATATTTATTCGTATAGTAATATATATTTATATTAATATATATATATAGTAATATTAGTATATATATATATATTTATATTAATATATATAGTTATATTAATATATATATTTATAGTTATATTGATATATATATATTTATAATTATATTAATATATATATTTATAATTATATTAATATATATAGTTATATTAATATATATATAGTTACATTAATATATATATATAGTTATATAAATATATAGTTATATAAATATTCATATATTGGTATTTTAAATAAAATGGATATTAGTTATTATTTAGATAAAGATAATAAATTGGAAACAACAATTTCATCTAATCCATCACGACATAGGTATGGTATACTGTGAGTTGGAGGAAAATTGAACCGAAAATCGTGTTCACAATGCACCCTGATTCGTGGAACCTGAGGACCCTCTATTGTGTAAGGGGAAACAATCCTATACTACTCATTTAATATAATAGTACCATTTATCTATAAATATATATATTTATAGTTATATTAATATATATTTATATATTTATAGTTATATTAATATATAATTATATATATAGTTATATTAATATATATAGTTATATTAATATATATAGTTATATTAATATATAGTTATATATATATATTCATATATTGGTATTTTAAATAAAATGGATATTAGTTATTATTTACATAATTCTAATATATTTTATATGTAAATATGTTTAATTAATTATTTAAAAATTTAAATGTTTAAGTGTGAATATATAAAAAATATGTATATATTATTATATATATAATTATAAATAGCAGTGAATTATAAAAAATGATAAAATTTCAAAGAAATAATATCAATATGAATGTAATACCTAGGAATAAATTTAGTCCCAACAAAAAAATTCAATAATTACCCCTTATATGATGCTGAGAATCCACAAAATGTCAAAAAATATTGGTATCCTGACTAAAAACTTAGTTTTGGAGGCCTTTAGGGACCTTTCGGCCTCGAAAAATCATTGAATGGGGTGATCTTTTTTCACAGGTGTGTAGATCTCATCGCAGGCTTCGATTCGATATGTGGTAGAGCTCAAACGGACACCTGGATCAAAAGTTATTACCGTTTGAAGTTCGAGTTGTGTTTTCAACATTTTCTGGATCTTTTCTTTATTTTTTTATTTATTGAGTCTTCAAATTGTTATGAAATTACTATTACTCCATAAAAAATAGCTAATTTTTAATTAAAAATATTTTTTTAAACTTTTTATAATCCATTTTTACTAAATATCTTATATATTATGTATATTAAGTGTAAATGTAAATTTATACTTATCTAAAATATATTTACAAATTATATATGATATTTATATCAATATAACTTTATTTATATATTAATATATTAATATATTTTTTTAATTATTTTTTTTGAATTCGACCCATTATCAGCACTTTTAAAAAAAGTGCTGATAAAGGAACATCTTTATTAGCGCTACTTCAAAAATTGTGGATAAAGGGGGTACCTTTATCAGTGCTAAATGATAAAGGTACCCCCTTTATCAGCAATTTTTCATTAGCGCTAATAAATGTTGGCGTTGGGAAAAACTATTTTTGTGGTATTATTTTATATAAGGGATCAATAGACCCTTTTATGTATCTAGTAAGAGAGACAATGTCGATGTCTGTCGAGATCTCATCGATAATTGATCAAGGTTCAAACCCATTCTAGTTATAAATATACACTAATTAAATTACCATGATGCTATTTTATCCTTATCCTCCCTTTTATATCAAGGTTATGATATGATACATAAAAGACCCCTCGGTTAGGACAATCACAAAACTTAATTTAGTGTCTCCGTATCCAAATCGTATTTTCTTGTGGCCTGAATGCATATATATTTTAATTTATTTCTATGAAGGACTTGGTTTCATTAACTTGTGTCAATCTCTTCATCATTACATTAATGTCTCAAATACCCAATTAATGGGATGATTTTGAAATTATACCATGATAAATCACTATTAGAGTATTCCAAATCACAATAAATTGATGAAAACATGTAACATAGGGAAGGGAAACTATTAGAACTCGGATCTTCTTTTCAGGTATGTTTTTCTTTTCGGGTCATTTTTGTGAAAAAGCGGTTTTTATGAAAATTTCTTAAGTAAACGTCATGTAATTTATAAGTACAAGCCATGGACTCAGTTACCATAGGTAGCTGAGTGCTGGCCGTGTCATGGTCATGCACATGGTCATGTGTGGTGACCTGGAGACCATCTAATGTGGGGGCCAATAAAGGAATGTACACACCATGTACTTCCCAAATAAGTTCCATGCACTTTCTTTTTTTCAATAATCATACTAGGGTCACGTCTGATAGACAGAACTATCTCCTTCTAGGTCTGGTTTATCTGAGAGAGACCATACGACCACAATCTTTCCCTGAGCCCCCGATCGAGCACCTGATCTCCGATTTGACCACCGTAGATTGCATTGGGATCGGCTCGGTAAGCTCAGCCTTCTTCTAGAGGTTCATTTCTGGATTCTTCCATATTTAATAGTTATCTTCTATTGAATGTTTTAGATGTATTTATAGATCTACAGTGTTCTTGAGCAATTTAAGGATTGAGGTTCACATATATCTATCATCAAACATCGATGTAGTTGGTTTCTCCATTTCCATTGAATGTCCTTGAGTTATATGTTTAATTAGACCAATACCCTTGAACGAGTTATTGCGTTTTTACTGTTTTAGCCCTGTTAATTTTCTGCTATGCTTGTATGCTTGAGTATAGGATGATTAAATGTGAATAGATTTAATTGCTATGATTTGAATGTTTTTTCCCGTGCATGTTTGTTTATGGTCGTTTGGTCCTAGATAGCCTATTAGGCTTCCTTGTTTTTTACCATGCCTAATACTATAGGATAGAGTGCTTGTTTATTTGACATGCTGATATGTTTTAGACAGCTGGACAATTAGTTCTTGAGGGTTACATTGGCCGATACACATTGCTATGTTTTCTTGACTTACACAGGGTCATGAGAACCTGGTGTAATAGACCATAGGGAGGATGGACGTAAGGGCTTCTACAGAGTGTCTATTTACTATTATGATGCGAGACCATAGGGGGAATTGACATAAGTGCCTCCTCAGAGTATATATAGTTCCTCAACGTTGGCCATAGGGGGAATGTGATGTACGTGCTTCCCCAGAGTGTCATTAGTTATCGATACGAGACTATAAGAGGAATTGACAGTTAGTGCTTCCTCAGAGAGTCTATACTAAAGCTAAACCAGAGGGGTTAGACTGTGTGTACTTCCTAGATGGTGGATTGTGCTTTTTAGGTAGGACCACATGGGAATAGGCTGTGAGTACATCCCAGAGAGTAACTTGTTTGTGATTATATATTTACTTTCTATGTGGAACTGAATGATTTGAAACTATGGGATTGTTAAATATTGAGTACTTCCTTGTTTACTACTTCTTTTGAATATTTCATGCCATAAATATTCACTCACTATTAAGAAAAAATCTCTTGGTGGTTGCCTACTAGAATTTAGTCTCACTCCCTGTTTGGGCCATGCTTTTGGGCCCAAATAGATTATATTTTTGCAGGTATATAAAAGAGAAAGCATCCTTCTACATCAGCTACATGACTACTTTGGATTTGGAGAGCAAAAGACCAAGAATTGGCTTGCGAGGATGAGGAGTTGTTTACATGATTTTCCATTGCACTTTGGATTAGTACTATATTCATCATTGTGACCAGTTTATCTATTTTTGTTGACCTATGTATCATGCATCATTTTATATATGTGCTCCATTTTTTTCTTTATCAGTCTTCTATTGTTTACTATTTTATGTTGTCATTACTCTTTCCCCTATTGAAATTTGTTTACTTCAGCTGTTTTACTCACCAATGAGGGCATAGTTTCCCCACTATCACACCCAAGGCCCTCACTTCTAGTCAGCAGCCTCTGGAATTTGGTGAATTTCGTTTGAGGACATGTGACCAACCATGTATAGGTCACCTCTTGGTGGCTTCTGCAATCGGGACGTTAAAAATTGGTATCAGAGGGAATTATATTCTTCATGACTTAGTGTTTGGAGTCTATAGATTGGGGTAGGAAAAAATAGGTAACTGGTAATAAGTTGTGCCCATGAATAGAAAACCCATGTAGGTTTAAAGCCAATCTACCTCATTATTTCAATTTTTCTTATTTTTCATATATTACAGTTGATTTGATTTTACCTTAAGTGATTCACATGTTTTTTTAGTTATTGTTGATGTTATTGTGGTTCTATTTCTGTCACAAATAGATTAGATGAGGGTATTCCATCTCATGCATCATATAGTCTCCTACTAGAAATCACATGTCATTCATTCTTGCCATTCCATTTAGGGTGCATTCGAAATTTCATGTTGTCGTGATAGATGTTGTGCTAGATATGCATGTTGTTGTGATAAATGCATTGATAGAATACCTGCTTTTGATAGGATATTTCTTTGTGTAAGGTTTGTTTGAATAAACGCCAAAAATTTATTTTGGAGGAGTTATGGGCCCTCATGAATCGAAATTTGGTGAATCATTGACTTATTTCCTTGTATATGACATGTATAAGATGGCAAGATTGATTTGCTGGGAGTATGTGCCCTCACAGATCAGAATATGGAACTTTCAATGTCCATTTTAGTGTTATTATGGATTATGGAATAGTTTATGAGGCTAACTATCTAGGAAAACCCAGAATAGACGGTGTGTAATGTGGAATACATGCTATGTGTTCTTCTATTTGGGAAGAAACCGTTTTTCTTAAGTAAACGCCATGTACCGTATGTACACTCTATGTTATCTCTAACCATGTCGCTGGCTGTGTGGGAAGAAACATGGGGTTGTGACATCTTGGTAGAACACTCCATATGCAAGATGTGTACTCCATGTTGTAGAACCATGTATCCGACCATGTAGTGAGGAACACAGGTCGGTTAAATCTCCTTGTAGACGCTGTGTCTGGTATAACAAGTCGTGCAGTTGTAACTGTGTGACTACCCGTGTAACTAACGACATGGGCAGTTGAAACATAAGTAGTACATACCATTTCCATCTGGAACACGCCATGTAGTGTGATCCATGTATTCAGTCATGTCACTAACAACATGGTTCAGTGAAGCTCATCTAGTACACACCGTTTCGGGAACTAACCCATTGTGTAGTCATCTTCTTGGAGAATCGTGTGGCTTAGCCATGTAGATAATCTCGGGTAGGGGAAGAAAAGTCTAGTACACACCGTGTGTTGGAACAAACTATATCTATTTGGGGTGTTACATGACTAGTTGTGTAAAGAGTACACGCCATGTGAAAGGATTTTGGGAACACAACGGGAAGGCATTAAACATGTCGTGTATCCCTGTTTTGAAAAACATGAATGCTTTCATTATCTTGTTACCTTCTTATAATTCTATGTATTAGTCCCTATTAATCTTGATTTATGGTGTGAGCTTTACCTTATAGTGTCAGTCCACCAAGACGTCCTCCAGTTGAATGCAAGATGCAAGGCGGTGATCAGACATCAGACATGGATGGTCAGGGAATACCTACAGATACTCCAGTAGTGCCAATCATGGCACTATCCATCATTCTGGATGCAAGTGCTGATACATAGTTCCAAGAGGGCTTCGTGAGGTTCATTCATACCTTCCGTGGAGCACCGCTACCTACCCCATCAATGGCAGAGCTGACAAGGTTTTTTCAGCAGCAACAGCCTCCCACATTCCACGGGGAAGGAGGAACTCTGGCTGCAAAGTCATGATTAGAGGCCATGCTATCAATATTCGATCATCTGAATATTTCTATATAGATGGGGGTCAATATCACTATGTACATGATTTGGGAATTCTCTAAGAGATGGTGGGATTTTATCTCACAGGCAGGACTTCAGTAGGTTATGGCTTGGGATGAGATCTAGAATATCTTCTACGACTACTTCTACTAAGAGACTTTGTGGGCCAATCGAGCCCGAGAGTTCATGAGTCTAGAGCAGGGTATCTCTCTATTATGGAATATTCTTCTCACTTCATAAAGATGTAGTGCTTCACACCTATTCTAGGAGGTGATGAGTTATTCCTGGCAAGGAAGTTTGTGGATGGTCTCAAGCATAACATTTGATCATAGGTGAAAATTTTTAGGATAACTTCCATCACTTATATAGTAGAACAGGAAATTATCATAGAGCATAATATGAGGGATTCTAGAGTTTTGAGCTAGGTTGGCTCAACATATAGAGTTAATATCCCTCCTACTGATAGTAGTAAGAACCTCAGGGAGTCTTCACGCGGTAATCCAAGTAGGCGAGACACTTTTTCTAGTAGCCAGGTGTTGTGATACCAGTACGGGAAGAGTAGGAATACAAGGCCACATTGCTCGAGAAACCCAGTGGAGTACTGATCTTGCGACATGATGGTCTATCTTCAACGCTTCTGTCAGATATTCTCACTATCAGCTGGTGACATGGATTTTTCTATGACTCCCCATTACGGGGCATCACCACTAGTTTCTCTCTAGTCTGGGAACTATTGTTTATACATGAGATTTAAACTGAGGTGGAGGTCATGGTCGTGGTAGCCAGTTTCCAAGATTTCAGCAACAATATGGTGTACAAGCTCAGGGGGGTCAGGCAGGGTCACATGGTCGTGGTACGGGTTAGACTATTGCAGTGGAGCCGACCCAGCAGGAACAGGATCTCGGACCAACTGCTGTTCAAGTTATGATTCTAGTTGCCTTAGTTTTAGATTCTTCTCTTTTCAATACAGGGACTTCCCATAGCTTTATATATGTTGTTTTTTTTGGAGAGCCTTGTGCTCTATATCCTTTCCTCTACTAATTTCATGATGTTTGAAACTCTGTTAGGGGATAGAACGACTAGTGTACGTCAGTGCAAGAACAACCCTCTTGAGGTTTCATGGTGTCACTTCTTTTGAGAACTTTATGTCCTAGAGATGAAAACATATGACATAATTATTGGAATGACCTGGGTTTTTCCTTCCAGGCTGTTTTCGATTGGTCTCGTCGTAGGTTTAGTTTCACCTCACCGGAGGGCGGACAGTTTCCTCACAATGGCGATTGGGATGTCCAGGAAAGCATAGCGGGACCCAAGCATCATGGGTTGGGAGGAGTTATATCCCATATTTATAGCCTAAATCTGGATGACCAAGGGACTCCATAGATGGACTTTCATCTGTTGGTGGATCATTTCAGAGATGTCTTTCCACAGGACTTTTCCTGTTTCCCTTCGGAGGCAGAGGTAGATTTTTTTATTGAGCTCGTCCCAAGAGCAGCATCGATGTCCATTCCTCCTTAAGGTATGGCTACACCTAAGTTACAAGAGCTCAAGAAGCAGTTGGAGGAGTTGCAAGAAAATGGTTTCATCCAACCCAGTACTTCTCCTTGGGGTTCACATGTCATGTTTGCGAAGAATGCAAATGTTACCCTCAGACATTGTGTGGATTTTCAAAAGATAAACCAGTAAATGGTCAAGAACCGAAATCCCTTACTGAGGATTGATGATCTCTTTGACCAACTTAGAGGAGCCCAAGTGTTCTCGAAGATAGAATAGAAATACAGTTATCATAAGTTGCACTTTATACCATCAGATATACCTCTTACAGCCTTCCAGAGTAGGTATGGTCTATACGAGTATGTGGTTATGTCGTTCGGTCTCACGAACACACCTCAAGTTTTCATTGCACTGATGAACTTAGTGTTTCATCCATACATTGATTTCATTGTGGTAGTCCCCGTGGATGATATCATAGTGTACTCTCACCCTCGAAAAGACCATGCTTCCAATCTTGAGATCGTTTTGAGTACACTAAAAGAGAATCAGTTATATGCTAAACTCTCAAAATGAAACTTTTGGATGGACATAATTCATTTTTTGGGTCATGTTATCTTAGAAGAAGGAGTATTAGTAGACCCAGAGAAAGTTAGAGCAGTAGATTCCTGGGAGCATACAAAGAACATCTTTGAGGTACAAGGGTTTTCTATTGTAGGCTGGATACTACAGATGTTTTATACAGTACTTTTCACGTTTAGCAGCACCACTGACGGGTCGGACTAAGAAGGGTACAAGGTTCTTGGGGTCATATTCTTTTGGGTTTTCCTTTTAGGAGGTGAAAGGGAGGTTGAATACAACACCTATACCAGTATTTCTAGATCCAGGTAAGATCTATACTATTTATAATTAATGATTTAGGTATCGGTCTGGGATATGTGCTTATGTTGGGGGAAGGAGTCGTTGCGTACATGTCTCGGCAGTTGACGCCAGATGATATGAATTAACCAAAACACGATTTGGAGTAGGATGTTGTTGTTCATTCATTACGCTATTGGGGACATTATATGTTTGGAGAGAATTTTGTAGTTTTCACTAACCACAAGAGTCTCAAGTACACATCTTCACTCAATGTGACCTGAATTTGACACAGTGATGGATGGTTGAGTACCTTTAGTCTTTGGATTTCAATATTGCATATACACCTGGGAAATGCAACGTAGTGGAAGATGCGTTGAACCAGAGGACTCAGATATATTCAGTTCAAGAGGATAGCAGTGAGTGGAATCTTATGGATCTATTCTCTGAGATGCATTTGGTGGTGCACGACAGGCAGGGGAAGTTGTTTCTTTCTTCTGTAGTTGTTACCTCTACTCTTCTTGATCGAGTGAGAATGAGGAAACTATCATATTTATAATTCCTAGTCATACGAGAGAGTGTGTCCGGAGAGGACCCTATTCCTAGATGGACTATAGGCGAGTATGAGATCTTGTGTTTACTAGGGCGCGTATTGGTGTCAGTAAACATGTGTGAGGAGCTGATGCAAGACTTTCATTCCTCAGTTTGTGTAGTTCATCCTGGTGTCCCAATGATGTATTGAGATCGACCCTGATATTATTGTATTCCATGTATGAAGAGAGATGTTGTTGGGTTTGTCATGAGATGTTCCACCTATCAGTAGGTGAAGGCAGAGCATCAGCAACCAGCATGGCTTTTTCCGCAGTTACTCATTCCGAAGTGGTAGTGGAATAACATAGCAATGGATTTCATGACCGGTTTACCATGGTCTCCCAGAGGAAAGGATGTTGTGTGGGTTTTCATTGACAGACTTATGAAGGTTTCGAACTTTTTTATGATTAAGGAGACCTTCAGTGTTGATGAGTTTGGATGGTTTTACATCTGGTAGATTGTCAATTTATATGTTGTTCCGCTCTACATCATTTCAGAAATGGAGGCAAGCTTTACTTCTCAGGTCTGGTAGGGACTATAAAATGCTTTGAGTACATAGGTACTTTTGAGTACAGATTACCATCCCCAGATAGATGGACAGTCTGAGCGTATGATTCAGGTGTTTGAAGACATGCTCCAAGCATGCATCTTGGATTTTGGAGGTTCTTCAGAGAAGAATATACCTCTTGTGAAGTTTTTATATAATAATAGTTTTCAAGAAACTATTCAGATGGAACCTTATGAGGCTTTGTATGGTAGTCCATGCCGATCACCATTATGTTGGATGGAGGGTGGAGACGTAGTTATACTGGGACCTCATCTTGTCCAGGAGACTACAGAGCAGAGAGAGTGGATTCAAGAGAGGTTGGCTGCTGCACTGTCTTGACAGAAGTCTTATGCTGATTAGTGGAGATGATCTCTAGAGTTCGAGGTCCGAGATCAGGTTTTTCTGCCTGTCACACCGAATTTGGGACACATGAGGATTATGAGAGAGGGTAAGCTTTCGCCAAGGTATTTCAGGCCATTTGAGATGTTAGAAAGAGTTGGGCTGGTTGCCTATATGTTGCAGTTAACTTAGAGTACTGGTCTATGGATGACGTTTTCCATGTTTCTCAGCATCGATGTTACTTTTCAGACCCTAATCATGTTTTTCAACCTGAGGAGGCTGAGTTAGAAGTGGACACATATTTTGAGGAGAATTCTATCTGGATTGTTGATCACAGTATGAAGTATGTTCGTGGATGGTCTATTCCTCTGGTAGGAGTGCTATGGAAGCATAGGCGAGTGTATGATGAGATTTGGGAGAGTGAGACCAATTTATGACTACAGTGGCCGAATCTATTTTAGGATTATTCTTCTATGTCGCCTTGTTATGGGAATTCATGGATGAATTAATTTAAGGGGGGAAGTTTGTATGATCCCGGATATTATTTTCAGGTAAGTTATTATTTTATAGTTGTTTTTGAGAAAAATTGTTTTTTCTAGAAATTATTAAGTACAAGCCATGTAATTTATTAGTACACGCCATGTACTAATTTACCGTAGGTAGCTGGGTGCTGGCCATGTCACAGCCCACCACACAGCCATGTGTGGTGACCTGGATACTGACTTATGTGTAGGCCGGTAAAGGTAATTTCTTTCCATGTACTTCCAATGTACACACCATGTACTTTTTTATCATTAAACGTACCCGGGTCACGTCTGATGGACATAACCATCTCCTTCTAGGTCTGGTTCGTCCGAGAGAGACTGTGCAGACACGAGTTTTCCCCAAGACCCTGATTGGGAACCTGATCTCTAATTCGACCACTATCTATTGCATTGGGATTACCTCGATAAGATCTTCCTCTTAGAGCTTCATTTCCTTATTCTCCCGCTTTCAAGAGTTATCTTATGTTGAACGTTTTAGATGTTTTTGTAGATCGACAGTGTTATTGGGAGATTTAAGGTTCGAGATTCACATATATCAATTTTCCAACCCAGAGGTAGGTGGTTTGTGCCTTTCCATTGAATGTCCTTGAGTTATATGTTCAATTTGACCAATAAACTTGAATGGGTTATTGCATGTTTACTGTTTTAGTCCTGTTAGTTGCCTACTATTCTTGTATAATTTAGTAGAGGTTGATTGAATGTGAATTGGGTTTATTGCTATTCATTGGAAGTGTTTTCCTGTGCATGTTTGTTAATGACAGTTTGGTCCAACTTAGCATGATAGGCTGCCTTGTTTTTCAGCATGCCTAGTTCTGTAGGATGGAGTGTTTGTTTATCTAACATGCTGATATGTTGTAGGCTACATTCCATGTTGATCTTGAGGGTTACATTGTCCGATTCTCATTTCTATGTTTACATCACATATACAGTGTCATGAGAACTTGATGTAATATACCATTGCATGAATAGACGTAAAGACTTCTCCATAGTGTTTGTTTACTATTATGATGGGAGACCATATGGGGAATTATTGTAAGTGATTCCTCATAGTCTGTAGTTCCTCGAAGCGGGCCATAGTGGGAATGTGACGTAGGTGCATCCCCAGAGCACCTTTAAATACTGATACGAGACTATATAAGGAATTGACGTTGAGTGATTCCTTAGAGAGTATATACTAAAGCTGAACCAGAAGGGTTAGACTGTGTGTACTTCCTATAGGGTTGTTTGTGTTTACTAGGTAGGACCAGAGGGGATTAGATTGTGAGTACATTCTAGAGGGTTACCTATTTGTGATTATCTGTTTACTAGCAATGTGGAACTAAATTCTTTGAAACTGTAGAATTATTTACTGTTGAGTACTTCCTTGTTTACTGCTTCTTTTGTTTATTTCCTTCCATATATATTCATTGAATGTTTGGAATAGATCTCTTGGTGGATTCATATTAGGATTTAGTCTTAGACCCGGTTTGGGCCATGCTTTTTGGGCGCAAATAGATTATATTGCTATAGGTATAGATAAGGGAAAGCGCCCTTCTACTTCATGTACTTGACTTCTTCGAAGCTGAAGGGAAAGGGACCAAGCTATCGCTTGCGCTGCTGAGGTGTTGTTTACTTTCTTTTCTTTTTAATTTTGGATTAGAACTATATTAAACATTGTGACCTTTTTAGATATTTTCCTAGACCTATATATCATGCATCATTTTATATATGTGGTCCAATTGTTTCTTTATCAGTCTTCTGCTGTTTACTGTTGTATGTTATCATTACTGTTTCCGCTATTTCTATTTGATTACTTTTGTTGTGTTACTCTGCCAATGAGGGAATATTTTCCACACTATCACACCCAAGGCCCTCACTACTAGTCAAAAGCCTATGGCATTTGGAGAAATGTGCTTGAAGCCATGTGACCAACTGAGTATGGGGAACGTCTGGGTGGCTTCTGAAATTGGGATGTTACAGAAACAACCCAATCCAGATAATGTTTATTGGATTACTAACCATTGTGGACAAAAAATGACCACAGCTGACCAATTTAAATATCCTGAATAATAATATGTATTTATCATCAAAAATATTGGAAATATGTGTATATATTTGAGCATATTCTGATAAAATATTAGGATTTCAGTCACATCAACTAAATGCAACTGATTCTAAAATGAGTCTAATCTACCAATCAATGGTGATATTTTAGGTGAAAATACCCTAGATTTATCCCATAAACATTAGTAGAACATAACATCATTAATTGAATTTGATGGAATATTTAGGTAACCCCCGGATAATAAGAATTATTATTCATTAGGGTCAAGGAATATTGGTCATTCCACTAACATGAAATATTCCCTTTTTCCACCCATCCATCTAGAAATAGGAATGGGGTAATAGGAAGAGGACCGGCAATGTGACCTAAAATATTCACATCCAGTATTTGAGGAGGTTTCTCTACAACCATTATAGAACAATATAAGATATATCCTTATATTAAGGATCACCCACACACTATTCTAATCAATAAGGCCATGTCCCTAGAAAAAAAGTTATATACCTCATTCCCAAAGAAACATTGAGATTTATTTTAGAGGAATCAAATATCAATTTATCATCTCGATAATGTTATGGACACCCACCACATGTGATTAACAGATGATAACCATAGATAAATCATGCATCCATGGGGGATGGATCCAACAAATAGTACCAAGGATGATGCTAAACATGATAAGATCATAAAATCCAAATTCATTCATGATGTTCAACACTCACAGTGGATCCATAATATTTTCCCAATAATGAAATAAGGTGATAAGATCATATTATCTATTGACATAAGTGATCTCAAAGATAATTTTCTAAAATTGGATTTATTTATTCCAATTACCAGAACAACTTATCAATGTGATGGTCAGATATCTTGTTCTACACATTATAGATGTAAACTAAGGATAAAAACAATTCTAGATGTCCAGTGTGGATATGGAGTCCATTTTTTAGGGAACCATAATGGGTAAAGTGTTGTGGATAATGTACTTTGGTTTTAATAATGTAAGTGATATATATCAACATTCCATGAATCAAATCACTATACTCCAATTCAGATTATCTTTTGAGTGATAAGGCAATGATCTAGCTTTGAAATACTAGTGATGTTATGATGATATGGTTGATATATAGATAATTTTTAACAAGATAATTTATAATAGCCTGAAAATGAACACCTTAATGTGCGATTTCAGTGTTATCTTTGGGATATTTCAAAGCTTCGCTGTATTCTATGAAGGCATTGAAATAGATCCTAAGAAGAAAAAAGTTGTCCTTAACATGTCACCTCCTCCAAACCTTAAATATTGCAGAGGAAATAATGGATTCCTTTCAAATATTTAAAGATATATATATAATAATATGAGAAGTTTCATTCCCTTTTCTTAGTCAAAGAAAATGGGGGCCACTTATTTGTTGACCCACAACTACCAATAATTATTTCATATTATCTCTAAATATTTTTGATTCCAACAATGCTAATTATTCATATTGAAGGAACATCACTAATCTGATATTTGATATATTTAATGTATTCATTTTCTTATTTCCATACACTAAATAATTATTGAAGGAATGAAAACTTCTTCTATTATCCCATTCAATCAATTATCAATAATAAGATTAATTATTTGGATATCGAGATTGAATGTATGGTGTTAATATTTTTGGTTCTGATATTGTGGAAATATTTGTAAAAAAAATGAGATCTATTTGGTCTTTCATAATGTCCCACTAAAATACATCATCAAATATCCCATGATGAGAATATTTTTGGTATAGAGGGATTCCATATTGAAGATTTTTGACATTTATTTCATACATCTTAAAGTGATAAAAGGATAAGAACTAATATATTTCTTTAAAGAATACCCCTCTTTAGAAATAGTTTCATTTAATACAAATTTGTTAGAAAAAATATTTTATCTATAAAAAGTTTCTCCTAGACATGGGAGATGTATTATAAAGGAGATTCCAAAATCCCAATTAGAATTTTAATGACAGACCCCATATATAGTAAAAATAAGATTGAAGTCATTATTATCTCCATACTAAAGGTTATTTTAACTTATTCCTTCTTTCCATCATAAGGATACACAAAAAATTAGGATGAATAATAGAGCCCCATTATAGGATTTGTACTGTTGATGTGAATACTAGTGAACCAAATAATGTTAAAATATGATTGATGGATGATTATAAATTAGATTTTTTTTTAATTTTTCCATAATAAAACAAGATCTCATCACCCTGTTTGACTATGTGTGATGGTTGATGGTTGAATTACCTTTATTTAAAATGATTAACTCACCTCCTACACTCAAATAATTACCAGGTAGATTTTATAGGAAATACACCAATAAATACAGATGATTTTGACCTAGAAAAAATATGCATCAACATTGTTCATTATATATTGGTGTCTTTATTTAATTTTAATATCTTGGAATAGATCAATGAGATAAATTCTATCCCCAATCTTGATAATCCTGAAAATTATAGGATATTTCCCATATAGGACTACTCCATAATGGAGTTCTTCCCATGGGTGCAGCCATAAAAGAAAAATACATCAATTGGTAATCATCTGTAATATTTATGATGGACCGATTCATAAAAAGTTCCTTTATAAATGATACTTTTATAGAGTCCTTTTAGGTGTATTGATGTATAGGAGACTACTGTTGTTATATAATAAGTACTTATCAAAGGCTATAGTTCATACAATTCATGGATCAAGATTTATCATCAAATCATATTTCTTGGTAATTTATGGCCTTCAATGATGAAATAATTTATACAACTGTAATTGTTTTTCTTGTTATACATATTTTAACTTCATCCATCAATCACCAAAGTTTTTTCACACTCTAAAATACTCTAGGAAATTTCTTATATGTGGAGTGGTCATCATGGGGCCATAACATCCAAATACAAAAAATAAGATTAAATATTTCCTTAAATATACCAATTGTTTTCCAAATAGGAAAATTAAATACTCCTCAGAGATTTCAGAAAAAAGAGAATCATTAATTTATTTAATTCTATCATCATAACCAATGTTTTGTCCCTAACAAAACACTAATGGAAAATTATATGGACTTATAGTATTCCAAATTGATTTGGTTATACTAGAATTACAACATTGATTATAACAATTATTTTTCATAGTCATGTAATGATGAACATATAGATATAATAATTCAACATAACTCTATCAAACATACTATATAAAATGGTTTAAAAAGAAAATAATTCATGGGATAAAAAACATACGCATACCTCATGGGACTACCATACTATAACATGTACTTCTATACATCCAACCATATATTCACTAATATATATTACTAATGTATTCCCTCCAAGCAAGGTAAAATTTACATCTTTCATAATTCCATTTTTTGATTAGTTATCTATAGATGAGGAGTCTCAAAAGTGACTAGAAAAATTAGAATGGTCATATGATAAAACAGTTTTTACCTTGGATCTTTTAAAGGTCCATTAAAATCAGATCACATGACCTTTTAACAAATTTGATTTCCTTTATTAATTACTCTATATAGAACTGTTTATGGTTCCTATAGTCTAAATGATACCTAAGAAAGATCCTCATAATCATGAACTAGAATGGGAGGGAGCCATATTAATCCATAAAATTCTTCATATTCATTAATTACATTGTACGGTGTGAATATTAAGCCCCCTTCCAAAGTAAATTTCTTAGGTAAACTTGTAGGTGACCAAGCCACTCACAATTGGTCTTTATATCATCACCTAAAAAGTAATTAGAAATATTAAATTGATGATAGAATATTAGAAAATATACATTTCATAATATAATAAACTATATGAAACATATTACTCACTATAAGTCAATAAAAATACATGTCTTACATCATTGTTAAATGAAGTTAAACTACACAACATGTGGTCCCACTTTAGCCTAGCATCTAAACTAAATTCAATAAAGGTTTAACTATTTCTCAATCTAAGATATCATGTCAATGGAAATTCAATGTACATGATCCAGATATGTGTTGATAAAAAAATAATGTTCCCTATCCCTTTGTGAGAGTAAGGTCCACATAAGGGGTCATATGTAAAAACTAAATGAGGCTTGTTTCTCACACCATTTAGATATGCAGATACACATTGTTCTAAAATTCTATGCCCAACTGAAAAAGAAAAAAATTACCTCATCCTGCATATGGGATAGAACTATCTAGGAAACATTTTCTAGAACTATGTTTAAATTTATTCCTATTTTCATAAGATACATAGTGGTGTATAGATTACAAATCATGATCCCATAAAAACATGAAAAAAATCATCCATTCCCCTGCCTAAATCCTTGACCACGCAGGATATTTCAACATGGGTTTCCTCATTCAAAAACATAATAATAATAATAAAATTCATTTCCTAACATTCCAGATAGATCAATTCATTGAACATTCCACCCATTCATAGTAAATTTTGGTCCAAATGAGACCTTCATATTCATATAACTTAATTTCATAAATAATATTATTATCCTTTGTAAATTTGAATATTTTTAATATTTCCTTGGCTATTTTAATCAAAAGTATCAAAACAAAAAGGATGCATCAATTTTTAATATACATAAAAAAAAATTATCTTAATGTAATGTGTTCCCCATTGTTTCCTAAAAACTATAGATAACTTTATCCTTAATGGAATATACCCTTGCCTCTGTAATCCCTAACAACATCATAACATGAAAAATAACTATAATGTGGTTTGAGTTCATTTGATACATACTTATCCCATATAATTTCACCATATCCAAGAGATATGAAGGCATGAATTATAACTTTCCATCATCACCCCATATAATTTCATACAATTATTTTCCAGATTACCAAGAAATATAAATTCTAGGTGTATACATCGGAAAAAACCCTTTATTAGTGTTTTTTTTCAAATTTGGATAACTAATATGATTCTAAGGTTTCTAACAATAAGAATGACTCAAATGGTGTTAGAGATTTTGATATATTATTCCATTTTTAATGGGTTTGTACTTGAAGAAATACTAGAAAGGGAACACCATTGTTTAATGTTGTGGGAATGTAAACACTTTTCACCCATATGTGTGAGAACTATTACATAAAACTATGTGTATATATACATGGATTATTTTATAACGTATTTTGGTATCTCTACTCACAATAGGTCGTATCCTTTCCCTGTCTGTATAAGCATCCTCAATTTTTTTTTTCTGAAGGCTATTTGACTGTAAATTATAGAAACCCTAATTACCTATCAGATGATATTAAACTATCAAGAAAAATCTTTGACATAATACATTAAACTAAAATTTTCACATTATTATCACTCAATATTAAACTATGTCACACACATTGTCCCCACTTTTATAGGAACATTATTCTTGGTGTCATTCTTCTACCATACCACAATTATCCATCTGTACACTATGTTGGTATTGATCATCTATTTAATTATATACGTAGTGACTCCTGGATTATTCAACCTAGTCCCATCCATAAAAAAATTAACCCAATATCGTGCGTATGATATATATCTTCATAAGGTATTATATCATAGGTTTTCCTTTAATTCATCAAGTCGTTTTCAAATGATTGACTCTCCCCATATTATGTAATTGGTTGGTGTGAAGTGCCTTTACCATATAACTATATATATATATTAATTACTATATATATAGGATTTATAGTGAGTCCTATATTTTCTATCTCAAGATCAACTATAGATTTTAAAATATGTTTTGATTTTTCTAACTAGAGTTTTACCTCACTTCATTGATTCACATCATGTTCCTTCTTATTAGGTGAGGAAGTTATTTAATCAAACTAACCTAGTATGAGATGGAATACATTTAATAGAAAATTAGAAATAATTTCCATATTATGATAAACTACATGTTTGAGATCCAATATTACCATATGTAAAACCACATTTTCCTTTGGCCATTTCCATAGAAAGCCTATATTTCTTTTGTTGTTCTCTTTATACACCATATTTCTCTTACTCACCACCATGAAATAAGGGAAACCCTCACCATTCATTATTTATCACACCATGCATAAAACTATATGGGTATTTATTATCATCCCAATGATATATATAGTAACATATAAACTCTATACCCAAGACTCCTCCACAAAAAACATCAATTATTTTTATATAATATATGACCACAAACTATGTAAGTGATTTTATTCATGGTTAGGACAAAATTTTTTCCAAATATCTCCATTTTATTTAAAAATATTCCATTTTTCTATAAACTATATTTCATCATCAAGATAAAATCATAACCCCATGAAACCTTTACAACTATTGATGATAGAAGATTCCAACATCGAATTACACTTTTTATTTGACTATGTATACTATTCCAAAACATGGATCCCCATATTACACAATGAAATATGGTTCTGTCAACTAGTGGCATTATATTCCTCTGTATAATTCTGTTTATATTCTGCAATTCATGAAAATATCATCACGAAATCCACCTTTTAAAATGGACTGAATAATATTCATACACATTTTCCCCATTTCATTTATTTGGATCTATGAACCACAAGCTCCTAATTTTTGAATTCCCCTAATTCCCAACCCTCATGTGTGGACTATGTAATAATATTTAACTATTTCTTCATAAACAATATTATTAATGTGAATTTTTCTCCATGATGAGAAAAAATATCATGTAGTTCATGAAAAAAAACACCTAAACAAAATTTTTATTACATGATTAGATATTACCATGATCTCCCCATTTTTCTCACATAGATCATAAATAAAGTTTTTTTATAGATTTTAGATTATTTTTAGAGTTTTTGTGATCAAACTATCTTATAAATAAAACTAATGAATCATCGGTCCATTATGCAGAACCGTAAACTAGTCAGAGTAGATTCCCTTACGTATTTTTTCTATCCTTACATATGATACCAATTTATTTAAGGAATATATCCTAGAATTACATATGGATTGATTCACATTTTAGATGAGATATATAGTGATTCTCAGACCCCTTATCCTATCACCAATCATGGAATAAAAAGTATTTTTCCCCTCTCTCTTTGTATGACATCAGCCCTTGTAAGAAATTGAAACATGGGTTCCATTATTTTAGAATTAATTGTTAGAACAAAATGAATCCTACCTTACATACGAGAAATATCTATGAAATTATTTATACATCAATCTATAGAAAATTATGATATAAAATTATTGGCATCTTACTTCTTGGATACATCATATTTCCCATAAACCACACTCTATCTTATTGATAAACTCAAATACCCATAAAAATATTTTATCTATTATTGATAGAATAATTAAATGTTGAAGAATTATATATTGATACTACATCCAAATATAGATCTATATAACTATAATCAAAATAGGTTCATCTCAACTAGAAGTATACTTATTCCCAAGAGAAAGTGATTTTGTTATTTAATTGCTTGACATAATCATAATTGAATCGACCTTTAGATCAGGGAATGATCCATTAATTTTAACCTATTCCATGCCATTTCATTTGATCTAACATTCCAATGATTATTAATTAAATGTTTCATTGATTATATCCAATAGACATTTGAGTATTCTTGTCCTACGAAACCCTATATGGGTTGTTATAATATAACTCGCGTTCAATGATGTTCAACAAAAAATATCAATTACCCTACTGTTTAATGCATGAACATAAACAACCAATTAATTGATATGTAATACATTCTAGGTTTAACACCCAGAAAAGGGAATCATGAGAAAAAGTTGAGTCTTATTATTGTAGGCATGCACCCAATGTGATTTATATAGAATCGAGCAGTTGAAATTGAAATCGTGAAAAACTCATGGGGTCAAAAACCCATAAAAGGTTGCCTAATAAAAATATAGTTCTTTCTCTCTATGTATTCTATAAATTAGTCTAATGAAAAAATTAGGTCTATTTCATAAAAGAAACAATGTTTTTAGGGTGACTCATGTCACTCTAGAAATTACCTTCTAAGTCCCATGGCATATGGAAAAAATTAGAGCATTCTCATATCATTGATATTTTATAATGTCAAAATATGGAACATAGAAATAAAGGATCAAGAAGAAATTTCACTTTATTTATAAGTTAAAAAATTCATAGGAGTATCCACAAGTTGGATTCTATCAATAAGTTTTTAGAAGATGCCTCTAACATAAGACTTAATTTATTGGATAGAATCATGAGCTTCATCAACACTTTTTTTGGACCTTGATCAGATGTGTGGCTTAATCCTCTTTAGCACGGGGAGGGCACTACTTTTTCCTGACAAAAATATTTTCTTCCCATGGTGGAACATCCACCAGATAACTTTTATGTTAAATTAGTTATCCCTTGGAAACATGAATCTCTTACTATAGACATAATATTTGAAGGGAATTATCATCAGCTAAACTATTAAAATCTTTCATTACCTAAGGATGATGAGAATATTTTTGGGATGACATATCTTGAAGATAATCAAACTATACAAATAATTATGCTTCAAATAAGAGGTGTTGTTACCATTTTTCTTGTTCCCATCTCTAAATGTCTTCTTCACTGGAATAATCTATATTTTTCTAATCAAATATCCCATACAACAAAGTGGTTAACATGATTGAGAGTGAGTTTATATGGGATATTAGGTATTAAAGATGTATTTCAAAGAAAAACATCCATTTATCATTTAAGATAAATCAATGATACAAAAGGAATGAAAATTGAAAATCATAGTTTAACTTAGAAATGATATTAGCATAAGAGACATACCCAATAGTTTAATCACTCAATAAAGAATCACGTGTCATTATTTTCGGCTTAGCATAATCATTTTCTTGTACCATAGGTCAAATTGGAGGGGAAGATACTTTTTTAATCTTGGGATTCAATGGTGATGGTGATGATGGAGTCATAGAATTTGACATAAAATTTTAAAAAAATAAGGGGAGGGGTAGATAGATTTTCAAAATATCTGATAAAAACTCACTCATTTATGGGTCAAAAAATCGATTTGAGTCACCCATATTATCAAAAATATCATAATATTTAATGTGTATCACCAAATGTGGAGCCCATTACTGATTTTTCTTGAAACATACGATAGAAGGCTCCTGGGAATTCCACATATCAAGATCTGAACTATGAATCTCCATCAATGAAGAATGATTAAGAGTCTCAGTACCCTATTGTTGGATTAACTAGGAAATATTGTATGTGAATAAATATGGATAAGTATAAAGATAATTATTAATACATCAACCATAATAATATCAATTGTGAATTAATACATAATCATGTTTTTCCAAATCTTTATTAAATCCCTAAACACATCTATATAGATGTGGATATCAATATGTGAAAAAATGTAATATATTTTCATTATCTTATATAATATCATCTCAGGCCCATTAGAATCCTCACCATTATGGAAATAAAAAATAACTAGTTAAATACATGAATCAACCCCATCCATTCAAACCAATTTTTGGATGACACAACCTTTTAAAGCCTCATTTAATTGGGATCACTATGACAACCTTCAATAAAAAATATTTGTAAACCAACCTACATAATCTACATTCAGGTAAAATCTATCTTTCTACCAGTACACTCCTCACACATGAGAAAGAAGTTTGAAAATGTTATTAAAAGTACATTAGATAAATGGTGTATTAAATACATGGTGTCTAATGAATTAATCCTCTCTAGAGTTCCTCACTACCTTTGAATTAAATCCTTTTGTTATAATCATATCAAATCACGAGATGGGGGCATTTTTTGCATTATTTTGGAACTAAAAACATTACATTAAATGTTAAAATACTTCTATCATATAATGGAATAATATGTAAACTAAATAGGAAATATACATCCATATAAAGTTGTTGGTTAATTCACAAGTGTAACATAGGAAATCCACCAATTTGGAAAGCCACATCACATAAGTCCGGTCCATGTGATCAACCTTCATAGAAATCCTCCACACATTAGAAAATTATTCATGATTAAGTCACATGAGACACTAGAATTCATGTAATCCTTCACCTAGGGTCTGATGTTTACCTATAAATTAGAACCATGGTTCCACATTTTGGAACTTTTAGAAGATAAAGATATTTTTAATTCCCAACTCACTGAAAACCTTCACCCTTGCCGAAAATACAATTAGTAGTATAGTGAAAAGAAAAATAAGATGGAATTAAGAGAATTAAATAACTAGATTTTCAAAGGTTAAAATACTAAAAGATTCATATGAAACCATTCATCCTTATCCATATAACACTAGCATTAAGGGACTTTATCCACCGAAGATTTTATAAATACCACTTCTGAAAATACCTTAGGTGACCCTATGTGATAAAATTGAATCCTCCCCACAAGTTGTTTCACCTAATTTTTTCATCACCCATGAATATGATATGAGTTACTCTAGTGACTCTTTGGAATAATAAAAACCAACTCACCCAGGTATCATGCAACCACCATCCATCCTAACTCACCCATGTATTATGTGCGTGGGGTTAAACCCATATAACCTATGTATCACTTGGATGAGATCCAATCCCACTAAAAAATTCACTACTTGGTCATGCTCAAACCACTACCAACATGTTAACATGTGGGGGAGTTACAAGATTTATCTCCCAAGAAGAACATTGGAAAGATTCAACACAGTTTTCCTAGTATCACTTGGGTGAGATCCAAGGAAATTCTATGAGGAAACTCTTAGGTGAAGAATGCTCCAGGGCATCAATATTTGTATTGTATGATTATGGTACACACTAAATAATTCATTATTGAGGTAAAGCAAGTCCAAAATTTACCCTCACTAAAATATTAGGTCCTAATAATGATCACATTCAAGTATTTTCATGGTATAAATGATCCAATCCCAAGGGACATTGGATATGGATTAGGATAAAGAATATATTCCTTCCTGATGATTGAAATTTAATGTGAATAATGAAGAATCCATAAATTATTTGGGTTCATAAGCCTCAAACAAAGGTTTAGAAAAATTCAAGAAGTAATTAATGGGTAAATTCTATTTAACTTTTTCGCCACCCCGCCATAGACATTTCGTCATCCTCCAAAATTTGGGGAGAAAACATAATTATTTGGAATTCATCCTTAAGCAATCCCCTAACCTTTATTGTAGGAAATATATTACCTTCTCTTTCCACACTATCTTCTAACATTAGATAAGGAATACCTCTATGACTGGGATTCCAATTGAGATATACACCCCTTCCCAGACCCGATCATGTGACATGATCTTCTTCTATTGTCTCTTGTTTCTCATACCAAGCACAACTCACATTAGAATAGAGATTATTGGTGGTCATATCAATATCACAGTAAAAATATACCATTTAGGATTCCTATGAGGTTTATGTCCCACCTATGCTTCCATCATTTCAATGGTCTATATCCCTTATGAGACCACATTCAAAGGGTCATATATCCAATAAATAAATTTTGGGCCTCCCTTATAGGTGTAATCTCTAATGTTTTTAAACTACATGGTATTTTATTCATTTACTCACGATATATGTTAGGAGAATCCTTTTGGTTCAAAACCAACTCCTTCAATCCACGATCATCATCACTGATCTATATTCTCAGTTTGAAAAAAATCCTTACATAGAGGGTCATATTCTATCTGAGACCAATCATTGCATAATCATATTTATATATTCCCAATGGGAACTAACATAATGAATCCATATTACATGTCATACCAATCCATTATCATTAGTATATATTCTATATAGGGTCAATTTAAAAGGGATTATCATGTACATCTACCACATAAAATTTTAAAGGGAATGTTTTTCCTCGACATCCGAACCACATGACTTTAAACAACATGGTTTGGTCATTTTGACATGAATATAAAATGTACAATGAGTCATATTATCTGGTAGAAAACTATATGGTCTCAAAATTAGTTTAGAAATATATATTGGAATAATTTATTATAGAACTGATCCCAACATCATCACTCCAACCACCTACCTAGATGACCATAGAACATAGAGTTACAAATTACGAGTCCTTAAATAACTTTTCCTTATAATAGTCTATCCTCAAGTAAATCACATGATGATATAGAAATCCTTTGATACATACATAAGGATATCCCAAATATAAAACCAAATATACGTACATTTGGTTATATTAACGGAGAAAACCTAATACACATATATTTTTAATCTTATATGTATATGTGATTGGTTGAAAATGTAAATGGAGACCGAAATTATATTAAGTATTATAATGGATTCATTGATGTGATTTAAATATATCAGAGTGTCCTAGAGTGGGATACACATTCCCTAAAATAGTTTGTGAAGAGACAACTTCTCATCCTATCGACTAATTTAAATCCCTAAGTGCAATTAAAATTATCCCACTTATTTCTTACCATTTTAAAGATAGAATATTTAATAGATGTGGGAATGATTTGGAATTTTTTATTCAAAAAACTACCCCCATTGGAAACTACCTAAAAAGGGATGGGAAAATATCTCATAAAACATTTCACATATAATTTCATCATGGAATCATACTCAGCTAAGATGACATGTATATATTTTTTCTACTAATGGATGGTTATGTGAATCAATATTAACACACTCAATGATAAATAATATTATATATTCTTAATAAAAATAAGGTGAAACGTTCCTGAGTGGTAGGATTGACATAGTTTTAAAGCCATTGGACCTTTGGGGTGATTATTTTTTATGGATGTTTCTTTTTCATGTTCCTCTTGGAGTGGTTTGATGTGAAATATATCAATGAGGATAGGTTCCCAAGTTGTGTTTGGTATGTTTTGAAATTGAATTCATTAGTATGTGAGACCTTAGAGGTGATATTTTTTGTATTTTGATATCATGTTATAATTGTATGGGATCCTTTTTGATTCCTTGTATTTATGTTCATCTTTGAGTGGTTGTAGAATTATTTTGTTGGACCATGTGACTTTTTAGGAGATATTACTAGCGGTGCTAGGATATAGATCTTATTAACCATTGTAACATATCCATTTTGGGTATTTGGTGTCATTTGATCTCCGAGGGTGACCTATGAGAAGGCTCAAGAGCGATTTTTTTCCCTAAGGGGTGTGAGGATTTAGTGTATGTTTTGGGACATTTGTTAATGTTAAATAAATAGTGAAACCTATTATTGGTTTTGGACAATTAGTTTCCATTTTTTTCTGTGATAAATTTTTTTCCAGTGAATCCTCCATATATTTGGTTTCTAGAGGGAATCACTTTAATATCCCTACCATTGGAAATAGTTTTTCATATAAGATTTTCTTAATGTCTAAGAGTGGGACTTGGTGTAAATGGTATTCTTAATGTTATGTGGTTCCTGGTGTGTGGGTTTCTTTGGGTAATGAACATAAAGTTAAGTTAAAACTATCGTTCTATTGGAGTAATGAGAATTTTATACCTATGGATAAGAATATATTAAATGTTAGTTTTTTTAGGCTTTTCAATATTCATATTTTCAGGAATTGAAAATAACATAATGTTATTATTTTATAGTAGTGCATGTGTTTCTTTAAGGGCCTCATAGGATAGGTTTCCGACCTATACAGATATATATGTGTACTGAAGAACATTATGAGATAATAAGTTAACCCATTATAAATTTTATATGAACCATGGGTCATTAGTGTTTACCCAACTAGTTTTGGCTCGGTAGGTTTTCACTTCTTTTGGGGAGCACAATGGGTGATTTATATTTGGCAAGAAAGTCATCCAAGGAAGGAATATCTATTGTAGAATACATGTGATCTATGTTTTTATTGAATTTGAATTACTAGAGTCATAATTTGGTTCTAATATTGGGTTATAAAAGAGCATGTTGACATTAACTGTTAATGTTATATTGGCAATATGGATGTGTGGTAACATGATTTATCTTTTTTATTGTAGATCGAACACTATGGGATAGAACACTTCGGGTGATCGACTTAAATAGATAGTTATTAGTAGTTTAAAAATATATGTGGTTGTGATGAAACTCTAGAGGTAAGGGGGTCTAAATTCCTTTTAATGGGTTTAACTCATCCCTAAAATTTGAGGTGACATTATAAATGGGTAGGTTTGTGCTGGTATTCTTAGATGAAGTTTTAGTGTACTCCGATTGTAGAGATAATCATGCCCAACTTGTTTCTGTTATCCTAATTATGTTGATAGGGACAAAATCAATTTCTAAACATCAATTTTTATTTCTATATTGATGAAGGGATTTCATGAAGGTGGTTCTCCTAGATAAGTGTATGTGAAGCTATATAGTTGGAAGTGCACCATAATTTGTATGTGGTCATGTTTTTTTATAATGGACAAGATGTTTTGGAATTTCATGGGTGATGTTCTCAAAAGTTGGGAGTGATTTATAATTGACACTTTATTTTTTTCGATCTTGTTAGAGAGAGGGTGTGATGTTAAATTATGTGGATGGTATGTAATTGAATGTTGGTAATGGTGAATGTGGTTTCTTGAGTGATGGGGTGATAAAGAAAATATATTCATGGTGAGGTAAATGTTTCACACAGAGGTGAAACCCTTATGCTGCAATGGGTAGAACATTTATAGAACTGGTTATGGACCAGTCTCAGTGGAACCATGATTAATGTGAGGAATCAATGAGGTGTGGACTTAAATTCCCTTGCTAATTCATAATGTAAATTAATTAGGGTGAATGATTTTGAAAATTTTTGGCTTAAGTCTCAATTTTTTTCTAATAATTAATCGGGGGTACTTCTGTTTGAGGCGTGTCAGAGGTGTAGAAGGGAACCATGATGATTTTTGTTTAGTAGATGATGTAACTATTTATTCTGAAAAGGAAACATGTATGGACTCTAGTGGGTTTCTTTGGTGGACATATAATTGACATAGGTTTTAATGGTAGTTTAATTATGTGAGATGGTTATGTGTTGAAAGTTGGTTCTAATAATTTTTAGGATTAGTTGGATGATGATATCATAACATGAGTTAGAGTATAGAATAGATGTATTATGTTACAAACCACATTTTTTGGGTTATGTTTCAAATGAAGGATGAATTTTCTAATTTAAACCTAACTATGAAGGAAAATCTTATGAGTTTATTGTTCATGCATGGATGACAGGAAGGCATCCATTCTAGTTGGTCTTCAATGATGAGATGGGTTCCAATGTAAATTAAATTTACAATGGTTTTTAGAACAATATGTATGTTACTTATATATGAGAATTGTGGGAACGTAAGTTCGAGGTTCTATTAATATTTTCATATTGTAGGGTTTTCATGTATCAAAAGTTATTTTTTATAAGATAAAGCATAATATGGGGAATTCCATAAATCCAATGAGGTATCATACAATGACATAAAAATTCTCTCAATTGAATGGGATTATTCAAGCACCATCATGGTGTTTCAGTTTTGAAAACAGTAATTGGATTGGGTTTTGGTGGTTTGGATGCCTAGATTTGGAGAATGTTCATTGTTTTGTTTCATGAATTTTAACAAATAATAGGATAAATGAATACAACAATTGAGTAACCTAGGTTTGGTGATACAGATGGAAAAACCCCCAAGACTTCTAAATAATGAGAACAATTATGTTGAAGAGGTTATAAGATCCTTCATCCATATTACCCTTAAATTAGAAGGAATAAGATTATTGAATTTCTGGTTGAGTAAAAATTTGATGCGAGACTTGAAATCATGCTATGAGTGTTACAATGACTTAAGGAAATGTTTTGAGATGAATATTGAGGATAAAAATGATTCTAATGTGTTTCCATTGGTCTCAAGAGATTTGGGATATGTTTTTGAAGTTTTATAGTTTTCTTACAGGGGTGAATGCTTTAGTGTGAATTCTTTAAGAGAAATTGTCTGAAATTTTGATGATCATGGTGATTTCTGTTCATTTTTAACTATCCATGGTTACGTTTCATGGTTAAGGGATGGTTTAGTGTAAACCCTATAGGAAAACGGGGAAACAATGGTAGGTGGTAGAAATTCTAAGGCATGGAACATAACCAACACATATTTCCAGAAAAACCATGATCCCTAATTTAGTGGGGAGGATGTTATGAAAAAATATTTGGTACACATGGTTTCTTACTATGTGTTCTAATCATGTGAGGATTTTTGTAATTCTGAGTGAATGGAACATGGTTAATTCATGGTGTTGAAATCTATTCATCCAAACTGTGTGGCCACCCAAAAGTTTAGTAGTGGTGGGGTTAACCAAAATATTCCCTCAGGGTTTTTATCCACCCCTTCCTCCACCATATACCAGGTATAACCTAGGGGTGATCCCATTTCCATCCTCTTTCTATAACATTTTCTTCATGGGTGAGTTAATAGAAATATTTGGGATTTGATTAGTTTACATAATCTTCTAACAACTTATTCTGTCAAACTTCTTAAACTTTAATATGTATGGAGTCCTCTAATTTTACTATTTTTTGATGATTCCACTTTTTCATAGAAGAAACGCCTATTTATCAGGGGGATTTGGATTAGCTTCTGTAGTAGATATTCTGAGATTAATTCTACGTGTCATATTGTGAAATTTCATTAAGGTATCTATTCTTAGTGAATATTATTTGGTTTTTCATAATTATTTATTTTATTTAATTTTTTTAATGGTATCCCCTTTTAGGGATTTTCATGTGAATAGTGTTGAGAGTCTATTGATGACCACCCATGGCAGTTTCATGGAGTTTTGATAAGAAATAAGTGAAAGGCAGATCTTCCATCATTATAATATATTGTAGTTTAATTTGTTAATTTATTAAAATTGTCATAATTAATTATTTATCAATTAATAGTGTAATGATAAGGATTAGATAGTTGATAACATCTCATTTGGTGATTGAGTAGTTTAGTAAAGGCTTAGACAAGCCTTTTCAAGTCCACTTCTCTTTGGAAATTTTCCAAAATCATCATTAATGACATAAGGGGTTTAAGAGGATTACCCATAGTCATGTTAATTTTTTTACATATGTATATAGAATTTTTGTTAGTGCTGTTGTGAGGTGTGTGTATTAATTAGATTAAAAAAATATCTAGGAATTTAGATCTTTACCTTTGACCTTCCATGGATCCCATCATATCCATTAGTGATTGTGAAACTGAACATATGGTTTCCAATGGAGATTTCTAATTCATAATATTTTTAGATTTCAGTTTTAAATATTAAAGAAATAATATTATAGGTATAACATAGTGAGGATCCTTGGTTAGATAGATAACATGGTTAAATGACTAATGAGTATAATTTGAAAATAAATGGATTATGACATTTAAGGGTATAAAATTGATTTTTTCTAGTGTTATGAATTTTTGAAATATATATGAGTCTTTTCAAAAGATTATAATTATGTGTGTTATATTGTCATCATATTTTGGTTATTAATGTGGGAATCTGTTGTTTGAAGAGGTATTGTTTTAAAATTATGTGTTTTCCTCCAACAAATTTAAAACGAGGTTTTAAATGTATTTCATATATTGTTATCTAATGGTTGGGTTTGATCCCATTTAGATAACCTTAAGATATGTTCCCTTTATTGTTTTGACAGAGAGTAAGGATTGGATCTTGTTTTAGACATTAAGGAGGAAGACCCACACTATTGGGTGGCCATAAAATTCTTAAAATGAATGGTGAACTGGTTTATTTTTTTAAATGTTTTTGAAGGTAATTTAGGTAGGAACTTAGTGATTTAAATATTATGGAATGGTTTAAGATGTTGGACATGGATATCCTCACACATGGTTTAGGATACAAGACATGAAGATCCTTGTCCATTGTTTAGAATGTTGTAAATGGTGATCCTCATCATTGGTTTAGGGTATTGGAGAGGGACATTCTTATCCCAAATTTATGATGTTATACATACCAATCCTCATACATGGGTTAGGATATAAGACAAGGAAATCAACATTGTTGGTTTATGATTGGACATGGAATTACACATTGATTATTTGGGATGTATATAATGGTCCATATGGATTAAATAGGATGTTAATAATGATACTATATGTCATAAATTATAGATTGTTCATGGTTTAAGTGTTGGATCGAGGCTCAGGCCATGATTGATATTAATACATGGTTGAGTTTATAGAAGGACACTCTTTGAACTGATAGCCTAAGATCCGGAGATAGAAAACTTAAAGATATGTTTCATGCTTCGGTAGTTAAATGTTAAGTCATATTTACCTTTCCTTTACTTATGATTTGTATTACACTATGTTTTATGTCTTCGATGATTAGTATTGGTTGATTCAGGTTTGGATGGGTTGGTTGTCACATGAAACACAAGGGATAAAAATTTATTCATTAAATGGTTATACTTAGATATATCTCTTTTATTTTAAATTTTATTTATCCCATTATTTATATAGATACATTATTTATCTTCCTAGTATTATATTTATACATTATTAGTTGTTTCTTATATTATTTTAATCTCACCATGATTAGGACACCACAACAATTTGGTACTCAAGAGACTCTAGCATTATTATTGTAGGTACAAGTTCTTTATAATACCTAGGGATAGTTTTTCCTTATCGACCAATATGAATCAAATGATATCTGTATAATGGATGACGTTTATCCTAAATATGTAGTAGATCAACATTTCATGGTTTTTATTTTATTTTAACATGTTATGTAACTAGCCTAGTGGATGGCCAGTTGTATGACAACATGGATGATAAATCCCCCACATCATTTTATTAGTTGTTCAGCCATTTTTATATTTATCATACTTTGTTTCCAATTTATTTGATTTATTGATATTTAGATATAATTGTTTTACACTCATATGTGTTTGATACATGGTTGTTTATAATATTATTATTTCACACTCCAATATGGGGGTATATTCTTTTCGCATTACCATAATAGTCCTCCCACTACTAGTTGGAAACTTATATCATATAAGGAACATCACATCAGGTCATGTGGAAAACTATTTTCTTTATTAATTTAAAGCGAACTCTGGTATTCCGTTATTGATAAGAATAAAAATAATGAATTTTGTGCCTTTGTGTTAGTATACAAATATGAATTTTTTGTATCAATTATTGACATTTCTATGGTATCATTGACTTTTATTTCACAGGGGAGAGTAGTGAATACTTTAAGACTAAGATATTTTAAGTGATATATCATGTGATTATTCCATGTGTAAATGTTCTATCAATTATGTAAATGATCCCTTTTTAATTTACCAATTCTAAATATTCGCAGCCTATTTTGGAATGATTCAATGTGAAATAACTATATATCATTGATACCATTTGACGATTCCCCATTTCCCCTTTATCTTAAGAGGGTTGGGGTGATTTAAAGAATTTCAATATTCATAGTGGTGACTGGTTCTTTTTCTCATGTAATCCAGAAAAACATGAAACTATAAATACTCAAAAACTCATGGTATTTAGATGAATAAAATAATGTAATGAAATTGATGTGTGAATTTTTTACCTAAAAAGGGATAGTCAATGGAGTATATAAGGAGTATTGGGTGATGTTCTAGGGATTAATACTATGTACGGTGAGTGTTGAATTTTTTTAGAAAGGTAAACTATCAATGCAAGGGTTGAATATCATTATGTTATTCTTAATATAAGTAATATAATGATGTTATATAAATATTTTTTACAATGATTTATCATAAATCAAATAACACCAATATGGTGAGATATTTGTAAACAAGTTCCAACTACTATATCATGTCCTGATCATCAATTATGTTTACTTCTTTAAAATTTTAGGTCATTATCTTTCCATATTTTTAAATTTATTTTTTGATGTGTGATTTTTGACTATTTTTTAAAATCTTGATATGTAATATGATCTTAAAAACATGTGCAATAATTATACAAAATATAATGAAATTAGATGTAATTTAAAACACTCATGAACAACCTATTAATTCAATATATTTTTCCTCATTCCAAAAAACATTTGGTGTGATAATCTCTTAACTTTCATATAGTGACAATGTGTGACTCCATAGTCTGTATAACATTGTGAGTAATTTTGAATGAAATTTTATCCAATATAGAATATTCTTGTTTTCACATTTGTATGCTACACCAACATTAATAAATCGTGAATCTTGGGATGCAGTCCTCAATGATGGGTTGAATTTATGTAACCTTTCTAGATCACCCAAATAAGTGATTAGTTACTTTTACATCGATTCTTCCACAAATATTAAAACTCCCATTGTGAGCCTCCAATTTTCTCATAGGTTCATTGTATTTTTAAAAATGGATTTCTCTATGATGTGATATATTTTTTAGATAAATTTTATTCTCCGACACCGATGATCCTATAATTCAATATTCATTATAAAAGTCATAAGAAATAACTACACTAATCCCCTATATTTCTCATAAAAATCCAAAATGTGATTCATTGATATACAAAACATACTGAAAAACTATGTAACATTTTTCAACCACTATGGCCATGATTCTATCTTCATGGAATAGATACTTATTTTGGCACACACTTCAACTTACATAATTCCTAATTAGCATGATCCATCATATGTTTCTCATCATTTTACCTATTTTACAATTTTACTATTCCATATCATGTTCCAAATCCCATATCTATGCTTACTTTTTAAGGACAATAATTAATAAGATGGGATGTGATATTGATGGCTGATTTCCATGCCATAAAACTTCCAGAAATTAAGAAATATATCCCCTACAACACCAATTCATGATTATTATTCTCAACTCTACAAAGATTACTGCTATCCTAGGAAGTTTATTATTCATCAGCACTACATATAAAATCTAATGTTAGGGATTATTGTCAACTAGTATTGTCCATGCCCAGTTGGTATATTTTTTTATTTTATTTCATTATTAAATCTAATTTTTACATTAAATCCATTTTATACATTTTATTTTTAACCCAACATGGATTTTAGGAGATCACCATGGTTTGGGGAATGTCATGGTTCTTTCTTCCATCAATAATATGCTCAAAAATTTCTCACATACTACATGATTCTTCGTAAGTATATTCTAATTGAAAAATTGTTAACAAATACAACATATTAAAGAAAATGTTTTCAATATATACTATATAAGGTGAATGGAAAAAAATCATTTATGATTTACTAGAAATGGGGTGTTAATGGAGATATTCCCTAAATCCTTCATATTAGACTGTCTAATTTGTGAATTTCATATAGTAAAACATGCATGACTATAAGGAATATTGTGGGTCGATGTTAGGGAATACTATAAAGAATGGTATAGTAATGATAAACTACATTATAACTAGTCATATTGTATAACTTTTCCATGTATTTATATAATGAATCATCTAATTTGATTCACAAGTCATCCAATGATTGATTTTTTAAATCAAATGTTTAACATTGGCGTACATGAATTATCCAAATGTAACACATCATTAATTGTAAAATCAATTTATAAAATTATACTCATCCATGTTTGATCGGTCAATGGTTACAACTATTTTACCCAAAAGGAATCTAATAATAATGTATAAATTAAAAAATTTTGACTTGAGGATCATCACAAGGGGCTTATAAAAGGATGAAATCATGACGAGAGAGTTAATATCCAAGAATTCCCAATAATTGGATGATTATATCTACTGAGGTTCCCTTAGTATTTCACTATTTTCATTGAGGTCAATTTGTATGTTTTGATTATTTTTTAGAAATCCAACCCATATGAAAAGTGATTCACATAATCCCATGGATAAAAAATAAAGGACGAGGTCCATTGATTTTCTATACAAGATCTTCATCGGTATTTTTTGATGCAATGTAGTAGTAGATGATTCAATGAATTAAGGTACATGATTCATTTCAACAATTTTAATTTTATATTGGTTTGATTTCATGAAAAGATGATCTTGGGTTTAATGGTTCTTATTTTCTCATGATACATCATTTTCTGATCGTTAGAAACAATTTATGTGGTAGTATAGATCCTCAATATATGTTACGGTACAAATTCTCTATTTTTCAGGGATTTCATGTTAAATCTATTAAATTGATTGAATGTTAATATATTATAAGAGAATAACAAGATAATGATTGATCAAGAGACACAATAGGGGTAGGGTTGCAAATATTAACTGAAGGATTGAAATCCAGATCCATCTTTCCTAACGCATAACTGATACTGACATTAAAAATATACGGTTGGGGAAAACATGGATAGGGTCCGGTATTGTTTAGACTAATCTTGGGCCATTTAATTTTTCCATGGGTGATTAAATTTTGGAATGGTCTATTGCAGTTAATGGTGACTTTTTTAAAAAATAATAAATAATAATAATAAAATTAGGTTTTCAATGAAAAAAAAAATATTTGAAGAGGAAGGTATGAGTTAAGGAGAAGGAGAGTGTTGAAAGTGTGTGAGGATGATGAAAAATATGACAAAATCAAAAACTAATGTTTGTATGGTAAAATAAAGAAAATGAAGGGGTTGTTTTTCTTGTCTTTGGCCGACCAAAATCATCTCCAATTCATCCCATGAACAAGATGATCCAGTCTAGTGGAATAATGAAAAATTACAAGTGGAATATTTAGTGTTCAATAGAATAGTGAATGTACCAGGGGAACATTATTACTAACCGAATGATCAGTGAAAGATCCACACAAA
The DNA here is from genome assembly GCA_963277665.1 of Viscum album. Taxonomy (NCBI): domain Eukaryota; kingdom Viridiplantae; phylum Streptophyta; class Magnoliopsida; order Santalales; family Viscaceae; genus Viscum; species Viscum album. The sequence continues at coordinate 1,660,959,664 of OY728148.1, read as the reverse complement.
TTTTTTCCCGCTTCAAGTGGACTACATCATTTAGTTAACCACCTGAATTGGAGATGATAATTTGTATTCTTGTGTATGGGAGGGTAAATAAAAACAAATAATAATAGAAAATTTTATACAATTTCCATATGATAAAAAAATAATTAATATATATTAATATAATATTAATAGTCACGATAAGCCTGGGCTCATGGCGAGGCTCAGAAAGTCTTATTTAAAATAAAACATTGGGTTCTCCCATGGTTAAACTAGAACAAAAATCATGAACATTTTGGAATTAATATCCTTAGTGAAGATTCCTTTATATCCATAATCATGGAGATACTTCATAACATCTAAATAGAGAGAAACTCATGCTGCAAGTCCTCTCGATGGAGCATTACCCTACAAGAATAGGGTAGACATAGTTGTAAAGATTCACCACTACTACCTAAGAGATCTAATTAAACTCTTCTACCTTGAATCCTCTAAAACATAAAAAATTATTGTCATGAATCACTATATTAATCCAACCCCACATGTAGTTTTTATCTAGTCCCACTACAATGTTACTGAGCACAAATACCATATTTCACTTAGGTGATACCCTTGAATCTGCCTTTCATCCCATGATTGATGGATCACTCTCGACAACATTCAATGGTATTCATAATGAAGGTACATCCTCATTCAATATATCTACACATACACCCTCATTCATGCATTATTATAGATTGGTGAAAAAAACACTACCTTTTTTGAGTGCTATGAACATTGATAAAGGATTTACCATTATCAACATTAAACAAGAACCCATAAAGGAAATACTTGTCACCACTAGTAGGAGGGATCCAATTTTTGTTTTTTTTGTTAGTAATGATAAAAGAAGATTTTATCAGTGCTAATGTTAGCACTTATAAACACCTAATATGAAAGAAATTTAATCAATATGCATGATTTTACACAAATATGTAAGGATTTTTACTTTACAGAAAAAACAATAAGTACTAAAAGAATTTTGAAAATTAAAAATTATATTGATGAAATATAATAAATTTTTCATTATAAAAAAATGAATATTAATTATTCCAAAAATAAATTCAAAAAAATTAATTAATATTAAAAATTTAAAAATTAAAATTAATATTAAAAATAAATAAATTATATTAATTATATAAAATATAAAAAATATTAGAAATAATTAAAATTTAAAATTCATTATCTATAAAAATAGTTATAAAAAAATCTAATTAAAGTGAATCAATAATAACAATATATATTTCAATACAAAAAAGGGAAAAAATGAAAAAATATTGAAAATGTTGTAATATTAATTATATAAATTTTAAATTTTAATACATATTAAAAATAAATAAAGACATATTTAAATAAATATTAAAAATTTATTAAATTAAAAAACGAGAAAATATTATATGTAATACTTGAATAAATTTCAGAAAATCAAAAAAATAATATAAATTATTTATAAATAAATAATAGTAAAAAAATATTTAATAAAGAATCAAAATGAATGAAACTAATTAAATGGAAAATAGTTTATTAAAATATATGAAAAAATTAATAAATAATATTATTTATATAAATTTTAAAAAACCTAATACTAAATAAATACTAATATATATATTATATATCACAGATTGATAATAAATTTCTAGTTTAATAAATGTATTAAAAATTAATTATATATATAATAATTAGTATTATTTTAATTGTATATATATACTTTATATAATATGATATAAATACATTTATTAATCTTATAAATGATTTATTATTTAATATTAAAACATATTCATATATATTTTAAAAAATATTAGTTCATATTTTTTAACTACTAATTTACATATATGATTGTATTTATTCACATATAAATATATGAGTGTGTTTGTGTGTCTAAATAACTCAAGGACCCATGTGTATTGGAAAAGTCGTCACATATATGTTTATATCAATCTATATACAATGCATATAATTTTAATGTTTTTTTAATTTGACTAAAAAATAAACTGAAATGAATTAATAAAATATAAAAATTTTTTGTTAATTAATAATGTTATTTGAATATTAATAATTATAAAATTTTATAAATGTATATAATAGTAATAGTATTATACAAAAATTATATTCACAAATTAATGATTACTTTTGTGGTAATTTTTGAAGACCCCAATGAAATATTTATTTTTAGTAGGTGAAATCAACACATACATCTACATATCCAAATATATAAATTTCATATAATATTAATTTTGTTATAATTGTTTCATAAAATAAACTATAATTTACTTGAAAATATATAAAACATCTTATATTAATTATTATTTTTATATAATTGGTAATAATTACTAATTATATAAAAATATATAATATAACAAGTATATATAATAAAAACCATCAATAACTGTAGATTTTATTTAAATATAATTAGTTTTATTTTCAAAAAATTTATTCATACTTAAATAAAAGAATGTTTTCCAGTAAATAAAAAATGTAGAGTTATATTTATAGATATTTTGAAAATTTTTTATTTGAATAAAAAATATTTTCAATACATTTTAAAAATAAAAATAAAAATATTAATTTTTTTACGAATAATATTTAAAAAAATATTCAATTATTATTTTTATACTTAAATCATAAAATTTGAAAAATTATAACTTTTATATTCATATATATATATATATTATTCAAATGTATATATGTACACATTATCATTAATTTCATTTGAATAACATTTATTATTGGAAATATGTATGATTATATATATTATTATTATTGTTATATTTAAATATGAAAAATGTCTATATAATTAATTTATTATATTTAGTGTTCATTCTTTTAATTCATTTAATTTAATTGAAGATATTTTTTCTTGAAATTATTAATTTACAGCAATATCAAAATTTATTCTAACAATATATATGTGTGTGTGTGTATGTATCAAAATATATCACGCAAGGACTAAAAATACACCAACCAAATTATTTTAAAAAAGAATGATTACAAAATATGGAAATATGGGGTCAAAACATGATAACATTCCCACATCCAACACTAAAAATGGAAACTGTATTACTATCACAATAAATCATTTATGTCCTACAATCCTATTCAGTATATGAGTCTTAGTTAAAAAAGGATGGCCATTGAGATCTTGTTGTCATACTTATATGAGGTTATTGTAACAACCCAAGATTTTATGAAAAATATTCTTTTTAATTTCACTAATGTCTTGTGTTGTACGCAACACAAAAAGGAGCTTGCACAACACACATCCTTGTCTTGCCTTGCATTACACGCAATCGCGACCTTCCTCGATAGCGTGTGTAGTACACAATACCGAGTTTCACTAAAAAAAGATATGCTATTAAAATATTATTATAACTAGCCATTATGAATAGTAATAACCACCTTTTAAAATTTTAGAAATTATAGCTCTCAAAATGGACTTCATTTTTGGATTCGGAGTATCGAATTTAGCCTAAGGTGAAATCTTGGTACTTTTCGGATAACTTTCATATTCTGATGAATAGTAAAAATTACTAAATTATAATTAAAAACAACTTTTTTAATAAAAATAATTAATAGTGATAAATTATTAATTTGAGTGGTTTTAAAGTATATTTAGAATATATTTTTACAATTTCATACAATTTTGGTCATTGGATGTAATTTCACATTTAAACCAGACATAAACAAGTGACAATCTTTTGATAGATATTGTTTCTTAAAAACACGCTATTTGTTTTAACAGCGGGATTTAATTATAAAATTAATTAATGAAACTTCTATGTTATGAATTTGGTAAAATAGACTTCATTTTTGAATTCGGAATATGAAATATAGCTTAGGATGAAATTTTGGCATTGTTCTGAAAAACATCAATTTTTGATGAATAATGAAACTACTAAGTGGTAGTTCAAAAACTGAATTTTTCATAAAACATAAATTTACCGCTTCTGTGAATGGAATTTCAAAAATCCGAGAGACACGGTTTATGTCAGTAAGTAAAATGTGGTTCAATGAGATGAAAATAATTTTTGGTGAATAGTAACTTTTTACTTTTATTTACCACGGTTAAAAGTAAATAGGGTAAGTAAGGGTAAGAATGATATTAATATTACCCTAACACATGTCCTAATTCTATTGGACAAGTGTATCTCGACCAAAAACAACATTAAGTGTAAAATACTATCATTTAGGCCCACTTGGATTAGATTAGGACATTTATTATTATTTAATTCAAAGAAGAGTTAAAATAGTTAAAATCAAATTTTAATAACTAAAACATTTTTAATATGGGGTTATACATATGATAAATTCGACTATAAATATTCCTTAGAAAGCTAAAAATATTTCATACATAATGGTATTTTATTTGTAATTTTTAGACATTAAATAATTTAATTTATTTATGACACAATGATGATGCAGTAATTATCTTATTAATGAAAAATTGACATAATTGATGTTATAAACACCAAAATAAATGTAATTTGAGACTTTTTATGAATTACACTAATTTTCTAGGTTACTATGATATATTAATGTTGATTTAATCAAATTGTTTCGAACATATAATTCTGTAATGACTTTCACAAAAATCATATATCAAATAGTGTCAAAATTGACACAAAATAGTTTTTAAATCAAATATTATATTATTAATTGTTATTTTATTCCTAAAAATCCAAGGTTCGGCCAAATGACTTAGATAAGGATATATATATTAATAATAAACAATTTGGGGTTCGTTTGGCATGTTATAGTAAGTGTATTAACCATATAGTGAAAGAAAACAAAACGACACGGTAAAAGTTAAATTATTTAACTTAGAGTTAAATCTAATTGATAAGGTTAAAATAATACCCTAAACTTGTCTAAATCCTATTGGATGATATGATTTAGACCCATCCCCAATTTAGGTTTGAAATAAGACCCTTTGGAACCATTATAAACCGATTTTGACTTTAATATAAAATAGATTTTTGAGATATTCCTAAGGTGCCCCTCTCCTCCCTTATAAAAGGGTACCTCCTCCCCCTCCTCCTCACACCAATTTGAGCACTCAAGCTCGGACAACCCCTGCCAAAATCCATTCTCCACTTCCCTAGTATCATCCTAGAGGTCCTGGTCTTCTTCAAAGACCATCCTTAGTTCTTTAAGTGGAGGCTAAGAAAAGGCGCGTCAAAAAGAGGTAATATCCATTACCGATCTTTTTCAATTTCTTTTTTCTTCAACTTCTTCTTCATTAGTTATTTCATGATAAAGTAATAACATCAGTATTTATTATATGCTTATATGTTATTATAAATATGAAAAAACTTTAATTAACCTTCTATACATCCTACGGAAAAAGGAAATCACCGCGCGTGCGTATGTACGGAATACCGTCTCCACGCCGTGGTGTAATCTATTTTCCACCATCACCTTAAAAGGATGGGTATAAAGGTGTAATGAGTAACTATATATGATTATTATAAAGTGATATTGATACTTAATTAGTATACATATACTTCAACACAATTCCACGACCATGGGAACGATATCATCGCTCGTGCGTACGTACGGACTACCTTCTCCACGACGCGATGAGATTCATTCTAAATGATTAGCCATTCATGAATGATTATAAAGTATATATAATAAGTACTAATGAAATATATTACCTAATAATGATACTGGAATTATTTATATTTATATGTATGTCATCTACTTAATTCCATTCAATTCAATAATGAAACGAAAATAGCGTTCATGCGTACGTACGGACTACCGTCTCCATGAACGGTGTATTTCATTCCATTTACTGATTTATTATATATGTATATTTTGAATATATATATATATATAAATCATGTTTTATATTCTGGAATTAAGTAATCATGATCTATGTAATCATATGAATAATTACAAGTTAAAAACACGAACGACAAATGAGACGATTTTACCCAAAACGCTACTTTAACATGAATTTACAAAAGAACGGGTAATATAAAGTCATAAGTGGACGATATATGATATAATAACAATGAATATGATTCTGGAATAAGTCAATAACATGATTTAAATCATTATACAGGAGGTTCGGACACTTACAAAGCAAGTCAGACCTAAGGTAAGGGAAATATCACAATCTCATTTTTATCCGAGATTGTTTATTCGTAAGTATTTTATGGGGTGTATTTTATCATCCACATCCATGTTTCATCAATATGTAATATTATTTCCATCCACCTACAATTGTTTAAATCCATTTTTACCCTTCGGTGAGTTTTTAGTAATATGTATGAAAGGAATCTTTTGTCGTACGAGGTACTTTTTGACTTTTCCGACAAAAGTACGAAGAATGTTTTTTTTAACTTATAGGGCATGAATGGATTTTTAAAACATTATTTCCAAGAAGATTCCTTTACACGTTCTCAAGTTTATTTTTAATCAACTTCTTTTAGTTTATAATTGTATGACATGTTAAGAAAAGAAAAGTGTTTTTGAAGAAGAAAGGATATTTTCCTCAAGAATGGAGTTCAAGTGTTTTATCAAAATTATTTTCCATCTAAGATAATAAAGGGTTCTGTTTTTATCCCTATTATTACATTTATTTGATTATTTTTTGAGGGAATTATTTTTATGAAGTCGTTTACCTTATATGATTTGTTTTATGATGTCATGTTGTTTAAGAATCCCATTTTTATTACAAGGGTTACGCTATGATGTATGATTTATGATTATGTGACACACATAAGAAAGGATTCATTATAAGATGGGTGGGACCTATATCTCCCTCCAATGAATTGGGTAAAGATTTTATATCTCATGAGATAGACATGGCTGAAATGGTAGGTTATACCGGTTCAGTGAAACAGGACTGAAACGAGGGTTACTCGATTCAGAAAGGGACTTTGTCCACTAAGATAGTCTTGGCAATGAGTCTTGACTAACAAGAAATGATTCTCTATGATTATGTGTGAATGCCACAAAGTTTCATGTTTTATGTTATGATTAGTGTGATTCATTTCACTACTATGATTTATCCCATGTTATGAAATTATGCTCTCTTTTGCAGGTTAAGATTTCCAAAAGTTATGTTCTTATGAATATGATGTGATTGATTTTTCTTTTGTTTACCCTTACTGAGAATTTGAGATCACCCTTTTATGTTTTCTTTTCCCCAGGATATAAAGAAAGGTTTTAGGTAAAAAAAAGGAAGATCATTATGGGAGATGTTGAAGATCTTTCACCACGATTAGAAGATTTTATTCCGAGTTTCCAAAGACACTAAACTATTACGATCCTTGTGTGTGTGTTTTTGTTATGTACTAAGTATTCCGCGAAAGTAATGTAATGTCCATGTACGTCAAGCTTTGGGTCTCTACAGTTGGTATCAGAGGAAAGGTTTAGTCAACCTTTGGAAACTAGGATGCGAGAACTTTAGTGAGATCCCTAGAGATATTTATAAGGTATGTCTAGGGATGTCCCTAAGGATAAGTATACGTATAGGATATAGTCCTAGAAATATGGTAACGATATTAGATTAAACCAAAGATGTTAGATATTTAAGTTACTCCCCCTTTATTATGATTTTTGACTCTCACACTATTCTTTTTGGGTTTTAGAAAATGGCTGGAAACAAGGTGATTCACGATAATGGAGAATATGATGGACAATGGAATGATATTATTCATGAGAAACCAAATGAAATGGGATTTGGAAGTCCAAAGATCATTATTATGCCGAATCAGCAATCTCATAATATGATCAATAAAGTAAAATTTGGTAAGTTTCCTAACTCGGCTAATGAGAGAAAGATGGAGTTTCATGATGATCATAGAGGAACGAAAGTTCAATTTCCCCTGTGTAAATCATGTGGGAAGAGGCATCAAGGAGAATGATTCAAAGGAACTGGAAGATGCTTTGGGTGTGGAAAAGAAGGACACAAAGCCAGTAAGTGCAAAGGAAAAGGTTCAGTTAACACCAGGGATGAAGATAATGGTATTGCTATGACATCAACAATGGTTAAATGTTTTAAATGTGGAATGTACAGGCATTATGAAAACCAATGCCCTAAGGGAAAGTCTCATGAAGAGAATCAGTATGGTCGTATGGGTAGTATTTATGTTGATGATGATGAAGAGACTACAAATGATATGTGAAATGAAAGAATTGTGGAAGCTCGGTCAATGGTTTAAGAATGTAGAGGAATGATGACATGTTTATCATGTGTAATGTTGTATAAGTAGTCTCATGGTACTATGGAATAAAGAGACATATAAGGATTATTACACTGTTGTCCTTCCTTGAGTTTTGAAAGTGTATGATTAATGGTACAAGTATCCATGAAAGGTTTTTCCGATATTTTTGGAATGTAGATGATATGTGTATAATGAAGGGATAAGGAGAAAATGAAATGTTTGACAGTATTCATGAGCTCATGATTGATATAAGGACTAAGTGATATCATGGTTTGAGTATATTGAATTTTGAGGATTTTAGTATGTGAAAAGTGTTAACTTTTAACTGCATTCAAGTTTTCACTATGGTTCAATGGGTATTCAAGAGAATACATTATTAAGGCCTTTGAATGTTTGGAATGTGACCAACAAAACATATCTTATGATATATGGGGATCGACGATGGTGTTAAATCTCTAGTAATCGTTTTCACTATGTTATGAGAGTGGACTGCAGTATTGTGGATAAGCCTAAAGATTGAAATGGATTATGTTGGACATAAGTGAGTATTGTTTAATGATAGAAGTTTTTTTTCGATATTATTGTTGGGATGTTATAGTAATGTAGTTTTAGAAAAAGGACAACCTGCAGGACGGGCAACAACCCATCGCGTCGAACAAGGCTATGGGAATCGAACCCACAACCGAAATGCGACTAGCCTTTATCGCCTACCACTGGCCTACAGGAAGTCCCTGTTTAGTAGAAACTAGTTTTATTATATTAAGCAGTATGATATATGAATTATAAGTCCATTTTAGGAACCATATATGATTAATCTCACTATAGATCGACTTATGTATATACTTTTTGCTAACCTTTTGTTTGAGACAGATGGAATGACCCGTCATTCTATCACATGATCTGCTAACACTTCACGAATAACAAATTCTACTTCATTTATTTAATAGATGAAGTGGAAATTGTTCAAGGCATGAACAACAGTGAGATTGTACCAAAATAAAGTAAGTATTTATTCTAAGAAAATTTTCAACTTTAGGGAAATGATCTTGAAAACCAAAAATGTTGTCCTAGTGATCTTATACCTGATGAATCAGATGGTACCTTAGATCGTCACAAATTTATGGATTTGTGATTGTTGGATTTCCCATAGCTGTGTTCTCTACCACTCTCCATCAGAACATGATGGTTAGATTTTTCTTCCATATCCATATTTTCACCTATGTGGAAACCCAGTGATTAGTTTATTTGGGTAACCGTTACGTTTCATACTTTCGTTTTTAAAGATTGGTTTTGGTATTCCTTTTTACGATGTGGGTTTCTATTAAGGAAACTTTCGAATAGTAAACCATTTATAACCCCGACGAATTTCGAGGGCGAAATTCATTTTAAGGGGGTAGAATGTAACAGCCCAAGATTTTATGAAAAATATTCTTTTTAACTTCACTAATGTCTTGTGTTGTACGCAACACAAAAAGGAGCTTGCACAACACACATCCTTGACTTGCCTTGCATTACACGCAATCACGACCTTCCTCGATAGCGTGTGTAGTACGCAATACCGAGTTTCACTAAACAACGATATGCTATTAATATATTATTATAACTAGCCGTTATGAATAGTAATAACCACCTTTTAAAATTTTAGAAATTATAGCTCTCAAAATGGACTTCATTTTTGGATTCAGAGTATCGAATTTAGCCTAAGGTGAAATCTAGGTACTTTTCGGATAACTTTCATATTCTTATGAATAGTGAAAATTACTAAATTATAATTAAAAACAACTTTTTTAATCAAAATAAATAATAGTAATAAATTATTAATTTGAGTGGTTTTAAAGTATATTTAGAAAATATTTTTACAATTTAATACAATGTTGGTCATTGGATGTAATTTCACATTTAAACCAGACATAAACAAGTGAAAATCTTTTGATAGATATTGTTTCTTAAAAACACGCTATTTGTTTTAACAGCGGGATTTAATTATAAAATTAATTAATGAAACTTCTATGTTATGAATTTGGTAAAATAGACTTCATTTTTGAATTCGGAATATGAAATATAGCTTAGGATGAAATTTTGGCATTGTTCTGAAAAACATCAATTTTTGATGAATAGTGAAACTACTAAGTGGTAGAAAAAAAACTGAATTTTTCATAAAACATAATTTTACCGCTTCTGTGAATGGAATTTCAAAAATCCGAGAGGCACGGTTGATGTCAGTAAGTAAAATGTGGTTCAATGAGATGAAAATAATTTTTGGTGAATAGTAACTTTTTACTTTTATTTACCACGGTTAAAAGTAAATAGGGAAAGTAAGGGTAAGAATGATATTAATATTACCCTAACACATGTCCTAATTCTATTGTACAAGTGTATCTCAACCAAAAACAACATTAAGTGTAAAATATTATCATTTAGGCTCACTTGGATTAGATTAGGACATTTATTATTATTTAATTCAAAGAAGAGTTAAAATAGTTAAAATCAAAGTTTAATAACTAACACATTTTTAATATGGGGTTATACATAAGATAAATTAGACTATAAATATTTATTAGAAAGCTAAAAAGCTTTCCTACATAATGGTATTTTATTTGTAATTTTTAGAAATTAAATAATTTAATTTATTTATGACACAATGATGATGCAGTAATTATCTTATTAATGAAATGTTGACATAATTGATGTTATAAACACAAAAATAAATGTAATTTGAGACTTTTTATGAATTCCACTAATTTTATAGGTTACTATGATATATTAATGTTGATTTAATCAACTTGGTTTGAACATATAATCTGTTATGACTTTCACAAAAATCATATATCAAATAGTGTCAAAATTAACACAAAATAGTTTTTAAATCAAATATTATATTATTAATTGTTATTTTATTCCTAAAAATCTAAGGATAGGCCAAATTACTTAGATAAGGATATATATATTAATAATAAACAATTTGGGGTTCGTTTGGCATGTTATAGTAAGTGTATTAACCATATAGTGAAAGAAAACAAAAAGACACGGTAAAAGTTAAATTATTTAACTTAGAGTTAAATCTAATTGATAAGGTTAAAATAATACCCTAAACTTGTCTAAATCCTATTGGATGATAGGATTTCGACCCATCCCCACTTTAGGTTCTAAATAAGACCCTTTGGAACCATTATAAACCGATTTTGACTTTAATATAAAATAATATTTTGAGATATTCCTAAGGTGCCCCTCTCCTCCCTTATAAAAGGGTACCTCCTCCCCCTCCTCCTCACACCAATTTGAGCACTCATGCTCGGCCAAACCCTGCCAAAATCCCTTCTCCACTTCCCTAGTATCATCCTAGAGGTCCTGGTCTTCTTCAAAGACCATCCTTAGATCTTTAAGTGGAGGCTAAGAAAATGCGCGTCAAAAAGAGGTAATATCCATTACCGATCTTTTTCAATTTCATTTTTCTTAAACATCTTCTTCTTTAGTTATTTCATGATAAAGTAATAACATAAGTATTTATTATATACTGATATGTTATTATAAATATGAAACAACTCTAATTAACCTTCTATCCATCCTACGGAAAAAGGAAATCACCGCGCGTGCGTACGTACGGAATACCGTCTCCACGCCGTGGTGTAATCTATTTTCCACCATCACCTTACAAGGATGGGTATAAAGGTGTAATGAGTAACTATATATGATTATTATAAAGTGATATTGATACTTAAATAGTATACATACACTTCAACACAATTCCACGACCATGGGAATGATATCATCGCTCGTTCGTACGTACGGACTACCGTCTCCACGACGCGATGAGATTCATTCTCAATGATTAGCCATTCATGAATGATTATAAAGTATATATAATAAGTACTAATGAAATATATGACCTAATAATGATACTGGAATTATTTATATTTATATGTATGTCATCTACTTAATTCCATTCAATTCAATAAGGAAACGAAAACAGCGTTCATGCGTACATACGGACTACCGTCTCCATGAACGGTGTATTTCTTTCCATTTACTGATTTATTATATATGTATATTCTGAATATATATATATATATAAATAATGTTTTATATTCTGGAATTAAGTAATCATGATCTAATTAATCATATGAATAATTACAAGTTAACAACGCGAACGACAAATGAGACGATTTTACCAAAAACGCTACTTTAACATGAATTTACAAAAGAACGGGAAATATAAAGTCATAAGTGGACCATATATGATATAATAACAATGAATATGATTCTGGAATAAGTCAATAACATGATTTAAATCATTATACAGGAGGTTCGGACACTTACAAAGCAAGTCAGACCTAAGGTAAGGGAAATATCACAATCTCATTTTTATCCGAGATTGTTTATTCGTAAGTATTTACTCGGGTGTATTTTATCATCCAAATCCATGTTTCATCAATATGTAATATTATTTCCATCCACCTACAATTTTTTAAATCCATTTTTACCCTTCGGTGAGTTTTTAGTAATATGTATGAATGGAATCTTTTGTCGTACGAGGTACTTTTTGACTTTTCTGACAAAAGTACGAAGAATGTTTTTTTAACTTATACGGCATGAATGGATTTTTAAAACATTATTTCCAAGAAGCTTCCTTTACAAGTTCTCAAGTTTATTTTTAATCAACTTCTTTTAGTTTATAATTGTATGACATGTTAAGAAGAGAAAAGTGTTTTTGAAGAAGAAAGGATATTTTCCTCAAGAATGGAGTTCAAGTGTTTTATCAAAATTATTTTCCATCTAAGATAATAAAGGGTACTGTTTTTGTCCCTATTATTACATTTATTTGATTATGTTTTGAGGGAATTATTTTTATGAAGTCGTTTACCTTATATGATTTATTTTATGATGTCATGTTGTCTAAGAATCCCATTTTTATTACATGGGTTACGCTATGATGTATGATTTATGATTATGTGGCACACATAAGAAAGGATTCATTATAAGATGGGTGGGACCTATATCTCCCTCCAATGCATTGGGTAAAGATTTTATATCTCATGAGATAGACATGGCTGAAATGGTAGGTTATACCGGTTCAGTGAAACAGGACTGAAACGAGGGTTACTCGATTCAGAAAGGGACTTTGTCCACTAAGATAGTCTTGGCAATGAGTCTTGACTAACAAGAAATGATTCTCCATTATTATGTGTGAATGCCACAAAGTTTCATGTTTTAAGTTATGATTAGTGTGATTCATTTCACTACTATGATTTATCCCATGTTATGAAATTATGCACTCTTTTGCAGGTTAAGATTTCCAAAAGTTATGTTCTTATGAATATGATGTGATTGATTTTTCTTTTGTTTACCCTTACCGAGCATTTGATCTCACCCTTTTATGTTTTCTTTTCCCCAGGATATAAAGAAAGGTTTTAGGTAAAAAAAAGGAAGATATTTATGGGAGATGTTGAAGATCTTTCACCACGATTAGAAGATTTTATTCCGATTTTCCAAAGACACTAAACTATTATGATCCTTGTGTGTGTGTTTTTGTTATGTACTAAGTATTCCGTGAAAGTAATGTAATGTCCATGTACGTCAAGCTTAGGGTCTCTACAGTTATCCTATTAAATTTACCTCCAAATTATAAATATTACTCACATACATTAATTTTACTTATCTTCATTTGATAAATAATCTATTTGAAAAAAAAGAGAAGGCCCCATATAAAAGTATCAAATCGACCTTTCATGCATTATGAAAATATTTCCTCATATGAGATAAACTCTAAATCCCAATCAAACTAAATCTATTTAAAAAGGCATCATTAAATGAATTAACGACATACAACCATTACATTATACATATATTAGTCATTATATACTAAAAGGAAGAACCTTATCCTGAAGACAAGATTACTACCCCCACTCTCAGTTATCAGAAATTATATTCCCCTCATCAATACCTGTAGCACCAACATCCTACATCAGAAACTGAAACTCATGACCTACAGGATATCATTGTTTCTTCACCTGTAATCTAGCAATAGAGCCAGCCATAAATGGTAAATTATTAAAATCATGAGGTTAATCAAACATATCCATCACAACAAGACATGAGACTTACCCAAGCTAATACAAATATATAGTTGAGCCAACAAGGAAAGAAGAATCCCCTAGATTATGACATACTGGTGACTCATTTAGAAACATGAAACCCATATTCTTGAAATACAATAATGAATAATGTTTAAATAAACCATTCATAACTAGTTACAAAACTATATCAATATCTATTTTTGTCCTCCAAAGGGTTATACCCACAACATGATTCACAATCGAACTCTTCAACTCAAGGTTCAACATTTCATAGTTGTAAGAGTATCCAGAAATAATTCTAGTGAAAAATATCCCAACCTCAGCCATCACATCTTATTCCTCTGGTATTTATACCCTATAACTCTTCTCAAGGTTGTCATATTTATGATTCCATTTTGAAGGAGCATAATAATTTTGCAGGTTAGCATTGGAACTATCTTCACCAGCGAAAGCCTTCCTATGTTCTATGACTGCAATAGCTTTAGATCACTGGTGAATCAAAGTAAAGCTATCCCCTGAATTTTAATGCTCTTAATAAGAGAATCAATGTTGATAACTAAACCATTTATTTCAACTAATAATCTTCATAGATGAAATTTTCATTAAATTCATTTTCCTATAGTCGTGTTCCAGGTTTCCCTTGATTGAAAAAACATAAAAAACCAAATTCCAATATCAATCCCCAATTGACTGTCTTATAACATTAATACGAAAATAATATTTGGGTATATAATCATAATCAATTATCAAATTTATATCGTCAACTTCAATTTAAAAAACCAACTTCTCAATCAATGTTTCACTCAAATAATTCCCTTCCAATATCTCATTGTAATGAACAGACATGTCATATCTAGTTTCACAATACATTCTAAATGGTACTCAAAGAATAATAACAATATCATGAAGTATTATTGGGTTCAATGTAAACAAATTAAAACTACTAATTCAAATCGATAACTTTGCATAAGTACTTTAGATAGAAGAGTGATTAAATTCAATGTACCATTCGTGAAATAAAAGAGACCTTGAATTTAGATACTATTAGATATAGTGACCCAGTGACCACTCTTTTTAAATTAATTATATTTATATTACATGATTTGAATGTTAATAAAATATATTATTTTATATTTTTCATTTTTCTTCATATTTATATAATAATTAACTTGAGTATTTATCACATTGATATGTTCATAGTTGTTCCTTATTATGTAGAGAACCTTGAAGTTATATGTTTATATGCATAAAAATATATCTAAATTCTGATAATGTTCTATGATGGGACACATATAAAATGGTTTTCATGTGTGATTTCTCATAAGTATATGAATCTTCTTTGGATTAAATTTTCACTATGTAATCTCCATAATGGGATATTGTGAGAACATACCTCATTGTAAGAATTATTCTAGTTTTGGTGACATCAGATACTCTTATCTGCATGAATTTTAAGTGTTCCATATACATTAATATTATCATGGATATGTGTCACGACTCGATCAAATTGATTAAATAACAAAAAATTTCACACCGTATGTTGGTGGGAAGTAGGGAACATTGGTTGTGTTACGAATTAATTATTTTCAATGGGTTAGTTGATGAAATATTTTTACCTTCCATATTTATTAATGTTTATATCTCAGAACATTAATTGGAATAGAACCATCAAATTAAATTCTATGTCCATGGTGTAAAAACATGTAAATTTTAGATAGTAAAAGATAGAAGTACCCTGTTTATATGTCTGCAACATAGATACGCAATGTGATTAATGGTATCTTGTGGTGAATTTATTAGATTACATAGTGATCATTAACATGTGTTTGTAATCATTGTTACATTATGTTCTTTCACTTGGGATACTTGTCTAGATTCAAGACAATAATATTGGACTTTGGGTAAGCCCATCTAATGACAATGAAAAATAATTCAGTAGGTTCACAAACTATGATATTCTATTATTTTTTATTTAAATTTATTTTAAATTTTATCGAATAAAATTATTATCAAGACTAAGGAATAATTTTAGTCATGATTAATTTATTTCATGTATTTATTTATGGATGAAATATTTAGAATAAATATTAAATTAGACTTCTAAAAATCTCATTTTAATTATGTTTCTCTTAGTTCTGGATTTAATAAAGGGGTCCACCATGCTTTCATTAATGGATATAATGCTCACTATAACAACCTAACTCTAATAAAAATACCTAAAGAGATGATACTTCTAATTAATTCACATTGACAACTGATGTGACCATGACCCTTTTATAAGATCCACTAATGCAGTATTGTCACTATAGAGTGTGATATGATATTTACTTCTAGTTACCATTTCAAACTTAGGGAATATGTTTTCCTTCCATAATACTTATTTACCTACCTCATAAGATGCAATATACTCCAACTATTCTATAGAAACAGTTATCATAGCCTTCTTTGAGTTGTTCCATCTCACAAAAACTATATAACATGTGTAGTTGTATCCATTTTATTATTTTATATAATGACTACTACTTTGGAGACTAGATTCTACATATCTTATGATGACTAGTACATCATCTCTACTATAGACCATGAACATATCCTTATTACACTTTACTCACTTAATGGATAGTCTTGGCATACATCCAATGGAAGTCACCTCGGTCTACAGGGTATCTCCCTACTACAAATAATACATAAGATATATCTATCCTAGTATATAGCATAATATAAATTTCTATCATAATAAATTATTAATATGGAATCCTTTCCATTAATTTTATCTCCTTGAATTTTTGGGGAAAAATCATCTTTGAATGATGATTTCTATATGACACTAGTAACAATACTCTCTTGAATAGTTCCATTCTAAACCTATTTCTAATATTATCTCTGGGATATATATCATGATGAGGATAGGGATGACCTCAGGAAATGATTATAGACCTTGGGTGGTGGTGATGTCATAATATAGAGGCAACCCCTCCATTGGATGTATCGGAATGGGTGTTACAGTTTGGGTTTTGGTATTTTTTTGGGTCATTTCTGTTTTTTTCATTTATTTTTTTGTTGTTTTTGATAGTGTTTTTTATTTTCATGTTATGGGAGTCCCTTAGCATCTTCATAATATAGGGGAACTTGTAGGGTGTGTGATTCTTAATATGTTTTTGGTGTCTTCGGTGCTTGAGTGTGTCAACTCTCATAATGAATGTCATTGGTATGAGATGGTGACGTGTGTGTTAACATCTTCTCACTCAAGACATTGGTTCTATGAGATGCCAATTGAATTGTTGAACATGTCTGGTGTTGAAGATATGGTGCATATATGGAGCAATTTGATTCAACTATGTATTAATTTTATGGATGGAGTCATGATATCATATGTGCTTTATGTGTGCATGGGTCTTCTCTAGTGGCGGGCTCATGGTGTCCACATGAGATCCCCCTTTAGAGATTCAACCTAGTTTCCAAGTTGGGATTCTGTCTAGTTTTGTCGATCTATTTTTCTGGAATTTTGTGGAAAATGGATCTCTTTCTGGTTGGGCCTCTTGTTTTCCTCTTTTCTGTTTGGGGGTAACTATTGTGCACCAATGTATTTTTTTCATTTCGCATTACATTTTATTTAATAAAATGTGGATACCAAGGGATAAAACTCAGGGTCTTCGCTACTTTAAATATTTACATTATGTCTTTTCACATTAATTTCTTTATTTATGTGATCACGGTCTTACATAAAAAAAAGTAGTTAATATAGCATAAAAAAATAAAAAATAAAAAATAACCATTTGAAGATCTTATATAATGGTTAATTTATTGATGAGAAGATAAATCAAGTTATGAACTAGAGGAAATTACTCCTACATCTGGTCTTGGAAGGAGTTACAAAATTATAGTTGTCAAACTATTCCTATATTGGGTTTGAAACATTTTGATTCCTCCAGGTACTTCCTCTACACACCACAGTAAACTCCATTAATAACATGTCTTTATAACTCACACACAAGTGAGGGGATAAATTATTGGTTAAAGGGTGATTACCTAAATATCATTTGACAAATAGGTTTTAATTAAAAATGGATGGAGGGATGGAATTAAATACATGAATTTAATTTAATAATTATAATTATAAAACCTTAATTTAAATTAAATTTAATAATACCAAATCATACACTATCTTTGGTGAAGATCTAATTTTATCATAAACATTATACTATTAGGAAGTTATTCATTTATTTGAATTCATTATTTAATAATATAAAGTGTGCATGAATTGATATGAATAACTAAATTATTAATAAAATAATTTATTTTATTATATTTCATTAAATCGTTTTAATTTTTTCATTTTTTATTATTTAAAATAAAATAAAGAAAATTATTTTATTTAAATATTAATAAATTTATACACATTTTATTTACTTGGATGTAAACTAAATACCACCTAATTGAACTTCTATCTACATATTAATTATAAAAAATGCAATCATACATCATATTATGTGCATGACACTTGTCAAAATTTTAGGGTGTGTACTATCAAAATAATGTCTCATTGAACACATGATAATTATGATACATGTCCAATTTAATGTGTTGAATCTTGAACATAAATTAACCATACATGATTCATTATCTCAAATATTACACATGATAAATAAAACATATGGTATAATCTAAAACCTTAATATTGACATGTAATTTCAACTAAATGGCCCATGAAAGTCGATTTGACATAGTTTAAGGAGTAAATATTTAAAGATAACATTTCTACATAAACTGGTAAAGAACATGGTGTGCACATTCCAGCTACATGACACGTACTTTACATCACTGAATATCCATAGAACATGCCTTGGTAATCATCATGTACTTCTCATGAAAATTTATTAAGTACATGGTGTGTGTATATAGGATACACAATATGTTATTCTAGTTACATGGCTTCAAATATCTACACATCATGTATTCAATTCATGTGGCACATTAATTAAACATCATTTTTTGACTTTTGGTTATCCATCATGAAAATGTTTTGACTACAAAACTTGCACTCTATCAAAGAAATATTCCACCCTTGATAGTCTACACACGGTGCACTAATCTCACATGGTGATCATTTATTACATGATGACCCTAAATCATTATGTGCATCCTTGTGAAATAAACAAGGGTACATGGTGTGTAACAAATTAGACACCATGTATATGTGTGTCACCCACCTCTGTTACTCGACACATCAAAATTATATCTTCACATATAAACCATTTTAATCATTCAACAGTATTGGGAACATTTCTATTAAATAAATAATTAATAGAATAGTTGTTTAAAATAGATAAAAAAAATTAAAATTTGGAAAGAATATTAACATTTAATTGCAAAAAATATTAAATAAATAATTGTATATTTGAATGTGAATAAAATGATACCACTTAGAGGTTTTGATGTACCTAATAATCACCTATACTGGGGATAATAATAAAATTTATATTAATAAATAGTTTCCAAATCCCGAAGACCAGATCATTAATGTTATATTTATAATTAATTTATTAATATTTAGAATAAATAATTTCTTGAACTTAGTGTCCTTCCTTTGTTAATAATTCTTTTCTTCAAAAATCCCTTTTGGATTTCCATGCTTCCATATTTAGGATCAAAATATATAATCCATATAGTGGTGATCCATAGTTCTCGATTTTTATTCGAGAAATAACAACCATTTTTTCGATGCTAGCATGGTGAATCGATTATCATGGATTGTTCATGATGATCTCTCATCCTTATTTATTTAAGGATTGTCTCTGAATTTATCATTCTTAAAAGGGATAGAGAAGGAGATATCAAGATACAATTTCATTTTCCTAATGATTATTTACTTTTATACCACTCAACACTATAGATATAACTATCAATTTATAGATTTAGTGTTTATGTTAATAAATTTTATTTATTTATACACAGAACCATTAAATAGTATAATATTTCATAAAATACCACTAATAAATAATAATAATAATAGTTCTATTATTATGATATTTGATGTGAGATAGTACATGCTGTGATAACTCGTATTTATTGTTTGATTAAAAAATTTGTATCGTTGTGTGCTGTAAAACACATCACAAATCACAGTAATATTATTGTTATGTTGAATTGGATTTTTGAGAATAAGATAATATTTTAAGGGAATACATGAAAATAAATAATATTTATTCACTTGAACCATAAATATATAAACATATTCTTATTTCTATATTATATAGTGGACCAAAATAGAGAATCTCTCTACATGAAGAAAATATCTCTAAACTCCATGTTCTCTCTCTCTATCGATAATGTGAAATTTTGGAGATATATCTTTATGAAAAATTTATGATCGATCATAATGATAAATTCAAGACAATAGTTTCCTTATTCTAGCACCAAGAAAATGTTTTTTGTTGCTTGAAGGTCAATAGTGCAAATGTGGATCTCCGCTGGAGGAATTCTATCCTTGGATCCTAATAGTGTAATGAAGTAAATCCCAAAAGGTTTTCAAAATAACAAAATAAATAATAAAGAAAGGATCCTTATACAAGGTAACCATTTTTTCTTTATCTAAATAAATTTATTATTAGTTCAATGTGAAAGATCCTCTCTCAAGGTTTTTGGAAACGATTTTACTAAAATAATTTTTTATATTACACCCACCAAATATGCTCCTACTCCACCAAAATCCAATAGATAAATCATGTTTAATCCCAAATAATTTTTTTTGTGTTCATATGAGATTAAAAGGAAATGAAAAAATCACACATCTATGATATATACATTTCCAATTATAGAAGCCAATAATCTATGAAATGTAACAAACAAAATTTTGGTTTCCATGGTTTTTCCCCTTTAGGAAGAATAAGATGAGGCACACATGATTTATTACACATTTCTAAACAATATGATAATTTTTCTAATTTTTTTTCCACATGATCTATCATTCCTTTATTAATGATTTTTCCCAAATCCAAATCCTAAAAGGAATGAATAGTTCGACACATTTCCATTCAAGTTAGATTTAACACTTACTCCAAAAATGTGACCCTAATTTTCTCATAATCATGATAAATTCTCCAATATATTCCACCAAGAACCTCTTTAATATAAAATATAATATCCCAATGAAATCACCTTAAGTAGAGTGTAACCCTAGGAATATTGAATTGCACCGTTATTTCTCTTGAATCAATGGAAAATTATAATCTAGATCTCCCATTATTCCCATATTTTTTTATATAATAGTGTAGTTGGTGGATTACCGAAGTGATGAAGGCTCCCCATAATCATCAAAATGACCCATATCCAAATATTGGTGTGATAATATTTTCACATGTAATATAGTGGAACTATTGCTATGAAAATACTATGGTGGGGTATAATAGTAGCCATATTATTCATCCTGAATGGATTTTTGGGACAAAAAAATTGACCATTGGGAAATTTAAACTTTGATCCTTTAAGGGGGAGGTGGTGATGGCATGATGCTGGAAGGAGGTGATGCATATATGATGTAGGTAAGGGGTTTATACCCATATATGTTTTTATGGAATATGGGACTTTGGGTCATCAAATGAAGTGGCCTTCGGGAAATCAAATGTTGTGCCTAAAGGCCTTGTATTAAAAAGGTTCTTCAGGGTTATATATAGATGTAATATATAAATAAAATGTTTTATGGGAAGTTTATCCCTCGGTTGGGATATAACCTTCCTTTTCAACCTATGTGTTTGTGGTGTGTGGGGGTTTACATGTAATTACAACTCCAATAACCTTATATATGTATATATATATAATACTTACGATTACATATATAAATTTTTAAAAAATTAAAAAATTATAATTATATTATAAAATATCTATAAAAAATAATATATAAATACATTAAATATAATATTTTGAATTTTATAAAATTATTTTTCATTGTTTATTTTATATATTTTTATTAGTATTTTATAATATACAATATATATATAAATATTTTGAACATTAAATATATATTAAATAATTTTTATAATATAAGTCTATATTAAAAAATATATACACACATATACATATATATACATGTATGTATAAACAATCAGCTGAGCCTTTGAGCCACCTAAAGCTTCGACCTTCAAGTCACACCATGTAATAAAATACATCCCATTAGTGCTGGCTATTTCTTGTGGGGAGGAATTATATTTGACCCACAAGGGTGCCAAGGTTCATTTGTATGTGAGTTTGCATTCTCCTGTTATTAATATAATTATATATTTAATAAAAGGTTTTTCCTATTTTATTAATTAATTATTATACATATTTTTAATAGTTTATATAATGAATTTTATTTATTTATTTAATATATTTATAAATTAATCTTCTATATTGATAGAAAAATCATTTAATATAATATCTATATGATTAAAATATATTTATTTTCAATACATATTTTTAATTTATTCCTTTTAAAATATATTCCTCTTCAATTTTTCTTCATTTATAAATTTTCTAATTTACTCAATTTTTATAATTTTTAATCTTCATTTTTTATTTTTCGGTATTTCAATTGGTATAAAATTATTATTGAATTGATTTAAATTAATAATATATAATAAATCTTTTAAACTAGTTTTGTTAATATTTAATCAATTTTATTTAACTATTTATAAATGTAAAATATTTTTATATTTTATTTAAGTAATATTATTTATTTTATGTTTTTTCTATTTATTTATTATAATGAAATATTATTATTTTATAATTTTAATTTTTACAAATTTTTAATTTTATTTTATGTTTTTTATTCATTTCATCTATATTTATTTTTTGTTTTTTGGAAGAATCTTGTTTATTAATTATATTTCTTAAATGTATGGTGTTTATCAATTCTATCTTTTTCATTAATACAATATACCATTATCAGTGCTAAAAAATCATTCATAAAAGTTTTTTCAGTTGGTATCATTTTTTTACTAAAAGTGGTACTTTTTAACACAAGTTTTTAGCACATATAAAATATTTATTTATCACTAAGTATAATATTAGCACTCATAGAGGTTACTTTTTCAGTTTTCTTTTTTTAGTGATGATGAAACCCATTCCCTGTTTCTAATAGAACCCTAATAGATATTTCACACCTTCTTTCTATTTCCTAGAACACAAATAGTACTACCTCTTCTGAATAATATATTTTGATCAATGGACCCTCAAAATTGAATGTATCTTATTCATAACTTGTTTTTTATAATTTTATAAATGGTCATGCCTGATAATTTTTTTTGGTTTTTTTGGAATGTGCCTACAATATTTCCTTTTTTTTCTTACTCTTCACCGTGATTTATGATCTATATTATAGGGAATATGTTTGGGTTCTTCAAGTCAGTCTGGGATCTTCTCGATACAGATCAACTTTCTCTATGTTTATTTATCAAGGCCCATGATAAAATATGTGTAAATATGAACTTAGAAAATTCGAGTGGGGTGGCTGACCTATTTAAAGCATAGTACCACATTATTGGAATCCATAATTAATTCATCATGGATGACATGTTACTCATAACCAATGGTTGAATAAATTGAAAAAAAATCTTTATGGAGAATTTAATCAATTATTAAAATGGAGTGGTAAATGCATCAATGTTTTTAAGACCAACATCTATATTCCAAAAAAATTCTCAGGATGGAAATTTATATAAATAGAAGTTAGTTTTTTCTTGAAGAAAATTACCGATAAAATATATATGAGGTCCATTATTCAACCAAATATTCCTCATTAATCCTAATATGGAATTATCAATAGAACTATGAGTTAAATAAGAAACCTAAAAGGAAATATCCATTTATTTGGAGTTTGGATCACCCTCTCCAATAGTGATACTTCATCCATCCCATGCATATTCTTTTAGTCATATGGCATCCAAAATCAATCATCAATATATTGGGGATCATTCTTATTGTCTTTATATTTTATTTCTATTAGGCGGGTATACACAAATTGGAATGCTGGATAAGGTTGAAAATGATCTTTAAGGATGGTGGTATTAAAATTAAATGAATATGTGAGACCATTCCCAGAATACAAGAAAACATACCATGGGGAACATTTTATGGACAATTTATTTGGGAATTATTTATCTTTATGAAGTATAGGAACTCACCATTTTACTTGATTGAAGTGGAAATAATGGATCTCAACTTTTTATTAGCCTTTATGACACCATTTCCACCATCCATGTTGAATCTTGATGGATCATCAATAGGGACTAAATCAATTTTGGATAGTTAACATGATTAAAAATTCCTTATTCTCCCTTGGGTTATCAGTTCAAAAAATTCCCTTAGAAAGGTGTGTTCATATTTATATTTCATTAAAAAAATGGTATAAGGCCCCGACCTTAAACATTACTTAATAATGAATTAAACAAATAATTCACATAGAGGATCTTTTCAGGTTTAGAGTTTTAGAAAATTAGTTCATAAATATTACATCTCAAAATATTACATAGTAGACACTTCTACTAAGTTTCATTAAAATAATAAATAAATAAAACTCTTAAAAAGAAACATGTCTAGTTCCATGTTTTAGATAGCATGTCTTTCCTTGAACCCATGATTGACCCTATTCATCTTTAAGTCCTGTGGAAAACATTTCAAAAACATGGGATGAGCATAAAAATTCCAGTAAAGGATACACAAAGAAGGAAAACTGTTAGTTTCTCAAAACAACAAGTAAACCATGAATACTTTAACAAAGTAATACTTTTCAACTTTATGAAGTAGTAAAAACTCTTCACTGAATAAAAGACCATTACTTACCCTTTGGTAACCAAAATATTACCATAAAACCCATATAAAGAACACATAACTTAAAAATGTAACTTGGGACATAAACATACTTAAATGGAATAACCATATGGTCAACTTCCACACATACTTAATGGAATAGCCATACGTCTGACTTCCATACACAATCCATTGGAGGTTATAACGTAACCACCCGTCCTGGTATTCACGGTACCACCCGTCATATGGTTTATCATGTAACCACCTGTAAAATGTCCAAGTACCATCATTACACATAAAATAATGAAAATATAAACATTTTAATAACAACATTTCATTTGCAATCACAATAAGTAATAACAAGATATTGAATTAATCAATCCATTTTCAAAAACCATTTAAAAGAGATTTTTGAATAAAAGTGTCCCATTCCAATTTGATGATTTTAATGGAATTATAATTTTAAAACATTAATTTACATATAAATAAATACTGAAAACCATTTTGAAAACATGGAAATTAAAGATAAAGATTTAGAATAATGAATCTTTAAAACATTTAAAATGATATTTTTGTTAAAGAGTTTTTAACAAAATGAGAGACACTTGAATACAAATAATTTCGGAATAACATTTAATCTGAGCTTTATAATATCATGAGAATAAAGGGATTAATGATATAATATGTCAATGGATAGTATACACACCATATAAGAGTGAATTGGTTCATAACCACAATGATGTCTCAATGGAAATGTAAATTGAGATGAAATCCATTATAAATATGGTATCCTTAAATTAAGGATAAATATATCACATAATTATGTGTGAGAAATATAAATACACCCAATATAAGTGTATATTAAGTGTGAAAAAATAAGAGGTCATTCACACATAATCTTGGAAAAACAAAACCAATGACATAGGTATTTAACTCAATGTAATGAGATTGGGTTATTATTTTCCATACAAGTTCGTAAGAATTTATCAATGAGATGATTATGTGTATAAATAGTATATCTACAAAAAGGTTTGTGGAAATTACAACATAGATATTACAAACATAATCTTTTCATAATAAAATCAAGAAGTAGAGGTTTAACCCAAAGAATTGAAAGTGGGTTAAGAAGTTCCTTCATAGAAATCCGACAGCCTAACGGCGTCACTTTAAAATTCAGAAAATGAGTTGATGAGAGAGAAAATGGTATCTAATCACTTGGACATAAAATTTACATAAATAAGGATATATAAGAACATATCCCAACATAATAGTATGTGAATTAAAAGACATAACAAAATAAGTCTTTTAGAAAGAGGAGGGTGAAAGGTCCCCTTACCGAGTTGGGTAACTTTCGAAACATACACCCCATGGAAGAAGGGTCATACAATGACGATGTAAATAACCATAAATGAAATTATATTACACAAAGAGTATAATAATGGGCAGTACATACACCACTCAAAGGAAAAAGTGTAAAACGTAGCATAAATGTCACGGGAATAAAAGTGAGATGAAAAATCCCTTACGAAAACTCGGCAGCCTAACAACGCCACTTAAAACTTCCAAAAATGGATTTATGAGATTAAATAGGGTCTCTCATAATATTAAAATAAAAATTAAAGTATGATGAATATAAAATAACATCCCCAAACATAAGAAATATGAGCTTAAAAGAAATGACATAAAAGAGAGTACTTAAAAAGAAAGAGAGAGGTTGGATCCCTTACCTCGTGTCCGACATGACTCGATCGTTTTTTAATCTCCTGAATAATAAAATTTGTTCAATTTATAATTTCTTAAGGAAATCATTTAAATATTATTATTCAGTTCATATCAAATATTATAATGTTATAATAATTGGTTAATAAAGTGAGTTCATATCAGACGTTTTTGTCGATGTTCGGTACATGAGTAAAAAATTGAACTTGTTGGAAAAACGTTTTCCATGTAGTTATAGGTACATAATATCTAGAATATAATTGATGTTTTAAATATCATATATATCCATTATATATTCATTTTATACTATTCCATAGCATTTGGAAAAAAAATTAAAAGCACCGTTCATGGAGACGGTTGGTCGTACGTACGCATTAACGCTACTTTCATTTTTTGTCATATTAATGGAATTAAAACAAAATGAGAGATATATATATTATAATTCCAGAATTATATCTATCATTTATATGTAATATATTACATATATATCCATTATATATATGTACTTATAATAGTAAATAACATTTGGAGATAAGAAATGAAATGTACCGTTCATGGAGACGGTAAGCCGTTCGTACGCATGAACACTACTTTCATTTTTTTTGTATTCAATGGAATGAAATAATAATGATATAAAGGTATATTATAATTCCAATAGGATATCATATGTAATAACATTAATTCCATCCTTTATACATCCCACATATGATATTAACGAATCAAATCACTTTGAGGGGGCGGTAGTCCGCACTTCCTAAAATGAAGATATCGCGTTTACCCATAATGGAAACCATAAAGGTATGCCATAAATGAAAAATACAGAAGCCTAAGGAAAACATAAAAATATTATATATCATATATAATTATATTTACATCGTAATGGCCACCTTTGAAGGTGTTAAAAGAATATTGAACAATCATCATTTCGTGAGGCAGTAATTCGCCATCCAGAGAAACAGTATGTTCTTTAACCATTAGACGAAGGTGTGTGAAAGTGTATCTCAAATACTTCTTATAAAAACATCCAAGTATATTTAATATACTGGTGTTGTTACAAAAAAAAGTAATAAAAATAGTTTAGGGGTTTTGAGAAGCAAAATAAGACAAAAGAACACAAGGGAAGACATTACCTTTAAATCGGGTAACTCTCTTTGATTTGAGATCAAAGGATTCCTTGGAAAGGATTATGCCTAAAGTGAGGCTTTAATGATGAAGAGAGGGATTTTGAGAGATGAAATGGATAGGGGTTGGCCAAGCCAAAGTCTCGAGAGGTGTGTGTAAGGTGGTAGAGTTGGGGGCCTTTTATAAGGGGAGAGGAGGGGAACTCTTGGAATGTTATAAAATATTACTTTATTATAAAATGATTTTCGGATTTAAAAGGTCCCAAAAAGATATATTTCAAGTATAAGGTGATAAGGTTTCTAAATCCACCCATCCAATAGGTTTGTGAGATGTTTAAGACTTAGATTTCACCCAATATTATCATTTTATTTAAATCGTTCATTTATAAGGTAATCACTGCATCATCACGGTGTCATAAATAAATTAATTTATTTAATATCTAAAAATTATAAAAAAATATCATGATGTAGGAAATCTCTTTAGATTTATAATTAATATTTATAGTAAAAAATATGACTTGTATAACCCCATCTAATTTTTTTTAGTAAAACAACACATGTTTGTGACATTTTAATTTTAACTTTAAATAAACAGGTATTAATGTTATTTTCCAAGAAAAGTGGCTCCATGGGGTCCCAAAGTTGACCCATGGATTTTCGTGGTCGTCCATGACTCATCAAATGAGGGCAGGACATGTTTCATGGTCATTTCTTATAATTAAAACTTTATTTTTACCTTAAACTACACTAATTACCTCTAATCGCGATTAAAACTTAAAAGTTACTATTCACCAAAAATTATTTTAATACCATTGAACCACATTTTACTTCTTAATGACAACCATGTATGTCAGATTTTTTGAAATTCAAAACACAGAGGTGGTAAAATTTCATTTAAACGAAAAATCAGTTTTTTATGTACCACTTAGTGGTTTCACTATTCATCAAAAACTGAAGTTTTCCAGAAAAATACCAAAAATTCAGCCTAAGATATATTTGATATTCTGAAATTGAAAATGATGTCTATTTTACAAAATTCAAAACATATAAGTAACATTAATTAATTTAATAACTAATTCCCGCTGTCAGAGCAAATAGCGTTTTTTATGAAACAATAAGTTTCAAAAGATTGACACTAGTTTAAGTCCAATTTCAAGATGAAATTAATTCCAACGACCACTATTGGATTTAATGGTAAATATATATTCTAATTTAAATTTAAAACCAATTAAAAATATAATCTAATAATATAAATAAATTATATTAAAAAGTGGTTTTTAATTAAAATACAACATTTTTCACTATTCATTAAAAAATGAACTATATCAGAAAAATACCAAAAATTTTCAGAAAGTAAATTTTGATGTCCCGATTCTAAAGAAGAATTTTATTTTTTCCAATATAACACATAAAATTGTAAAAAAGTGGATTTAAAAGAGGTTCGTCATCAAAAGGAGGTTAATCGACCTTTTAAAGAATATTAGAATGTTTACGCTTAAAATTGGATTCATTTGCATTTTTAATCCTCTAACATTTATTGTAAAAAGTAAAAATATTTGACAAACATATATAATCATTTTGTAGTTAGTTCTATTCATTCCCTCCATTACAACGGCTAGGTGTTAACTACAATTTAAAATAATAATATTTTATTATTAGAGTGCAATGTAAGATTACCAAGAAACTCGTTGTTGCGTATTGGGTACACCATCGAGCATAGCGTCCCCTTTAAATTTATATTAATATTTTATTCACAAATATGGATAAATGTGAAAATGTCATATTCTTTATTTACCTGGGGTGTTACATCCTTCCCCCCTTTTGGAAATTTCCTCCTCGCAATTTTAAAATTAGGCTTGGAAACTTCATTGAAAATCCAACATCGGAACAAGTGTCAGTAAAACAATACCTTTAAAATAAAAAAAAGAGAAGTAAAAAAGGTCATACGAGTTAACCCATACTAGGATTCCATGTAGTAAAACATGGATATGGAGGAAAAAACAAAGGGTCATGTTCTGAGGGAGAGTGATAGTAAACATGTCTAGGAGAAAGTTAACCATAAGAAAATCACAAACTTGTGATGGGTTAAACAGTATTCGATTCCCCAGTAGAAAAGTTAACAGAAAACATTTTTGTCTTAAGTTACTCTTCATTGAGGAATTTATTTTTGAGCTTAACTAAATCGTAATGAAACATACTTACTTGTCACGTAGACTTTCAACTTTTACTAGATTCCTTAATCAAACTCATATTTTCTCCAAAAGATGAGTATTTAGGAAGACTTTTTCACATTAAGAGTACTATAATCAACTTCCTGAGAATGACCTAATCCACATAAGAGAACTATATATTTCCCATGTCTTTAGAAAAAATCCAAAACAAAAAATTGTTAGACCAAGATCCAAAAATGAATAATACTTTATAAAAAAGAAAATCTATTCTTAATCTCCACAATTTTTCCAACAACCCCAATGTTCAACGAAGACCATTAGATAAACAATTTGTACATAAAATTCTTCAAAGTAAACAAAACTAAGATTTAAACCCAGATATTTGAAGGATTTTGTGACATTGTCTTCCAAGGTACAAATTAACATTTATCTCCAAATAACATCATTTTCTCTTAAAGTCTCATATTGAAAAGTAATTAACCTAATCACACATCCTCCATGATAGGTTAACAATTTCCATAGATAACCCAAAATAAACTTACTCTTGATTCATAAAATCATATAACTAAAAATAATTAGTCAAACTAACCATGGACATCACATTGTCCAGTGGTAGGCGATAAATACGAGTCGCACTTTGGTTGTGGGTTCGATTCCCACAGCTTTGTCCGATGCGACGGGTTGTCACATGGTCTGCGTGTTGTCCTTTTTCCAAAACTACATAATTCTTAAAACATTACCTAAAATGAGATAAAATCTTCAAAAATAATCATAATATATTTTAACCTCAAGTTTATCTCATGCCTTTCATTTTCCATCATAACATATAATAACCCATAATTACCTCAAAAGTAAGGATCATATAAACCCTAATAGATACCATTATAATTATTACCTGAACTTCCACATCGATTGGTTATCTCATACATGATTCATTATAGAACATACCAAGGTACAAGTGGTTGATCATGACTCCTTGATAGTTGGTTTAGAACAACCACGAGTTTCCTCATTGAATCCCCCATTTCATCCAGTCTCTTAATCAGAGAACCACCACTGTTTCCTTCAAACCTATTGTCACTTTGGTTCCTGCTAGATCCATCCATTCACTATAAACAGAAATATCTGTGTGAGTATATCAACAAAACCATCATGTACTAATGAGAAAGATAAACACTCTGATATACTTACTCATTCACTTTATCAAAACTAGGACTCTTTCTGAAATCCTATCCACTATGGTAATGTCACTTATACATAGAGAATACCCTAACCTCTAAAGTTATCTAAACTGACCTCTGATACCAACTATAAGGCCCCGAACTTAAACATTACTTAATCATGAATTAAATGAATAATTCACATAGAGGATCTTTTCTGGTTTAGAGTTTTAGATAATTAGGTCATAACTATTACATCTCAAAATATTACATAGTAGACACTTATACTAAGTTTCCATAAAATAATAAATAAAAAAAACTCTTAAAAAGAAACATGTCTAGTTCCATGTTTTAGATAGCATGTCTTTACTTGAACCCATCCTTGACCCTATTCATCTTTATGTCCTGTGTAAAACATTTCAAAAACTTGGGATGAGCATAAAAATCCTAGTAATGGATACAAAAATAATGGAAACTGTTAGTTTTTCAAAACAACAAGTAAACCATGAATACTTTACCAAAGTAATACTTTTCACCATTATGAAGTAGTAAAAAATCTTCATTAAATAAAAGACCATTACTTACACTTTTGTAACAAAAATATTACCATAAAACCCATATAAAGAACAAATAACATAAAAAGGTAACTTGGGACATAAAAATACTTAAATGGAATAACCATACAGTCAACTTCCACACATAATTAATGGAATAGCCATACGGACGACTTCCATACCCAATGCATTGGAGGTTATAACGTAACCACCCATCCTGGTATTCACGGCACCACCTGTCATATGGTGTATCACGTAACCACCCGTAAAATGTCCAAGTACCATCATTACACATAAAATATTGAAAATATAAACATTTTAATAACAACATTTCATTTGCAATCACAATAAGTAATTCCAAGATATTGAATTAATCAATCCATTTTCAAAAACCATTTAAAAGAGATTTTTGAATCAAAGTGTCCCATACCACTTTGAAGATTTTAATGGAATTATAATTTTAAAACATTAATGTCCATATAAAAAAATACCTAAAACCATTTTGAAAACATGGAAATTAAAGATAAAGATTTAGAATAATGAATCTTTAAAACATTTAAAATGATATTTTTGTTAAAGAGTTTTTAACAAAATGAGAGACACTTGAATACAAATAATTGTGGAATAACATTTAATCCGAGATTTATAATATCATGAGAATAAAGGGATTCATGATATAATATGTCAAAGGATAGTGTACACACCATATAAGAGTGAATTGGTGCATAACAACAATGAAGTCTCAATGGAAATGTAAATTGAGATGAAATCCATTATAAAGATGGTATCCTTAAATTAAGGATAAAGCTATCACATAATTATGTGTGAGATATATAAATACACCCAATATAAGTGGATATTAAGTGTGAAACAATCATAGGTCATTCACACATAATCTTGTAAAAACAAAACCAATGACATAAGTATTAAACTCAATGAAATGAGATTGGGTTATTATTTCCCATACAAGTTTGTAAGAATTTATCAATGAGATGATTATGTGTAGAAATAATATATCTACACAAAGGTTTGTGGAAATTACAAAATAGTGATTCCACACATAATCTTGGCATAATAAAATCAATATGTAGAGGTTTAACCCAAAGAATTGAAAGTGGGTTTAGAAGTTCCCTCATAGAAATCCGACAGCCTAACGACGTCACTTTAAAATTCAGAAAATGAGTTGATGAGAGAGAAAATGGTATCTCATCACTTGGACATAAAATTTACATAAATAAGGTTATATAAGAACATATCCCAACATAATAGTATGTGAATTAAAAGACATAACAAAATAAGTCTTTTAAAAAGAGGAGGGTGAAAGGTCCCCTTACCGAGTTGGGTAACTTTCGAAACGTACACCCCATGGAAGAAGGGTCATACAATGAAGATGTAAATACATATAAATGAAATTATATTAACAAATAGTATAATAATGGGCAGTACATACACCACTCAAAGTAAATAGTGGAAAACATAGCATAAATGTCATGAGAATAAAAGTGAGATGAAAAATCCCTTACTAAAACACGGCAGCCTAACGAAACCACTTAAATCTTCCAAAAATGGATTTATGAGATCAAATAGGGTCTCTCATAAAATGAACATAAAAAGTACAGTATTAGGAATATAAAATAACATCCCCAAACATAAGAAAGATGAGCTTAAAAGAAATGACATAAAAGAGAGTACTTAAAAAGAAAGAGAGAGGTTGGATCCCTTACCTCGTGTCCGACATGACTCGATCGTTCTTTAATCTCCTGAATAATAAAATTTGGTCAATTTATAATTTCATAAGAACCTCCTTTAAAGATTATTATTCAGTTCATATCACATATTATAATGTTATAATAATTGGTTAATAAAGTGAGTTCATATTAGACGTTTTTGTCGATGTTCAGTACATGAGTAAAAATTGAACTTGTTGGAAAAGAATTTTCCATGTAGTTATAGGCACATCATACCCAGAATAGTATTTATGTTTTAAATATCATATATATCAAGTATATATTCATTTTACACTATTCCATAGCATTTGGAAAAAAAATTAAAAGCACCGTTCATGGAGACGGTAGGCCATACGTATGCATGAACGCTACTTTCATTTTTTGTCATATTAATGGAATTAAAACAAAATGAGAGATATATATATTATAATTCCAGAATGATATCTATCATTTAGATGTAATATGTTACATATATATCCATTATATATATGTACTTATAATAGTAAATAGTATTTGGAGATAAGAAATGAAATGTACTGTTCATGGAGACGGTAAGCCGTACGTATGCATGAACACTACTTTCATTTCGTTTTTTTGGTATTCAATGGAATGACATAATAATGATATAAAAGTATACTATAATTCCAGTATGATATCATATATAATACCATTAATTCCATCCTTTATATGTCCCACATATGGCATTAACGAATCAAATCACTTTGAGGGGGTGGTAGTCCGCACTTCCTAAAATGAAGATATCACGTTTACCCATAATGGAAACCATAAAGGTATTCCATAAATGAAAAATACCGAAGATTAAGGAAAACATAAACATATTATATATCATATATAAATATAGTGACATCTTAATGTACACCTTTTAAGGTGTTAAAAGAATATTGAACAATCATCGTTTCGTGAGGCTGTAATTCGCCATCCACAGAAATAGAATGTTTTTTAACCATTAGACGAAGGTTTGTGAAAATGTAGATCGAATAATTCTTATAAAAACATACTAGTATATTTAAGATACTGTTTTTGTTACAAAAAAATGTAATAAAAAGTGTTTAGGGGTTTGGAGAAGCAAAATAAGACAACAGAACACAAGGGAAGACGTTACCTTTAAATCGGGTAACTCTCTTTGATTTGAGATAAAAGGCTTCCTTGGAAAGGATTCTGCCCAAAGTGAGGCTTCAATGATGAATAGATAGATGTGGAGAGATGAAATGGGCAGGGTTTGGCTGAGATAAAGGCTTGAGAGGAGTGTGTAAGGTGGTATAGGTGGGGGACTTTTATAAGAGGAGAGGAGGGGCACTCTTGGAATATTATAAAATATTACTTTATTATAAAATGATTTTCGGATTTAAAAGATCCCAAAAAGATATATTTCAAGGATAAGTTGATAAGGTTTATAAATACACCCATCCAATAGGTTTGTGACAAGTGTAAGACTTGGATTTCACCTTATCTTCTCATTTTATTTAAATCGTTCATTTATGAGGTAATCACTGCATCATCACGGTGTCATAAATAAATTAATTTATTTAATATCTAAAAATTATAAAAAAATATAATGATGTAGGAAATATTATTATATTTATAATTAATATTTATAGTAAAAAATATGACTTGTATAACCCCATCTAAAAATTGTTTTAGTAAAACAACACATGTTTGTGACATTTTAATTTTAACTTTAAATAAAAAGGTATTAATGTCATTTTCCAAGAAAAGTGGCTCCATGGGGTCCCCAAGTTGACCCAGTGATTTTCTTGGTCGGCCATGACTCATCCAAGTAGGGTAGGACACGTTTCTAGGTTATTTCTTATTATTAAAACATTATTTTTACCTTAAACTACACTAATTACCTCTAATCGCGATTAAAACTTAAAAATTACTATTCACCAAAAAATTATTTTAATCCCATTGAACCACATTTTACTTCTTAATAAAAACCATGTATGTTGGAGTTTTAAAAATCAAAACATAGAGGTGGTAAAATTTCATTTAAACAAAAAATCAGTTTTTTAAGTACCACTTAGTGGTTTCACTATTGATCAAAAACCGAAGTTTTCCAGAAAAATACCAAAAATTCAGACTAAGCTATATTTGATATTACGAATTCAAAAATGATGTCTATTTTACAAAATTCAAAACATATAAGTTAAATTAATTAATTTAATAACTAATTCTCGCTGTCAAAGCAAATAGCGTGTTTTTATGAAACAATAAGTATCAAAAGATTGACACTAGTTTAAGTCCAATTTCAAGAAGAAATTAATTCCAACAAACAGTATTGGATTAAATGGTAAAAATATATTCTAATTTCACTATAAACCAATTCAAAAGATAATGTAATCA
Organism: Viscum album; assembly: GCA_963277665.1. NCBI lineage: Eukaryota > Viridiplantae > Streptophyta > Magnoliopsida > Santalales > Viscaceae > Viscum > Viscum album. The sequence continues at coordinate 1,660,923,797 of OY728148.1, read as the reverse complement.
TATAAATAAATTAAATTAAAAATAGGTTTTGAATTAAAATACAACATTTTCACTATTCATTAAAAAATGAACTTTATCAGAAAAATACCAAAAATTTACACAAAGTAAATTTTGATGTCCCGATTCTAAAGAAGAATTTTATTTTGTCAAATATAACACATAAAATTTTCCCAAAGTGGATTTAAAAGAGGTTCGTCATCAAAAGGCAGTTAATCGACCTTTTAAAGAATATTAGAATGTTTACGCTTAAAATTGGATTCATTCGCATTTTTAATCCTCTAAAATTTATTGTAAAAAGTAAAAATATTTGACAAACATATATAATCATTTTGTAGTTAGTTCTGTTCATTCCCTCCTTTAAAACGTCTAGTCTTTAACTACAATTTAAAATAATAATATTTTATTATTAGAGTGCAACATAAGATTCCCAAGAAACTTGTTTTTGCGTATTGGGTACGCCATCGAGCATAGCGTCCCCTTTAAAGTTATATTAATATTTTATTCACAAATATGGATAAATGTGAAAATGTCAAATTCTTTATTTACTTGGGGTTTTAAAAATGATGGAATCAAATCAATGGCTATTACATTCCGCCATTCTATTGGAGGAAGGTCTTCATGTGTTTTACATCACCTATGATAATTCAGGATCATCCATCTACTCCATATTATAAAAATATATTCATGTGTTCAATATATTGATAAGGAATATTCCAATAAAATATAGTGAAACCCCATTCATAGTAATATGAAACATTGAATTTGGTGTTTCATGCATTGAGAATTCCAAACGATGTTTAATTAAATGATAAAGGTGTGACTCTTATTTCAAAAGGAATATGTTGTGTGAGTGAAAATAGGTAATAAATTTCATACATATTGAACAAAGGCGAGGGAGAATAATATATATAATTTCATATTATAGTATTTAAGGGGGATGAGAACTAATTTAATTACCATCAACCATTCTATTGCTATATGTTTTTAGATTAATGAAGGAATGTGTACAGAATTGTAAAATTAGCTTTTCATCTTTATCTCTAGTTGGTTAATAATGAATATTATCGAACACAATAGGATAAATATGAATCGAGAATCAATATAAAAATTATTATAAAAAAATAGTATGAGTATGTGTATAAAGACTTCATACTTTTTCTAATAGATTTCCAAAATAACACTTCTCAAATATGTTGTCCGTGTTTCGGTTTTTTGATATTAAAAATGATTTTTCAAGATGTGTTTCTAAAAAATGTGATCTGTCATAGAATAGATCAAAACATTAATGTAATACTAGACAAGGGGAATAAAAAAATATAGTTTTCTATTAGGATAACACTACTACTTATGGATTATATGATATGAGTAATTCTATAAATGGTGATGCACATTATATGGAGGAAAAAATGGTAATTGAAAATAAACATTTAAATTTTACAAATATTTTTTATAAGTGAAAGATTTATAAACAGATACAATTTTATACTAGTTATACTAATTATATAACATTTTTATCCATCTTGATGTCATATAATTTGATAGATATAAATGAATGGAGGAACACCAGATTTATAGAAATACTTTCTCTCTTGAATGATATGTTAATTTAAGATGATGATATTCTTTATCAAACATATATCACTAACCAAATGTTATTATCCATGGGTATGATGATTGATATAATACATACATATCCAAATATATATATATATTGTTTTATAGGGACCATAAATAACCTAAAAACTCCATAATAGTGGTGCATATGAAATTATGAAAGATGAATCAATTATTTAAAAAACATTTTAGTAAAATCCAATAATTTTATGTTTTTAGAAATATATATGTTAGTGGGGAGACTACAATGTAATTAAACTGGATGAAAAATAAAAAAATTCATGATGGGAAAATTTTCTAGTGAGTGAAAATTCCATAGTAGATGAAATTTGTTATGACTCACCCGAAGATAGAAACGATATATGAAGCATCTCTCTTGCATTATCAAAAGAATGAATGAATAATTTGTTGTACAAATTTGAACTCATTTTATATGGACATTTATATTGATTAATTATAATTTTCTTCCACAGTTATTTATAATGTAAAAATAAAATAATTGTTTTTCTTATATCGAGACCAAAATAGACTGATAATGATATTGATGTTTCTTGAATCAATTACTCAGATATTTAAAATTAATGTGGGATTTAGGTATTATATTATACGATTCACATAGAAAAAAATATTTCACATTGAGATTGATATTGTTCTTAGTTATAAATGACTTAAGTAATTATTAAATTTTTTTATTTTATAATATTAACTGAATGTTATGTTTTCAATTTTTGAAGAAGGTACAAATATCATTTATATTGAATCATTCTTTAAAGTTAGTATTTCTTGGACATTTTAAATATTTACCCTGATGAAATAAAAATCTATCATAGAAAATATTATTTAATGGAAATTTTTAATAAGGTAAAATACTTTCCCAATTATTTTTTACGAAAAATCATAGAATGTACTGTATATTAACATTATTTTTGGGAGAAATGTTTCAATAAATCATAGGGGAATAAGATGGAAAAATGTATTAGTATTTTATTTGAATTAATTTTTTTGGAATTATTTTTTAGAAAAAAAAATTCTTAATTTTATGCACAAAAAAACAGGTATATGATAGAGTCATTAGAACATTACTAAATGCCCCTATTAAAAAAATATAGAATTAACTCTAAGTTGAAAATTATTTACATGTGTATAAAAGAAGAGTTTGTGCCAATGAAGGTTAAAGTAAATCCTATTCTTCCTCTAATAGGAAACACTTTTTCTAATAAAGGGGTATTTCTTTGTTAAAACATTCTTAATAGTGTAAATGTTATAGATATGTATTCATGAAATATAATAATATAACTTTGAGAAATAATCACAAAATCAAAAGATTGTCCTTAATTTGTTTAAAATATACTACCTATGGTTTTATATTATATTATAGAGAAAATGACTAACACACATTAACTGGCCTTCACTTATTTTTTAAAACTATTTGAAGTAAATTTATTGACCTAATGGAGTTCCCAACCATGGAATGTGAATTTTTTTATCATACTTAAAATTTTATTTGTTCTTCTCATCATCTTTATTTGATATAACTATTTAATTGGATAGAGAGATCCAACTATATCGTCTTTTGTATTATATTGGGATGTAACCCATTGAATTAATTATGATGATTTAGAAAGCCTATGTTAAATTTTTAATTTTTTCATAAGGTTGTATTGTACTGATATATTATTAACAAATCCATTGAATTATTTATTGACTACAATTCTGATGTTGATAACATTGGTGTTCCAAAATAACAACACTACATGATCCTTATGTGTAAAGAACTTCTTTGAAGAGATTGTCACAAATACCATTATTGTGTGGATCTATTCTCACCATTATGATTAACATAAACTTATAGTGGTTGCAATATATAGAGAATCTCATGATTTAATTCATAGGTATTTCAATCCTTCAACTACTGAAGTCTATATATCTAATTTTAATAATCAATATTATTGTGGAAACGAATTTATTGTTGAATTTATTGATGTTTTTAATATATTTATGACCATTATTTAGAATAATTATAGTTTATAAAATTATGTTTAAATATAATAGATGTTTTTTTGATGTTTGGATGTAGTTTAGAGAAGTTTCATAGTAACTCTGAAAATTATAAATATTGTTCAACCTTATCTATTTTAAATTTTCCCAAATATATTCCTTTATTTCTAAAAACGTTTTATTATCAGTATCCATTATCTACCAAATTATTTTAGAATATTATAGAATAAATTTAAAAGACAACATAAATACAACTTTTAACTCAGGTGCATTACTTTTCCATTTTCAGATTCCATTGTAAGACACTATGAAATATAATTATTTGTATACCATATGACATTATGTATAAGAATAATCCTTTTTTTGGAATATAATTATTTAATCAAAATTCATTGATACATATAAAAAATTTATTTGAGGAAGAATATGTCTTCATAGAGCTTAATATTTTTAATTCCAAATGTAATACATCAAAACATATGAAAATTTTGAGTTTTTACTTAGTGAAAATTCATGTTTCTAAGCTTTTCATATTTGGATGAAAGGAAATTGGATAATTCCACAAAATTTAGATAGCGATTAAAACATAATATTTCAATTATTATCTGGTCAATATAAATAATCCACGATACCCACATGATTGTGAACATGATATATTTTGAGATCAACCTAATCAAGACCAAACCTTGTTGAATACGATTCTGTTATTGAAGAAGATCAAAATATTAAATACTAAATATCAATATGATTATTTTGTGATATAATTATGATCTTAAATCCTAAAAAATTAATATTTGACTCAATTTCTATTATTCATAACAGGTTTAATGAAATATTAGAAATCTTTATCATGGTTTGATATGATTGAATAAAATAAAATATTGTGAATAATATAGTTGAGTCAATGAAGTTACAACTGATTAATGAGAGTTTTTACTCATGTATTATTGTTTCTCTTGTGTGATAAACAATCTAACACAATAAATTTGTATATTAAATTTTATTTAGTCAATCTTAGTTAATCCATCTTGAAATTTGAGTTCACGTGGATTATAATATTGGATATCTGAAAAGAATGTTCTGTCTAACTAAAAATTTGAATTTTATAGTCATGTTTTTTATAGAAACTATATGGTATTCCTGATTTAAGTTTTATTTTAACTAATTTAAATTTAATACATTAAATCATCATAAAAAATTATTTTGAAAAGTTATATACTGAGAAGATCTTGTATCTGAGAATAAAAGAAGAAAATTTATTTTCAAAATGTGATGTGAGAATAAGAATATAATGAAATAGTAGTTAACAATCTTCATGATGTTTAAATAAAATTATATAAATCTTGTTTATAATGAGAATATAGTGAATGAGGATTGAGCCTAATAATAGATAAGTAGATACAAATCTGATACTAAAAAATTGAGATTAATTTCTTTAATATTATAATGGCTTGTGGTGAAGTTCTTGATCAATTATTAATGAAACACATAGATTCAAGAGATCATTATAATTTTTTATGACCAATTATAAAAAATAAAATACTATGTATTAACTGAGGGATGTCATGTAATGGTAGTAGCGGGGTGTGGTGAAACTATAGGTGAAGTGTGAATCCACCCTTCAAATTATTAGTTGGTGATTTATTTAGAATTAAAATATATATCCTAAAAATAAATCTAGTTATGATAAGAAATAGGCTCACACAATTTTGGAAAACCTTGTAAATATTACCATGTCTCATTTTCTATTTAATTTATGATTTTTCATGTAATGTTGAGATATTAATATTGTTTTTAGAGTGTTATTCTCTATCTAGGTGAATATGTTTATTTTTAGAATAAAAAAAAATTAAAATATATAAATTATATAGAGATTCACCGCTATATTAGTGAATTTATATTATCTAATGTCTCTAACAAGTGTTATTAATGGTTTGATAACAATTTTATAATATTTTAGCTAATTGAAGGATGAAAAAAATACAATAAGTGAATATGATATGAGTGATAACAATTGATGGAATATATTTCCAAGAAGGAAAAAAGAAGGTGATTCCTTATTTGATGTCACTTAGGTTTGAAGTTAATTTTTCTTCTATATTCGGTTTTCCAACTATTAGAAGAGGTGATCATATGAGATACACTAAAAAGTGAAATATTAAAATTGATTTTAAAAAATAAATTCTATTTTTCTAATAAAGTATTCACCAATGTGATGGGTTTATAAACTACCAAGGAAGTATGGGAACATTTATAAAGAAGGTACAACTGATAATTTCAATTCCAAAAAATATACAAATCTATAGTTTCAGGATTACTGATAAGAAATTATTAGTTTTTAATCAATTGATAAATAGTTTACTAGTTTTAATGAAATTGTGGGCCATATTAAAGTATTCAATTATAATACTGACAATGATTCCCTTATGGAGAAACTGATAAGAAATTTCCCACATATGTTTGATGTCATAGTATTTCATTGGGAATATAACGAATTTATTTATTTTATGAGTTTCCTAACAACCTTATTTGAAATAAAATTAGAATGAAACCCATAATTTTAATGAAAGATAAATATGAAATGATTTTGAAGTGATAATTATATTACATATAAATGAAAATGATCTTGTAAATTTTTTTTAAACAAATAGTGGTGATGAGAAAGATGAAAATTAAAACAGAATCACGTATCTTGTCTAAAAAACATATTAAAGGTAATGAAAAGAACAATGGAAAACTTACGTTAAAATTCATCGACTATGGTGGCATTTTAATTTTTTTCTGAATGTTATATTGAATGATAATATTAGATATTACACTGATTAAAATGATGTAATTCCCAAGAGGAAGAATAATTTCTGGATTAACATCAAAGGTGGAAATAAATATTTTGGCTTTAAGATGAAATTTTTTAGAATAAAAGTCAAAATACCAAAGTAAATATGAATATGGCATCAATTAATCCTATAGTAAATAAATGGAAGATAGGATTGGAATGTTAATATTTTTTCATACATTGAAAAGGAAGAAACATCCTCATTTTGTAAATAGGAATGTAGTGAAATATGATTTATAGGTCACATGATTAGATTTGAGTTGCAATATTACCTTTAGAAAAACCCAAGGCTTTTTGGGATTTTAAGTATCTAAATAAAAAATATATTAAGAAGGTCAAATCAAATAAAGTGTTTCTAAATAATGAATCTAAAATAACTAAGAATTTTAAAAAATCAATGTTAAAATTTCCTGAAAATGAATTGTTGTTGGGTGATATTCATGAAAAACTAGTCACCATGGAAGTATAATTAAGAATTATAGAATTGTAATATCCTATTACATAAAATTTGTTGAATATTGTCAAAAAAGACATAAATATATAAGTTGATTTCATTAATAAGAACAATTTAACAACTAAAAGTGATAACTTGTCATATTATATTAAAATGAGTGCATGAATCTTATCAAAAAGATGAAAATGTTTCTCTTAAAAATTCAGGATCAATTTAAATATATAAAAAATGTTATTCATGAAGATATAGTGATAAATACTCTACTATTTCTACAAATCATAGGATAGAATAACAAAAATAGGTCACCTATTTAATACTTAATATATAGAAATATCTATATAATAAAAAAATAATTATAAAATATAGCTTTCAGAACATGCTTAAAATTAGAATATGTTGTTAAGATTTAATAGATATTGTATGTGTTATGGGATGTATGGTAATAAGGTCTACACATGAAGTTAAAACATGTATCAACCTTTTATAAGGCATAAAGATATTATACTAATCTCAGAGAAGAGAAGAACTAATTCACCACTAATGAAATTTCTGAGAAATGACACTTCTAAATTAGTCTAATTAGATGAAATTTAAAATATAGAAATAAATTGGTGGTAAATGTGATAAATTAAAATATTGTGATAAAAATATAAAAATAATATTCCGGGATAGATATTCTACCAATAAATGATTAAATAACTTCATAATAAATATCATCATGAGAATTTAATCTTTAAATATGCATCCATGATAGAACTTAATAAATGACAACCTTGGATAAATGAAAGTGGGTTCTCATCACATATGATTAGAGAAAATAAAAATATAAAATTAATTTAGAAACACAAATAATGATTTGTTATTTGGGATATGATTCCTCACTGTAAATCAATGGTATTATAACTTCTATGATGGATTCTAAATGACACTAGTTAAAATATTTCTTATCAATAAAAGGGTTGGAAAATAATTTGAAATGTCTTACCCTACTATTTGATGTGGGAAATGAATTTTACATTAATAAGAACTTATATTTTGTAATAAATTCAAAATATAGAAGAATTATTACAATATATGAATGAAAAATATGATTTTTTAGTTTAGTGACCAATACAAGTATTGAAATGTGAGTTCTAGAGAGGAAAATGAACATTTACAAAAGAGAAATTATCACCAAATATTGGTATATTTGTGCAAGATATTCCACAATAATGTAATGATATAATTTCCTACTATTCAGAGATAAAGGAACTTTTTTGAATAATATTTTAAAAGGGAAAATAAATCAAAATACATATATAAATATGAGTATATAATATACTAGTCCTTTAAAACATATATATTTATATGTGTTTTGTTCCATGAGGAAGAAGTTGATAATTTGTGATATATACCTCATTATATTCATATATGTATCCATCCATATGAAACTTTTATTCTTTTTAAAACAAAAACAAAATAATTTTAATAAAATTTAATGTTTTTAGAAGACAATAAAAAAATGATAATGGTGTTTACATAAAAAGGATACAATCGGAGAGTGTAAAAGAGTACATTAATAGTATTTTTGAGACATAGCTAGAACAATATGGTATAAAACATCAATACCACAATTTTTAAACTATTCAATATGATGGTATATATTTCAAAAATAATGTTTTTATAGAAATGTTTCAAACCATTCTAGCTAAGCAAAAGATTCCTAATCTAACATGAAGAGATGGTGTATTCACCACAATGTGTAACACCCTGATATTTTATGAGATATATTATTGTTAATTTCTTTGATGTCTTATGTTTTAAACTACCCCATGATTAGACCATGCTATATGCAACACTGTATTAGCTTTCAGTATACACATAACCTTTCTTGGCTTATCTTAGAAACAATTTCACGTTCTTTTGATAGAATTCACTTCATGTAACACTGAATATTGATTTTTTTCAATTTATTAAAGAAAAATGTTTGGATAATGTTATACACCAAACCATAGTAAGATTTTAGTATACGTATCACTGACTTGGCTTGCATTAGACACAAGAGAGACCATCCTCGATAGCTTGAGTTGTACGCAATACCATATTTCACAAAACAATGATATATTATTAAAATTTTATTATTTAATTGTATATAAAGTATCTATTATGAATATTATAAACTAAATTTTAAAGGTCATATTAAATTAAAATTTAGCTTATGAATTTTATAGAACATGATATAAAGACAAAATAATTTTTGTTGGATAAAAGATTTTTTTAAAAAAAATACGGTTTTGCTATGTTTTGGTGGTGCACCCATTTCAAATCTAATTTTTTAAGAATTGTATATATTATATTTGAAAAAATAAAAATCATATATATATTAAGTACATAAAAATTTATTTTGGAAGAATTATTTTTATTTTTTATATAAAAATCATATTTTAATGAATAATAAAAAATACTTTTTTTAACTCAAAAACTACATATTCATCGAATTTATTTATATAGTTATATTATATTTTTTTATTTGGTTTTAAAGTGTAATTGAAATATTTTGTTATAATTTAGTCAATATTTGGTTATTATATGTAATTTCACATTTAAATTGGACATTAACACATTTAAATTGGACATTAACACATGTCAATCTTTTGATAGTATTTACTTATTAAAAACTCACTTTCTGGTCATGAAGACGAAAATTAATTTTAAGTCAATTTCTACCACATATATGTTTTAAATTTATAAAAATTTATTCTATATTTAGAATCATAAGGTCCAACTAATGTAAATATTCCCCTTTTATTTTTTCATAATAGGAATAGTAACTATGGTAATTTTAATTTACCATAGTTAAAGGTTAATAAGGTAAATTAGCATAACAAATAATATGATAAGCATAATTAAATTAAACTAAAAACATCCAAATTACCATTATATGATCAATACTATATCCTTAACATCTTGTTTTTGAAACATATTTATTTAATGGAAACTTGAAAATTAAATTGACATAGATATTAATAAAACCAATAAAAGTGAAAAATGTAAAACTCACATTTCTTATAAGTATAATAATTTTATAATAGAGATAACTAGGTCATATATTCAAATATAAATAGTGAATGGAATGATAAAATAATTAAATACATAGGGGTAATTTATTTTTAATTTTTATAAAATATATAATTACCTTAATGTCTTGTACTTTGATTATTAAAAAATTAATTAATTTATGAGAAATAAATATATTTTTTGTATTGAAATAAAAAACCATATAAAGTACTAAAGACATTAAAAAATATTTTTCATTGATTATATCATGACCTTATTCATCCAAGCTTCATGATAGTGACCATTAGTATCTTTATAGAATAGGTTATGACTTTTTGTTATTTTATTTAAAGTATTGTTAAAGTTGTCATATTCATACATAAACAATTATGATATTTTTAATGTTTGATTTTATAGTATCTAAATTCTAATAAATATATTCTAATCATTTATATTAAATTTATTTTCATCACAATATTTTATATTTAATTTTTACACAAAAAATAAGATTATTAAATAATTACACAAAATCGTTTTACTAATTATTTTATTAATGGAGATATCTAATAAATGTTAATAACCATATTAAAATATTTTTTTTGTTATAATTAATATTTATAATAAATTTTATAGACAACCATGACCTCAAAGGAATATAATAAAATTATTGGTTTGAAGTTAACTTATTATCTTTATATTTTTAAAATCAATAAATTAAATATTGTTAAAATTTTTACAATTGATTATTTATCAAAATAGTGTGTTATTAAATTATTTAAAAATAATAAAAAAATTGATTAACATATAATAATTATGATATGTAAAAATGTTCATAATTATTTATTTATTTTCTAATTGACATTAAATAAGTAAATATTTTACCCGTTTAATATTGAAATATTCGTTACACTAATTAAAATGAAATAGAATAACTAAGTGTTAAATTGACAATATACGATTTTAATGGACATATAAACCTGACTAAAATTTATTGGTTTAGGTTATTAATACCCTATATCATCTCATCTTCTAAATTCTGATATTTTTTGTTTTTTGTGTGTGTTTTGAGTTTATTAAAAATTAATATTTTTGAGGTTTCCATAAGTATCCCTCACCTTCATTATAAAAGGGAACCCCCTCCATCATTTATATACAACTAATTATGCCTTCAATATTGTACAAACCTTACCCATTTATCCTATAAGCATACCTATTTACATTCTATAGGTGATGGTATTCTCAAAAGACCAACTCTAATTCCATTAGGAGGAGATATAAAGAGATCATGTCAAAGAAGATGCAATCTCCTCTACTGATTATCTCATATTTATTTCTAATTCTATTTCTACGTCATGGGTTATTTCATTATATAATAATAAATCTAGTATAACTAATATACATAGATGTTATTATAATTATGAAACAACTGTATACAACTTTTTATACATCCTATGAAAGACGAAATCACCACGTGTGCGTACGTAAAACTTATAGTCTCCATGCCATGGAGCAATATAATCTTCACCACCACCATAATTAGATGGGTAAAAAATGGTTGTAACAACTATATATTATTATTATTAAATTATATTGTTTCTGAAATAGAGTACCCTATGAAAATCCATACCATTCAACAATTATGGGAATGATATCATCACTCATGTGTACGTATGGCCTGACGTATCCATGATGCGATGTGGTTCGTTCTACTTGATAACCACTCAAAAATCATTATATAAATGTACATAAAAAATAAATATGGTATTTATTATGTTAATATAATTTTATATTGATATAAATATGACTTAATAAGGATAACTGAATCTTATTCGACAAAATATGCAATATATCATAAAGCAGTTAATACCCAAATAATAAGTATCAATGATTTGTTACAAACAAACAATGGAGAATATAACCATATATAATGACCATGATTATAGAATAATTTAATAACATTATCCAAATCATTATACAAGAGGTTCAGACACATAAGAAGCATATCATACCTAATGTAAGGGATAATTTTTCTCATTATTATCTAAGATTTTTTATTCATAAGTATTTAAAGGGGAATATTTTTCATTCATTTCTATGTTTCATAAATATGTATTATTATTTATATTCTTCTATAATTTTTAAAATTCAATTTTACCCATTGGTAAATTTTTATTAAATCGTATGAAATAAATATTTTTTTGTTTTTCGATATGAGGTACTTTTTTACTTTTTTGGAAAAAGTATGAGAAGAATTTGTTTCATCCTATATGAAATAAATATATTTTTTACGGTTTCATGATGAATTATTTCCATGAAGCTTCCTTTACACTATTTTAATATTATTTTCAACTAAAAAAATTCTTTTAAATTTTTTCCACATTTGTAGAAATAAATTATTTTTAAAGAATAAAGGATATTTTCCTCAAGAACTATGTTCTAGTGTTTTATAAAAATTATTTTTCATCTAAGATTAAAATATTAAATAGGGTTATGTTTCAATTCATATTTTTACTATGATTGTATTTTGTTAATAATGGAATGATCTTTGATATGGATTATGTTATGATGAAATGATGTTTAACAAACCCATTTAATTTCTTGGGTTATTCTATGATGAATGATTTAGGTTTTTATGGAACATGTATGTATGATTTCATTTTGGGATATGAGGGACCTATATCTCCATAAATGACTTGTGTACACATTTATGTCTCATGTGATAAACATGGATGGAATGAAATGTAAATATGGATCCGTAATAGATGGATAGAATGGAATGTATACCCAGTTCAGTAATGGACTTTTTCCACTATGATGTTCTTGGAAACATTTACCTGGATACTATGGAAATCATATTATGAGATTATTTGGTTCCCAAAATTTCATGTTTTATGAAAATTTTATTTTATCATGGTTAATGTTCCTTTAAGATCAATGCCTTATGAACTACCAATATTTAATTCATGACTCATGATTATGATATTTAAAATTTATGTTCATGTTTTTACATTCTTATGATTATGGTTGGTTTTATGTTCTCAATGATTACCCTTACTGGTCATTAAAGATCACCCTTTCTATGTGTTCCTTTCCCCAGGATATAAAGAATGGTTTAATATAGGCAAAAATGGGATGATATTTATGTGAGATGTTCAATATCACTCAACAAGATAGAAGATTATGTTACATGATTCCAAGACACTAACCTAATATGGTCTTTGGTCATATGTTTATGTTATGTATTATGTATTCCAGAAAAGTTATGTAATGTCCATGTATGTTAAGATTGGATCATTATAGTTGGTATTAGAGTGAAGGTTTAGCCAACCATTGGAAACTAGGATGAAAAAACTTTAGTGAGATCCCTATAGATATTTATAAAGTATGACTTGGGATGTACCTAACATTAATTATAACTATAGGTTAAAAATATAGAATTATGGTAACAACAGTAAATAACTTATGATTAAACCTAACATGTTAGAGATTTAAAGTAATCCACAACGATTATGTTGTTATCCTAGTATGATTTTTCCTATCACACAAATATTATTGGGTTTTAGAAAATGGATGGAACTTGAATGATCCGTGTTAATGATCAATGTACTATGAAATACAATGATTCTCCTCCGGAACAACTAAATGTTAAAGGAGATGGAATGAAAAATATTATTTCAATACATATGTAAGATATGAATCATTTTGGAATTCCAAATGAGAAGATAAGTGAAAAAAAATTAAATTGAGTTCTTTATGGTGAAACATCCACCTTCTTTTAGTGGGTCATTTTATCCACTTGTTGGTGAAATATGGATCCAAAACATTGAAAATGTATTTCACATCCTTCTAATTTTGGAACTTGAAAAATTCATTTTGGTTATTGATTGTTTAGAAGGTGAATCAGAATAGTGGTGGACTGTATTTAAGAATACAAGGCAGTACGATAAAATTTAATACATGGGATGGGACGAGTTCAAGATTTTTTTTTCAATAAGTACTTCTCTCATATTATTCAAACAATTAAGGAAAAGGAGTTTCTTGAGTTGATGAAAAATTATGATGAATCTGTTGGTATATTTGAGGTGAATTTTACAAGACTTGAAAGGTATGCTTATGGATTTATCATCCAAATTGAATGTAAAGTTGATTGATTATTCTCTGGATTAAAACAATTTCTTTTAAGGTCAACCTCTATAAGATAATTTAGTAGAAATGAAGGGATTTCACATTTACCTCTCATGATAGAACTGGATGTTGGTGTTATATATGTATCTCTAGGTTTTGATAAGAAATGAAAGATGGTATTCAAGGGAAAATCTCAAAACAATGGTGAAAAGAAGATGAATGTTTCCTTATTCTCAATGTGTCGAAAAAGTCATGGTGGATATTGTCATAAAAGTACTAGAAAATGTTTCGTGTATGGAGAAGTAATTCATCAAATAGTTGAGTGCTGAAGTAATGGAATAACGTTTCCTAATGATGTGAATAGAGAAAAGACTATAGAGAATGCACCACTAACACTTCAATGATACATGTGCAAGAAAATGGTTTGTTATACTAACTAGTTCCCTAATCCAAGGGATAATGATGATTGAATTCAGAAACCTTTTAAGACAAAAGACAAAGAGAAGTCATATGCGAGCACTATTGGTGATGTTGAGTTTGAAAACAAAGTAGTGGAATGATTAATAGTTTATGTAATGGGATTCCAAAATAATATTGAGGAATCTCATTTATAGTATTAAGGACAATTGGAATATCTATGTATCATTCCATTGTTGTTTTGAATAATTATACGGTACCCGTAACCCTGAAAATAGATTCAAATATTTTTTTGGAAGGCACATGATATACGCATAATAAAGGGATAAAGAAATAACGAGATGTTAGATAGTGTTAATGGGAACATGACTGATATAAGGAAAAAGTGATATTATGGTTTGAGTACATAATTTTTTGTATTTTTGGGGTTAATTTTGAAAGAATTCACATTTTCACTAAGGTTCTATAGTAACTAATGGTGTCGTCATGTTTCTAGAGAAAACATGATTATGGTTTTCAGATGTTTGGAGTGTGACAACCAAGAACTACCAAATGAGATATGGGAGAGAAATGTTAAATATATTTAGTTCAACTAATAATAATATTTTATATTTTTAGTTTTTGTAAGGATTTTAATTTTAAACATTTTTGATAGTATAAGGTATATTTTGTTTCAAGTTTGTTAGAATAATGTATTATCTCACTGTAGGTGGACCTATGCATATTTTATTCCTTGTTCTAAGCTCTTTGTTGAGACATATGGAATGACCTATAATTATGTGACAAGATCTTTAAACACTTCAATAATGAAAAATTCAATTTCCTTTATTTAAATAAGATATGAAGTGAAAATTGTTTATGGAATGACGAATGGTGAGATTGTACTAAAATCAAGTAATTATTTATTTTCATGCAAAAAATAATTATCATTATGAAAAGGATCATGAAACAAAAAAATTTATCCTAGTACCTTCTTATCAAATTAATCAGATAGTCCATTAAATCATTGTAGATTTATGGATTTATGGTAGTTAACTTTCTCCAAACCTTATTATCCCTCACTATCCATCAGAACATGATGGATTTATTTCTCTTCCAAATCCATGTTTTCACATTCCACCTATTTTCTTCTATGTGGAAACCTAGTTATTAGTTAATTTGGTTTACTATTATGTTTCTAACATTAGTTTTTATATTTATGTATTAGTATCCATTATTATGATGTGTATTTCCATGATTGAAACTTTTATGTAGCAATCCATTCATAACCCCAACAAATTTCATTGGATAAATTCATTTTAAGGTAGGAAGAATGTAACACCATGAGATTTTATGAGATAGATTATTTTTAATTTATTTTATGTTTTGTGTTGTATCCTACAATAATATTAGATTTCACTATAAACAACACTGTATTATCTTACTGTATACACAACACTATTTTTGGCTTGTGTTACACGCAATTTCATGTTCTTTTGACTGAATTCATTTAATTCTACAATGAGCATCGATTTTCATCAATGTATAAAAAATATGTATGGATTATGTTATACCCAACACCAAAGAAATATTTAACAAAACATTAAACTAAAGTTTCTTGTATCACATGGAAGACCGACCTCCCTCGATCGCTTGTGTTGTATGCAAAACTATTTTCACTAAACAATGATATAATATTAAAATATTATTGTTTAATAGGATATAAACTGGACATTATGAATTGTATTTACTGGATTTTAAATTTTATATTACATTAAAATTCATCTTATTCATTTTCTAGAACATAATATATGACCAAATTCAAATTTTCAGACAAAAGAAGTATTTTTCAAAAAATGCAGTTTTTCTACATTTTGATGGAACACCCATTAAAAATTGTGTTTTTAACAATTTAATATATTCAATTTGAAAAAATAAGAATCTTATTTGGAAGAGGTACATCAAAATTTAATTTGGTTTAGTTTTTTTTATTTTTCTGATAAAATTCAAATTTCAATCCAAAGTAAAAAAATGCTGAATATTAATTCAAAACTACATATTCATATAATTTAATTTATATAGTTAGATTTTATTTTAAATTGGTTTTAAAGTTTAATTGAACTAATTTTTATCATTTAATACAATTTTTGTCATTTAAAGTAATTTCAAATTTTAATTGGATAGAAACACATGTCAATCTTTTTATAGTTTTTACTTCTTAAATACATGATTTCTGATTTTGGCAACAAGAATAAATTTTAAATTAATTTCTTAAAATTTTGTGTTTAGAGTTTTGAAAAATGAATACATATTTTTAATTATAGCTTCCAAAATATGTAAATATGTCCCTTTTATTTTTCCATAATAGGAATAATAACTTTGATAATTTTTATTTACCACATTTAATGATAAATATGGTAAATTAGTGTAACAAATAATATGATAAGGACAATAGATTTATCCTAAAACCTGAAAAAACCCCATTTTATGAATAAAAATATACCATTAAAATATTTTATTTGAAACATAGTAATTTAATGGCCATATGATAATGAAAATGACATAAGTATAAATAAAACTAAATAAAGTGAAAAAATTCCAAACTCACATTTCATATAAGAATTATAATTTTAATATAAGGATAACCAGCTGATATCTTAGAACAAAAAAAGTAAATGGATAAATAATATAATTAAATAATTCTTCGTAATTTATTTTTAACTTTTAGAAAAAAAATAATTACCTTGATGTCTTATACTATGATGATATAAAATTAATTAATTGATGATAAGTGAATAATTTTTTTATTAAAATCCTAATTACCAAAATAAGTCTAAAAAATATGGAAAAATCTTATTGGTCGTGTATATCATGACCATAATCATACAAGGGTAAATATTGTGACCATTTGGAACCTTATAGAATAGATTATGATATTTATACTATTTTATTTAAAGTAATGTTAAAGTTGTCACATTTATACTTTAATAAGTATAACATTTTTATTTTTTTATTTTATTTTAGATAAATTATTCTAAATATATTATCAGGATATATAATTAATGTATCTTAATCCTAGTATTTTAATTTTAATTTTTACTTAAAAATAAGTATATTGAATAATTACAAAAAATCATTGTAGTAATTATTTTATTAATGGATATATCAAATAAATGATAATAATAATATTAAAATAAAACTATTTTGGGATAATTGATATGTATAATGAATTTTATAGAAAAGAATTACTTTATAGGAATATAATAAAATAGTTTTTTTGAAGTTAATCTATTATCATTATATTTTTAAAAATCCATAAATTGAATAGTTCCAAAATTTATACTATTGATAATTTAACAAAATATTTTTTTATTAATTTTTTATAAAATAATAAAACAATTTTTAAAATATATAGTAATTATTATATTGTATAAAATGTTATAAATTAATTATTTATGATCTAATTTAATTCAAATAAGTTAATAGTTGACCCTTTTAATGTTGCAATATTTGTTACCCTAGTTAAAATGAAATAAAATAACTAAGTGTGAAATTGAAAAGGTAAAGTTTGAATTGAAATAGGAATATGTATAAAATTTATTTATTGATGATTTTAAAAACTTATGTCTTGTCATATTAAAAATTGGGACATTTATTTAGGTTTTTTAGTGGGGTTTTATTTTATTATAAATTAATATATTTTATGTTTCCAAAATAACCCCTCGCCTCAATTTTAAAGGGGAACCTCCACCCTCATTTATCCACAACCCATTAAGCATTAATGTTTTTACATAACCTGCCCATTTTTCTTCTCAACTTCCTTAGTAAGATTTTAGAAGTGATGGTATTCTCAAACAAACAACTCTAGTTCAATTACTAGGATATCTAAAGAGGAACACCAAGGAAGAAGTAATATACTCTACAGATTGATTAAAATTTATTTAATCATTTACTTATACTTGATGAGTTGTTTCATTATAGAATAATAACTCCAATAAAACATATATAATTATATGTTATAATAATTCTGAAACAACCATATTCAACTTTCTATCCATTCGAAAAAGAAGAAATCTCTATGCGTGCGTACATACGACTTACCATCTCCACACCGTTGTGTAATCGTTTTTCACCAATACCATTCTTGTATGGGTATAAAAATGTATGTAATATCTATATATGATTATTATAAAATTATATTTATTATTAAATAGAGTATACCATGAAAATAAATACTATTCAACAATTATGGGAATGATATCGTCGCTCGTGCGTACGTATGACCTATCATCTCTACTATGCGATGTGATCCGTTCAACATTGATAAAAACAAAAGAATGATTATTTAAATATAATGAATAAATAAATATGTTATTTATTATGTGAATATTATTTTACAATGGTATAAATTTGACCGAATAAGGAGGAAAATAACTTTTTTGAAAAAACATGCATAAGATCATAATGTAGACAGAACCCAAAAAATGAGTAACAATGAATTGTTATAAACAAAAAATTGATAATATGACCATATATAATGAAAATTATTCTTTAATAAGTTAATAACATTATATAAATCATTATAAAGGATGCTAGGACACATACAAAGCATATCAAACCAAATGTAAGGAGTAATTTTGCAATCTCATTATTAGCCAAGATTGTTTATTAGAAAGCATTTACTGGGACATCTTTAACATTTAAGTACATGTTTAATAAATATGTATTGTTATTTTTATTCTCCTAAAATTGTTTAAAGTAAATTTTACCAATTGTTAAAATTTTATTAAACGGTATGAAAGGAATATTTTGTTATTTTTCAAAATTGGGAACATTTTAACTCTTTAGAAAACATACGAGAAGAATGTTTTATAACTTATACAACATGAATAGATTATTATCAATTTCAAGACACATTATTTCAATTAAGCTTCCTGTAACTCCTTGGACATAGTTACCCAGAGTTGGAGAGTTATTTTAATATATTGGCATGAATACAAGGAATCAGGTCCTGAAGGACCGATCAGTTTAGTAGTCCTGGAAAATAGATTACATATATGAACGTTACATTAAAATTTATAAAATAAAACACAACATAAGTAATACTGTGATAATTCCATTATTACCCTATATTAACCCTTAATATCAATCATAACAAACTTTTTCGTATCCTGGGAAAAATAAAACATAAGAAATGGGTGTGCTCCGATGTTCAATAGGGGTTAATAATTTAGTGAAAGCAATAAACTTTTAATAAAATATGTATAATAAAAACAACAACATTTTAAAAATAACCATAAACAAAATATGGCCAAAATAAATCAAATATAACCATACAAACATGCACATAGATATTCTACTAGTTTAATAATCACATGTAATAAATAATTTTATATTGATGGAATGCCTAAATCTGGACATCATTACCACTAGTCAAGGCCTCGTGCAAAGACTAAAAATAAAAATTTGGACAAGGCCTTATTCCATGAAACTGACTTGTCTCATGAGACCAACCGATTCATCGAGACTTTATAGCGAGCCCCACCCATTACTTACTAAGTCCACTACATTCCTCATATTAAAATGTTGAAACATTACATAAACATTTGGATTAAAACTAACATACAAAATTTCATTTTTTTCATCCATAAACCATGAAGGGTATAAAAATAGAACATATACTATCTATAATATCATAACTCATTCAATACATTATGTATTATTGTCTTATAATAAATCAACCTCAATCAAGAATAATATACAGTAATGGATTTTGACATAGTTGAAAATGATTAGTAAATATTTTTGAGTGAAATATCCCTTTTTGTGAAATCATTTAAAAGTAACAAATTTAAAAAGGAAGTCATTAAAAATTAATTTTTGAATCCTATTATCCCATACCAATTTGAAACTTTTGAAATTAATTAACATTAAAAAAAAGCATTTCCATATTAATAAATACTTAAAAATCTTTTGAAGACAGGGACATTAATGAGAATGATTCAGAAGCATAAATATTTAAATCATTTAAAAAGACGTTTTAGTTAAATTGTACCTTCAAAAATAATTTTGAAAAAGTATTTTTTGAAACATGGACATTGATTATAAATTTTTCCCCAAAAATACTTACACATAAACAATCTCAGATAATAATGAGATTGGGGAATTAACCCTTACCTTTTACTTCCCTTTGGTCGAGGGTACGTTGACCTCTAGTATAATGAACACAGTATGTTATTAAATTACAAAATAACCATATAAATATTTATTATATAAAAAATGATTCATTTATGACTTTATACTACCCATTTAATAATATTTTCTATGTTAAAATAACATTTCAGGTAAAAAGTGCTTTCTTTATCGTGTATGTTTAAACTTGTTATTCTTGATCGTATCACATTGATCATGATTTAAATACTTCTAGAATATAAAACATGATTTATATATCATATATAATTAGAATATAAAT
Source organism: Viscum album (assembly GCA_963277665.1). Lineage (NCBI taxonomy): Eukaryota > Viridiplantae > Streptophyta > Magnoliopsida > Santalales > Viscaceae > Viscum > Viscum album. Next base: position 1,660,902,866 of record OY728148.1, on the reverse strand, counting down.
ATGTATAATAGATATATATGAAACGGAAAACACCATTTATGGAGATGGTGGGCCGTACGTACGCATAAACGTTGTTTCCTTTTTCAAATACTATTGAACAGAACTATGTGAATAAGAAATATGTAAATAAACACACACAAACACACACACAAAAATATATATATATATATAATATAATTATTATTTCATATATTACATACTTATTCATAATATATATTTTTATAATTATCGTTGAATGGTGAAGGTGGAAATAAATATCATTGCGTCGTGGAGACGTTAAGCCTTACGCACACACGGGGGACAATATCATTTTATTAATGATTAAATGGCGTGTAATTTTATGGTATATTAATTTTACATAAAAATTATCATGAAATTTTAATTATTTATGTAAATATTACTCATCATTATATCCATTCAAATAATATTGTTCTGAATAACAAATTACACCATGACATGAAGATGGTAAGTCATACGTACGCACACATAGTGTCATTATTATTCATTGGTTGGATAGAATAATTAATATGGTTGTACCATATTTATAATAGAATAATTGTATATATAAGGTATAGAAGATATTATATTGGTATTGAAAGAACAAAGAAAGAGGAAGTTGAAGAAAAATAAACCAATGAAAGAGGTGATAAAATAATTACCACTTCTTTTGGTGTTTCCTTTTAATATGAACAAAAGGGATTCTTAGGTCAGATTTATGCTCAAGGGAAGGCCTCTAGGTTTAGGTGAGTGAATTTGGGAGGATATTTGGGCTGGGATTTTCCAAGCTAAAAGACTTTTGAGGTGTGAAATTAAGCGAAGGGGAATTACTCTTTTATAAGAGAGGTAAGGGGATATTTAGGAAAAGATTAAAAGATTATTTTATTTTAAACTAATTCTCAGTTTATAATAGATCAAAATGGATTTATTTTCAGTATATTGTAATTATGGGTTGAAATCCTTTGAAAAAATAGGTTTTATTCAAGTTGTGGTCACTATATTAAACTTATCTTTTAGATTTAACCCTTAGTTAAATAGTTTATCTTTTACAATGTATTCTTGTATTATTATATTACAAGGTTAATAAACTTATTATAAAATAAAAATGGAACCTAAAGTGGAGAATTAATTATATATCTAACCTTATATATGTCATTTATGACAATATATTGTTATGGATATTATATCATTTAATAGTATAATATTTGTTTTAAAAACACATTTGTGTCAATTTTGACACTATTTAGTTTTTGTTTGTTGTGAAAGTCATAAAACATTGATTAATTCCCAAACAAATACATTTAATCAACTATAACATGTCATATTAACCAAGAAAATTCAATGATGGAATCAAATGATTCAATTTAATGTTTTTTAATATTTATAATATCAATTATTTTAATCATTCATTATTATGGTAATTACGAAATCATGATTGTGTCATACATAAATTTACTTATTAAATATCTAAAAATTATAAATAAAATACCATGATGTTATAAATATTATTATCTTTATGACGAATATTTACATTAGAATTTATCTTATGTATAACATTATATTAAAAATGGTTTTGTTAATAAAATTTCAATTTAACACTTTTAGGACTTCTTTATATAAAATATGATAAATTTTGGGATATAAAAAAAGGGATCAAAAAGGATCTTAATTTTTTCCTAAGGTATATTTTGGTCTAAATACATTTATCCAATTGAATTAGGACACATGTTAAGGTAATTATAATATCATTTTTACCATTAATTACCCTATTTAATTTTAACCGTGAAAATAAAATTCAAAGGATACTATTACCCAAAAATTATTTTCAACTTATGGAACAAAATTTTACTTACTAATTTCAACCATGTCTCCATTATTTTTTAAATTAAATTTACAAAAGAAGTAAAATTATGTTGGATACAAATTTAAAAATGTGCCTATAAGTGGGTAAAAGACGTTAAAAATATCAATAACATTTTATTTGTCTAATAATATTATAAAATGACTCTAATGAATTAAATTTTAATAATATAGGTAATATATATATATATATATTTAATTTAAATTAATTTTAAATAAAAATAATATTTATTTAAATAAAAGTCGATTTTAAACAATAACTCAGTGTTTTTCACTATTCATCGAAAATTTACAGTATTCATAAAAATACAAACAAATCAGCATAAAATGATTTTAATATTAAGAATCAAAATATGATTTCAATTTAACCATATTCATAACATTGAAGTTTCATTATTTAATTTAAATTTAATTCCCACTGTCAAAACCAGAAAGTAGGGTTTTATGAAGTAAAAACTATCAAAAGACTGACATGTTGTTTATGTCCAATTTAAATTGGAAATTACCTATAATGGAATAAATTATATTAAATGATAAAAATTTAATCTAATTATACTTCCAAACCCTTACAATTTATAATTTATCACTATAAACAATTTCTCTTAAGAAAGTATTTTTCAATTAAAATTTAGTATTTTTCTCTATTAATCAAAATATGAATGTTATTGGAAAAGTACAAAAATTTTATCCCAAATAATTTTTTATGTACCAATTATAAAGAAGAATTTAATTTCATTAAATTTAATATATAAAAGTGTCAAATATTGGTTTTATAAAAGGGTTCTCCATTAAAAGTTGGTAAAATTTCATATTTTGAAAAATACTTATTTTATTCGAAAAAATAAATTTCTTCTTATATTATTTATATGAAACATATAATATGGATTCTAAAATTCTATGGACTGTATAATATTCATAATTTAGTTACAACTATTCATAACTTCTTTTCGAACGACTAGTTTGGTTAGTCGTGGTGCACTCAAACTCGGTGTTGTGTGTAGCGCAAGTTATTGAAATACTTTTAAGAGATAGCGTACTATGAAATCATGTGGTGTTAAATTCTACCCTACTTCAATAAATTGTGTCCTTGAAATTTTAAGTTTTTCTTCAAAAAGAAAATTTTACAAATAGAAAAATACCTTTGTTGAAAACCCACAACAGAAACTGGGTTAGCAAAATATAGTGTTAATATGAGGGAAATAGAAATGAAAAATTCACCCCCAAATTATGATTTTGATTAAGAGAAAATTGGTGGAAATTAAAGACTCATAGTTACAGGAAAAATATAAATATTTATTGTGAGTGATTGAGGTCATCGATCACAAAAAAGTGAACAATAAATGGAATATTTAGGGCCTCCAAGCCATAAATCATTAATGATTTAAATTCCATCGGTTCAACAAAAAATAAGGTATTAGGATAACACAATTTTGATTTTATGATCCCATCCAAAATGTTTATGAATTAATTTCCTCATAGAATAAAGGAAAAAAAATACATGATAATTATATTTCCATCCTTCAACTAATTTCTACCACAAACTCATCTTTCACTCCCAAAAGATAATAGAAATCAAAAATATTTTGTTTATCCTAAGCGTAGAGTGTTCCAAAAATAATAATTTATAATTCACCAATCATACCTTAAAATTTTTTTACAATCCATGACATCATGTAGGACAGTGTTAAGTGACGCACCCTTGTCTCCCTTTGCTTACGAGTTCATGTCTCGTGGCCTTTCCAGACATGACGGAATGTCACCTGATGTCCGGGCTGTCCTTTTTATAACAATCCAAAAATAATATTAAGAAATGATTTAACCTTAATAATTGTATCGAATGTCAAACTTATTCCATTCCAAACATTAGACTTATCCACAATACTTATATCCGAAATTGCAGTCCATGATTTATAAGTAAAGTCTCATAATATATTTGTGAATACCATCATAATTTATTCACATAAAATGTGGTAATAAAATAAATTACTAGAAAACCATATCTGAATAGGTATGTAATTATTTATTCATTCAGTAAACACAGAATACTGGATATGCTCCACAAATCCAAAAATGTTGTAATCTACAACAATTATGGAATAAAAAAACCATTAATTAGATCTGAGGTACTCAATAATATCCAATATAATTTATCCATATGATTCTCGCTCAAATTTACCCAAGAGAAGAAGGTAAGACAATCCTTGTAGTTTAGCTTGGGTTATCGAATCCACAGAGACCTATGAAGAATCCTATAGACACGTACATTCTATGGACTGTTTTCGACTATGAAGTGGCCAACATGGATTGATTTTGGATGGGTTTTAAATATATCTAACATATTTAAGTGAATTCAATTTAAAATAATTAGTTGATCCTAGGTTATTGCTCGGGGTGGATTGGACGTATTTTCTTTTTAATGATTTCAATTTCTTAAATTTGGGATGGGTACATTTAAGGAGATAAAACAATATCATCACTTACTAGTTTAATGCCTACTCCCTTTAATACTAATCACCTATACACTTGAAGGATCAAAGTTCTGAGCACTTCAAGGTAAAGGTTCATATTAGTACTTGAAGTGTGTGGCCTTAAATTCAACAAGGACGATCGAGTTTAAAAATCATCAAATAAAAATCCAAATTAAAGAAGTGATTATACATTAATTAAATGATAAAAAACATCCAATACAGCCCCTTTCTACTCCCTTGGATCAACCCATAAGTGAGTTATCCCTCCACTGATTCCATGGTTTCAATGGAAGCGGAAAGTAGACTCATGAGGGAGGAAATGGAGAAGTAAAGAAAACAACAAAAATAAAATGATCACTCCACCGTTGTGTGAATAATTTCACAAGGGTTGGTGTGAATAAATTCACACCTTGATCCAGCAGTATCAAAGTGATATGAATAAAAACAAAATAAGAGTAGAAGAACAACTTTTATTAAGAAACTAAAGTGAATTGAACAACTTACATGTGAAAGACAAATTTGAGGCAACAAAAATACAGCATAACATTACAATTGAACAAAGCTTCCATGATTCTCAACTCCTCCACCACCACTGCCTTAAATAGTCATTTTAGAAGCCTTGGGTCGAGCCTCAAATAGTAAAAAGCATCCCAATTGATTATGGTAGACCTAGGGTGGTGGAAAGTTTGTGGAAAGTTGATTTTTCCACCCTTGACCCGAGGTGGCAGCCAGCTTTCCTTCACCGAACAGACGCGTCTGTAAGACCTTCTATATGGCCGAATCAGAGTGGGACATAGATGAAGAAAATGGAGATCCTGATGGCTTATAACCGCCTGTAAAATGTGGACACATTTGGAGTTTTTGATTCCGAGATATGATCAAAGTAGTGGGATGTTTTTCTGGGCCGCAAAATCTGGCCGAGAATTTTATCTCTAACTTGGGCCGCCTAAATGACCAATATGGAGGCCGAATTAACATTAACTCATAAAGAGTGATTTGTTTCTATACATGTATTATAGAATACCACGAAATTTGGGATTAATTGGGCCTTTATGTTGGGCCCCACAGTCTCATAAGTGGTCTGATGTCCAATCTGCCTTCTCTAGACTTGCTTCATTTCATTGCCAAATATCTCCATCACCCTCCATGAATTATCCATTGATACCTGAATGAAACATGTTAATATTGGAGTGTAGATAAATTATCAAAAACATCAAATTAATATATGTATAATTAAATTCCTTAAAATCAGATAAATCATTGGGTACTTTAAATGATGTTCAAAAAATGTACCACATAATAGTGCATTTTAAGGAGGTATTACAATCATAATGTGAAATGATGTTCAAAATGTAAAATGCACTAAAATGGTGTTTATGAATAACAAATAACATGAATATTATGTATATTAAAAATGAATATTATCCTCATTTAGTGGATAATCACACCCCCCAACTTGAGTTTTGCTTGTCCCGAGCAAAATATATCTCAACAATATGAAATTCGAATTCCCTTTTCCAAAAACATTTTAATACACAATGATCACAAAAAAACCTTATAACAAACAATCATGAAACCACTCAAAATATTTTAATACAAGATAGTTTCTTAAGCAGATCCCAATCCCAATCCCATTCCTTTGTTCAAATTCATTGCCATATTTCATCCAATATCAATTAAGTATGAGGATGTGTTGTGCATCACAATAGACATGGGGGTTCATATTTATTCAAGGGGGAAATTATGGAAGTGCTAGGTGGAATCACATTTCAATATTAAGATGAGTATTCATTTTTTTTGTATAATTTGTTTTTGTTTTTGCAATTTTTCCATGGTAATTGAAGTTGCACTCAAAAGAGTCAACCCCTGTAGCGAGACTTTCCTGATGACTCCCAGGCTCAAAGACCTTAGGGAACCAAGTGAAACTCACATAGTCAGGCATCATCTCGAGTTAACTCAGTCAAAAACAAATTCAAATTACCAAAAATAGAGATAAAATTACTAACTCTGGGCCAGACAACTATGGAGTCACGATCCCCAAGTGTCGAAAGCCACACATTAGGTCATTTCATTGCTCTATGCGCATTTTTTTAATTTTTTTTGAATACTCATATTAAACTAAAATGATCACCAAACCTATGCTATTATTTAGGGGACCCCATGAACTCAAACTAATACCCCACTATCCAAGGGACGTGCCTTGTGATATTTTTTTTTATTTAGATGAAAATATAAACGATGAAATATCACATTGGACAGCCACACTTTCCAAAATCAATGCTCATGAAATTATACAAGGATTAAAATCAGAACTAGGGTATGATAAATTATTTTATATTCAGTTTCAAAGTGTGCAATTTGTATTACCATGTTTAAAGTTAAAGGAATTTTTCCTTCCATTTTCACAATTTTTTTTCCAAATCATTTATAATTTTTTTTGATACAAAAACATTTTTTATTTTACCTCCCCCCCAACTTAAAATAACACTATCCCCAGTGTTTAAAGAAAATAAAATTTAGAAGGGGTAGAGGTAGAGAATGAGATTTCAAAAAGGAAATTGAAATTGAGGGTCATGGAATGAAGTCACCTGGTGGTCGAAGTTGAAATTCTTGTTTCTCCCTTTTAATCATTTGATATCCATGTCACTAGTAGAGTTCCCTAGTAGAAAAAAAACGAAAAATAAAAAAACAATATATATATATATATATATATTTATATAATAAAGAATGTAACATATAAGTATATATATAAAAATTATAGAAAAAGGAAGTACAAAAGGTTGTAGGTCAGTGGTAAGTGCGCGCCCCTATCTCCCTTCGGTCCCGGGTTCGAATCCCCGCGGCTTCACCGGTTGTGACGGGGTTTTCCCCACGACCTACGACGTGTCCCATTTTTATTATTATTATTATATTTTTATTTCTTTTTTTTGTATTTTTATTTTAACCTACAAACACATAAAAATAAAATGAACTGATGATACATTGTCTTCTTTTTAAATTTCTGGGTAAGGTATTACTCAAGGATCACACCACGTGACACGGATGAATATGGTGCTCCCATTTCGTACCCATCCATATTCATAATAAAAGAACAGGTCAAAATTCTATTTTTTATTTTTATTTATTATTTTTTTTATTATAAATATAAAAATGATTAATTAATCTTATTGGAAAAATAAATATGATTCAGAAAGATTAGAAACATAAAAACCACGGGTTGCCTCCCGTGCATCGCTTTGTTTAACATCATTAGATCGACTTGAACCCCACGACTTACCCGATACCAACTTTAAACATTTTAAGGACCACATGTTTCACCAATTCTACTAGGTTGAGATTTATTCTACGTTTAGAATATGTTTCATTCACAAACCTATGTTCTAAAATGAGTGGTAAAATCAAAGGAATATCAAAAATTGTTGATCCAGTTTCCTCTGTAGTCTTTACTAAGACATCAATGATCATTCCAACTTTTTTGGTTTCAAGAAAAGAATGAATTCCAATTGAAAGGTCATGATTATACCTTATGAATGGATTCTTTATAGGAGAGGGAATGACAATAATTTTGAGCTCAGGTTGGATAGGACATTTATACACAAGTTGATATTTTGAATCCAACTCAATTTTATTTTCCAAATTTCTCAACAAAATTGGTTCCTTTTGAATAGAAGATTTAACCACCAAATTAGAAAGATCAATTTCAAGAATGGGTATAGACTCAAATTTTATGATTTCTCCCAATGGTTCAAAGGTTGGTGTTTTTGAAAATTCATCAATGGAGTTATACTTAGGAGACACAATCCATGATGTCAAATTCTCCTCTTTTGAATCCAAAAAGTTAATTTCTTCCTGATTTAAAGACCCTTTAGAAATTCCTTCATCCTCTTCATCTATCCCAAATCCAAAGGTTGGTTCTTCATAAAATTCATGTGGGGTTTGTGTGAAACTAGATACTTCACATAAGGTTATGGAAGGGACAATTTGTGTAGGGATGGGTTCCTCACAAGTTTTAATGCTTTGTAGTTCTAACCTCAATGATGAAACCTCAAAATTCATTATCTCCATTTGTTGACACAGTTTTTCAAGTTATGGTTGTGGATCATGATGGGAAAGGGGTTGAGACAGATGGTCTATTCCAGGAGGATAACTATGTTGTTGGAATTCCATAGGAGGATGTTCAGATTGTCCTTGTTGGGATTGGAACTCATAATTTGTTGGAATGTATTGTGGATCATATGAATAAAAACATTGTGGTTAAGTAGGTTTTTGATGATCCCACAAGTAGGAATTAGGATGGTCATTGTACATCACACTTGGTGTAGAGTGATCAAAGTAAAGAGAGGTTCCCCATGTTTGTATTTTTTTCAAAAGGGTTTTCTATTGGAATGAAATTTGTGATGAGATAAGAGAAGAGAGATGAAAAAAAGGATGATAATGTCTAAGATAACATACTTAGGTCCCCGGAAATGGCACCAAAATTTGATTCTCGCTCAAATTTACCCAAGAGAAGAAGGTAAGACGGTCCTTGTAGTTTAGCTTGGGTTATCGAATCCACAGAGACCTAAGAAGAAACCTATAGACACGTACATTATATGGACTATTTTCGGCTATGAAGTGGCCAAAATGGATTGATTTTGGATGGGTTTTAAATATATCTAACATATTTAAGTTAATTCAATTTAAAATAATGAGTTGATCCTAGGTTATTGCTCGGGGTGTATTGGACGTATTTTCTTTTTAATGATTTAAATTTCTTAAATTTGAGATGAGTTCATTTAAGGAGATAAAACAATATCATCACTTACTAGTTTAATGCCTACACCCTTTAATACTAATCACCTATACACTTGAAGGATCAATGTTTTGAGCACTTCAAGGTAAAGGTTCGTATTATTACTTGAAGTGTGTGGCCTTAAATTCAACAAGGACGATCAAGTTTAAAAATCATCAAATAAAAATCCCAATTAAAGAAGTGATTATACATTAATTAGGTGATAAATAACATCCAATACAGCCCCTTTCTACCCCCTTGGATCAACCCATAAGTGGGTTAGCCCTCCATTGATCCCATGGTTTCAATGGAAGCGGAATGTAGACTCATGAGGGATGAAATGGAGAAGTAAAGAATACAACAAAAATAAAATGATCACTCCACTGTTGTGTGAATAATTTCACAAGGGTTGATGTGAATAAATTCACAACTTGATCCAACAGTATCAAAGTGATATGAAGAAAAACAGAATAAGAGTAGAAGAAGAACTTTTATTAAGAAACTAAAGTGAATTGAACAACTTATATGTGAAAGACAAATTTGAGGCAACAAAAATGCAGCATAACATTACAATTGAACAAAGCATCCAAGATTCTAAACTCCTCCACCACCACTGCCTTAAATAGTAATTTTGGAAGCCTTGGGTCGAGCCTACAATAGTAAAAAGCATCGCAATTGATTATGGTAGACCTAGGGTGGTGGAAAGTTTGTGGAAAGTTGATTTTTCCACCCTTGACCTGAGGTGGCAGCCAACTTTCCTTCACCAAACAGACGCGTCTATAAGACCTTCTAGATGGCCGAATCAGAGTGGGCTATAGATGAAGCAAATGGAGATCCGTATGGATTCTAACCTCCTGTAAAAGTTGGACCCATTTGGAGTTTTGGATTCCGAGATATTATCAATGTAGTGAGATGTTTTTCTGGGCCGCAGAATCTGGCCCAGAATTTTATCTCTAACTTGGGACGCCTAAATGACCAATATGGAGGCAGAATTAACATTAACTCCTAAAGAGGGATTTGTTTCTTTACATGTCTTATAGAATCCCACGAAGTATGGGATTAATTGGGCCTGTATGTTGGGCCCCACAGTCTCATAAGTGGTCTGATGTCCAATCTGTCTTCTCTAGACTTGCTTCATTTCATTGCCAAATATCTCCATCACCCTCCATGAATTCTCCATTGATACCTGAATGAAACATGTTAATATTTGAGTGTAGATCAATTATCAGAAACAGAAAATTAAAATATGTATAATTAAATTCCTTAAAATAAGATAAATCATTGGGTACTTTAAATGATGTTAAAAAAATGTACCACATAATAGTGCATTTTAAGGAGGTATTACAATCATAATGTGAAATGATGTTCAAAGTGTAAAATGCACTAAAATGGTGTTTATGAATAACAAATAACATGAATATTATGTATATTAACAATGAATATTATCCTCATTTAGTGGCTAATCACACCCCCCAACTTGAGTTTTGCTAGTCCCGAGCAAAATATATCTTAACAATATGAAATTCGAATTCCCTTTTCCAAAAACATTTTAATACACAATGATCACCAAAAAACCTTATACTAATCAATCATGAAACCCCTCAAAATATTTTAATACAAGATAGTTTCATAAGCATATCCCAATCCCAAGCCCATTCCTTTTTTCAAATTCATTGCCATATTTCATCCAATATCAATTAAGTATGAGGATGTGTTGTGCATCACAATAGACATGGGGGTTCATATTTATTCAAGGGGGAAATTATGGAAGTTCTAGGTGGAATCACATTTCAATATTAAGATGAGTATTAATTTTTTTTGTATAGTTTGTTTTTGTTTTTGCAATTATTCCATGGTAATTGAAGTTGCACTCAAAAGAGTCAACCCCTGTAGCGAGACTTTGCCGATGACTCCCAGGCTCAAAGACCTTAGGGCACCAAGTGAAGCCCACATACTCGGGCATCATCTCGAGTTAACTCAGTCAAAAACAAATTCAAATTACCAAAAATACAGATAAAATTACTAACTCTGGGCCAGACAACTATGGAGTCACGATCCCCAAGTGCCTAAAGCCACACATTAGGTCATTTCATTGCTCTATGCGCACTTTTTTTTAATTTTTTTTGAATACTCATATTAAACTAAAATGATCACCAAACCTATGCTATTATTTAGGGGACCCCATGAACTCAAACTAATACCCCACTATCTGAGGGACGTGCCTTGTGATCTTTTTTTTATTTGGATGAAAATATAAACGATGAAATATCACATTGGACAGCCACACTTTCCAAAATCAATGCTCATGAAATTATACAAGGATTAAAATCAGAACCAGGGTATGATAAATTATTTGATATTCAGTTTCAAAGTGTGCAATGTGTATTACCATGTTTAAAGTTAAAGGAATTTTTCCTTCCATTTTCACAATTTTTTTTCCAAATCATTTATAATTTTTTTTTGACACAAAAACATTTTTTTTATCTCCCCCCCAACTTAAAATAACACGGTCCCCAGTGTTTAAAGAAAATAAAATTTAGAAGGGGTAGAGGTAGAGAATGAGATTTCAAAAAGGAAATTGAAATTGAGGGTCATGGAATGAAGTCACCTGGTGGTTGAAGTTTAAATTCTTGTTTCTCCCTTTTAATCATTTGATATCCATGTCACTTGTAGAGTTCCCTAGTAGAAAAAAAAAGAAAAGAAAAAAAAAACAAAACAAAACAATATATATATATATATTTATATAATAAAGAATGTACCATATAAGTATATATATAAAAATTATAGAAAAAGGAAGCACAAAAGGTTGTAGGTCAGTGGTAAGTGCGCGCCCCTGTCTCCCTTCGGTCCCGGGTTCGAATCCCCGCGGCTTCGCCGGTTGTGACGGGGTTTTCCCCACGACCTAAAGCGTGTCCCATTTTTATTATTATTATTATATTATTATTTCTTTTTTTTTTGTATTTTTATTTTAACCTACAAACACATAAAAATAAAAAGAACTGATGATACATTGTCTTCTTTTTAAATTTCTGGGTAAGGTATTACTCAAGGATCACACCACGTGACATAGATGAATATGTTGCTCCCCTTTCGTACCCATCCATACTCATAATAGAAGAACAGGTCAAAAGTCTATTTTTTATTTTTATTTTATTATTATTATTTTTTATTTTTATTTTAAATATAAAAATGATTAATTAATCTTATTTGAAAAATAAATATGATTCAGAAATATTAGAAACATAAAAACCACGGGTTGCCTCCCGTGCATCGCTTTGTTTAACGTCATTAGCTCGACTTGAACCCCACGACTTACCCGATACCAACATTAAACATTTTAAGGACCACATGTTTCACCAATTCTACTAGGTTGAGATTTATTCTACGTTTAGAATATGTTTCATTCACAAACCTATGTTCTAAAATGAGTGGTAAAATCAAAGGAATATCAAAAATTGTTGATCCAGTTTCCTCTGTAGTCTTTCCTAAGACATTAATGATCATTGCAACTTTTTTGGTTTCAAGAGAAGAATGAATTACAATTGAAAGGTCATGATTATACCTTATGAATGGATTCTTTAGAGGGGAGGGAATGAAAATAATTTTGAGCTCAGGTTGGATAGGACATTTAGACACAATTTGATATTTTGAATCCAACTCAATTTCATTTTCCAAATTTCTCAACAAAATTGGTTCCTTTTGAATAGAAGATTTAACCACCAAATTAGAAAGATCAATTTCAAGAATGGGTATAGACTCAAAGTTTATGATTTCTCCCAATGGTTCAATGGTTGGTGTTTTTGAAAATTCATCAATGGAGTTATACTTAGGAGACTCAATCCATGATGTCAAATTCTCCTCTTTTGAATCCAAAAAGTTAATTTCTTCCTGATTTAAAGACCCTTAAAAAATTCCTTGATCCTCTTCATCTATCCCAAATCCAATGGTTTGTTCTTCATAAAATTCATGTGGGGTTTGTGTGAAACTAGATACTTCACATAAGGTTATGGAAGGGACAGTTTGTGTAGGGATGGGTTCCTCACAAGTTTTAATGCTTTGTAGTTCTAACCTAAATGATGAAACCTCAAAATTCATTATCTCCATTTGTTGACACAGTTTTTCAAGTAATGGTTGTGGATCATGATGGTAAAGGGGTTGAGACAGATGGTCTATTCCAGGAGGATAACTATGTTGTTGGAATTCCATAGGAGGATGTTCAGATTGGCCTTGTTGGGATTGGAAGTCATAATATGTTGGAATGTATTGTGGATCATATGAATAAAAACATTGTGGTTAAGTAGGTTTTTGATGATCCCATAAGTAGGAATTAGGATGGTCATTGTACATCACACTTGGTGTAGAGTGATCAAAGTAAGGAGAGGTTCCCCATGTTTGGATTTTTTCAAAAGGGTTTTCTATTGGAATGAAATTTGTGATGAGATAAGAGAAGAGAGATGAAAAAAAGGATGATAATGTCTAAGATAACTTACTTAGGTCCCCGGAAATGGCACCAAAATTTGATTCTCGCTCAAATTTACCCAAGAGAAGAAGGTAAGAGGGTCCTTGTAGTTTAGCTTGGGTTATCGAATCCACAGAGACCTAAGAAGAAACCTATAGACACGTACATTCTATGGACTGTTTTTGGCTATGAAGTGGCCAACATGGATTGATTTTGGATGGGTTTTAAATATATCTAACAGATTTAAGTGAATTCAATTTAAAATAATGAGTTGATCCTAGGTTATTGCTCGGGGTGGATTGGACGTATTTTCTTTTTAATGATTTAAATTTCTTAAATTTGAGATGAGTTCATTTAAGGAGATAAAACAATATCATCACTTACTGGTTTAATGCCTACACCCTTTAATACTAATCACCTATACACTTGAAGGATCAAAGTTTTGAGCACTTCAAGGTAAAGGTTCGTATTAGTACTTGAAGTGTGTGGCCTTAAATTCAACAAGGACGATCGAGTTTAAAAATCATCAAATAAAAATCCCAATTAAAGAAGTGATTATACATTAATTAGGTGATAAATGACAACCAATAAAGCCCCTTTCTACTCCCTTGGATCAACCCATAAGTGGGTTATCCCTCCATTGATCCCATGGTTTCAATGGAAGCGGAATGTAGACTCATGAGGGATGAAATGGAGAAGTAAACAAAACAACAAAAATAAAATGATCACTCCACCGTTGTGTGAATAATTTCACAAGGGTTGATGTGAATAAATTCACACCTTGATCCAACAGTATCAAAGTGATATGAAGAAAAACAAAATAAGAGTATAAGAAGAACTTTTATTAAGAAACTAAAGTGAATTGAACAACTTACATGTGAAAGACAAATTTGAGGCAACAAAAATGCAGCATAACATTACAATTGAACAAAGAATCCAAGATTCTCATCTCCTCCACCACCACTGCCTTAAATAGTCATTTTGGAAGCCTTGGGTCGAGCCTCCAATAGTAAAAAGCATCGCAATTGATTATGGTAGACCTAGGGTGATGGAAAGTTTGTGGAAAGTTGATTTTTCCACCCTTGACCTGAGGTGGCAGCCAACTTTCCTTCACCAAACAGACGCGTCTATAAGACCTTCTAGACGGCCGAATCAGAGTGGGCCATAGATGAAGAAAATGGAGATCCGGATGGCTTCTAACCGCCTGTAAAATTTGGACCCATTTTGAGTTTTGGATTCCGAGATATGATCAAAGTTGTGAGATGTTTTTCTGGGCCGCAGAATCTGGCCCAGAATTTTATCTCTAACTTGGGACGCCTAAATGACCAATATGGAGGCAGAATTAACATTAACTCCTAAAGAGTGATTTGTTTCTATACATGTCTTCTAGAATCCCACGAAATAGGGGATTAATTGGGCCTGTATGTTGGGCCCCACAGTCTCATAAGTGGTCCGATGTCCAATCTGCCTTCTCTAGATTTGCTTCATTTCATTGCCAAATATCTCCATCACCCTCCATGAATTCTCCATTGATACCTGAATGAAACATGTTAATATTGGAGTGTAGATCAATTATCAGAAACATAAAATTAAAATATGTATAATTAAATTCCTTAAAATCAGATAAATCATTGGGTACTTTAAATGATGTTAAAAAAATGTACCACATAATAGTGCATTTTAAGGAGGTATTACAATCATAATGTGAAATGATGTTCAAAGTGTAAAATGAACTAAAATGGTGTTTATGAATAACAAATAACATGAATATTATGTATATTAACAACGAATATTATCCTCATTTAGTGGCTAATCACACCCCACAACTTGAGTTTTGCTAGTCCCGAGCAAAATATATCTCAATAATATGAAATTCGAATTCCCTTTTCCAAAAACATTTTAATACACAATGATCACCAAAAAACCTTATACCAAACAATCATGAAACCCCTCAAAATATTTTAATACAAGATAGTTTCATAAGAATATCCCAATCCCAAGCCCATTCCTTTTTTCAAATTTATTGCCATATTTCATCCAATATCAATTAAGTATGAGGATGTGTTGTGCATCACAATAGACATGGTGGTTCATATTTATTCAAGGGGGAAATTATATAAGTGCTAGGTGGAATAACATTTCAATATTAAGATGAGTATTAATTTTTTTTGTATAATTTGTTTTTGTTTTTGCAATTTTTCCATGGTAATTGAAGTTGCACTCAAAAGAGTCAACCCCTGTAGCGAGACTTTGCCGATGACTCCCAGGCTCAAAGTCCTTAGGGCACCAAGGGAAGCCCACATACTCGGGCATCATCTCGAGGTAACTCAGTCAAAAACAAATTCAAATTACCAAAAATAGAGATAAAATTACTAACTCTGGGCCAGACAACTATGGAGTCACGATCCCCAAGTGCCGAAAGCCACACATTAGGTCATTTCATTGCTCTATGCGCAATTTTTTTTTAATTTTTTTTGAATACTCATATTAAACTAAAATGATCACCAAACCTATGCTATTATTTAGGGGACCCCATGAACTCAAACTAATACCCCAATATCCGAGGGACGTGCCTTGTGATCTTTTTTTTATTTGGATGAAAATATAAATGATGAAATATCACATTGGACAGCCACACTTTTCCAAAATCAATGCTCATGAAATTATACAAGGATTAAAATCAGAACGAGGGTATGATAAATTATTTGATATTCAGTTTCAAAGTGTGCAATGTGTATTATCATGTTTAAAGTTAATGGAATTTTTCCTTCCATTTTCACAAATTTTTTTTCCAAATCATTTATAATTTTTTTTGACACAAAAACATTTTTTTAATCTCCCCCCCAACTTAAAATAACATTGTCCCCAGTGTTTAAAGAAAATAAAATTTAGAAGGGGTAGAGGAAGAGAATGAGATTTCAAAAAGGAAATTGAAATTGAGGGTCATAGAATGAAGTCACCTGGTGATTGAAGTTGAAATTCTTGTTGCTCCCTTTTAATCATTTGATATCCATGTCACTTGTAGAGATCCATAGTAGAAAAAAAAAGAAAAGAAAAAAAAACAAAAAAAAACATAACAAAACAATATATATATATATATATTTATATAATAAAGAATTTACCATATAAGTATATATATAAAAATTATAGAAAAAGGAAGCACAAAAGGTTGTAGGTCAGTGGTAAGCGCGCGCCCCTGTCTCCCTTCGGTCCCGGGTTCGAATCCCCACGGCTTCGCCGGTTGTGACGGGGTTTGCCCCAGGACCTACGGCGTGTCCCATTTTTTTATTATTATTATATAATTATTTCTTTTTTTAATTTTTATTTTAACCTACAAACACATAAAAATAAAAAGAACTGATGATACATTGTCTTCTTTTTAAATTTTTGGGTAAGGTATTACTCAAGGATCACACCACGTGACATAGATGAATATGGTTCTCCTCTTTCGTACCCATCCATACTCATAATAGAAGAACAGGTCAAAAGTCTATTTATTATTTTTATTTTTTTAATATTATTTTTTATTTTTATTTTAAATATAAAAATGAATAATTAATCTTATTTGAAAAATAAATATGATTCAGAAATATTAGAAACATAAAAACCACGGGTTGCCTCCCGTGCATCGCTTTGTTTAACGTCATTAGCTCGACTTGAACCCCACGACTTACCCGATACCAACTTTAAACATTTTAAGGACCACATGTTTCACCGATTATACTAGGTTGAGATTTATTCTACGTTTAGAATATGTTTCATTCACAAAACTATGTTCTAAAATGAGTGGTAAAATCAAAGGAATATCAAAAATTGTTGATCCAGTTTCCTCTGTAGTCTTTCCTAAGACATCAATGATCATTTAAACATTTTTGGTTTCAAGAGAAGAATGAATTCCAATTGAAAGGTCATGATTATACCTTATGAATGGATTCTTTAGAGGGGAGGGATTGACATTAATTTTGAGCTCAGTTTGGATAGGACATTTAGACACAAGTTGATATTTTGAATCCAACTCAATTTCATTTTCCAAATTTCTCAACAAAATTGGTTCCTTTTGAATAGAAGATTTAACCACCAAATTAGAAAGATCAATTTCAAGAATGGGTATAGACTCAAAGTTTATGATTTCTCCCAATGGTTCAAAGGTTGGTGTTTTTGAAAATTCATCAATGGAGTTATACTTAGGAGACTCAATCCATGATGTCAAATTCTCCTCTTTTGAATCCAAAAAGTTAATTTCTTCCTGATTTAAAGACCCTTCAGAAATTCCTTGATCCTCTTCATCTATCCCAAATCCAATGGATTGTTCTTCATAAAATTCATGTGGGGTTTGTGTGAAACTAGATACTTCACATAAGGTTATGGAAGGGACAGTTTGTGTAGGGATGGGTTCCTCACAAGTTTTAATGCTTTGTAGTTCTAACCTCAATGATGAAACCTCAAAATTCATTATCTCCATTTGTTGACATAGTTTTTCAATTAATGGTTGTGGATCATGATGGGAAAGGGGTTGAGACAGATGGTCTATTCCAGGAGGATAACTATGTTGTTGGAATTCCATAGGAGGATGTTCAGATTGGCCTTGTTGGGATTGGAACTCATAATATGTTGGAATTTATTGTGGATCATATGAATAAAAACATTGTGGTTAAGTAGGTTTTTGATTATCCCACAAGTAGGAATTAGGATGGTCATTGTACATCACACTTGGTGTAGAGTGATCAAAGTAAGGAGAGGTTCCCCATGTTTGGATTTTTTCAAAAGGGTTTTCTATTGGAATGAAATTTGTGATGAGATAAGAGAAGAGAGATGAAAAAAAGGATGATAATGTCTAAGATAAAATACTTAGGTCCCCGGAAACGGCACAAAAATTTGATTCTCACTTAAATTTACCCAAGAGAAGAAGGTAAGACGGTCCTTGTAGTTTAGCTTGGGATATCGAATCCACAGAGACCTAAGAAGAAACCTATAGACACGTACATTCTATGGACTGTTTTTGGCAATGAATTGGCCAACATGAATTGATTTTGGATGGGTTTTAAATATATCTAACATATTTAAGTGAATTCAATTTAAAATAATGTGTTGATCCTAGGTTATTGCTCGGGGTGGATTGGACATATTTTCTTTTTAATGATTTCAATTTCTTAAATTTGAGATGAGTTCATTTAAGGAAATAAAACAATATCATCACTTACTGGTTTAATGCCTACACCCTTTAATACTAATCACCTATACACTTGATGGATCAAAGTTTTGATCACTTCAAGGTAAAGGTTCGTATTAGTACTTGAAGTGCGTGGCCTTAAATTCAACAAGGACGATCGAGTTTAAAAATCATCAAATAAAAATACCAATTAAAGAAGTGATTATACATTAATTAGGTGATAAATGACATCCAATCCAGCCCCTTGCTACTCCCTTGGATCCACCCATAAGTGGGTTAGCCCTCCATTGATCCCATGGTTTCAATGGAAGCGGAATGTAGACTCATGAGGGATGAAATGGAGAAGTAAAGAAAACAACAAAAATAAAATGATCACTCCACCGTTGTGTGAATAATTTCACAAGGGTTGATGTGAATAAATTCACACCATGATCCAATAGTATCAAATTGATATGAAGAAAAACAAAATAAGAGTAGAAGAATAACTTTTATTAAGAAACTAAAGTGAATTGAACAACTTACATGTGAAAGACAAATTTGAGGCAACAAAAATGCAGCATAACATTACAATTGAACAAAGCATCCAAGATTCTCAACTCCTCCACCACCACTGCCTTAAATAGTCATTTTGGAAGCCTTGGGTCGATCCTACAATAGTAAAAAGCATCGCAATTGATTATGGTAGACCTAGGGTGGTGGAAAGTTTGTGGAAAGTTGATTTTTCCACCCTTGACCTGAGGTGGCAGCCATCTTTCCTTCACCAAACAGACGCGTCTATAAGACCTTCTATGTGGCCGAATCAGAGTGGGACATATATGAAGAAAATGGAGATACGGATGGCTTCTAACCGCCTGTAAAATATGGACCCATTTGGAGTTTTGGATTCCGAGATATGATCAAAGTAGTGAGATGTTTTTCTGGGCCGCAGAATCTGGCCCAGAATTTTATCTCTAACTTGGGACGCCTCAATGACCAATATGGAGACAGAATTAATATTAACTCCTAAAGAGGGATTTGTTTCTATACATGTCTTATAGAATCACAAGAAATATGGGATTAATTGGGCCTGTACGTTGGGCCCCACAGTCTCATAAGTGGTCTGATGTCCAATCTGCCTTCTCTAGACTTGCTTTATTTCATTGCCAAATATCTCCATCACCCTCCATGAATTCTCCATTGATACCTGAATGAAACATGTTAATATTTGAGTGTAGATCAATTATCAGAAACATAAAATTAAAATATGTATAATTAAATTCCTTAAAATCAGATAAATCATTGGGTACTTTAAATGATGTTAAAAAAATGTACCACATAATAGTGCATTTTAAGGAGGTATTACAATCATAATGTGAAATGATGTTCAAAATGTAAAATGAACTAAAATGGTGTTTATGAATAACAAATAACATGAATATTATGTATATTAACAATGAATATTATTCTCATTTAGTGGCTAATCACACCCCCCAACTTGAGTTTTTGCTAGTCCCGAGCAAAATATATCTCAACAATATGAAATTCGAATTCCCTTTTCCAAAAACATTTTAATACACAATGATCACCAAAAAACCTTATACCAAACAATCATGAAACCCCTCAAAATATTTTAATACAAGATAGTTTCATAAGCATATCCCAATCCCAAGCCCATTCCTTTTTTCAAATTCATTGCCATATTTCATCCAATATCAATTAAGTATGAGGATGTGTTGTGCATCACAATAGACATGGGGGTTCATATTTATTCAAGGGGGAAATTATGGAAGTTCTAGGTGGAATCACATTTCAATATTAAGATGAGTATTAATTTTTTTTGTATAATTTGTTTTTGTTTTTGCAATTTTTCCATGGTAATTGAAGTTGCACTCAAAAGAGTCAACCCCTGTAGCGAGACTTTGCCGATGACTCCCAGGCTCAAAGACCTTAGGGCACCAAGTGAAGCCCACATACTCGGGCATCATCTCGATTTAACTCAGTCAAAAACAAATTCAAATTACCAAAAATAGAGATAAAATTACTAACTCTGGGCCAGACAACTATGGAGTCACGATCCCCAAGTGCCGAAAGCCACACATTAGGTCATTTCATTGCTTTATGCGCAATTTTTTTTTAATTTTTTTTGAATACACATATTAAACTAAAATGATCACCAAACCTATGCTATTATTTAGGGGACCCCATGAACTCAAACTAATACCCCACTATCCGAGGGACGTGCCTTGTGATCTTTTTTTTATTTGGATGAAAATATAAACGATGAAATATCACATTGGACAGCCACACTTTCCAAAATCAATGCTCATGAAATTATACAAGGATTAAAATCAGAACCAGGGTATGATAAATTATTTGATATTCAGTTTCAAAGTGTGAAATGTGTATTACCATGTTTAAAGTTAAAGGAATGTTTCCTTCCATTTCCACAATTTTTTTCCAAATCATTTATAATTTTTTTTTGACACAAAAAATTTTTTTTATCTCCCCCCCCAACTTAAAATAACATTGTCCCCAGTGTTCAAAGAAAATAAAATTTAGAAGGGGTAGAGGTAGAGAATGAGATTTCAAAAAGGAAATTGAAATTGAGGGTCATGGAATGAAGTCACCTGGTGGTTGAAGTTGAAATTCTTGTTGCTCCCTTTTAATCATTTGATATCCATGTCACTTGTAGAGTTCCCTAGTAGAAAAAAAAGAAAAGAAAAAAAAACAAAAAAAAAACAAAACAATATATATATATATATATATATAATAAAGAATGTACCATATAAGTATATATATAAAAATTATAGAAAAAGGAAGCACAAAAGGTTGTAGGTCAGTGGTAAGCGCGCGCCCCTGTCTCCATTCGGTCCCGGGTTCGAATCCCCGCGGCTTCGCCGGTTGTGACGGGGTTTTCCCCACGACCTACGGCGTGTCCCATTTTTTTTATTATTATTATATTATTATTTCTTTTTTTTATTTTTATTTTAACCTACAAACACATAAAAATAAAAAGAACTGATGATACATTGTCTTCTTTTTAAATTTCTGGGTAAGGTATTACTCAAGGATCACACCACGTGACATAGATGAATATGGTGCTCCCCTTTCGTACCCATCCATACTCATAATAGAAGAACAGGTCAAAAGTCTATTTTTTATTTTTATTTTTTTATTATTATTTTTTATTTTTATTTTAAATATAAAAATGATTAATTAATCTTATTTGAAAAATAAATATGATTCAGAAATATTAGAAACATAAAAACCACGGGTTGCCTCCCGTGCATCGCTTTGTTTAACGTCATTAGCTCGACTTGAACCCCACGACTTACCCGATACCAACTTTAAACATTTTAAGGACCACATGTTTCACCAATTCTACTAGGTTGAGATTTATTCTACGTTTAGAATATGTTTCATTCACAAACCTATGTTCTAAAATGAGTGGTAAAATCAAAGGAATATCAAAAATTGTTGATCCAGTTTCCTCTGTAGTCTTTCCTAAGACATCAATGATCATTCCAACTTTTTTGGTTTCAAGAGAAGAATGAATTCCAATTGAAAGGTCATGATTATACCTTATGAATGGATTCATTAGAGGGGAGGGAATGACAATAATTTTGAGCTCAGGTTGGATAGGACATTTAGACACAAGTTGATATTTTGAATCCAACTCAATTTCATTTTCCAAATTTCTCAACAAAATTGGTTCCTTTTGAATAGAAGTTTTAACCACCAAATTAGAAAGATCAATTTCAAGAATGGGTATAGACTAAAAGTTTATGATTTCTCCCAATGGTTCAATGGTTGGTGTTTTTGAAAATTCATCAATGGAGTTATACTTAGGAGACTCAATCCATGATGTCAAATTCTCCTCTTTTGAATCCAAAAAGTTAATTTCTTCCTGATTTAAAGACCCTTAAGAAATTCCTTGATCCTCTTCATCTATCCCAAATCCAAAGGTTTGTTCTTCATAAAATTCTTGTGGGGTTTGTGTGAAACTAGATACTTCACATAAGTTTATGGAAGGGATAGTTTGTGTTGGGATGGGTTCCTGACAAGTTTTAATGATTTGTAGTTCTAACCTCAATGATGAAACCTAAAAATTCATTATCTCCATTTTTTGACATAGTTTTTCATGTAATGGTTGTGGATCATGATGGGAAAGGGGTTGAGACAGATGGTCTATTCCAGGAGGATAACTATGTTGTTGGAATTCCATAGGAGGATGTTCAGATTGGCCTTGTTGGGATTGGAACTCATAATATGATGGAATGTATTGTGGATCATATGAATAAAAACATTGTGGTTAAGTAGGTTTTTGATGGTCCCACAAGTAGGAATTAGGATGGTCATTGTACATCACACTTGGTGTAGAGTGATCAAAGTAAGGAGAGGTTCCCCATGTTTGGATTTTTTCAAAAGGGTTTTCTATTGGAATGAAATTTGTGATGAGATAAGAGAAGAGAGATGAAAAAAAGGATGATAATATCTAATATAACATACTTAGGTCCCCGGAAACGGCACCAAAATTTTATTCTCGCTCAAATTTACCCAAGAGAAGAAGGTAAGCCGGTCCTTGTAGTTTAGCTTGGGTTATCGAATCCACAGAGACCTAAGAAGAAACCTATAGACACGTACATTCTATCGACTATTTTTGGCTATGAAGTGGCCAACATGGATTGATTTTGGATGGGTTTTAAATATATCTAACAGATTTAAGTGAATTCAATTTAAAATAATGATTTGATCCTAGGTTATTGCTCGGGGTGGATTGGACGTATTTTCTTTTTAATGATTTCAATTTCTTAAATTTGAGATGAGTTCATCTAAGGAGATAAAACAATATCATCACTTACTGGTTTAATTCCTACACCCTTTAATACTAATCACCTATACACTTGAAGGATCAATGTTTTGAGCACTTCAAGGTAAAGGTTCGTATTAGTACTTGAAGTGTGTGGCCTTAAATTCAACAAGGACGATCGAGTTTAAAAATCATCAAATAAAAATACCAATTAAAGAAGTGATTATACATTAATTAGGCGATAAATGACATCCAATCCAGCCCCTTGCTACTTTCTTGGATCCACCCATAAGTGGGTTAGCCCTCCATTGATCCCATGGTTTCAATGGAAGCGGAATGTAGAATCATGTGGGATGAAATGGAGAAGTAAAGAAAACAACAAAAATAAAATGATCACTCCACCGTTGTGTGAATAATTTCACAAGGGTTGATGTGAATAAATTCACACCTTGATCCAACCGTATCAAAGTGATATGAAGAAAAACAATATAAGAGTAGAAGAAGAACTGTTATTAAGAAACTAAAGTGAATTGAACAACTTACATGTGAAAGACAAATTTGAGGCAACAAAAATGCAGCATAACATTACAATTGAACAAAGAATCCAAGATTCTCAACTCCTCCACCACCACTGCCTTAAATAGTCATTTTGGAAGCCTTGGGTCGAGCCTCCAATAGTAAAAAGCATCGCAATTGATTATGGTAGACCTAGGGTGGTGGAAAGTTTGTAGAAAGCTAATTTTTCCACCCTTGACCTGAGGTGGCAGCCAGCTTTCCTTCACCGAACAGACACGTCTGTAATACCTTCTAGATGGCCGAATCAGAGTGTGCAATAGATGAAGAAAATTGAAATCCGGATTTCTTCTAAACTCCTGTAAAATTTAGACCCATTTGGAGTTTTGTATTCCGAGATATGATCAATGTAGTGGGATGTTTTTCTGGGCCGCAGAATCTGGCCCAGAATTTTATCTCTAACATGGGCCGCTTAAATGACCAATATGAAGACAGAATTAACATTAACTCCTAAAGGGGATTTGTTTCAATACATGTCTTCTAGAATCCCACGAAATATGGGATTAATTGGGCCTGTATGTTGGGCCCCACAGTCTCATAAGTGGTCTGATGTCCAATCTACCTTCTCTAGACTTGCTTCATTTCATTGCCAAATATCTCCATCACCCTCCATGATTTCTCCATTGATACCTGAATGAAACATGTTAATATTGGAGTGCAGATCAATTATCAAAAACATCAAATTAAAATATGTATAATTAAATTCCTTAAAATCAGATAAATCATTGGGTACTTTAAATGATGTTAAAAAAATGTACCACATAATAGTGCATTTTAAGGAGGTATTACAATCATAATGTGAAATGATGTTCAAAGTTTAGAATGCACTAAAATGGTGTTTATGAATAACAAATAACATGAATATTATGTATATTAACAATTAATATTATCCTCATTTAGTGGCTAATCACACCCCCCAACTTGAGTTTTGCTAGTCCCAAGCAAAATATATCTCAACAATATGAAATTCGAATTCCATTTTCAAAAAACATTTTAATACACAATGATCACCAAAAAACCTTATACCAAAAAATCATGAAACACCTCAAAATATTTTAATACAAGATAGTTTCATAAGCATATCCCAATCCCAATCCCATTCCTTTTTTCAAATTCATTTCCATATTTCATCCAATATCAATTAAGTATGAGGATGTGTTGTGCATCACAATAGACATGGGGGTTCATATTTATTCAAGGGGGAAATTATGGAAGTTCTAGGTGGAATAACATTTCAATATTAAGATGAGTATTCATTTTTTTTTTGTATAATTTGTTTTTGTTTTTTCAATTTTTCCATGGTAATTGAAGTTGCACTCAAAAGAGTCAACCCCTGTAGCGAGACTTTGCCGATGACTCCCAGGCTCAAAGACCTTAGGGCACCAAGTGAATCCCACATACTCGGGCATCATCTCGAGTTAACTCAGTCAAAAACAAATTCAAATTACCAAAAATAGAGGTAAAATTACTAACTCTGGGCCAGACAACTATGGAGTCACGATCCCCAAGTGCTGAAAGCCACACATTAGGTCATTTCATTGCTCTATGCGCAATTTTTTTTTAATTTTTTTTGAATACTCATATTAAACTAAAATGAACACCAAACCTATGATATTATTTAGGGGACCCCATGAACTCAAACTAATACCCCACTATCCGTGGGACGGGCCTTGTGATCTTTTTTTTATTTGGATGAAAATATAAACGATGAAATATCACATTAGACAGCCACACTTTCCAAAATCAATGATCATGAAATTATAAAAGGATTAAAATCAGAACCAGGGTATGATAAATTATTTGATATTCAGTTTCAAAGTGTGCAATGTGTATTACCATGTTTAAAGTTAAAGGAATTTTTCCTTCCATTTTCACAATTTTTTTTTCAAATCATTTATAATTTTTTTTTGACACAAAAACATTTTTTTATCTCCCCCCCAACTTAAAATAACACTATCCCCAGTGTTTAATGAAAATAAAATTTAGAAGGGGTAGAGGTAGAGAATGAGATTTCAAAAAGGAAATTGAAATTGAGGGTCATGGAATGAAATCACCTGGTGGTTGAAGTTGAAATTCATGTTGCTCCCTTTTAATCATTTGATATCCATGTCACTTGTAGAGTTCCCTAGTAGAAAAAAAAGAAAAGAAAAGAAAAAAAAAACAAAACAATATATATATATATATATATAATAACGAAAGTAAAATATAAGTATATATATATAAATTATAGAAAAACGAAGCACAAAAGGTTCTAGGTCAGTGGTAAGCGCGCGCCCCTGTCTCCCTTCGGTCCCGGGTTCGAATCCCCGCGGCTTCGCCGGTTGTGACGGGGTTTGCCCCACGACCTACGACATGTCCCATTTTTATTATTATTATTATATTTTTATTTCTTTTTTTTTGTATTTTTATTTTAACCTACAAACACATAAAAATAAAATGAACTGATGATACATTGTATTATTTTTAAATTTCTGGGTAAGGTATTTCTCAAGGATCACACCACGTGACACGGATGAATATGGTGCTCCCCTTTCGTACCCATCCATACTCATAATAGAAGAACATGTCAAAATTCTATTTTTTATTTTTATTTTTATTTTTTTTATTTTTATTTTAAATATAAAAATTATTAATTAATCTTATTTGAAAAATAAATATGATTCAGAAAGATTAGAAACATAAAAACCATGGGTTGCCTCCCGTGCATCGCTTTGTTTAACGTCATTAGCTCGACTTGAACCCCACGACTTACCCGATACCAACATTAAAAATTTTAAGGACCACATGTTTCACCAATTCTAATAGGTTGAGATTTATTCTACATTTATAATATGTTTCATTCACAAACCTATGTTCTAAAATGAGTGGTAAAATCAAAGGAATATCAAAAATGGTTGATCCAGTTTCCTCTGTTGTCTTTCCTAAGACATCAATGATCATTCCAACTTTTTTGGTTTCAAGAGAAGAATGAATTCCAATTGAAAGGTCATGATTATACCTTATGAATGGATTCTTTAGAGGGGAGGGAATGAAAATAATTTTGAGCTCGGGTTGGATAGGACATTTAGACACAAGTTGATATTTTGAATCCAACTCAATTTCATTTTCCAAATTTCTCAACAAAATTGGTTCCTTTTGAATAGAAGATTTAACAACCAAATTAGAAAGATCAATTTCAATAATGGGTATGGACTCAAAGTTTATGATTTCTCCCAATGGTTCAAAGGTTGGTGTTTTTGAAAATTCATCAATGGAGTTATACTTAGGAGACTCAATCCATGATGTCAAATTCTCCTCTTTTGAATCCAAAAAGTTAATTTCTTCCTGATTTAAAGACCCTTCATAAATTCCTTGATCCTATTCATCTATCACAAATCCAAAGGTTGGTTCTTCATAAAAATCATGTGGTATTTGTGTGAAACTAGATACTTCACATAAGGTTATGGAAGGGACAGTTTGTGTAGGGATGGGTTCCTCACACGTTTTAATGCTTTGTAGTTATAACCTCAATGATGAAACCTCAAAATTCATTATCTCCATTTGTTGACACAGTTTTTCAAGTAATGGTTGTGGATCATGATGGGAAAGGGGTTGAGACAGATGGTCTATTCCAGGAGGATAACTATGTTGTTGGAATTCCATAGGAGGATGTTCAGATTGGCCTTTTTGGGATTGAAACTCATAATATGTTGGAATGTATTGTGGATCATATGAATAAAAAAATTGTGGTTAAGTAGGTTTTTTATGATCCCACAAGTAGGAATTAGGATGGTCATTGTACATCACACTTGGTGTAGAGTGATCAAAGTAAGGAGAGGTTCCCCATGTTTGGATTTTTTCAAAAGGGTTTTCTATTGGAATGAAATTTGTGATGAGATAAGAGAAGAGAGATGAAAAAAAGGATGATAATGTCTAAGATAACTTACTTAGGTCCCCGAAAACGGCACCAAAAGTTGATTCTTGCTCAAATTTACCCAAGAGAAGAAGGTAAGACGATCCTTGTAGTTTAGCATGTGTTATCAAATCCACAGAGACCTAAGAAGAAACCTATAGACACGTACATTCTATGGACTGTTTTCGGCTATGAAGTGGCCAACATGAATTGATTTTGGATGGGTTTTAAATATATCTAACAGATTTAAGTGAATTCATTTTAAAATAATGAATTGATCCTAGGTTATTGCTCGGGGTGGATTGGACGTATTTTCTTTTTAATGATTTCAATTTCTTAAATTTGAGATGAGTTCATTTAAGGAGATAAAACAATATCATCACTTATTGGTTTAATGCCTACACCCTTTAATACTAATCACCTATACACTTGAAGGATCAAAGTTTTGAGCACTTCAAGGTAAAGGTTCGTATTAGTACTTGAAGTGTGTGGCCTTAAATTCAACAAGGATGATCGAGTTTAAAAATCATCAAATAAAAATACCAATTAAAGAAGTGATTATACATTAATTAGGTGATAAATAACATCCAATCGAGCCCCTTGATACTCCCTTGGATCAACCCATAAGTGATTTATCCCTCCATTGATCCCATGGTTTCAATGGAAACGGAATGTAGACTCATGAGGGATGAAATGGAGAAGTAAAGAAAACAACAAAAATAAAATGATCACTCCACCGTTGTGTGAATGATTTCACAAGGGTTGGTGTGAATAAATTCACACATTGATCCAAAAGTATCAAAGTGATATGAAGAACAACAAAATAAGAGTATAAGAATAACTTTTATTAAGAAACTAAAGTAAATTGAACAACTTACATGTGAAAGACAGATTTGAGGCAACAAAAATGCTGCATAACATTACAATTGAACAAAGCATCCAAGATTCTCAAATCCTCCACCACTACTGCCTTAAATAGTCATTTTGGAAGCCTTGGGTCGAGCCTCCAATAGTAAAAAGCATCCCACTTGATTATGGTAGGACTTGGGTGATGGAAAGTTTGTGGAAAGTTGATTTTTCCACCCTTGACCCGAGGTGGAAGCCAGCTTTCCTTCACCAAACAGACGCGTCTGTAAGACCTTCTAGATAGCCTACTCAGAGTGGGCCATATAAAAAGAAAATGGAGATCCGTCTGTCCTATAACCGCCTGTAAAATTTGGACCCCTTTGGAGTTTTGGATTCCGAGATATGATCAAAGTAGTGGGATGTTTTTCTGGGCCGCAGAATCTGGCCCAGAATTTTATTTCTACATTGGGCCGCCTAAATGACCAATATGGAGGCCGAATTAACATTAACTCCTGAAAAGTGATTTGTTCCTATACATGTCTTCTAGCATACCAAGAAATTTGGGATTAATGGGGCCTGTATGTTGGGCCCCATAGTCTCATCAGTAATATAATGTCAAATCTGCCTTCTCTAGACTTGTTTTATTTCATTGCCAAATATCTCCATCACCCTCCATGAATTATCCATTGATACCCGAATGAAACACGTTAATATTGGAGTGTAGATAAATTATCAAAAAAATAAAAATAAAATATGTATAATTAAATTCCTTAAAATCAGATAAATCATTGGGTACTTTAAATGATGTTCAAAAAATGTACCACATAATAGTGCATTTTAAGGAGGTATTACAATCGTAATGTGAAATGATGTTCAAAGTGTAAAATGCACTAAAATGGTGTTTATGAATAACAAAGAACATGAATATTATGTATATTAACAATGAATATTAGCCTCATTTAGTGGCTAATCACCAAATCAATAATTCCTTATTAAAAAATATATAACTTTGTATCAGTACCATATTAAATTTTATATTTTCTTCAACCATGTACATTCCAAGAAGTTTAACTTGATATTGATTCAATTATATTTGTACCACACAATCTCAAATACCTAATTAAATAGTGCTGCAGTAAAATCCCTATATAATCCATAATTCTTATAACCATCACATCATTGTTACAACACTAAAATGAAATAATTATTTAATATCAACATAAGAACATTACTAATTACTCTTCATCTGTGGTAGTATCATAACTTGATTATTATCCAACAACATCATTTGCAGTATACTCCAATGATTGGAAAATTGATTCATGTAGTGTCCCAACTCAATACAGATGAAGCATTGTTCATTTGAAACATTTTTCGTACCCTTTCAATAAAAAACATGGTGTCATTTTTCTCCACAGTTATAACAAACTCCCATTACCTTTAAGCATTTACCAAGGTGATTCTTTCCACAGTTATCACATATGGGGAAATCATTCTTTCCCTTCTTCACTTTATCCATCTTTCACTCTATAATTATTTTCTTCTTTGGATTCCCTTCAAAGCCATAAGTCATATAAAATTATTTACACATCTTATTAAAAAATGAAATTATTTCTTCATATGATGAGAAGACATGGGAGACTATTTTCCTTCAAAATTTTAGCTTTAGACAATGAAATATATAATCCTTTTTACTCTTTGGATCATTCCTACTTCTAGAGTTCTCATTCCTTCTACAGTGCGCCATTTCTAAATGAGAAAATACACTAGGTTAGGTCATATTGTAATGTATAAACCAGATACTGGAAATATTTTCAACATTAATTATATATATTCACACATCTAGCCTCATATGCATAAAAATTATTTTATAGCTGACATATTTACTCATAAATCCTTAATGTTGTCTTGTAAAAAATGTGAATTATCCTAATTATATCCCCTATGAGTGTCATAACCAAGAGTGCAACAAGGCCCGTTATCGTGTACCAGGATACCCTATGTCAAGCTCAAAACTCCTTATCAGAGATTTCACTCCTAGGTACATATGTTCCAAAGCCACCTCTACTCGCTAGTATATAGATAGGGATATATTGTTTTGAAAACTCCAAAAATCTATACATCACCAAAATTCGAGAAATTTCTTATATACCAATCCTCAGTTTCTATCTTCAGGTAATGATCTATATTCAATGTTTTTCTAAATCGGGTTTCCAAGGTTATTTATAAACTTCTATGATACCATCTTTAATTCCCCCACCCCAGTTTCCCAGAGTCGGTGTATTATTTTAATCCATTAACATGATTACAATTAATCAAGTCCCAAAGGACCGATCAATTTAGAAGTCTTCTAAAATAGATTACTTATATGAATTATACATTACAATTTATAAATTAAAACACAACATAAATAATCCTATGATAACACCATTATTTCTCTATAATTACCCTACATATCAATAATAATACACTTCATCACATCCTGAGAAAGGTAAAACATAAGAACGTGGTGAGCTCAGATGCTCAGTAAGGGTAAATAATTTAGTTGAATTTATAAAATTTTAATTAAAGATGTGTAATGAAAACAAAAACCATTAAAACCTATACATTAATATAATATGGAAAAAATAAATCAAATATCACCATATAATCTTGAACATAGATATTCTACTTACCGGATAATCACATGTAATAACTAATTTTATATTGAGGGAATGCCTACCACCGGACATCATTACCACATAGTCAAGTGCCAAGACTACAAATAAAAATTCTGTCAAGGCCTTGTGCCAAGACACTAATTTTCTCATGAGACCTACAGATGCATCGAGGGGCTATAGCATGCCCCACCTATCACTTACTATGCCCACTATATTCCTCATATGAAAATATTGAAACATAACATAAATATTTGTATTAAAACTAGCATACGAAATTTCAATACTAAATGTATAAACAATGAAGGGTATTAAAATATCACATCCATAGTCAAACATATCATAAATCATTCAATTCAATATGGAAGATTGTATTATAATAAATCAACCTCAATCAATAATAATTTCTAGTAAAGGATGTTCACATAAATGAAAATGATCAGTAAAACTTTTTGAGATAAATACACCTATTGTGAAATAATTTAAATGTCACACATTTATAAAGGATTTAATTTAAAATATAATTTTAAATCAAAGTGTCCCTTACCACTTTGAAACTTTCAAAATTAATTAACATTTTAATATAATCATGCCTATATTAATAAATCCTTAAAAGTATTTTGAATACATGTACATTAATGTAAAATATTTAGAAGAATAAATATTTATAACATAAAAAAATTATGTTTAAGTTAAATATTACCTTAAACAAATCATTTTTAAAAAGTATTTTATGAAACATGGACTTGGATAATAAATATTCCCTAGAAAATCATTACACATAAGCAATCTCAGATAATATTGAGATTGGGGAATTAACCCATAACTTGTACTTCCCTTTGGTCGATGGTATGTTTAACCACCAGTATAATGACCACAATATGTTATTTAATTATAATAGAAGCATATTAAGATTTAGGATATCATACATGAATAATTTATGACATTATACTACCTATTTAATAATAATTTTTATTTTAAATTAACATTTTGGGTAATAATCACGTTCTTTATTGTACGTGTTTTAACTTGTTATTATTGATCGTATCACTTAGATCATGATTTAAATGCTTCCAGAATATAAAATAGGATTAATATATCATATATATTTAGAATATAAATATGTATAATAGAGAGATATATGTAATGGAAAACACCATTTATGGAGATGGTGGTTGTACATGCGCATAAATGTTTTTTCCGTTTTGATATTGTATTGATCGGAACTAATTGAATAAGATATATGTAATGATAGACACACTATAAGAACCCAGGTTTTTAGAATAGGTAAAAATCTGGACTCTGTTTAAATTTTGACTTGTCCTTAAGAAAACTGAGAAAATCTGGGATGTTCTAGAAATTTCCAGACTACACGCCGTGTACTCTAGAGTACACGCCGTGTATAAGATGGGAGATTACTGGACGTGTTCTCTCCAAGTACATTACATGTGATGAACATGTAGTAATTTCATACTACACAACGTTTAGTATATACACTCCTTGTTCCCCTGACCGTGTGGAGGCCATACATGGTGTGTAAGCTTGTAGGCTGAGTAGAATGTTTTTAGCCTGTACACATCATTTACTATTTGTAAACGCCGTGTTGAGGAGCCATGTAAGGGGATATATATGACGTGTTGGGGATGTTAGAGGGTATTGATTTATGTTTCGTGTACCATAGGTACAATCCGTGTATTCATTCCGCAAGTCCGTAGAGAAATATTAGTCGTCTTATGAACAATAAAATGATACACGACGTGTAGTCCAAAATTACACGCCGTGTATTTTCCATATTTCGAATAAACGGACACCAACATCTTTTGGAGGCAGAACCCAATCCATTGATGGGTTTGAGTAGGGAGAGCCAGCTGGGATATCAAATCCCTCCCGTTTCTTCACCCGATGCCGGATTCAAACACCGTTTATTCCATTGGAATTCCCTCGGTAATCTATTGATTTATATTGAGACGTTCTTCTTGATTTCTGTTCTAGAATGAGTTATATGGGTTTGATATGATTTTATTCTTTCCGAGATCTACCATGTTTTAGAATTAATTTGAGGTTGTTATCAGAGGAGTATCATCGTACGAGTCTTTGTTAGGTAGTACATACCCTTTTTTGGGTTTTCGCAGACTTCTAGTTGGCGTGACCTTTGGCGTGTTTTCAGGTATTTTGAGCATGACCATGTTTTACCTGTTATTTCTAGTTTAACAATTTTTTGACCCATGGGATGCCTTTGGGTATTCCCTGTTACCTATTATTCTTGAGCGGGGCTGGGTGAGTAACCATTGCTCATCGGGTCATTTTGGCCAGGGAATGCCAAAATGGTTATAATTGTTTTGTTTTATTGAACTATTGAGTTTAGTATATTAAACCATGATATGAATTGTTAGAGGAATTCAAGACCTCAGTACTGTTGTTTGATGATTGTTGGGCTAGTGAAATTCAACTGTTAAGATTGTTTTACCTGTTAATTTGTTTGGTTTAAATGTGTTATATATGTAATTGCTAAATTTCATATGGTGGAACCTTTGGGTTTTTTTGGGGATGACCTGGATATTCTTGAGTGATGCTGATCATAAGTTGGTCTTGGACCCAGTGACATTGGGTGGTTCTGACCATGGGATTGGGAATCATGGAAGTCTTCTTGAAGCAGTGTGATTGTCTGGTTGGGCATGACCCGGGTTACACGGATGGAAAGGCCATTAGACATGAGCGACTTGGTCGCAGGGGTGCGAGGTGTCAGAGATGTTGTGGCTTGGGTACTATTTTGGTGATTACCACTAACTC
This sequence comes from Viscum album, assembly GCA_963277665.1. Lineage (NCBI taxonomy): Eukaryota > Viridiplantae > Streptophyta > Magnoliopsida > Santalales > Viscaceae > Viscum > Viscum album. Next base: position 1,660,868,594 of record OY728148.1, on the reverse strand, counting down.
GGAACATTGAGTAGTGTGCACATAGAGAGTCTCTATGATGAGGTGGTTTTGACAACATGTTTGGGTTGCGGCCCCCATTAATTGCGGTTAAGGTACTTTTGGTTTGGGGGTTCTTGTTGTAGGAAGTCGCGTGGAAGTTGAGAAGCCTTCATGGGATATCATTGAGGCTATCAGGTTGGGGGTATAGGCTCGCTGTTATTAAGGAAAAACATCGATGTCACTCCGGTTATATTAATTCTGGGTAGACATCACAGCCCCTCTGGTTAAATTATTTGAGGGCAGACAACACTGTCCCTCCAGTTACATTATTTGAGGGCACAAATCACTGTACATCTAGTTACTTATTTGAGGACAAGCATCATTGGTCCTCTGAGCAACTATTTCTTGGGCATGCATTCTGGATGTTGGTACTTGAGACACGTGGTGTCAAGTGGACATGGTGTCAGGTTATAAGACAGAGATTCTGGCATTGGCCGAAGCAGGTGACACTCCATGGTAGCTACTGAGCACCAGTGGAGTTTACTTTTGTTTGTGTGCATCGTACTATTTACTATTTTTTTTATAAATGAATGCTTTCATAACCACTTATATTAGTTATGTGTCGTTGGGTGGTATCCTAATGGGATTCATCTCACACCCTGCATGGTCCCTTCGGGATGTGTGTAGAATTTATGGATTTACGTGTAGGAATGAGGTCAACTTCAGGATATGGAATTCATTAGCTATTTCATGGAGATGGTATGGGCCTTGTAGTCTTTCCTAGCAGGAGTTTACTTTTTTTTCTTTATTTCTTATATTAGCATGCATAATTGTTTTGTTTCTAATGTTGGTCATCCATTGGCGCCTTTACATATGTATGTGTATAACCTTCTTTGGATGCATGCTTGTTGTTCAGTAGTAGTTACAAGTGATCAACATGGTGTTGTGTTTAGTCACTGCTCTTGTTGTTTATATTTATTGCATCCACTATTTATGAATATTGAATGTGATTCCTCTTAGAAGGTCTGGTTCGAGTCTGATAAGACATTTATTATATTGTATATTTACTATTATGCTCGGAACAGTACCATTATTATCCTCTGAGAGGGTATAGCCTCCCCACTATACCTATAAGACCCTCGCTGCTAGTCGACAACCATTGGTGTTCGAGGAGGTGCACTAAGGTAGTAACACCCAACCTGTTTAGCATTGTTCGGGTCCAGGTCGTTACACACACACACATAGACACACAAACATATATATTTCTAGTAACATTATTATGTTTTATATTATATACTTTTTTATAATATATATATTTATAATTATCATTGAATGGTGAACGTGGAAATGAATCTCATCGCGTTGTGGAGACAATAAGCCGTACGTACATACAAGCGACAATATCATTTCCTTAATGATTAAAATGTGTGAAATTGGATGGTATATTAATTTTAATGAAAAATTAGCATGTTATTTTGATTATTTATATAAATATTACTCATTAGTATATCCATCCAAATAACATAGTGTCGAAGAACAAATTACACCATGGAGTAGAGACAGTATGGTGTACGTACACACATATGGTGACATTATCATTCATATGATTGATAGAATAATGAACATGGTTGTAAAATATTTATAATAATATTATAGTATGTATAATGTAATGGATTTATTATATTGGCATTGAAAAAAAAAAATGAGAAAGTGGGAGATGAATCGAACTTTGAAAGAGGTGATAAAATAATTACCTCTTCTTCTGGTATTTTCTTTTTGATTTGGACAAAAGGGTTCTTTAGGTTGGATTTTTTCTCAAGGGAAGGCCCCTAGGTTGAAGTGAGGGATGTTGGTAGTAGATTATGGAAGGGTGTTTCTAGGCCAAATGGCTTTCGAGGTGTGAATTTATTAAAACGTGAAGTACACTTTTATAAAAGTGGAGAGGGGAACTTTAGAAAAGATTGAAATATTATTTTTTTATAATTTTTTTTCGGTTTCTAATAGATTAAAATGGATTTATTTTGAGTATAAGGTGTGTATGGGTCAAAATAATTTCAACCAATATGTTTTAGACAAGTTTGGTTCACTATATTAACCTTATCTTTTAGATTTAAGCCTTAGTTAAATAGTTTATCTTTTACCATGACTTCTTGTATTTTTATATTACATGGTTAATAAAGATACTATAAAATTCCAAAAGACCTAAATTTTTCATTAATTACATATATAACATTATGTATGTCATTTGGTGGAACTATTGATTTTTAGGATATTATATCATTTAATAATACAGTATTTGTTTTAAAATCTCAGTTATGTCAATTTATACACTATTTAGTATTTGGTTTTTGTGAAAGTCGTAACATCTTCATTACTTCGAAATAGATACATTGAATCAATCCTATCATGTCATATTCACCTAGAAAATTCGTTTATGGCATAAAAACTTTCATTTTACATTTATTTTAATATTTATAATATCAATTATTATAATCACTCATTAATAAGGTATTTACTTCATCATCAATGCATCATATATAAATTTAATTATTCAGTGTATAAAGAATATAAAGAAAATAACATGATGTAGGAAATAATTTTATATTTATAATTAATATTTATAGTCGAATTTATGTTATGTATATGTTTATATTAAAAATGGTTTATTTAATAATATTTTGATTCCATGCTATTGACAATTATTTAAATAAAATAAAATAAATATCTTAATATTACCCAAATGGATCAAAAGGGATCTCAATTTTCTACTAAGGTTTATTTTGGTCGAAATACACTTATATAATAGAATTAGGAAATGTGTTATGGTAATTATAATATCATTTTTATCATTAATTACCTTATTTACTTCTAATACTAGTAAATAGAATTCAAAAGTTTTTTATTAAAAAACAATTTTCATCTTATTGAACCACATTTTACATACTGGTGTAAACCGTGTCTCTCATATTTTTTTAAATTTAATTCATAGATTCGGTAAAATTACATTTTATGAAAATTTGAAAATGTGCCTAGAAGCTGGGTAAAAGGCGTTTAATGGTTCAATAAAATTTATATATCTATTAGTATTATTATATGACTCCAATGAATTAAATTAGACTAATATAGGTATTTTATATCTATTTTTACTTTAAAATAAATTTAAATAAAAATATTAATAATTTAAATAAATGTCGGTTTTAAAGAATAACGTATTGTTTTTCTTTATTCATAAAAAATTGGATGTTTTCAAAAAAATACCAAATAATTCACCAGAAGCTAATTTTGATATTATGAATCCAAATATGATGTGTATTTTACCAACTACATAACATAATTGTTTCATTAATTAATTTAAATTTAATCCCCGTTGTCAATACTAGAAAATGAGTTTGTAAGAAATAAAAACTATCAAACAATTGACATGTGTTTATGCCCAATTTAATTGAGAAATTACATATAATGAACTAAATTATATTAAATGATAAATATATAATCTAATTATACTTTCAAACCATTCAAATATGTATTTTATCACTATAAATTATTTTTATTAATAAATTTGTTTTCAATTAAAATTTAGTATTTTTCACTATTCATCAAAATATGAAAGTTATCAGAAAAGTACCAAAAAGTTATCCAAACTGAATTTTTTTGCCTATATTCTAAAGAAGAATTTAATTTCATTAAATTAAATATATAAAAGTGTAAAATATTTTTTTAGGAAAGGGTTCTCCATTAAATAGTGGTAAAATTGAATTTTTCGAACAATACTTTTTTTATCTGAAAAAAATGAATTTTTTCTTATATTATGTCTAGGAAACACATAATATTTATTCTAAAATTATATATAGTATATAAAATTCAAAATTCAGTTAATAATACTAATAATCTATTTTTAACGGCTAGTTTGGTAAGTTGTGGTGTGCTAGAACTCGGTGTTGCGTGTAGCGCAAGTTATCGAATTACATTGACGATATATTGTACTATGAAATATTGTGGTGTTACACTTAATCTAAAATATTTCATGTTTATTTTCAACTAAATAGTTTTATTTTAAAATTGCAAGATTTTTTTTTGAAAAGAGAATGTTTTTTAAGAGAAATGATATTTTCCCCAAGAATTATGTTTAAGTGTTTTATCAAAATTATTTTCCATCTATGATGACACACATAAACATGGTTATGTTTCTATCCATGTTATTACTATGATCTTGGTTTTCTTCATGAGGGAATGATATTTTATATGGATTACGTTATGTTGGAGTGATGTTTATGAAACCATTTTTATTTCTTGCGTTATGCTATGATGAATGATTTATGTTTTTGTAGAACATGTAAGAATGATTTCATTATGAGATAGGTGGGACCTATATCTCCCTCTATTGAATTGGGTAAATATTTTTATATCATGAGAAAAACATGGTTGGAATGGATTCTAAACCAGGTTTAGTAATACATGATTGGAATGACATGTAATCACTGTTTAGTAAAGGACTTTGTCCACTATGATGGTCTTGGAAGTAATGCCATGTCTACTATGGAAATCATATTATGAGATTATTTGATAGCCACACTTCCATGTTTTATTCCAATGATATTTTATCATGTTTAATGTTATTTTATTATCTATGCTTTAAAAACTACCAAGATTTATTTCATAACTCATGATATTAATATTTAGACTTTATGTTCATGTTTCTACATTCTTATGTTTATGGTCTGTTTTATGTTCACAATGTTTATTGTTATTGATCATTTCAGCTCACCCTTTTTATGTTTTACTTTCCCCATGAAATAAGGAAAGATTTTAGGTAGGAAGAAAAAAGGTGAATATCTTTATGGGATATGTTGAAGTTCTTTTTTCCAAGTTAGAAGATTATGTTCCATTTCTCCAAATACACTAAACTAATAAGGTAATTGGGCTTCTATTTTTGTCATGTATTAAGTATTACGAAAAAGTAATGTAATGCCCTTGTACGTCAATCATGGATTATTATACTATGAATATCCAAAAAGGTTCTCATCAAGACTGAAAACTCATTAGACTATATATAAATGTCACATGACCAAAATCAAGATGAAAAATACATCAACGACTTTATAAATCTCCATTACATGAAGATCAAGAATACAAATCAAGGAAAAAATTTATAACATTGTATTTGTAAAGGATTTATCCACATGTACTCTTATTGAAATAATATATGTAGATGAAATCATATTTATAGGTGAAATATATTCTATATGTGATTAATTTGATGAGTATTTGAAATAAAATTTTGAAATTTCTATGTTGGGTTATATGTATGACGTTTTTGGGTTATGAGTAATAGATAGTGCTATGAATATTTATCTATCTCAAAACAATTACTCTTGGGAATGGTTGAAGTGGTTTATAATGGACTAATTTAAAGGGATATATACTTATATGTATGTTGTAACTCAAATGATGAAATATGAAGATAAGACAAGTGTAAATTAAATACATTGATGAAATCTAATTGGAATATTTATATACCTTACAACATCTAGACCTACCATTTTGTTCACTAATATATTATCTTCCTTATTTCAATATGATTTTAAAGTGTCACACATTCTAGAATCCAAGTGAATACTTGTATACACTAGTAGTTCCTTATGGTTTGACATTATATAAAAATAATTGGTTGACTTTACCTTGTAAGATTTTACTAACGGTAAATGGGATATTTTACTTTGTCGATTAAAAATAAAACTTTGTTGAAAAAATAATCTTTTTAAAAGTTGGGTGGAATGGAATAAAATGAAGCTGAGATAGTTAAATTAAGAACATTTGAGGACATTTACATCAGTGTAATATAAAACAAAACATAGATTATTTAGACATTGGTTCAACTAACTAATTTTAGGGTTGTTGTTTCCAGAATTCTCTATATTTACATTGATAATAAAAGTGTAATAGATATTTATATGAAACATTTTTAGAACAAAATATATAAGAACAATTACCTCTTGTATCATTTTATCCTTGAAATGGTCTAAAATTTCATTGTGGGGTTTCAGTTCTTTGGATCCAAGGATTTAACACCCCGAGATTTTGTGAATTATTATATTTGAATTAATGCATCTTTTTGAAATTTTTTATTTCACATGAAACTAGAAATAATTCAATATATATATATATATTGAAAACATGAATTTGAACATTTCATTTAAATGACACTAACTTGGCTTGTGCTACACAAAATACCGACTAGGATTGCACTACACGCAATACCGACTTGGCTTGTGCTACAACAAATACCGAATTGTCTTGCGCAACATGAAACACTGATTTAAAGTATATTACATGCTAAACAAATTTTTATATTAAACATCAATTTATTGTTTTAATAATTCAATTGAAATAATAATAAACTATATGTGAAACCTATTTATATTAATATTAATAAAGAGTTTTAAAATATTATTTATAATTATTTTATATAAATAAAACATATTAATAAAATTAATTTTTTAATTTATAATGTAAAAACTATCATAGGGTTCATTTTTTTTTTGATTTTTCAAGGAAACTACAATTTTTGATAAATTGTGAAAATACTACTTTTAAGTTAATAACTATCTTTTAGTTTAAAAAATTTATAATAATAAAATATATTTTAAATATGTTGTATGGTCACATTATATAAATTATAAAATATTAATACAATATAGGTTATTATAATAAATTTCAATACAAAATAGAATATAAATATAATGATAATTTTTGAAATTGTTTTATACTTTAGAGACCCATAATTTCTCCGCGTCTGCCGGATTATAATTAATATTAATATTATCGATTTTATGAACTCAATTTTGAAAAAACAACATAAATATTTTTAATTAGAGTAAGATTTATTTTCTAATTATATCATGTTGTTTTTTGACCAAAATAATAGCTAAATGTGATTAAACTTATTCACATTCATTGAGGTCAAATTAAGCTTAATAAGAGACTAAACCTTAATCTTAGGAGACCAAATTACCTATCTACTTGTCCAGAACCCATTGTATGAATATATTTTTGCCATAAAAATTAAATTATTTAATTATGCTGGTTTTTTATGCCTTTTTTTATGTACAGACATGTGTACACCTAACTTATTTTCCAATATTCCAATTGAGACTTTTTCCTACTTATAAAATCCCACCAACTCTCCCGTATCCTGAAACCTCTTAAACCACTTAGGGTAATCTAATATCAACCCAATAAACTTCCAAACATCTCTTCCTTCATTATTTAAGTATTTTATTTGTAATAAGGAAAACCAAGTAATCCTTTTCGCACAAACCAAAAAGAGTTACCTGAATAAGAGACAACATCTTCTCTCAAGTCCTTTCTTTTATTTTCTTTTGACACCCCTCCTCCTTGTTTTTTAACTTATTTTATGAAAAAATAGTATAATAATTATACTATTATGTTTTTATGATTTTTTCAACCTAATTTTAAACATACATCCATCTAATGGATAACACAAATTATGTTTATGTGTGTGGTGCTCTAATACCTCACTACATGATGATTGTTCAATTTTCTATACCACATATCACAGTGGAAATTATGATGGACAATATATTTATATATATAATATACTATATTTATTGTTTATTTAATATTTATTATTTATTTCAAAACACATAACTTTTTTACTTTCCATTTGGTGTAAATGTGATAATTTTGTTTAAGGATGTGTGGACTACCGCCCTCACAAAGTGATTTGATTCATTCAAACACTACATGGAATGTATTATGAATGGGTTTATTAAAATTATATGATTTATATAAAATTACAATTCTAATTTAGTTATATAACATACATATATTCACAAGTTTATTTTTCATTTATTCTTTCAATATGATAACAAAAATTGAAACAATGTTCATGCGTATGTATGACGTACGGTCTCCATGAACGGTGTATTCAATTTCATAATTCTATATTACATAGATTATTATAATAAAAATATACACGATATAAATGATATTTATATAATGTTTTACATTATATAATCATGGTATAATTATAAGTACTAACAATATAACAATTTAAGACACATTCGAAAAATAACTTGAATTTTATCCAAATTGAAATCCTAACAGAAGATGGTTAACCAAAAGGTATAACATTGTCGTAATCAAACCATATATGGTATTATATATAAAAATATTTTTCTAAAAATTATTTATAATATATTTATATTTATTATAATGGTTTTTTGGATGAGTATGATGGGAGTCAAGACACACGATAAGAGTATTTAATCTCACTTTTATTTCGATGAGATACATGATAAGTTAACAAATATTTCCTTTTTGGTGATGTGTGTACTTAAAATAATTGTATTATATTTATATTATACATAAATATATTGATATTAACATATCAATTTTTTGATATTACTTTTATGGGGTTTAGGTTACCAAATCTACGAAATCGGTAAAATAGTTTTGTCTCATTTGCCTTCTTTGAGACTCATGTTTTGTTATAAACATAAATTCTCCTTCGAGGTGTAAATAAATACATTTTTTATATCCTTAATTTTATTATTTTAATTATATTTCTAAAATAATTAATTTCCTTTTATTACTTGCATAGTATGATCCCATGTTACCATGTTATAAGAGTTTATTAAGAAAATCTCATCTCTTTTAAATGTTTTTTGTGATTATGCATACATTTATTAAATATTATGATCCATATAGCATGAAATTTATGATTTATAATCCCATATAGTTCATAATGATATATTCATGCATTGGTACCATATTTAAAATATTTATAATTTAATATATTTAAGAAACTGTATTTAAGAAAGCCTCACATTACGCCCTCTTCGGTCGGAAAATAATGTTTTGTAAAAAGTGTCTCCAAGTATATTATACTAATATATTATGATAATATGAATATATTTTTACAACTTTTGTCTTTTATTAATTATTTTAAAGTAATATTATTGACTCTTTCCAAATGAGTCATTTTTATATACTTTTTACCATGGGAAAGGAATGTTATTTTTACATCATACGACATATATGAATTTATCCACCATCAATTATTTTAAGCCTCCTTTTCATTATTTAAGGATAATTTTTATGAAAATGTTTTCAAATGACATTTTCCATGAAATGATATTCATTTTTTTTCATGCACAATTTATATGTTTTTAAGTAAAATGGTTTTCAAAATGTTTTCATGTTCTCATTATATGTTTACAAAGAAAAATGTTTCCTAATGGTTTTAAAATCTTTCTTTTTAAATTTTCAAGTTTATTTTCAATAAAATGGATTTTATGTGGTTTTATTTTTTCAATATCCATTTCAAATGAGAAAGGATATTTACCTAATGAATTGTTTTGACAATCTCCTTCCATGTTATTTTCCAACTAAGATTACATCCCTTGATGTTACTCTATCACTTATAAGAAATTATACAAAAGTTACATAACAGTTCTATCTTGAATGGTTTTTTGTTTTAATGGAATTATTATTATGACACCCATTTTACTTCACTGGTAAATATTATTTTGAAAACCTCTTCATTTCATAGGTTATGATTTGAGGAAATGATTCTTAATCCTATCCCTTTTCAATAGGTTATGATGTTATGAAATGTTAACGATACTCATTTCACTTCATGGGTTATGATTTGATGTTTATAAAAATTATGTCCTTTTGTGGGTCAAGATATGATGAATGTTTTATTATCTTATGGCACATGTATGAATTGTTTTATTATGAGATGGTTGGGACCAATATCTACCTCTAATTAATTGGGTAATTGTGGATGACTCATGATTATAAATGTTATATGTGAACAAGATTACATGTACACAATATAAAGCATGGACATGGTTTCATGTCCATATCTTTATTCGTGAACCTGATTATATGTTCATAATATTATGTGTTAACTTTATTACCTTTTCAATATGTTTTTCATGGAACTAGTTTCATTTCCTAAGTTTATCTTTGGACTTGGTTAAAAGTTCACAATGTTAAGTGTGTACTTGATTACATGTTCAAAAAGTTATGCATGGACCTAGTTTCATGTCCATAAGTTTATGTGTGATCCTGATTACATGTTCAAAATGTTATGCATGAACATAATTTGATGTTCAAAAAGTTATGCTTGGGCCTAGTATCATGTGTGTAAGGTTATCTGTGAACATAGTTACATGTTTATAATGTTAGGCATGAATATGGTTTTAGGTCAATAAATAAAGGCGATGGACTCATTTTATATCCTCAACTTAAGGTGTGATCATGTTTCTAATTTTACATGTTTACAAAATTATAAAACAATGTTCATTCCAAAAATATTATATTTTATTACTTTTTTATGATTTCATGGATTATGTTATTTATTTCCATAATATTCATTCCATATTAACAATCAACATTTGTGTCATGATTCATGTATAAGATCATTGATATGGAGGGTATGATATTTTTTTTTCATGATCATATTCTCATACACTAATGAACATGATTATTCTTACATACCTCCCTTGTTTACCCTTGCTGAGAATTTTAGATCACTTCTTTCTTATGTTTCCTTTCCCCATGTTTAGAAGAAGGATTTTATGTAGAACTAAAAAATGTATAGATATTTGTGGGAGGTGTTTAATATTTTTAACTTGTATATATAGCTTTTTTACTAGTTTCCAAAGACAATAAACTATTATGATTCTTGGGAATGTATTTCTGTAATGTTTTAAATATTTAACTGGAATGATGTAATATACATGTATGTCAATACTAGTTCACTGTAATTAGTATCAAAGGAATGTATTAGTCAAAACAATAGTGACATCCCTAGTTATATTTCCCTGGATATTTCCATATAAGTCTCTACAGATATGTATAAGGATGAGTTAATATTTAGGGAAATGTCTTGTAATTTTGGTAAAGGACATAGTGAGTGGTTTCCTATAAATACATCACTATCTAGATACTATAAGTGGATGTGGCTTTAGAACATATGTAACTAGAGGTAACAACTCTAAAAAGATGTTCCAGGCCAAACTCGGGGTAATATGGTACATGAAAATGGGTCATGCCAGACCCCTAATTTGACACTCATAGGGGATATGCTTTGGCAATACAAAAACACTTCACGAAAAATCATGAATGATTTAAATATATGTTGGATATTAATAACCTATAATGAACCTTGGGTTCCATATATTAAAGAATATTTCATGATTTAGATACCCTATAAGTAATTCTTATCATGACTATATGGTTTTTTCTATGATAAGTAATACTCAAACTATGCTTCTAGTTTTAGTCAATAGTGGTAATAAGATGGAAATATATTAATGTATTAAATTCATATGGTAACTAGAATGATTGATGTTCTAATTATTCAAAAAGAATATTCATGGAACATTATTAAAAACATATACCGTCACCCATAGTCAATCTCACAAAGAAAAGAAAGAAGAATTTTACTGAGTGTTCGAGTAATGAAGACCACAAAAAAAGAATATTCAGTTTCTTATCTCTCTAGAATGTGGAAATAGTCACTTAAATAAATGTACTAGTGGAACAAGAAGATTTTTTGACTTTTTTAATGATGGAAACAATTCAAGTAACTAAAAAGGAAAAATGAAGAGTTTGATTAAAAAAATGGATGAAAATATTGGCCTCCTTTAGTATCATAGAAGGTTATGTGCATTAATTGTGGAATAAATCGAAATTATATAACTCAATGTCCCATGGGAAAAGCTCATAAAGTGGATCCACAAGGTGGTACGAGTAATGGTTACATTGCTGATGATGAAGAGAATATTGATTAAATGTGAATGAAAAGAGGTATTGAGTTATAGGATGTGGTAACATTGTTAATATAATAAGAATGAATTGGGATAATAAAAGTTTTATTTATTTTGATTCAATAATAATGTTATATGAATGTTGAAATATATATGGATTGATCAGTTTATGTTTTTATCTGTGGATTTTCAAGAACATGTTGAATGGTTCCAGTGGAATAGAAATGTAATATTATAACAAGGTTATGTTCATAGAAAATAAATGATTATATAGAAGATAACCCTGAATAGTTACCTTGTGTTATGATAATTTTGTTTGGATAATAATACGTGGGATATGAATAAGTAAATTTGAAGGTATATATTACCTTTGAACTAATTAATCATATGTTCACAAGAAGTTCATGCTATCATGGACAAAGATTAAAACATATTAGATTTATGAAATATATCCATTAATATATGGAATAATGAAGAATGTAGGTTTTCCAAAGGGGATTTATGGTAAATCAAGTTGTAACAATGTTCCAAGATAATTTAACATGAGGGTATTCACATTTATGGAATGTGACAACCAATATCTACTTTGTGATATATGTGAGATAATGTTTTGGATGGTTTCATGAATTTATTTTTATGTTTTTGGATTTTAATATTTTATAGTGAATAATGTTATATATTCATGAAATGTTTATATTAAACACTGGAGGTAGTATTTATGTATTGAGATGGAATGGAATACCTGGGTCAAAATGTTATTTTTTGATTAACCATATTTCAAGGATGTCCATCATATTTTGGAAATTATATTATTAGGGTTTTATAAATATACACCATGTGTGTCAGGTGACAAACCTTCAAGTCTTGAAAGGTCACTGGTCTTGAACCATGACTCAAGGACGATAAGGGTCTCACACCTAACAATAGCCTACATAATGTCCTAGATTATTTACAATTAATTTTTTATGAATAATTATTAATGATGAAATTGTAGTGTGATTTTTTATATTTATAGATTAATTTATTAAAATTATTCATTTTTAAGAATAATTATGGATAAATAATTACACATTTCATTCTTTTATGAGCCTTAATATCTGATAAAAGTGTATTTAGTGCATCAAGCATAAAAGTTATTTTCTGAATGTCGATTACACGAAGTAATATATGAATTAGAAATAGATAAAAGAACAATTAAAAAATGAAATTCTGTTCACAGAAATATGTAATGTAATTATATTTCCTTCTATTATTGGTCTATAAAAGAATTAGTCAATGTTGAGATAATAATCAAAATAAAATTTGTTGTCCTAATACCTTAATTTTTTTGAACAATTATAATTTTAAATCATCACATATTTATGACTTTGAGTCCATAGACTTTTCATTGATCCTTTAATTTTTTGTGATTTATGACATCAATAACTCCCTATAAATATTTTGGCTTTTCCTCCATGTCTATTATTCACTCTTAAGACATGTTATTCTTTGTGAAAACATAGTTATATGTTACATTTGGTAAATGAAATGGTTCTATATTTCCCTTTTTATGGGATGTTTTATTATTTATTTTTGAAATCTATGTTTCTTTGAATAAAACATTAAAGTATACTATTTCTGATAACAAAGAAAAATTTTGAGGGAGAAATTCATTTTAAGGGGGTTGAATGTGGCACCATGATATATAAGTAATTATTTTTTCGACATATTTATCTTTGTGATATTTTTCATTTTACATGACATTAAAAATATATCATTATATATATATATATAACAATAAGTAAAACATTCCTTTCACAAGACATGAAATATTCTGGTTCTACACACATACTGACTTTCCCTGTTCTACATGCAATACAAAATTGGCTTGCACTACATGCAAGATGAACTTGGGCTACTTTAAAAGAATCCTAGATGTTTCTACGAAATGTATTTATATTGTAATAGTTTTTAAATGATATAATTATAAAATAGTATGAAAATAGTTATATTAATAGTAATAAACAATTTTCAAATATTATATATAATTTTTTTATAGATAAGACATATTGGTAAAGATATATATGATTTTTGTTTGACCATTAAAGTTTTAAAATATCATTTTCAGGAAGGTACCCCTTTTAATAATATTATTAATTTTATAAAAAAATTTAAATATAATATGATAAAACATAATTTATTTTGTAATTATTATTATATAAATTATCCTTGGGTGAATTTTTAAGATTATTCCAATAAACATCATTTTTTGATGAATAGTGAAACATTATGCTTTTTAGTTAAAAATTTTCCTTTTGTTTAAATAAATATAATTGTTAATTTATATTTTAATTTTTTTATGGTCAGATTAGGTCAATAATACATCTATTAATACAATTTAGTTCATTATAATCAATTTCAATTTGAAATTGAATATAAAAACTTAAATAAAGGTTTGATCTTCTTTCGACTTTAAAGACCTGTAAGTCTGTCCCGACTGTGGGATTATAATTAATATTAATTTTGAGAATTTTGTGAACTAAATTCAAAAACATATAAATAAATAATTTTAAAAATTATATTATTTAGATTCTAATTATATTAGGTTTATATTTTACCAAAATGATTAGTATAAAAAATCAAAATTAATCACAATGATTAAGGTCAAATTAAGATTAATTAGGGACTAAACATTAATCATAGGAGACACAATGACCTAGACACTTGTAAAAAATAAATTGTATGGATATATTGAGTCCCTAATAATTACAATATATATTTATGTTTGTTGGTATGTCTTTTTCTAGGTAAGAACATGGGTAGAAGAAACATCTTTTAAAAAATTCCAATTGAGTACTTTTCCTTCCCCAGAAAAGGTCACCACCTCTCCCACATCCTCACAGCTCTCAAACCTCATATGTTCAGAAAATATCCAACCAATATGATTCCAAAAATACCTAACTTATTACAATAATCCTTCCCTTGGGCATAAGGCAATCCAAATGATCATTCTGGAACAAATCAAAAGGAGTTACCCGATTCAAAGGTAACATCTTCTCTCAAGTCATTAATTTTATATTAATTTTCTACCCCTACAATTTATTTGTTCCATTAATGTATAACCAAAATGTTATCCTCAATATACTATTATAATTTTATGATAACATTCAACTGAAAATTTAACAAACATCCATCTAATTGAAAACAAACATACGGTTTATGTGTATGGTGAACTACTGCCTCACTAAACGATGATTGTTCAATTAACCTTACCGCCTATCATAGTGGAAATTATGATTAACAATATGTTTATATATAAAATATATTATATTTATCATTTATTTAATCTTATTTATTTATTTTACAAGGCATAACTTTTTTAATTTCTATTTGGTGTAAATACAATAAATTCTTCTAACGAAGTGTGGACTACCCCCCCTCAACGTGATGTGGTTCGTTCAAACTCCTAATGGAATGTACTAATAATGGGTTTATAAAAACTATATGGTGTATATAAAATTATAATTATAAGTTAATGATATTATATACATATCTATATATATGTTATTTTCTTTCTTTCTTCCAATACCATAATAAAAATGGAAACAATGTTCATGTGTATGAATGGATTACCACCTCTGTGAACGGTGTATTCTAGTTCCTACTTCTATATTATATATATTATTATAATAATAAAATTGTGGATATAGAAGATTTTTTTAAAATGGTTTAAATTTTGGAATCATGATATAAGTGTAAGGACCAACAATATAAAAAATAAGACACCTACCCTAAATAATGAAAATATTACCTAAAGTGAAACCTTAGAATTGGATGGTTAACAAGAGGGTAATGAAATGTCGTAGTATAAAAATATATGAAATTATATATAATAATAATGTTATTTAAATGATTTATAATAAATTTATATTTATTATACATGTGAGTTGAATGAGAATGACGAGATTCAAGACACAAGGTTAGGGGATTTCATATCACTTTTTATTTCTGTGAGATGCATACTATGTTCACCAACTCTTCACTTTTGTGTGATGTATATACTGACCGTACTTTTATTCTATATATAATATACATGAATTTATGGCTATTAACACATCCATTTTAAGATCTTTATTTGAGGGTGTTAATTTTTCAAAAGATACCAAATTGAAAAAGTAGTTTTGACTCAATTTTTCTTCTTTGATACTCATGTTTTGGTATGAACATAAATTCCTGTTTAAATGTGTATGAACATCAATTTTATATGATAATTAGTGAATTAAATTATTTTCATGACATTTTAATATTCATTTAATTTCAATTCCTTAATAAGAGTTTATGATACCAATATAATAAGTTGTAATATTTTGTTAAAGAATCCCATAACTTTTCATGATTATTTATGTTAATTCTTATTTTGATGAAATATAAGGGTTCGTATCTCAATAAATTCATGGATTTTATTCCTATATATTTATAATTCTATATTCATGTATTTTAATCATATTTATAATCGTTTGTACATTAGATAGTTACGAAAGTGAATTTAAGAAATCCTGACGTTACCCCCCTTCGGTCGGAAAACCATGTTTTCTAAAAATGATTTCCATGTATATAATAATAATCTCCATTGATCATTAAAATAAATTTTTACCTTTTTATCCAATTATTTTAAAGTAATTGTTTTGTCACTTTCAGGATAAGGTAATTTTATATCCTTTTTACCATGCTCAATGAATGATATTTTTAAGTCATATGACATGTACCAATTTATATACTATAAATCCATTGATGATTTTTTTTCATGTTTAAAGGTTAATTTTAAAGAATTTTTTTAAAAAAACTTTCAATGAAATTGATTTCAAATGTTTTTCAAGATACTTTTATAGGTTATTAAATAAAATGGTATTCAATTTTTTTTTATTCTCAAATTATATGTTTTCAAAGAAAAATTATTCATAATAGTTTTCAAGGATTTAAATTGAATATTTAATGTTTATTTTAAATAAAATGGACACAAACAGATTTTTGTTTTAATGATTATTTTCAAATAATAAAATATTTTTACCTTATTAAATGTTTTCAAAATCACATACTATGTTATTTTTCATCTAAAATGACAATTGTTGATGTTAATTAGGTCCTCATAGTAAATGATCCAAAGTTTCTATTCATATGATATCTTTCATGGTTTTTCTGTTCTGATTTAATTATGATTACGAGACCCATTTCTCGTCCATAGGATATATTATTTTCAAAATCTCTTTTTTTCATCGGTTATGCTATGATGAAATGATTATGAAATATATCTCTTTTTCAAATGATATGATGTAATGAAATGATAATGATGCCCATTTTATTTCATGGATTATGATTTGATGTTTATAGTGCTTTTGACATTATGTGGGTCACGATATGATGAATGATTATTATCATACAGATCATATAATAATGATTTTATTATGATATGGTTTGGACCTATGTCTCCCTCCAATGAATTTTTTCATGATGGATGACTTGTGAGTATAAATTTTATGTGTGAACCTGATTACATGTTCAAAATGTTATGCATGGACTTGGTTTCATCTCCAAAAGTTTATGTGCAAACCTGATTACATGTTAACAATGTTATTAGTGAACCATATCACGTGTTCAAAATGTTATGAATGGACCTAGTTGCATGTCTATATGTATATGTGTGAACTGAATTACACATTCACAATGTTATGTGTGAACCTGATTACTTGTTCACAATGTTATGCATGGACATGGAATCATGTCCATAAGTTTATGAATGAATATTATTACTAGTTCACTATGTTATGCATGTACCTAATTTAATGTTAAAAAGGTTATGCGTGGACCTGGTATCATGTCTATAAAGTTATGTGTAAACCTGATTAAATCTTCCAAATGTTATTCATGGACCTAGTTTCATGTCTATAAGTCAATTTGGGGGTATGATTCCTTGTCCTAAACATAATGAGTGAATGTGTTTGTACTTATAAATGTTCACAAAATTATAATCCCTTTTTATTAACACAAATTTCTTATTATATTTATACTTTATGCTTTCATGTATTATTTTATTTATTTCCTTAAGTTTCTTTCCAATTGAACTACCAGTATTTCTGAAATGATTTATATATATGATCTTGGATATGTAGGGCATGAAATTCAATTTTCATGACCGTGTTGTCATAACATTATGCACATGGTTATTATTATATATCTCCCTTTTGTCCCCTTACAGAGAATTATATCTCATCCATTTCTTATGTTTGCTTTCCCTGAGTAATGAAGAATGGTTTAAGGTATATGTAATAAATATGGATATCTTTAAGGGATATGTTGATGATCATTCACCATGATAGAATATTTTGACTCCAGGTTTCAAAAGACACTATACTATTATGATCCACATGAATTGATTTTTATAATGTATAAAATATTCATCTAAAAAGAAGTTATATGATGTATGTCAAGCCTGGGTCTCTATAAGTGAACAAATTGAATAATAATTTAGTAACTATTTGCTAGATGGGGATTTATTTGGAATGTTGTTGAAACATTGAGACCCGCCATCCCTACCAAAATTAAGATTATTTTTGAAAACCCCTTCCCCACTAAACAAAAGGTTATTACTGCTAAAGAATGGGTTCTACTGATAAAGAGGATGAAATAAAAAACCCTTGTTTGAAGGGGTAAATTATTTCTCACTAAAAATTGTGTGTGAATTGATAAAATTGTGTGAAAATTGAGGGGAATTTCATTAAAGTCTCATGGACACACTTTTTTTCACCAAGGGATGAAATTATATAAAAATAAAATTATTTGTTTGTATATCTTGAGAAACTTCTCAAACAATAAAGTCTAAAAATTATTGATTTATATGATAAGTGAAAGGCTTTATTAATCATGAAAAAAATACAGAAGGGAAATATTATTGTAGCCATTTTTAATTTGAAGATTTTTTTATGATTTTAGTTTATTCCCAACCATTATTGAGAATAATTATTGGTTTTGGGATGTTGTTTAAATTGATTGTATTCTATTAAGATGTATTATATAGTTTTGAGAGGTTCTAAATGTGCTTTGAAAAGACTATGATACTAGACTACCTTTTCAATTTTGAAATATCATGAGCATACAAATTTGGATAAAAATGAATGTATTTATTGAAAAATACCATTCAATATATTACTTTAGGATATTTAAAGAATAATGGGATAAATAATGAAAATACTACACTGGTATTGGGAGTATGACATCTCCACTATTAGAATTCATCATAACAGTTCTTAAAAACATTTCCTTTTCTAGATTGTAACACTTCTGATCATAACATATTATTTTATTTCTGAATTTTGGGCTTTGATAATAAATATTTTACTTGGAAAAAAATAAGTCTCTAACCAGGATTAATCCTTTCATTATAGTTCCCTGTTAAGAATAATCATTTTAATGACCAACATTACACATTACCTAGTAAGAAATTTCCTAGTTTCTGATGGGTGAAAAATACAGTTTACCAAAATTGAATATTTTAGTAAAGGAGAACATTAAAATGTAAAATATTTTGCTTATTTATTAAAATATCACATGTTAATTTTCATTCAAGCTATATGATGTATCAAGTATACCGACATGATGAATTAGTCAATATTTTATGGTATCAACAAAATAATGATAATCTAAGTTAAATATTTGTCTTTGCGTGAAGAATATAAATATATATATATATTAAATATAAAATATCATTGAGATTATAAAACGTTATTCTTAACCCCATAAATCACTTTAAAATTGAAAATTGATGCATGTTTATTTTTTTCGACATGTAATGTTTCCTATTTATTTTCTGTTGAATTTTACAAATGGATTTAAATTTATTTTTCTATTGACTGGATTAATTTTAAACCAAGATTTGGAATGTAAATTTGAGAATTTCAACACATAATAGTTTTTCCTTTTGATGGAATTTAAGTCTAAATAGTCATATCAAAAATTAAATTGTTTTACAAAATAGAATAAATTCAAATACCTAGTTTCATGAAATCCATAGGGAGTTGCGCAGTTACTGAAATGTTAGTGCTAGGCATGAACCTCAAGAATGAAGAGAATATAGGGTAAAAAATTGTTTTTCAAACCTTGTACCCATGGCCACATTACCATGGTAGGCATCTGAAGAAAATTACATATTTTATTTTCATCGATTCTGCATCGTTTCACAAACCATGAGCACATAATGCAAGCGGGTTCCAACATGATGTATTTTTTATTATTGATTTAATTATGGTTTGAAATACCATTCATCTTACCCATGATGCTCATTAATGGTTCTTAAATGAACATTTACCTTCTTTATTTATCTATTATCCAATCTTAATTTCTCTAAAACTGTAATACCCCATGTTTTTATGGATTTTTATTCAAATAATTTTAATTTAAATTTATGACGTACAATGAACTAAGTCAAACCATTATTTCACATTGAACGTATTTAATGTAAATCACATAGAACATTAACTTGTTATACACTACATATATCATCAAATTTTCTTTCATTACATGGAATAATGACTTCACATACATTACATGGAACTATGACTTGGCATACCTTACATGCAACACTGATGTTTCTACAAATCATCATTTTATTATTATTATTTTTTTTAAATGATTAAATTATAACCTAGATGATACAAATAGTAATATGAATCATAATAACTAAATTTAAAATTTTATTTGTAATGGTTTTATTTAAATAAAACATATTTATAACAAAATATATAATTTTTGTTAAAGACCTTATATGTTTTAAAATACAATTTTCTGAAATAGACTACTTTTCATATCAGTGTGTGAAAAGAAATAATATTAATTTTAAAAATATTTATAAATTTAATCTGATAAAATGAACTTTATTTTTCAATTTAAAATTTCAAAATTATATTAGCATTAATATTAGGGATTTTATTTGAGAAACAACCTTTTTTGGATGAATATTGAAAAATCCCAGATTTTATTTCAAATCATCATTTTCATGTAATTAATTTATAAGGATAAAATAGTATTTAAATTAGTTTAAAAGTTTAATTATCTAATATTTTTCTCAATTCATACATTTTATTTCATTGAGAACAATTTCACATTGAAATTTGATATAAAAAATTGAATGTTTTTACTTTAAAAACCCGCACTGTCGACCCAGCTATGGGATTAATTTTAAATTAATTTACTCCAATTTTGTGATTTAAATTTGGAAAAATTTTCTTACATAATTCGAATAATAATAATTTATAATTTAAAATAAGGTCAACTTATTCTTTGACTAGAAAGATTGTTGAAAGTGATTCAAATTAATTATATCAATTAAGGTGAAATTAAGCTTAATAAAGGTCTAAACCTTGACCTTCAGGCAAAAATTGACCTATAAACCTATCCAAAATACATTTGATACACATATTTATACCCTATACTACCTTTAATTTACATTTTATTGTTATTTTATCCACATTACAGATAAAAACATGGGTGGAATTATCTCTTAAAATATTAAAATAGTGTCACTCCTCTTTCCTTATAATAGGCCACCACCTATACCTCTTTTTCACACCGCTCCAACCACTTAGGATCACATAATAGTTTCCCAATAAACATCCCAAAATCCCTCAATTTCGCATTTAAGCATTTTTTTTCATAAAGTTTTCTATGGAAGTCTCTTGTTCACAATCTAATAAGTGTTACCAGATTAAGAGGTAACACATTCTATAAAATGCCTTCCATTTATTTTCATACTCCACCCCACCACTATCATTATTACATGATTGTACAATGACACCAGTATCATAAATATACAATTATGTTGTTATTATATAGGTTAAACACACACTTAAACACACCTCCACTAAATGGATAACGAACATACTATTTAGTTGTATAGATAACTTCTACCTCACAAAATGATGGTTGTTCATTTTTCCATTAACACTTGTCATGGTGGAAATTATGATGGAAAAATATGTTTATATATTTTATATATTATATTTATTATTTCC
This sequence comes from Viscum album, assembly GCA_963277665.1. Taxonomy (NCBI): domain Eukaryota; kingdom Viridiplantae; phylum Streptophyta; class Magnoliopsida; order Santalales; family Viscaceae; genus Viscum; species Viscum album. The sequence continues at coordinate 1,660,846,771 of OY728148.1, read as the reverse complement.
ATAATATTATATAATTATTTTAATACATATAACATTGTACGTTCCATTTGGTGATAATATGATAATTTCATTTCTGTAAGTGTGGACTACCCCCAATCAAAGCGATGGGGTTCATTCACACACTAAATAGAATGTATTAATTACAGGTTTAGTGATATTATATGATATATATAACATTATAATCATACTGTAATAATAATATATATATATATACATATATTTTATTTTCATTCCTTCTTTTAATAATATAATCAAAACAAAAATAATGTTCACGCATACGGACAAATTACCATATCCATGAATGGTGTAATACTTTTCATAATTCATTTTTATATATATTATTATAATAAAAATATACTTTATATAAATTATATTTATATCATAGTATTAATTTATTAATAATGATATAAGTATAATTACCAATGATATAAAAAATCAAGACACATGCAAAGAACAAATAGTATATTATACGAAGTGAAACCATAACATAGAATGGTTAATATGTAGATAATAAAATGTTATAATAAAGCCATATATGATATAAGATATTAGAATATAGTTATATAAGGATGTATAATAAAATAATATATATTTTACTCGTGGTTTGAAGGAGTGTGAAAAGAGTTAAGATACAATGTAAGGAGGTTTTATCCCACTTTGTTTCTATTAGATACATGCTATAATCACCACTATTTACTTTTTTGTAGTGGATGTACATACCATGATTTTATTATATGTATATTTTACATAAATTTATTATTGTTCACATTTCCCTTTTTTGATCTTTCATTCATGGGGGTCTTGTTTCAAAAGTTACTAAATCTGTAAAACAATATTATGTTAATTTTCCATTTTTGAGACTCATGTTTTTTTATTCAACTATTTTTTTTGAGGTGTATATACTTCCACATTACAAGTTATATCACAAAAATTAATATTTTCATGATATATTTTTTTCGTTTATTTTACTTTTCTAACATGGAGTGTATGATCCCACGTTACCATGTTATAAGTGTTTATTGAGACAATCTCATCACATTTAAATATTGTTTTTGTGTATGCTTCCTTCAATGAAATGTTATGGTCATATCTCAAGAATAATAATTAGATTACTTATACTATGTTTTTTAATGATATATCCATATATAGGTACCATTTTTTAACTCTTTGGAAATTAAGATAACATTTTTATTTAAAATATTACGATCTCTCTCTCTGGTCAGAAATCTATTTTATGTAAAAACAATGTTTCAAAAAATGTTTTCATAATATATTTGAAGCCAATTTTCATGGAAAAATGACTTTAAGAACGCATTTTGATTTTCAATGATTCATTTATATGTTTGAGAAGCTATTTTCAATGAAAAATGTTTTCAATATTTTTTATGTTTTAAAAATCATTTTTCAATGATGATAAGATATTTTCATCATGAAATAATTTTAAAATATATTTTGTAATTATTTTTCATATAGGATATCATATTTTCGTGTTATTAATTACTTTTTGAAAAATTTATTCAATGATTCCAGACATATTTTTTCGTCAAATGGATTATGTTTTTATGGATGGATGTTAATGAAACCTGTTTCTCTTTTTAGGGCTATATGATTTTAAAAACTGCTTCTTATCACAGGTTATGTTTATGATGAAATGATAATGAAACTTGTCTCCTTAAATAGTTTATGATATTAATACATGTTTATAATACACATTTCATTTAATTCGTTATGATAAGATTATTTATGATCATGTGGAACAAGTATGTATGATTTTAGTATGATATGAGTGAGAGATATATCTCCTTACAATGCATTGGGTAATGATTTATATCTCATGAGATATAAGTAGATGGTATTGGGAGGAAACCATGAATATTAATATGTTTATGGTAGTTAGCCTTACCTACCATGATCATATGAGGAGTGAGATAATGATATAAAGATGACCATGTGAGTGAACCATGACTACCATGATGGTATGGAGAGTGAACCCATATTTATATGATGGTCTCGATATTTATGACTCGACTACTATGGAAATTATTATATATGATTTTGTGTCTTCCACAATCCCATGTTTTATTCTAATGTTATAATTTCACAGATTTTATTCTCTATTTATTTATGATTTATGCATTATAAACTACCATGATTTACTCCATGATTCATGTATATGATCTTTGATATACACAGTATGATATTATATCTTCACGATCTTGTTATCATGACCTTATGGTCATGATTATGCATACATATATCCCTTAATGACCCTTACTGAGTATCTAATCTCATAAATTTTATGTTTTATTTCCCCCAGGATATGAAGATATGTGTAAGGTTTGACGTGTCTAATAAGGGTTCTAGTCAAGAAGAACATAGTGGGAGATAATGTAACTTACACATGTAGTAGTTTTTATTATTTCCATGTTTCTAAATGCATTAGGCTAATAAGATCTTTGGGAGTATGTCTAAATTTTTTTTTATATTACGCACAATTTATGTAATGTTAATATATTAAAAGTTAGGGTTTCTATATAGATAACAGAAAAAACCCTCAGTATGAGACACTCCTTGGTTATCCCCTAGGATTAGTGAGGTTTTCTTCATCTAGTGTCTGATTTGACCTTCATTCACCTCATTGAATATAAAATTATAATTATAATATTCTACCTTCCTCAATACTCTTTTTTTCCTTCTGTATTTAATGTTATTTAAATGAGAAATAATACCACAAATTTTCAAGGAATTTATCTATTATTATATTTTCTCATTACTCTGCTTGATTCAAATCCTAATAATGGATGAGTGAAGTATACTAAGAATGAGGAAATTATTATATGGTTTTTACATTAATAAATCATCAATTTATTAGATATGTCATTATGTCATGCACTGAATACTTTATGCATCACCATTTAAATGAATAACTAATTATTTATAACAAAATGACTTAAATAAAATATTTAATTTGAAATTAATTGAACTATTTTAGGTTAATCACATTAAATTGATCCACCCATTTAGGTGATTTGATTATATGCCTATGACTAATTCATCATTTAGAAATTTAAATCACCCACTTTTGGTATATCTTTTCATGCCTTGATTATAATGATTTTCTTATTCTTTAACCACATTTGAGGTGTGTTGGATTAGAGATAATGTAATATATTATTAAATTAAATTAAATGAATTTGTTAAGATATACATCCCCACATATTATAATAAAACCACATATGTGGTTTGTTGTATTATCCAATAAAAAGGGGAAATCACATGTGAATATTGAATTTTTGAATCAATGTATACATTCATGTGCTTCCTTGTTCCTAACAAATAAATTGGAAAATGGAAGGATCATGATGAATCATATCTATCTGAAATTGATAAATCCCCTAACCTAAGATATAACGTTTTTCATGCATGGTCAAAAATTCCTATGTAAAGTTAACCTAGAACCTTATTACCTCTTCTTTAAAGATTGGGATATAATTATGAGTGAATTTTTTGTTTATTTACATTGAATTGATAACGGCTTGGGTGTTTAGAATACCCTATATGGAATATTAAATGAAAATTGTAAAATGAATTATTACGATTTGAGAGATATAATGTCAATCTTGGTTGAATTCCTTGGTTTAGGGATCATAGGTTAGGTGTGACACCCTGTAGATTGAACAGTACTGTGATCCTATTTGGAGAACGGATAGGTCAAGGGCTTATAGGTCAGATGGGATACACTGTGGCTAGAGTGATATTAGTTTCTCCCCTATATAACACCTTGGTTTCGGGATCATAGTGATTATGGGATCACCGTATACATTATCATTACTGAGTGGCCTTTGATAGGTTTATTAGACATGATGTTTCGCAACAATTTGGTTTAGGATTCTATATATGATTATTCATATAATTTATTGGTCTTTTAAGGAATATAACTGTGATCCCCTATATAGATTCTTGGTGTTATACCCATTCATAAATAACGAGACTTATAATACCATTATTAGTATTACTATTATATGTGGATTTCTTGTAGTTAATCCTTGGTTCCCCTCTATTTCATATATGCAACTACATGTATTTTTGTTACATATATGAATATATATAATTGAAAGCATGTTCAAAAATATTTTGTCATAGTCTAAAGAAGGTATTGTTGACTAGGTGACCTTGAGGAACTGATGTCTGATATGAATATATATATTTATTAACCACCTTATTCTCTATACATGAATAATAATATATTTTATTATCAAATATTGTATTTCATTTTACAACAATGGTGGTGGGATATTATGTTTATCTCAAACCCTATCTGTGTTGCTTTTTCGTACCCAAGGTGACATCATGGTTAAAAGAATAGGATTCTAGAATGTGTTATGTACATCAAACATGGATATGGGATCTTAGGATTAGAATACTAAGAAGGTTCTCTTGATGCTCATGGGGAAAGCCTTCATGATTTAATTTTTTTCTTTAAGCATGAATTGTCTTTCATTTAGAATGTATGCATGTTTCCCATTGATATTGACATTATATCATTATATATATGATATTGTTTATGGATTTGTTTATCAATTATTTTTTATGATTTATTTTTACTTCTATTCATTTATACTAGATTTCTTTTTTGATTTATTTATTATGTACCAATATGCTTCTCAGATAATGTGTGTATAGTATCCCCACCATACAATAATTATACCCTATATTCTAGTCAATAGCCTCTTGAGTACAAGGATATTTTTCTATGGTCATGTGACTGACTAGATTGAGAAGCCGTCTTATTGGATCCCAGGTTATGATGTTACAAATTGGAATCAAAGACAACTTCCATTTTCATTTACCATACTATTTTTGGAAGGTAGATAGTGGAAAATGAATGTGTTGGAACTATATTTGTATATCGTATCTAGCTATGGCCATCCCACAGACGATGGAATGGTTAAATGATCTAGGTTGGGACTATTTTTTGTGATTTTTATCATTTCAATTTATAATTATTTCACATTGAGTGATTGATGAACTTATTACTATTTTACAATTTATGATATTATAGTATTTTCCCCATGGATTTGTATGGAATTTAAATGATTTTACTTGTATCATTATATGAACATAATGATTCCCATATTTTGTATATGTCATGCCATGTAGATTTTATTTTTTAATAAAATATATATATTAGAGTTATCATGTATGATTTAGAATCATGCTTATATGTATACAGTGTTTAGGTACTTTATTTTATTTCATACCTATATATACTTTGTGGGTATTAATTTAAAACTTTAATTGTAGTTTATGCTTATGTTGTACATTTTCTTTCCTACTATTACTCATGACATTACATAGAATGACTTGTAATAAGAATGATATATAATTTGTAAATAAAGTTTCTTCATCAACTAAAATTTTGGTTCCCAAAATAACTTGATGGGGGAAACTTAATTTAAAAATAGTGACATTATTAAACCCTAGAAAATTAGTCTCATGGGATGAAATAATCCTTGTTGTCATTAAATGGGTGACAATAACAATTTTTATTGATAATTGGCCTTTATAAATTTGGAATGGTGACCTATATTATCAAATCATTATATAAAGTCATGTTATATTATGAGAATGAATATAAATATCTTTTTTAGTAACTTGAATTCCTATTATATATTATAATGGAAGGTAAAATTATGACCAAGGATTGGCAATTCAGGCAATTGGACCTTTGTATAATGATAATGTGGTTAAAATTTTCCTAAAAAAAGTATTTATTTGGCTATGGAACTCAAACTTGACTCAAATTGAGTTGTTTAGTCAAAAAGTTTATTCTTACAAGATAACACCACATCGGTTTTTAAAAAAATTATTAATATATAAATGTCATTGGGATTTATTTAAATCAACCAAGAATAGTATGATGGGACCCTCATAGTTCACCAACATTTATTATGCCTTTTGTCACATCCTAAAAAATAAAATTAGTTTATTTTATTATTTCTTGGTTTCAGTTTGCCTCGGAAAAGTGAGGGATGAGCGTTGGTGAAAATATTTTTACATTTAACAACTTTTATGGGTTTCAAACTGGTGCATGGGCACTATGCAGTTGTTTGTAAATGTTTGGTCATCCCAAGTGCTAGTGCGGTTCCCTTATGTGTAAAATAAATAAATATTTAAGAAATAAAATTTAGTAAGTGTCTAAAACATAATAGTAATAATATTATTACGATGAAAAAAATATTATTATTATTAAAAATGCTACTAATTTTATATTATTAAATTGTTATTAAATTATTTTATAATATTTTTATGATTAAAATATTATTTATGTTTTTTATTTAAAATTAAATGAATAAAATTATGATTATGATTATTTTTATTTTTATTTTGTTATCATTATAATTATTATTATTAAGAAATTTTGTGATTTTGTTATGATTATATTCCCATAAATATAATAATTATGAATATAATTATTTTTATAATGATTATCATTAGAAATAATTTCTTATTATTTTTATTGTCTTTTTATTATTATTATTAAAAAATAAAAACCCTAGTGGTGGTGTCACTCCCCTCTTCTCCTGTTCACGACACACCACCCACACCCTATGGGCTTCTTCTACATGGTGGTCCCCTACTCCCTCTCCAACCATCTCCAAATATAGACTGACCCCCCCCTTCTTTGCATGCCTCTGGGGAATCTGAACAACCAATCTGGCCCACCTCCTGTGCACCAGACCCCCTTACCAATGATCCTCCTGCAAACCCAACACCCGTCTGGTAGTCGTCCCTCCTCACAGCATAGCTGACCCCCCATCTTCACCCATTTGTTGCATTTTTATTGATTTTTTTAGTTTAGTTTAACTTGTTCAAACAAAAATGGTAGGGGTTCAGGGTTTTTCATTTTTCTTGAATGCTTCAGGTTGAAGTTCTTTCTTTGGGATGTACTCTTACATCTCTTTGAGTTTCATTCCATATGCACATGTTTTAGGTTGAACATTTTTGTTTTTCTTTTATAATTCATTCCATTGATGTTTTTGGATTTTTATATAATATATAAATGTGATTCTCATGCTTTTGATATATTTTTTTGTCTTGGTATGGTGATTTTAGGTTGTTGAAAAATTGTCAATTTGTGTTTTCAAAGGATTTCTTATATGTGACTACATTCATATGCATTCAAGGTGTTTGATAAAATTTCTATTATTCTCTAAGTATTACATCGAGCCATTTTGTTTTATTTAACCCTTGAAATATTTTGGTATGTTAGTATAAATTTTATTGACATAGATTAATGTAAAAATTGGAATCCTTTTGGTTTAGAGGAAAAATTGTAATGCATTTGAAAGGGTTTTTATGGTTTTAATAGAAGTTTGGTAAGATTAATACAATTGTGTAGAATAGTTCGGTTTGGATCCTTGAGTGTTTTGGTAAAGCAGATTTAAATGAAGTATTTATAGATTGAGCCATTTTATAATTGAAATGTATTTTGGTTGTTTTGATAAGTATTTGTCCCTCTTTTTCTTAAACGTTTTTCAGTTTTTGAATCACAAAATGGTTCCTTTGTTTGGATTAATTTTATTTTAGGGTATTATTATGTTTATGGATTCCTTTTTTTATTAAGGTTTGTTGGTCACTTCTTTGTGGTTTTGAGTTTCCGTGATCAAGGTGACATATTTACATATTCATAGGTAAGTATATATATATTTCTGTGTGGGTTCCCCCTTTATTTTTATAATCATCCATGTAAGAGAATATATATGTATGGGGCTAAGAGTTCTTATGTATACATGTGGAAATGAATACGTAGGTGAGTGGATATGGGTATATGCATATAACAATATATGTAAGGATATCCTTGCACACGCTCATGGCCATGAGGGTGTGTGCATATGGGCTAGGTTTCCTTATATGTATGCAAAGATGTATATGCTCTATGGGGGAGTATCATCTCTTAGTTAGAAAGCACCAAGGTTTGAATGTTCTATTTTGTTCCAATATGAGGTAGTTTTCCCTATGCATTAACCGTTATATTTAATGAAAGATTTATTTCATTCTTTTCAAGCCATTATTTAATCTTATCTAGTAGTGAATCGTTTTTAGAATAATGTTTTATTATTAAATTGAGTGATTCCAACATTATATATGAATATCATGATTTTTTTATTAAATTTTCATACCATGTTCTTTGGGAAATTGTCCTTTGGCCATTGAAAGGTGTTTTAGATTTAATATAGTGGCTTGGGTTTTTTAAATGAGTGTCTATGTGGATTCTGGTTTTCCAAAGTGGATTGTGTTGGTTCTTTTTGAAATGATTTATTTTTAAATGATTGCTGGAGGCCTGTTTAGATCTTTTTTTAAAATTAATTACTTTGAACACCCTATTTGGAATGCACCTCTTGTATTGTTTAATGTTTATGGGAATTGGTGGTCCTCGGATAAGACTTCCCTCGTGTGTTGATGGTTGAATAAAAGTGGGGGAAATCCATTTAAGTGATTTGGGGGTGATTGTATTGTGTGTGTTGATAGTGTAAGATGAAAATGTAGGTGTTGGACTCCTTGGTTGGTATTTGTTGGATCTCCCCTCTTTTTGTCTGAATATGGGAACATAGTATAGAAAGGTAATTTTTAGTGAGAAATTGATTCACTAGTTTAGATTACACACTATCTAGTGGCACATAGGTAGGGGTTATTTTGTTATCATTGCAATGGGATTGGGCCCTCTATCCTGCCAAGTAGGGTGAAGATTGGGTGTTTGGGAATTATGATATCATCAGGTTTGACATTCCTCTATGATGAGTCCCATGTATAGTATATTCAAGATTATTCATAAGATACTAGGTTCTCCCATGTTTTCATGTACTTATTTATATGTCGTAGATATTTTAGGTACATGTGCTAGTTGTTTACTCTTGTGTGGGGTTTTTTCATTGCTTGTGTTGTATGTTTGTTGATAATTTTTCCTTTAATAGTGTAACATCTTACTAATGGTGATAAAATGGTATCAATAATTTATCGGAAAAGGTTTTGAAAATGGTTTACAATTCCTTCCTCCCTTTTTATGTAAACATAACATCCTCTAAATTTCCAATAACTACATCATAAAAAGGGAATCGGGTTTTTAATTGAAATAGGGTAATGGACCTTGATTTGTTTTAAGAAAAAAATGTTTGAAATTCTAGTTTTATACATTTTATTTCAAAAAAGAAATTGATGGATGTATTATTTAATGAAAATTAATATAATAATACATTGTTTCAGCACACCTACTGAGTCTTAATACTCATGCATAAATATTTTTCTTTTATTGGCATCAGTGGTTGAACCTTTCTCGGATTTAGTCACCACATTGTGATGTAGGTTTGAGGTTGATGGTGTCCCATAAAGTCACATACAGTTATAAACTACTTTATTTTCACGTCTCTTCTAGTTTTCATTTTCATTGTTCTATTTTATTATTTATATATCTTCTATTTTTGGTTCAAATAATTCCCACCTAGTTAATTTTGTTTCTCAATAGTAGTTTTCAGTACAAGGGGATTGGGAATGACCTTCGAGCCATGTCACGGTTCAGCTCAGGTGATCAGTTCTTGGTTGACATACATTGGTTCATGTGAAAATGGTATAAAAGGAGGACCTTGATATTTGGGGTGTCTAGTAGATGAAGATTAGGATTATCGGGACCCAATATGTATGTTACGGGTCAATGCTTGATCACCAACACTCATGATGAGACCAAAGATAACAAGGATAGTCTAGGTTTTGAGTATTTTGACTTTTTTTTTGGATTGAGGGATGACAATAGAGGTGACTATGTGTCATGCTATGACCCCACATGGAGTAGTGAGCCATGTAGAGCCCAGGTCACTGGTTCAATGTCCTCTTAGTGTTATGTCTTACATGGGATGTGGCCCACTACCACATCATTAGGTTAGGCATAAAAACTAGTTCCTCATTTCGGTATAGTTTAGTGTATGTTGTGTTTCATTATGGTTTTGGTTGGTGTAAGTGTGTGGAAATTGAATGTTTTTCTGGAAATGGAAAAATAAATTTTAAAATAGTTTTTTTTCTACAAATGTTTTTGAATTGGTAAAATATAGGTTTTTAGAAAACTTTTTTTTCTTTTGTTTGTATATGCATGGATTATGTTCCTGTTACCCTTGGCTTGGGGTGTTGCTTTTGGTTGTGTTTATGTTTTTTCAAGATTCGAGGATTGTTGTGTCTTCTTGGTATGTTTATTATGATTGAGTTTTGGATTAATTCTGGTTTCGATTTTGGTTTTTCAGGTTGTTCTAAATATTCTGCCAAGAAATGTCCCCAAAATTTGTTAATGTGTCATGAAAAATTCTATTTTTTATCATGTGTTACTTGTATTTAGATTCATTTGGGTTCTGTTATGGTTAGTGAAGCAGTTTAATGATAGTGGAGAATGAATTCATGTGGTTCGGAACCCCTGAGTTTGTTAGAGTTTGTATTGTTTTGGGTTTAGTGGAGGGTCCAGCCATGGACCATTGGAGGTGGTTGTCTCATCATAGATGGAGTTGGGATAATGTGGGAGGTTTTCAAGTCTGTATTCATACAATAGATAAAACTCAATGAGGTGAAGGTGAAAGAAGGTAAGACCCTGTCTATAGTTAACAAGGCCAGTGGTTGGTGAAGGCATGAGTTGACCTCTTCAAGGAGTTTTCATTCATGGAAAAAGTTATAGGAAAATCTAGTTCCTCTCATAGTTTGTGAGGGTACCCCATCTGGTGAGCTAGGTGTACTGGAGGAACCCATTTATGAGGAATCTATTTTGTTGATGTCAACATTTATTTCATCAGACCACTTCCTGATGTGGCATCAATATGGTAAGTTAGAGCATTCTAAGCCGTCTTGTTTTATCCATTCAAAGACATATGGTTATTGTGGTCAGTCAGGTAACTAGGGAATGTTATTTAATTAATGTCAATCAAGGAAGGAGTTTGGATCTGAGGATGACAGTTTTTTATTGTGAGGAATATGTTTCATCATCCATTATATCCCCAACATCAGTTATTTGGGTGAAGTAGGCACACAGTCACAAGTTGCTGGATCTATGAAGCCTCGGTCCTGGTTTTGTGTTCAATGATGTGATTACAACATTTAACAATTTTTTTGATTAGGTTTTCTACTTTTTAGATTTTTCTTATAGTGTAATTATACCATTTTCATTGAATATTTTGATGGAATTGTTCCATTAAAATCTAACCAATTTCACCTATTTAAAAGTTCCCCCTTTTAAATATTTTGTTCTCCATGAGTGTTTATGTTGTGCTCATTTGAAGATATTTATGTTTGGTGGAATTGATGGATAATGTTTCCAGTTCTTCATTTGTTTTGAGTTTCTTTCATAAAGATACCCCTGTTATTAGGGTTTTTTGGATGGTGTCTAATGTTTCTAGTTATGATAATGGTGTTGTTTTGTTCATGATAATGAAATTGGACTGGTTTATGAAGAGAGTTCCCTAGTTCCCAATTGGTTAATGGTGTTGTTTTGCTAGTGTGGAGGGGATGAGTTAGTTCCTAAGGACCCAGTTTATTGTCTTTCTTCAGTAATGGGGTGTTTTTTAAGTCCATATGTTGTTTGTTGGGTTTTCAAGTTTTTTTATTATCTATGTTTTTGTGGTGGGAAGAAAACCCTTGTGTTCTCCCCTTGTTGTGGGATGTGGTTTCATCTACTTTGGTTGGGTGTGACTTGGGAAATAAATAATCACCCAAGAAAATCCATGTTTCTTCTCATTCTATTCAGGCATGAACTCAATTTTTGACTAACTTTTTTCTTGGTGACTTTCTGGGGGTAGAATGTTTTGTGGTGGGGACAAATGTGACACCCTGACCTTAAATTTTATTTAATTTTATTATTTCTTGGTTTCAGTTAGCCTCATAAAAGTGAGGGTTTAGTGTTGGTCCAATATCTTTTAGGTTTAAAAATTTTGTTGGGTTTCATATCAGTGAACTGTTTCTTTATGGTTGGTGGTAAACGTTTGGTTAGAAAAGGTTCTAATGTGGTCTCCTAATGTTTAAAATAAATAAAATTGTATTAAAATAAAAATTATTAAGTCGTTAAAACATAATATTAACAATATTGTTATGATCAATGATATTATTATTGTTATTAAGAATAATGATAATGTTTTATTATTAAATTTTAATTACTAGCATTCGTAATATTTTTGTGATTAAATTTTTATTTATATTCTTATTATTTAAAATTAAATTAATAAACTTATGGTTGTCAATATTATTTTTTTATGTTATTATCATTATCATTATTAATTTTAAGAAAATTGATGATATTGTTAGGACTATATTCTTGTTAATATGATTATTAAAAAATTAATATTATTATGATTATATTGAGAATTAATTTATTGATCTTATTATTATTATTAATATTTTAATATTATAATTTTTAATAGTATTATTATAAAAAAATAATGAGAATAAGGGGGATTCTCCCCCCTCATCCTCTCCCGTTTGTGGAACATCACCCACCCCCCATGGGGTTCCCCTCTACGGAGACCCCATTCTCTCTCTACAGCCGTCTTCGGTGTGGCCCAAATACCCATTCCAAGTGTGCCTTTGGTGTACCCATACCATCTTAATGTTGTGGATTCATCAAACACAACCCCCCATCCCAGTGCCCCTTCGGTGATCACAACCCTCATCTGGCATCAATCCCTCCTCACGGCAGAGTCAACCTTCCATATCCCCCCCCCCTCAAGTGTGTTTTTATTGTTTTTTGGTTTTCTTCATCTTGGTCAAACCCAAATGGTAGGGATTTATGGTTGTGAGTTTTTATTGAATTCCAGGGGGTGTGGTTTATTCATTGGGGTGTACTCTTCCCTTTATAAGAGTTTCGTTGAATATTTACATTTTTTAGAAGGTAAATTCGTTATTTTACTTCTAATTCATTCCTTTGATGGTTCTGGTTTTTTAAATAATATAAAAATGTGATTCTCATTCTTTTTAAATATTTATTTGTCTTTTTATGGTGTTTTTATGTTGGGAAAAATTTGTGAAAGTTTTTTAAAAATGATTTCTTATATGCGACTACAAGTATATGGATGCAAGATGTTTCATAAAATGCATATTGTTATCTAAGTATGAAATTGCGGCCTTTTAGTATTATTTTACCCTGGAAATATTTTTTTAAGTTAGTATCATTTTTATTGATTTGGATTAATGTGAAAATTGGGTTTCTTTTTTGGTTTAGAGGCAAAAGTGTAATGTTTTGAAATGGGTTTTCATGGTTTTAAGTACATGTTGGTTAGATTCTTACAATTCCATAGAATTGTTGAGGTTTGTTCCATGTGTGGTTTTATAAAGTTGGTTAAAATATATTATTCAATGTTTGACCCATTTTATAATTGAAATGTATTTTGGGTGTTTTGACAACTATTTGGCCCTGTTTTTCTTGAAACTTTTGTTGGTTTTTTAAAAACACCTTGGTTCGTTTGCTTAGAGTACTGATATTTTTGGGTATTATGATGTTTATGGATTCCATTTTTTTTAATTAAGATAATTTGGTCACTGCTATGTGGTTTCAAGTCACCAGGTCTAAGGTGAATCACCCACATATGCATAGGTAAGTGTATATATATATAGGATCCCCCATTATGGGTATATTCATCCGTGGTAGTGAACATACATGTATAAGGATATGTGTTCCAACGTATATATATTGAAATAAATATGCAAGTGAGTGGATATAGGTATATCCATATAGGGATATTTGTAACGATCCCCTTGCATATGTTCATGGCCATGCATGTGTGTGAAATAGGGCAAGGTTTCTTAATTAGTATGTGAAGATGCATATGCTCAATGGGGGCATAACATCTCTCAGTTAGAAATGTTGAAGGGATGGATGTTTTGTTTGGTTCCACTATGAGGTTAGTTTCCATATGCATTAGCCTTTAAATTTAAATAATTATTGATTTCCTTTATTTACCTTTATTTAATGTTAGATAGTAGTGTATAGTTTTTATAATAAATTTTTATTCTGAAATTGAGTGATTTCATCATTGAACATGAATTTCATGAGATTGTTTATTAAATTTTCCAACCATGTGCTTGGTTAAATACCGCTTTGGCCTTTATAAATGTGTGTTGGATTTCAAATGGTGACTTGGGTTTCTAATATGATTGTCTAAGTGGATTTTGGTTTTGGAAAGTGGCATGTACTGTTTCTTTTGGAAATTATTTACCACTAAATGGTTTCTTGATGAATGTTTGGTACTTTGGTAAATGAAATAATTTGAAACCCCTTACTAGGATTACACTCTTTCCTTGTTGAATGTTTATGTTAATGGGGGTCCTTGGATAGGATTTCACTCATTTCTTGATGGCTGAAGGCAATATGGATAAAATTCCTTAGAGTGATTCAGGTGGAATTTTTTCTGTGGGATGATGGTGTAAGATGAAAATTCATCTGTTAGATAGCCTAGCTATAATTTTTTAACTCACAACATTTTTAGTATGAACATGGGAATGAAAAATAGAGACATATTTTTTGGTTAATGATTTATGCACTAGTTTATATTTTTCATTAGATAGTGTCCAATAGTAGGGTGTTAATTTGTTATCATTGCTATGTGATTTGAACCCTCAGTCAGGCCAAGTAGGGCAGCGATCAGACGTTTGTGTGTTATGATATCATCAGGTAGGGTCTTCCCTTGAGACGAGTCACATGTGTAGAATGTTCAATATTATTCACGAGTTCCTAAGTTCTACCATGTTTCCATGTACTTATTTCTATGTGGAAGATGATTGAGAGGAATTTACTAGTTTTTTACTATTGTGAACTCTTCTTCCATTGGACGTGTTGTATGATTATTGGTCTTGTTTCGTTGCATAGTTTGTATCATTTCTAAAGATGATAAAATGGTTTCATGTAATTATGGGAAAATGTTTTGAAAATGTTTTACCCTTATATACTACCTTTTTAGTTTAAAAATAACATCCTTTAAAATTTCAATGCTAACTTCTCAAAAAGTGAATCGGGATATTAATTGAAAAAGGGAAATGGAAAGTGATTTGTTTTGTAAGGACTTGGATTTTTTCATGTAAATTTTTTTATTTAAATGAAAATATTACGAGTCTTCTGAAATTGACGGCGCATGATTCTGTGGCCTGGTGTGCATGGAATTAATTTCTGAACATTTTATTAGGTATATTAAATAAACATGAAAGTGAAATTTTGTAACTATTGAACCGTTTCTCAGAATTGAAATCTAAGGACATCGTTGAACTTGCATCACTGATTTTCACTTAAGAAGACCTTCACCTTGACCGTAGTTGGTTGAGGGTAGAAGTTAATTTTTTGTATTTTCTTTTGGAGAGTTAAAAGAAAGTAATAAAAATAAAACAATACCTTTTATTTTTATTTTAAACCTCCCATTTGAATTCTTTGTGGTGGGGACCACTTGAACACCCCTTCAATGTGTGTTAAACCTTAGAATTCAACAAATTAAATGTGCCAACATTAATAGAATTAATAATCATTACTCAATTAAAAATAGATCCTCACCTTTTGGTTGGGAAAAATAGTGCAAAAGGGGAGAGTGTTGGTGAACTTGGAAGAGTATCCTCCAAACGAAGAACCTATCCAAGGGAGAGCATTCTTCGGATCAAGAAAATGGAACCGACATTGGAGCATTTTGTGGATGAAATTTACGTCGGGTTTTCATCATCTTCATCTCCTTCCACACACAGTCTCCAACAAAATGATCAAGGTAGGGTTTCTTTATTATTGTCTTTGTGGTTTCACGTTGATTCAATTCACTTGAACCACAAGCTGCCAACTTAACATGGAGGGTGCAGACCAAACATACACGAAATGATCCCTCTGCAATACTTCTATATTACCATGATTGTAGTGGGCCGCGATGACGGTAGTGGCCCAACCACACCACCGAAGGAGACCGCAACCCATCAGTCATGGCAGAGGAAGGTGCCGGCTGGCACCCGACCGACTGCATGAAACCGGGGGGGCGGGACAAATCCGCACAACCGGTAGAGAAGGAGGATATGGCCCGTCGGCCAAAACGGTGGGAGGATAGAAACCATAATGTCAGCTAACCAAGTGGAGGTAGGGCGGCGCACGTCTACATCATCGGTTGATCAGGAGGCCGCGCCCTGTCAGCCGTGGCGGAGAAGGGTGGCAGCCGACATCCGGCCAGCCGCATGGTGAAGAGGCGGTGTGTGTCCGCATCACTAGAGATCGAGACCACAAATACATGGCCACAGAGGAGGTCGGAGTACAACGGTCATCTGGCCAACCGTGGTGGAGGAGTGGTGCATTTCCACGCCACTGGATGGAGGGTCGACTGTTTTTACCGGCGAGTCACATCGAGCGGGACCTCTTCGGTGGGTCATGCGAGCCAGCAACGTGACCGAACAACCCTTTAGACATTTGGGTTATCTGGGGGCGACTCCCCTCCCAAGTGTTGGCTAGGGAGGACCCCTCCATGGTGGGACACGTGACCGCGGGCCGCCCTAGTGGGTTGCGCCTAGCGCCGGCCAGGTTGTGCCAAGCGGGCCAGGCCCAGGTCAGCCGGGTCAGTCCAATCGGGTTGGACTGTACCCGATCCCATCTGGACCAAGATACACCTTTTTGGCCATATCATGAGAACCTGGAGTCTGTTTGATGAACCGTCTTTGGCACCAGAATCCTTGGATTAAGATGGACATTTTTTTATAATCCACCAATGTTTTGGATACTGTTGGGGTATAGCCGGGTTGGATTTAACCTGAATCCAACTAGGCCCTTGGATCATAAATGCTAAAAACTTACAGACCAGACATCTGATTTATGCACCGTCTATTGCGTTGGTTCCCTTATGACGTGACTGACCAATGGGATACTTCTTCGTGGGAATTTTTTGAAGTTGATGTATCGAAGAATGGACCGAGGAGAAGATCCTCCTAGAATCACACATTCTTAGTGCGGCAACCCTATAGCTGGCTGTACTTGAGAAGTCTTTATATCCTGTGTGGGTCATCATCAAATCCTGTGTGGGTCAGCGCTCAGTGATATTGTGTGGGTCAGTTCATACCGATCTTATGTGGGTCATCTCCAGCTCCGATGAGGGTCATCTTCAGATCTTGTGTGTGTCATATCCGATCCTATGTGGTTCAACAACAGAGTTTCTTGACGAAGTAAGATGATCTAGCTTACAAATAATCATCTATACATCCGTACAAATGTTATATCTTGTGTGAGAGGAGTCTTTATCTTTGTGGTAATTTTTTGTGGTGTTTCCTTCATGGTACATACATTTTTGGTGATACCTATGTTTTTTTCTTCTAAGTTGCGTCACCATTATGGTACTTACCCTTGTGTTGTTACCTTCGTGGTATTATTTCATTCATGGAGCAGTTGTGATTTTCGATAAAGATTTGAGCCTCGTGTTTCCTTAGTAACGAGATGGGTATACTTGATAACATAGGTATATGTATGGACATATGCCTATATATGGTGGACTGCTGTTTTCGTACTTTGGGGCCTATCCTTTGTGGATTTTGAGAGACCTTCTGGTGTCTCAGTGTCCCTACTCAGTATCATTATACTCACCCCTACATGGGCTATGCCCATACCTTGTTGTGTCTTATGTAGACGATAAACCACATTGATCGAGGGTGAGGGTACCCATACTGGAGGCTGCTCAGAGGTGGTCCTTAGATGAGGAATACCACAAAAATGATCGTTTGAGAGTTGTACCAACCTCACTAGTAGGATCCTTGGTAGGTGTTCATAGGAGCTGTTTGATGTTTTTCTTGTACTTTTCTATTGGGGTTGTATTCTATCCCCTTTACATACTGTACACTCTCTTTTTATTATATACTTTACTTTGTGCACATATCTTGCTATGTGCTTGGTTTTGTGAGTTTACAGGTAATAAAGGAAATGACTTCCAGATTATAGATATATTCCATTCTGGTGCTCATCTCCGGCTCCTTTCCTATGGAAGGCAGGCTTTGGGTAGTCACGACATAGGCCCCAGGGGACATGCTATGACATGCTTTAAGAAGAAAATGTAGAAAACCATGTTTTATACATTGTAATTCAATATTTAAATTTATTTATCATTTATATAAAGGAAATTCATAGTGGTGTATATTTTTTTGGGCATTCCCACTAAGTTATAACACTCACGCCTATAGTTATATTTATATTTTTTTTATTTGTTGTTTTAACCTTTCTTAGATTCAGTAACCATAGTGTGATGTTGGTTTGAGGTCGGCAGAGACCCATTGGGTATCTTGAAGGTATGTACAACTTTATTTTCTCACTACTGAAATTTTTTGTTTTCAATGTTCTATTTTTTTATTTATTTTCCTTTTATTTATGGGGGAAATAATTCCATCATATTTAATTTTGATTAATGACACTAGTTTCCAGCCTCTGGGGAACGAAAACGCCCTTCGGTCCATGTCGTGGGCTGATGTGGGTGATCGGTTTAGGTTTAAACTGGTTTGGTTCATGAAAATTTGTATCAAAGTAAGTAATTGATATTTGGGATGTCTGGTATATAGAGATTTAGATTTTCGGGGATTAGGAGGTAGGTTACGGGTCGGTTCGAGATCACCACCACTCGTGACGAGACCTGAGTTATCTAGGGTAGTCCAGTTTTTGAGTCTTTTGTGTTTGATTATGATTGAGGGATGACAATAGATGTGATTATGCATCATTTTGTGACCCCCCATTTTGACCCATATAGAGACTAGGTACACAGTTCAAGGTCTTCTTAGTGTTTTGTCTTACTTGGAAAATTGACCACTACCTTGTCATCGAGTTAGGAGTAAGAACTAATTCCTTATTTTGGGTTAGTTTGGTGTATATTGTGTTTCATTTTTGTTTTGGTTTGTGTATGTATGTAGAAAATATATGTGATTTTTTAAATGTAAAAATAGATTATTAAATTTATGTGTTTTTCTTCAAATGGTTCAAAATTAGTAAAATGGGTTTTTAAGTAATTATTTACTAGTGTTTGTATATGATTGGATTATGAGCCTAATACCCTGGGCATGGGGCAATTATTTTGGTGTTTTTAATGATTTTTTGGGATTCTGGTCAGGTTTTCTTGTCTTACAGAGTTTTCTTTGATTGAGTTTTTGATTGATGCCCATTTCAATTGTGTTTTTTGTGTTGACTTGAATATGACTACCAAAAATTTCCCCCAAAGTTGTTAATTATTAATGACCAATTCTAGTATTTATCGAGTGTTGAATGTTCTTCAATGATTTTGGGGACTGTTAGGGGCAGTTAAGTGGGTTGAGGGGAGTATATTGTTTCATCTGGTGGTTTGGGACTCTTGATAATGTTAGAGTTCATATTATATTGGGTTTAGTAGAGGGTCCATCCTTAGACCAGTGGATGTGGATGTCTCATCATAGTTGGAGTTATGATAATACTAGAGATGATGAAATCTATATTCGTCCAATATATTATACCAGTGGAGGTGAAGGAGAAAAGAGGTGAGATCCCATCTGTAGTTAACAAGGCCATTAGTTGGTTATGGTCGATGTTGGCCGCTTCATGGAGATGGAATCCAGAGAACAAGTGCAATGAAAATCCAGTGCATCTCCTTGTTCACGATGTATCCCTATATGGGGAGTGGGGTGTTCTAGAGGAACCTATATTTGAAGAATCTATTTCATCGGTGAAAACATATAGTTCGTCAAACAACTTTATAATGAGCCATTATTATGGTTGGTTCATGAATACCAAGACATCTTGTAGCATCACTCTGAAACCTTTCCATCGTTGTACCTATTCAGTTCAGTAGGGAATTTTCTATAAGAATCCCCATTTGAGGAAAGAGTTATGATTGAGGGATGCTAGTGTCTGAATATGAGGCATAAGATACTTCAGCCATCAGAGCCCCAGTGTTAGGCCTAGGGGTGAAGCTCGTGCATAGTCAGGAGTTTCAGTTGGTGTGAAGCCTCGGTCCGGGTTTTGTGTTCCCTGAGGCTATTTAAACATTTAATGAATTTTGTGTTCTGGTTTTTATTTTTTTTATTTTTTCTTTCATTTTATGTATATAGTTTTCTTAGAATATTGTGATGGGCTTGTTCCATTATAATCTAACCAGTTTCACCAATGTAAAAGATCCCCTCTTTAATCATTCATTCTCTTTGACTGATTATGTTGTGTATATTTGGATATATTTATGTTTTGTGAAATTTGTGGATAATGTTTCCAGTTCGTAGTTTTTTTATTATCTTTTTTGATGTTACCCCTGACATAGGGATTTTTGGTTGGGGTGGAAATATTATAGTTCCGATAACAGTGTTGTTTTGTTTATGATAATGACATTGTTTTGGTTCGGGTTTTAGAGTCCACTAGTTCCCAATTGTGTAAAGGCGTTGTTTGGCTAGTCTTGATATGTTGAGTTAGTTCCCAAGGTATCGGTTTGTTGGGTTTCTTTTGTAATGGGTTTATCTTTTAAGTCTAGATGTTGTTGGTTGGGTTTTGACGTTTTAGATTCAACTGCATTTTTGTGGTGGGGAGATCCCCCTTGTGTTCTCCCATAATTTTGGGTGGTGGGTTTTTGTACATCGGTCGGGAGTGACTGGGGAAATAAATAGTCACCATAGAAATTCCTTTTTTTCTTCTGGTTCATTTTAGGAATGAACTCAATTCTTGACTAACTTTTGTCATAGTGACTTTCTAGTGTAGAATGCTTTGTCGTGGGGAGAATTATCCCACCCCAACCTTTAAAATTATTTATTTTATTATTTTATGGTTTTGGTTTTCCTCTTCAAGGTGAGGGTTTATAACTGGACTATAATTTTTGAAGTTTAATAATTTTGATGGGTTTCAGATTGGTGCATGGGAACCACATGCTTAGCGGTAAACATGTGGTCTATCTAGGTGCTCGTGTAGTTATCTAATGATTAAAACAAATAAATGTTTATAAAAATAAAAATTTGTAAATGTTAAAAACTAATAGTAATAATATTATGGAGATAAATAATAATATTGTTTTGTTATAAATTATGCTAATATTTTATTATTAACCTATTATTAAATGAGTTCTTAATATTATTGTTATTAAATTATTATTTCTGTTATTATTTAAAATGTAAAGAATAAAATTATGATAATCATTATTACTGTTTTTAGTGTTATTGTCATTATTATTAATATTATTTATAAATCTAATGATATTTTTATTATTATATTCTTATTAATATTATCATTAAGAACAAAATTATTATTATTAAGATAAACATTAGAAATAATTTATTTTTATTATCATGGTATAATTATCATTATTATTATTATTTATATTAGTATTATTATAAAACAATGGAAGATCTAGGGGGTCTCACTCCCATCTTTTCCTTTTGTTCGCACAACATCCACCCCCACGGGGTTCTCTTATATGGTGGCCCACTACTCCCTCTCCATCCATATCCTCCGCGGCCTGACTTCTACATCCCAGCATGCCTCCTACAAACCCGACCCCCACCCCCACGTGTGCCTCTGACAGACCTGTCCCCCTTCTAGTGGTAATCCCTCCTCACAGTGAGGCCAACCTCTCATACTTCATATTTAAGTGAATCTTTATTTACATTTATGTGTTTTCTTCATCTTGATCAAACCCTAATGGTATGGGTTCATAGTTATGCATTTTTCATGAATATTAGGGATGTGGTTCATATTTGGGGTGTAATCTTCCATCTATGAGAGTTTCATTGCATCCGCGCATGTTTGAGGTAAGATAATTCATGTTTTTCCTTTATATTAATTCCTTGGATTCTTTTGAATTTTTAAATAATATAGAAATGTGATTTTTACGGTTTTAATTTTTTTTTTTCATTTTATGGTTTTTTTATGTTGGTCGAAATTTCTGAAAGTGGGTGTTCAATTGATTTAATATATGTGACTATATGTATATATATGCATGGTGTTTGATAAAATTTCTATTGTTCTAAATGTATTAAATTTATCCCTTGTTGTGTTATTTGACCCTTTAAATAATTTGGTATGTTACTTTCAATTTTATTGATTTTGATTAATTTGAAAATTGGGTTCCTTTTCAGTTGAGAGAATAAAGTGTAATGGATTGGAAAAGGGTTTTCCTGGTTTAAATAGATGGTTGGTTAGGTTCATTCAATTTTGTAGAATGGTTGTGAATTTTTCCTCAAGTGGTTCCTTATAGATATTTCTAATACAATATTCAATGTTTGTACTATTTTATTATAGAAAGGTGTTTTGGATGATTTGATATGTATTTATCCTTCATTTCTGCAACTGTTTCATTGGTTTTTGAATCAAATAATGGTTTCTTTGTTTGGATTAATTTTATTTTAGGGTATTATGATGTTTATGGAATCTTGTTTTTAATTAAGGTCCATTGGTCAATGTTTTGTGGTTTATAGTCACCAGGTCTAAGGTGACTCTCTTGGGTATGCATTTGTAAGAATATATACATATATATATATATATATATATGTAGGGTCCCCCATTATGTGTATATTAACCCATGGCAGTGAATATACATGTATGGGCCTATGTGTTCCTATGTGTATATACATATGGAAATGCGTACATAGGTGAGTGGAGTAGAGTATTTTACATATAAGCATATATGTAAGGATACCCTTACACATGTTCATGGATATATAGGTATGTGCATAGGGGTTAGTTTTCCTTATATTATTGTGAAGATGGATATGTTCAGTGGGGGAGCAGCAGCTCTTTGTTATAAATCACCAAGGGATGAATTTTCGGTTTAGTTTCACTCTGAAATAGGTTTACCTATGAATTAGACATTAAATTAAATAATTATTGATTTCTTTCTTTTCACACCTTGATTTAGTGTCATTTAGTAATGCATAGTTTTAGAATAAAATTTTATTGTAAAATATAGTGAGTCCATCTTTGCATGTGAATGGCATGAAATTTTTTATTAAATGAGAATACCATGTTCTTAGTGAAGTACCCATTTTTTCCATTTTAAATGTGTGTTAGATTTAAAATAGTGAGTTATGTTTCATAAATGAGTGTCTATGTGGATTTTGGTTTTAGAAAGTGGTGTCTCTTGGTTATTTTTAAAACGATTTAATGTTAAATGGTTTCTTAAGTCCCATTTGGTACTTTTTTAAAATTAATTACTCTAAAACACCTCATTGGAAGGCAGTTCCTTCCTTGTTGAATGTTAATGGGAATGAATGGTACTATAATGAGACTTCCCTCGCAAGAGGATGGTTGAAGGAAAGAGGGATAAAATACCTTAGAGTGATTCAAGGGTGATTTCTGTGTGTGTATTGATTTAGTATGATGAAAGTTCATATGTTGGACTTCTTGGTTGGTATTTTTTGGTCACCCACGTTTTAGTCTGAACATGGGAACCTAGCATAACGAGTGATGTTTTGTTGTAAGATTGCATCCACAGTTTAGATTACTCACTGGTTGGTTCCCCAAAGCAGGGGGATAATTTGTTATAATTTTTTATGGGATTGGGCAACTCAGTCAGGACAGGTATGGAGACGATCAGGTGTTTTGGCGTTATAACATCATTGGGTAGGTCATGCATTCAGGATGAGTCACATATTTAGTATGTTATATATTATTCACAATCTCCTTGGTTCTCCCATGTTTTTTATTACATAGTTCTCTATGGAAGATGATTGAGATGCATGTGATAATTGGTTTCTCTTGTTTGACGTTTTTCCATTGCCCATGTTGTATGTTTTTATCATGTTTCCTTGCGTAATGGGCCTTCATGATATGGTGATATAATGGTTTCATGTATTTATGGTAAAAGGTTTTAAAAATGGCTTACAAAACCTTCCCCAATTTTTAGTGTAATCCTCAGCTTCTTGAAAATGCCAATGCCTCTTTCTTAAAAAGGGAATCTGGGTTTTAATTGAAAAAGGGAAATGTATTGTGAAGTTTTTTGAATTACATTTGTAAAACTGAGTTTTAGAAATTTTATTTCAAACATGAAATTGATGGCTCTTTTATTTCAATGAATTTCATATGGGAATACATTTTTTGGTCATGAATCCATAGGTTTAGTACTCACTCATATAGTTTTATCTTTGTTTTTAGCTTTGAGCGTTGTGCCTTTCTTGGATTCTGTCTTCGTTGTGAAATATCGGTATGAGGTCGGTGGTGACCTGTAGGGTCACATGGAGTTATGTATAGCTTGATTTTCTAGTTTTTTCTAGTTTTTTCTAGTTTTTTTATTATTCAATTTTTTTAATTGTCTTTCATAAATGAGAAAAATTGTTCCTATCTATTATGTTTTTATATCACGCACTAATTTCTAGCCTATGGGGATCAGTAATGCCCTTGAGAACATGTCATGTGCCAACTCAAGTGATCGGTTTAGGGTCAAACCAGGTTTGTTCGTGAGAACATCAGTTCATAACCCTTTGTGGGAATACTAATGCTATATATGGATAGTTATATAATGTTCCATCATCCATTTATATTTTAAGGTATAACTTTATGGTGACATTTTATTCAAATGATCAACTTAAAATGATATGCCCCTTGTAATATACATTCCACCCTAATTATTATTATTATGGGGTTTTAGTTACATATAATTATTATTACATCCTAAAGAGAATTCCCCTATATAGTTTTAAATATATGTTTTCTTTAGGTAAACCCATTGTGACACATTATGGTTAAAGAAATAATGATTAAAATGAAATGATGTGATAATTGTCATAAATTGAAATGAGAAATCAAAAAATTAATGTTATAATTAAAACATCCATTATAATTGGTACTTCTTTTACATATTCCTAATCCTATTTAATGTTTAAAATAATTGGAAATTGATGAAAATTGCTAAAATAAAACCCTATAGTGGTGTTAATAGCTCGCAACATCATATAAGGGAACTATAAATATTAACCTAGGAGGATCCATGAGTGGGAAGATGGATATTTACCTTAGATATCCATTTATTTTCTTTTCATCCTGACATAGTGGTCTGGTATTTAATTATAGTGACACTCTTGACTTCATCCTTACTAAGAGTAAATAACTCATGAAGAGGGATAAATTGTTTTGGTAGTGCCTCTTGAATAAGAAGCATCATTCGAATCTTTCATGAGTTATGGTAGTATGAAATTCCATCATTATTATATTTTTTTTGAAATTGGATTATTAGTTATAAATATACACCTAGGTTGGATGGGTTGTTCTTTGAATGAATTGACCCTTGTTAGGGACATGATCATTTTGTAATTCTTAGATTCAATGGGATAGAAGTTCTTATGGCATGGTTATCCTCTTACTATTTCATGTGATACTTCTACTTATTTAGTAATAGAAAACATGAAAGGTCATCAACTGGATTAACAGTTGTATGGGATAATATAGATGTAGGATAAATATTTTATACACTCCATTAAATATTTGGATAAATACTCTCAATATACATATTGATAATATCAAATGTTATGTTATTTTGTTGATGAAATATCAAGGTAGTACTTGTTATTACATGTAGTTCCATCCATGTTAGTAAAATGTCATTAAGAACCATATGTGTTTAAAAGGATATTTAACATTGTGAGATATTATTCTACGTTTATGGGTCATTTCCAAAGTAGGATGTCCAATAAATAATGAGAGGTTTTTGTTTTTTCATTGGGGGAGGGGTTGATGGTAATTTTTTTTGGGTTTTTTAACATTACTGATCAATTTTGTTTTTTATATATGAATGATAATATTGTTGATCCAGAGTGATTTATATAGAGAAAATCATGCATATTTATATATTAAATCTGGTCTACCATGATTTTAATTAGGTTTGTGATCTTCTCCTTTGAGTGGGTTCTTAGTAAAAAATGTTGGCCTCATCTGTAACCCTTGTTTAGTGGTGGATGGATCATGTGTCATGGGATGAGTTCCCATTCAATGTAAATGAAAAATTGGACACTCCTAATTTGGGGTAATCATGTATAACACATTTTTCATGTCCTTCCCTGTATAGGGAGTGAAACTGAAAATCAATATTTTCATAAAGTCATGGCAGATTTAAGAAATCCATGAGGTTATTAAGTATCAGTTTTCATCCTTATAACGAAAATTGAAGTAAAACCCAGTTATGGTTTTGGATTGGGTCTAGATACTAGATTATTTCATGGTGTTCATATTAATTCCATGAAGTAATGAATCTACCACGCGTTAGTGTCTTCATGGTAGTTCAATAATAAAATGATTGCATATGAACACAACCTTTGAAAACAATGTGAGTCAATGATGGGATATTATGGGGGGGTTTTGAAACAATCATAACATTCCTAGGCAGTGATGGAATTACGGTAAATTAATGATGACACATTTATAAGTGTAGCCGAGTTCTATTTATAGAAGTTTGCCAGTAGTCGTTTGACTCTTCATCATTCATGTAGTTGGATATGATTTTTTTAAACCTTGATGGACAATTCATAATGGATATAAATGTTATGGATCATGTATTATTGGTAATCGTTGATATCATCCTAGTTTAATATTAGTCTTGTGATGATTATTCCAATTCTATTGACATCATATATGGTACACTAAGAGGGTATCAATTATATGTATTCATAAAGAAAGGAATTAAACACATGGTTAGATCGTTAATTAGAATATTTTCGAGTTCCACACTAGATGATTGGATAACCATACAGGTGTGGAATATCACGAGTGATACTTAGATTACTATATATGGTGGCCTTATATGGACTCATGAACACTTTCGGTTCCTTAATTCGACTGCCACGTGAGATAATATAGTTTTTTTAGTTGTTGTTCTTGATATGTGGGCATCTCAACTATATATCAATGCCTCACTTGTGAACTACTATTAATGGGATACCATATATAAGTTACTTGGATTCTAGTAGTTGAATATATGGTAACCTCAGAGGTGTGGTAATGCTCGGTTGATATTATAACTGTTTTATAATCCAAGGGTATATGATTGTATATACACCTATGTTTTTGTAGAGAAAAAATTACATAAATTCATGTTTTGGTTAGAGACACCATAAAAAGTCGATTTAGGGATTTATTTATCCTAATCGAAAAAATATTGAGTTTTTCCTTTGATTAAATTTAGTCAACCCAAATTTAGTAACTCAAACCTTGTTTCAACATTATTACCTTAGCATGAGATACTTGGAATCGATTCCAAAAATAATAATAAATTTATTAGTCATGGTAGACTATAAACATACATTAATATTAATTTACATTTTATATACAAATTAAAAACCTTTTTAGAGTTATATTAATTTTTATTCAATATCCTTGCATATCAATTATAGTAAACCTCATGGATTCCTTTGAAATGAAAAAAATAATGGTGACATAAAATTCTCTATAAGGGTGTCATATAATTGATGAAATCATGCATAAATATGTGTTATGAACATGGAAAAGTAAATAATTAAAAAACATTTCATGTAATCAATAATCATAGAAGGCTGTTCATATAGATATAATATCCATTTGAAAATCACCTGGATAATAATCAATATGGAAAGTCAAATAACAAAAAAACATGGTATTTAATCAATAAGAATAATATCATCACTGGATAAGCCATAATCTATATGTAATGGTAATTAACTAAAAATAAAATTTATTTATTTAATAATTGAGAATGAAATTAATCCAAATATAATATCATTATCAATATATCATGGATAATATTAACTAAATACATAATGAATAAAATGATTTATTACTGGATGTCGTGTATCCAGAACATGATAGATCTTCCGCAAGATATATCTGTAATATATTTGAAATTATATGGTTACAAAATCATTTGGTTTAGAAAACTGATTTTAGGAAATAAACATATCCATGATAAATAATATGGATATTTATATTAAATTTAATGTCCATGGGAAAGTGAATAGTTCAATGTACTGTTTATGACAACAAAAATAAATCATTGAAGTGAATTTAAATAAATTACTAGGTAAAAATGATCACAAATCATATATAATATAAATAAAGATAATATTAATTTATCCTATACCCATTGGATTAAAAATAAATATCTATTCCAATTAATGAATATAAATTCCATTAAAATATCTTTATTAAAATTCTTGAGGAAACTATAATTGATTTTAAAAGTTTGATTTTAAAAAAATAAGAGATAAAAATATTATGAATATAATTTTATTTGAAAATAATATTTCAATATTATAAATATGGTTAAAACTATTATATTTTTCATGAAGGAAAAATATTTTATTCATGTTATATATTTAACAACAAAAATTCCATTTATTTTTTCTGTAAATGACAATAGAATTTGTTTGGAAATTGATATGAGATTCATTTGAAAAAAATTAATATTAAAAATGGTTACAATTTTCTTTAATTTTTCTTTTTTGGATGGTTAATAACGTTTTTGAAATCATTTTTTGAAATCAAGTTTTTTTAAGGAAAAATGATTTCTTATTTAAGATATAAATTAAGTTAGATTTTAATTAAAACATTTTCATAGTTATTTTATGTACAAAAAAGAGAATAAAATGGTTCTATAACATGAAAATATCATGACTAACAATGAAGTAAAAAAGGAAATGGTTTTATTATAATGTTATCATGTAATTTATTTTAATTTAAATTCACAAATAAAAAATCTCGATTAGAATGAGATTGTGAAATAAACCATTAAAATGATCATATTTTTGATGTGAAAATTAATTAATGAATATATCATGTAAATAAAATATATTTACATATAAAATAAGTGTAAATGAAACCTCAAATAATCAATATTTATTTAACAATAAAAACATATAATATTAAAGATTAAAAAATAATTAATATAACCCATTGAAAAGAAGTTGAGTTTGAAATTCATCACCACTTGGAAACTTTTATGTTTAATAAACATGAATGAAATAATTAAAATTGAAATATAAAATAACATATATTATTTTTGATTCATTATATTACATTTAAATGGGGTATTATATACACCATATAAAAATTTGGTGCATAACATTACAATATGACTCAATAAAGGGAAATTAAGATGATGTCCCTTACGAGACACTTCCTTTTAGTTGAACATTATTTATCAATGACTATAGTGTAATTAAACATGTTATTAATGTATTAAATAATATTATTAATATTTATAATAACTTATATGATCCTTTTATAACATCTTATCACACGTTCGTTAATAATAATTCATTGTTTTCATTATTTTGGGTGTTAATTTCCTCATTTTCTCATTTATTCTTTTTTTCGAAACATATAGTTCTTGTGCATGTTATGCAGTTTGATAAGATAAAGAATAATAATAATGAAATTATTATAATATTTATACATAAATAATACTCTTACAACCAATCATTAAATGTGGTTATGATAAAAGAATAATGTTATAATCAGGGAGATGGTAGGTCATACGTACGCATGAATAACAATTCAATTTTTCAAAAATAATTTTCTAAAAGAGTTAATTAATAATTTATCTTTTTATAAGGATAAAAATATCACAATTACCATATTATTTCATTAATCTTACATGTATATTTCATAATTTATTGATGGTGATGGAAAGAGAGTCCCATAACATTGTGAAAGCTGTAGTCCAGATATTAATTAATGATGTTTTCATCATTAAGTGTTCAAAAAAAAGATATTTTATATTTTAATATGTTTAAGTATTAAAATAATTCCATTATTATTTAATTAATATCAAATATATTCATTAAATTAATATTTATTAGATTCCATGTAAATTGATAGTGAATGATAAATCACATCACTTCGTGTGGCGGTAGTCCACCACACACATATATGGCATTATAATTACCCCTATGAAATGAATGGTAACAAAATTATATATGATAAAATTACTTAAGAGTCATAATTTTGAAATAAATATCATATTTATAATTTTTATCCACCATCATATCAAATAGTGAGATGTGGCATTGGAAAAAATAATGACATCAATTCATGAGGTGTTAGTCTGTCGTACACATGAATGATGATTTAATAACCCATCTTGTAGAAGTGGATATGGTTATATTAAATAAAAATAAAATAAAAAAATAAGTATATTTAAGATATTGATATTTTTACATCATCATGGGTTAATAATAATTGATTTTAGTTGAAGAAGAAATAAAACTAAAATGCTTGTTGAAGAACTCTACCTCTTCTTCAGGTATCCTCATTAGGTTTTCACTAGAAGACTCCATAGGTTGTATTTATATCAATAATAAAAACATAGAATGAGATTAGTGAATTTTTAAAGTTATTTGGGTGGTTATTGGGAGAATCATTGGTTTGATGGTGTGAATATGATAAGGGAGGGGTGGCCTTTTATACATTAGGTGAGTGGAATAGTTGTAAATTTTTTTAAATAAAAATTTCACCCATGTTATTTTAATTCTCCAAGGGTCCAAAATTTATTATTATATTGAATAACTAATTATAAGGTCTAATATGTGTATACAATTCATTTTATACATGATTTTATGTCATTTTAATCGTTATTGATTTAGATTATCCCATGGTAAATATATTTTTACCTTAATCGTGGTAATTAACATTTACTATTTTAACTATTCATTATTATTAAAAAATAATTTTTCATCGGTGGAAAATATAAATTATTATAATTCCAAATATTTAATAAAATTTTAGAAATTTTATTCCTTGAATTGGAAAAACATAATTTAAAATTAATACCACAAACATGATAAGAAAGTGGTTTTTCAAAGTGAAAATGTTTTTTTGTTTACAACGTTTTTATATCAAAAATAAACATAAATATAATTACAATGAAATAAATTGAACTAATATAGGTATAATTATACTAATTTTAGTTTAAAAACCATTAAAAATATAATTTACCATTATAAATAATTAATAAAAAGAAGGCAGTTTTAAACTTTTTATTTTATGCTATTAATCCAAACATTTATATTTTAAGAAAAGTCCCAAAACATTTTGATATAATGATTTCAAAAAGTATGTTCATTTTATCTAAAAATATTACTAAAATAGGTATATATTAGTTTTAACTTTTATTCGCAAGGAGAACAAACACATCTTCTAGAAAAATACATTTTTTCTAAAACAACTTTTTTAAATTATTCTTATTTTATTTATAACAAATATATAACCAAAATTATAAAATTTTCATAGTATTATTCACACCATCAAATTTTACGACTAGTTTATAATGGTATAATCTAATAAATTCCACTTTTTCTCTTTGTTATATATTCCAAAGGATATAAAAATATTAAATTTAAAGAAATATATTTCTTAGTTTGTTTAAGAATTGATGTTCCATGTTTCTTACACTATCAAATTCATTGTTATTATTTTAGAATTATGGAGTGTTTCATTATATCAATATTAAATAAATATAATCTTTGAAATTTGAAGATGATATTGGTAATTAAGGGATTGGAATTTGTAAATCTCATTGTTGAAAACCCCACATCATAAAACGGTTAATAAATGAACACTTAATACTAGAGAAAGGGAAGAAAAAAAGATCATATAAAAAATATATCACTAGGATTGAATGTAGGATAACAATAATGAAAATATAATATTTTGATATAGAAGGAATGTTTTAATATTTATCGAAAATAATAGAGTTCATTGTTCATAATAATGTGGTTGATCTATAGATGGATAACAACTACAGAACTATAAACCGAAGAGGTGTGAAAAAATCATTGATAACATCAAATTTAATGATAATTTGAGAACATTTTTTAAATTACAATTTCTTATTATTGGGATTTTTTTTAATTTTTATGTATATAAGGAAATATACTTACTTGATACATTTCTATTTCATAAGCACAATTTAATTAATTGGTTGTGTGTAAATCATTTTCCAATTCATCGCTTATTCCAGGAATTGAAAAAATGAATGTTTTATGACGAATGCATAAAAATTAACTTTTAAGAAACCAATAGTTCCATAAAAAAGATAATTTTTTTGGTATCTCTAAAAATATTTTCCGAAACCCATATGGTTATTTCAAGTCAAAAAATTTAAAATAATAATCAACAAACCTAAATAATAAGCTGACTAGTTCATCATTAATATTTTTAGGTAAATCATTTAACTAAGGAAATATTTACCAAGATGTCACATATGCATGTGGCTAGAACGAAGCCTTCATCATCCTTCGATCATGGTATCAAGACCAATGGTATTTTTGGATGAAATGTGTTGTCAACAAGCATGTTGAGTTTACCTTTTCTAAAATATATTACAAAATTTTTAGAATTATCCCAAATAAATATAATGTACATCCTTGAAATAAAATGAATAATTAAATAACCTTTTTACTATGGTTTTCAATATAATATTTTTTTCATAAATTCTACTAATCTTATTTGACTATTAATACATTAAAATTAATGATCATATTAACCCTATCGGTTATTAATATATTTAATATTATTTAAATAACATTTCCACTAAATATAAACATTACATAAATTTCTCTCATATATCCTTAATCATGGTAAATTTCCATCACATAAAATTGAAAAGTGGTGTTTATGACTTTGAAGATACGATAAATCACAAAATATTTAATCAATAATTGTTTCCATAACTCTTAATTTAAGGAATACATATATGTAGATGAAATTTAATAGAATACATAAAATTCTACAAACAATTTTACCAAAATTCCACAATAAAAAATACATCTATATTATGATTTTGAAATCCTAAAAAATACAATAACCATTTTAATTTAACATTAGTCCTTCCTTGGTCAAATAGTTAACCTTTAGATAATTAAATTGACCTAGATAAATCTATGGTACTTTAAATTTAATAAAATAGACACTAAATGGATACCTATGGTGAAATTTATTTCCTTCCATCATACTCATCATTTTTCCTCTAAAATTGTATAATTGATGCCCTACATTTGCAAACATAAAACAATTTACCATTCATTCGAGACACATTATGTTCATTATTACACACATTAATTTTATCATAAATCATTAATTGTAAAAATCTATTAATGTAATGATCCATATTTTAATGAATATTAAGATCATTTATTTTGAAATTTAAAATCCTTTAAACAACCTTAATTATGATGTCTAATCAAGTTAATGGGGACTCATGTGCGTTCCAGGCTCTTTCAAGGATCAGATCCCAAAAATGGAAATAAAATAATATTACTAATGGTTAGGATAAATAGTGAATCTCAACACATATAATCTACCTAAACGATGGGGTTAATGACCATGGGGAACTACGGCCCTCATGGTTTATCTGTAACCATGATACACAAGGTGAAAAACCCTGAGGTGTTGTAGTGATTTTTGAATTGTAGGTCTATCATGGTTTGTGTATTATTATATAAAATGTCTTCTTAACCATGAATTGTTCCCATTTGAAATACTGAATGTTGTGTGGTTTCAACCCTATTTGGCCAACCCTGTGGCCAAACTGTGCACCCTTGTTTTTTGGGAGAAACTGAAATTTTTTCTACTCACTTAACTTATAACCATATTTATTCACTTCCTTCATTTTATTTGAAGGATGTTTATATTTTTAAAATTTCATAAGCTCCCAAACCTCTCAGTCTAGTCATGAAGTTACCTCTCCAATCCAAATTTTGATTCAAGATTTGAATAAATCCTTAGATTTCTTAAAGTTAGATCTTGAGTCCTCTTCCCTTATAACTATGTTTATATTTGAATCTATTTTATCATTTCGGTGAATAAAATTTTTCTATATTTTCAGGGTGTTGGAATATTTTTTCAATTTATTCCATCCAAAACTAAATCTAAGGTTGATATGAACCAATGATTATTCTATGGGAATGAGGTAGGTGGACTCGTCATTTTCCATGTGATTTTTGATGTGTCGTAGCTTTGTTGATGTGTTTCATGCTAGATTATGCCATGAATTCTATCTTTATAGAGTTCTTGATATAAAATTGATAAAAAATAAACAATAAATTACTATCTATCCTTGTTTAATATTTTAGAGGGTGATGACCTCAGTTAAGGACACCACATGGGCATGCCACTTTGAATTTCACTTTATGGTCAATTCCCTATATTCCCTAAGTATTTTCTAAGCATTTTATATAAAAATTAAATTGAATTTCACTCGAAACATAATTTTTTAATCGAACCCAATGAACCTATCAAGTGTTTGGACCACCGATAAATCTAATTTTTCCAATAGGAAATATGCTTTATTACCATGTCACTTTCTAAATAATTTTTTTCCCAATAAATTGAATTTCCTTGTTAAGAGGAATTAAATGTATTAATTTGGTGTAATTGATGAAATTGATGGTTTTAATTCTTAATGTGAATTTCATGGATAAAATGAAATGCCTTATTAAGGGTGGAAAGTCCACAATAGTTGTAGCATATTTTATTAAATGATTAAAATTAATTGAAATATATTTCATATAATTGAACTAGACTATTTAGAAGCATTATAGGAAATTACCAATGTCTAATTATTATAAATATAATTATTCCCAATTATGGGTATGATATGATGGTTTCTTTCATGTTGGGAATGACGGTATCATGCTCCCTTACATAGATTGTTTTTCATGATGTCTCACACAACTAAAACCCGAATGACGTAGGGCTTGATGCACTAAGTCCCATGTTCAAGTGTTGAAATGATAGAACAATCACTATATCATGTGATGAAAATAATGTTTCACTATACTAATTAAATATAATGAATTTAACATATTTCTTGATCTTATTTTCTCAATAGACTAGTAATGGATGTTTGATTGATGCCCCAATCCATCCATCATCTAGTATTCTAGGTATATGGCCACTTATGCCCACACATACTTGGATTATATTAGTGAATGTAATATATAATTATACTATATATTTTTTTAAAAAATATATATATATAGTTACTCTTTAGACATTATTTATTGAAATGATATAAAGAATTTAGAGCCTCCAATTATTCTCTTGGACCCAACTAGTCATGTTATTTACTTCAACACTCATTACTTATTATTATTATACCAGAAATGTTTTTAGTTATGACCTCTATATGGATTAAATGTATATATCATTGATGGTTCCATACAAATATTTTATCTCACACCCTACGTAGGCAGCCTTTGGTAGCTAATAATATTATATAATTATATGTACTGATAGGGGAATGTTTTGTGTAATAGGTTGTTGATATACATTATCTATAGTTAGAGTTTAGGATCAGGAGATCAAGAATAGGATTGTGATTCTAGTGGATTCTATTTTTCTTTATTTATGTAGTTTTTTATATTCATTTCACTCTTTTCATTTTTGTATACCATCATGACTTTCATCCATGTATATTAAATAACATAGTGGAATTTGACTATTATTCAGTTGTTAAGTTATTTACTCTTATTCTATTTATTTATTTTGTATGTTTAATTGTATACTTGTGATGTTGTATGTTTATGGTTGTGTATGTTGTGCCACATTGATATAAGGGTATGGTCACTATACCATACCACCTCTACCCCCTCTTCTCTAGTCAATAGCATCTGGAATACAGTGAGGTTTTCTTGAGGCCATGTGGCCAATCCACTCATGCAATGAGTTAAGTGGACCCTAGGTTAGGATATAACATGGTTGTATTAGAGAGTTATTTTTATGTTGTCTTATAATTTGAGAATTATACATGATATTATGAGTTAATGGAATTAGTAAATCACCCTATTTCTTGACATAAATAATGCATGCATTATGGAAACCCAAGTTACATAGGATGGGAAATTGTAGCTTTTGATTTTTCCATTTACAGTGGATATGACTTGAGTGATGTGTGAAACACATATATTTTGATGATTATAATATAGATATTCTTTATACCGAGGCCTAAATTTATAAATTAATTGAATTACATGCATTATATTAGGCATGATAGAACTAATATATGCATTCATCCATGTGACGTCTACTTTTGGCAAGCATTTTCATGTTATGGAACATTGAACTATGGACCCCTGGTTGTGCGGGATGAATCATGTCATGTTATGATTTATTTAGATTCCATATTTTTGTTTAGAAGTATTTTGGGGTACTCTGGGTCTATAAGGGTGATCTGTCTAATTAAAAAATTTTAATGCAATTTAAATAATTTATAGACGTCAATGTTTAAATTAATATGACTTTTAATGTGAAATTTGTTATCATATATATGTGAATCAGTGTTTTTGACATTTTACTAAACATAGTATGGTGTAGTGTGGTTTCTACGTTGTTATTATGAACTCAATGATATTTTTTATCATTTATACATATCATTTGGAGTAGTAAGAGAAATATGATGTTTCTATACAAAGGTTATGCACCTTTACTATTTTCAAATTATAATATTTTAATTTTTTTTAATCAAATCTGAGGTATTCATTTGGAATTAAACTAACATACCCTAATTAGATTCTCCATTCAT
Organism: Viscum album; assembly: GCA_963277665.1. Lineage (NCBI taxonomy): Eukaryota > Viridiplantae > Streptophyta > Magnoliopsida > Santalales > Viscaceae > Viscum > Viscum album. Next base: position 1,660,810,286 of record OY728148.1, on the reverse strand, counting down.
ATACCATGATGTTAGGGATGTCCATGCACCTAAGGTGGTGATCCTGAAGTCGATAGTGATCCCTTCAACAGTTCCACCTTTTTCACCTCATTTTGTTTCATATATGGGAACCAGTGCCCAGTTCCATGAGGGATTTCTACATATGTTGTCAAATATGAAAGGTTTCATTTGACATAACCTATGTATTGAGGAGTTGAATCTATAATTACAACTATAATATCATCACATCTATTTGGGGGATGTTGAACGAAAAGCTGATGTGTCTTGGCATGGAGCTATTTTATATATATTAAAGAATATGGTGATGCCTCCAGAATAAATGATCAATGTTTCTACGTTTATGACATGAAATTATTCCAAGATGGTGTGGGATATTATCACCTAGAAAGTTAAAAACCATGATATGTTATGGGTCGATTTCTAGGTGATCTTCTATGACTATTTATTTCCCTAGACATGGGATGTTGATAATGCTAGATAATTCATGAAGCCACAATAGGGAAGCATGTATGTAATGGAATACTATTATTATTTACAGAGCTCTAGATGTCTCTCCTATTATATGGGGTGATGATCTAATGACTTCCAGATGTTTCGTGGATGAGAAGATATACTCCATTCGGCCACATTTCAATGTATTTTGGTTGAAGAAAATTTCTGAGATAGTCAACCAGGACATTTTCATAAGGTTAAATTTTATAGAGGGTGATGGTGTGAGTTAGGAAATTTTGGTACATGGATCTATCAATACATATTATTATACTGATGGAAAGATATGTTTTAGGCTACTCATAGAGGTATCAGCATTCAGGTTCCTCATGGTAGCATCTTTCTGATATTTCAATATAGATGAAGCCAGGACACACAAAGCCTATGTGCTTACATGATCTAGTCAAATGTAGAGGTTATGGGAGGATGGGCTATATTCATAACATCTGTATATCCATTCCATCATTTCATAGTGAGTGGGGATCTATTTACACTCCACATTCAAGAGTAGGTCCAATGGGATCAAGAGAGGAAGATATCTTGGATACCACATTCTTATCATGACAATATGGCGGTTGAGGCAGAGTTAGTCAGACTTATCATTATCATCACCAGAAAAGTGGATTTCATAGGGCACTCATGAAGTGACTTAGATTCATGATACATTAAGATTACATGTAGTCCATCTTATTCACTTTGAGGATAGCATAATAATTTTTTCTGTACAGGGTACTATAATTATAGTCTCAACTTTACAAGCTTCTTTATTAGACATAGGTGTGTCTCACTCATTTAAATCAAAGATTATTATTCAATGACATAACCTTGAGTTTGAAACGTTCGTGGAGTTATGATTCCAGATACCCTATTAGGTATTTTATTTAGGTGGTTCACCATAGCAAGGATTGTTTCCTTAAGATAAGTGTATATCTTTTTGTATGGAATATATTAATCCTCAACATGAGATGATTTTATTTAATCTTTTTTTATGGATTGGTTAGTTCACAATCAACCCATATTGATTACTATCATCGGATGATGATGTTTACATCACCAATGGTTGGTATGCTTATCCATAAAGAAGAATGTGATGCTCAATCAACAAAATTGAGACCTGAGCAACGGTGGTTGTGTAGTGTCACAACTATGGTCTCTAGTATTTTATTGGATGATCATGGGTTATAACCCACTATTTTTTCGCTTATAGTAGAGAATTTCAGAAATGTATTTATTGAAGAATTCACTGGTCTACCGTTGGTTCTAGAGGTGGAATTTTTATTTAGATAGTATGAGGAGAAGCACCAATGAACAATCCTCCTCAGTGTATATAACCTAAGGGGATTCTGGATCTCAAGAAATAGGAAGAGGATTTTCGGAATAATGGAATTATACTCCACAACACCTATCATTAGGGTTTCACCCATAATTTTATGTAAGAAGCTGGACATAACCCTCATGATCTTTATAGATTAACACCATTTGAACCAGTTCACGATAATTAACTTGTATCGACTACATAGAATAGATGACCTCTCTGATTAAATCCGAGGAGAATGAGTGTTTTAAAAGATATATTTGAGGTCAGTCTATCACTAGGTATGATTCTAAACATCATAGATAAAATCTATATCTTTTAGGAACATGTATTTTCACATCCATGTTTTAATTTCTCCTTGGTTCTAGCTCAGGTTGGGGTACAAGTGAGTAACTATTTAAATTTTAATTATTGTACTGAAGGATGAGTGTTTTGGGCTTTGTGGTACTAGGTGAATTTGTTGGGAATGGTTTGGATACCATGTGAGCTGCATTTAATTTTTAATAAATTAAAATTTTTAATGAATAATGAATTGATGTTAAATGAAAGTTAAAAATATAATAAAAAAAGTAAAATAAAATTCCAAAGTGATTCTAAAATAATAAGAATAATATTAATATTAATATTAATTATTTTGGGATTATAATTATGTTTATTACAGTTAATAAAAAAGTTATTAATTATTACAATTATTATTGGCGGGAGTTCTTGTTGGGTTATAGGTTTGGGAATAGGCACCTCATAATTAGCGGAGATCGTGAGGTCTTCCCCGATACCCGTGCAAGAACTTCCAGATTGGACAGAAGCTACCGCAAGGCTTTCACACGGTCGCATGATCCTTACACAGACCGCACGGTTGGGGAAAATAATAATTTTTTAATTAATATTGTTTTTGTTATTATAGTTATTAAAATTGTTATTATTATCATTATTTAAGTAAAAAAATTGTTTTTAATATTATAATTGTGAAAAGTGAGAATAATATTATAATTAATTTTAAAATAAATTTATTATTATTATTATAATGAATTTTAATAAATAATATTGTTTTTATTGTTGTAATAATTAATATTATGATCATTATTAATGTATCATTATTAATCAATTTTTTAGAGTTAAAAAATATATTCTAACCATATTCCCCTCTCCCACTTCACCCTCCCATCCATGATACCTCCCCCCACAAGAACCATTTTTAGCATACCCTATCTATTTGTACACCCAGAAATCAGTGATCCCCTCTCCAACGAGCTACTAATGTCTCTTTTTTTCAGCACACCCTCCTATGACGGTCTCTTTCCATGAACACTCCTATCCAGCGTGACCATCTGGTGCCGCCCCTTCTCTGGGGGCCTCTTTACCTCCATCACCGATTGAACCTCCTCTTCTGCACCTTCAGTCGATCCAGTGTGACCACAGGTGCAGTCCACTTCTCGGGAACCATTATATCCAACGTGTGGCCCCACCTCTGGTGAGTGTTTTATGTGTTTGAGTTTCTTCACGTGGTATTGGATTCGATTTTAAGGCTGATCTCATAAATTTGGGCGCATTATTGTTGTGTGTGGTGGGATTTACTCTCTCGATAATGCGATTGGGTTGCGATTGAGGTTTCAAACCAGTTTCAGGTGGTTCATCACCGATTGTGTTTAGAACCCCCTACACATTTCTATTAAATTTATGATTTCATTGGTTTTCTATTTTTCTCACTTTCCATACTTATTAAATTAGTGATGTATTATTTTGATAATTTTTTTCATGTGAAATGATGTGTTTTGCATAATTGATTTGAATGTTTGATATGGATTTGAAGAATATTGCACATTGTGTGTTTGGTAAATAACCTGGTTAGCATATGGAAATTGATTATAATTTTTTTGAACCATATTTTGGTCTTAAAAATATATTTTTATGTTTAAATTGGTGATTTAATATTATCAAATGGATTTCCAAATTTTGTTTTGTTGAAATTGTCTTATTGTACTTTTTTATGAGAACAGTTGATTTGAGGAAAGTATGTAAGGCTCATTTGGAAGATTTTAAGTGGTTTAATTGTGTTGTTCTTACTACATGTTTATTGAATGCCGATTTGGATCATATAAATGTATTATGAATTTAATGTGGTGGTTGGTTTTCAATAAATGGGTTTCCATGTGTATTTTTGGCATTCATTTTTAAATTGGTGTTTGTAGGGTTTTAAAAATGGATTTTTAACATGCAGTGTGTTTTTTTGAGTTCTTGACACCATGTGTTAGTTAAATCACAATGTTGAATTTTATAAATAATTTTTTATTTCTAATGGAATGGATTTGTTTTATAAATGATATTTGGAAATTCAAATGGTGGTTCATGTTTCTGATGTGGATTTATAAAATTCATTTGGTATTGAGATTGGTTTTTTGTAGTTATTAATTAAATATTAAATGTGTGAAAATTTCATGTGACTTATTCGGATTTTTTTATTAAAATGAAATTTGGAAAACCCTCTGAGGAGTTACTCATTCCATGATCATTGTCCTTGGGATGAGAGTTCCCTCACTATGGGACATCCTTGTATAATTATTTTTAAGGTAGGGGTTACTCCTAAAGGTGACTGGGGTGGTGCTAAATATCGTTTTAAATGTGATGTCATGTATATTCCTTGTTTCATGATATTGGTTGGAACACCCATTTATGAACCTAGAATGTGATTCTAGCATAGATATGAGGATTATTGTGAAAGAATTATACTCTAGTAGTTGATGTACCGACCAGTGGCCCATAATAGGTGGATATATTTGGGATTATTGATATAGGCATGGAGCCCTCAGTTTTTCATAATTTTGGGTGGCAGAGTGCTTGGGTGTTTATATTTCGTCATGTGTGGCATGATACTGGGGATGGGGTCTCTTCTATTAGTATGTTCTGGATCTCTCCATAGTTTCCTATGTATTCTCATGTTTCATCTATTCTATTAATGTTACTACCATTTCTCTCAATATGTAGACCCCTGATCATTATTTTTGGTTTTTTGTGTTTTTTTGTAAAATGTGAAAGTTTGATTTTGTTAAAATGGTTTCCAAATTTTATTTCAAAAGGACACGTGAACCTATTTTTCCATTTCTTAAAAAAGCAAACATTTTCCAAATTGGTTCTCTTTCGTTACTCTCTATGAAACTAACTCTCCCCATGTTTGAAACTTACTTCAAAAGTTTGAGGGAATTGATTTAAGGATTTTTATTTTTATAAATTAAAATTTTGGAAAAAACCCTATATTTATATTTTTTATTTCAAATGTAAAAATATATGTTTCTTTATTTGGAAGCATGTTCATTGGGAAAATAATTATTCAGGACTAATTACTTAGGGTTAATACTCATGACTATAGTGTTAGTGTTTTCTTGTTTTCAGTTTCTACTACAGGTTTGAGATCATGTTCCATCTCCATGGGGGATAATGGGTTGTTGATTAGTGGGCGACCCTTTGGGTCACATGGAGGTGTCTTGGTTGTCTGGTTTAGTTTGGCTATTCAAGGGTTATTTGTTATTCTGATTGTCATTTTTTGTTCTATATTTATAAATAATGGAACGTTTCGATAAAAAAATTAGTTTCAATTGTTCTTTTAATTATATAGTTTTCTTATTTATTTCTTCGTGAAAACATGTCACTTTTTCTCTTATGCTTCCATTAAAGATTTTTTCAATCCTAGGAGAATTGGGAATACCTCTCAGGCTTTGAAACATATTAGATTGTGTAACCGTTTCAGGGTCAACCAGGGTTACATTTTGAAAAAATGGTATTATTGGAGGTCATATCCACATTGTACATATCTTTTTGGTGCACCCATCATTACTTAGTGATGTAAATATTAAGGAAGTAGGATTTTTGGGGCTTGAGGTTTAGGAATGGGAAGGAAGTAATTTACCATTCTCATTCTATTCCTCAGGTTACCAATAGATATAAGGGTGTGTTTTTGTCGTTGAATTCTTGCGGTTTGTTCGGTGTTGGGAAATAAAAAAGAAGTTGGGAAGTAGCCTCTATGTTCCCTCAGGGCCATAAAAACCATGTGTAGCTTGGTACATTTATTTAGAACAATCATTGTGGTGTTGGCGTGATTGAAGTATATCTTCCAACCATTTGTTCGAGTAACCCACAGACAATAGTTTTCTTCTTTGAATTGTTTGGATATTTCATATTTCTGAGAAATTCTTAGTAATGTATTGTTTTGGAATTATGAAAAGAAATATATAAAATGTCGATGACATTGTTTGATCATGTTTTATGGTTTTTTTATTATTTTCCTCCCCCAATATGTTTTGATGGACCCCAAAGGTGCATCATTAGATGGTGAATATTTAGAAAACACTCATGTTTATCAACCTATAGACTATGTTATTGAGTTTCATAAGTTGATCACTCCTCTATATTAGGGTCATTTTTATCCTCTCAAGGCGGAGTTGTGGATGTGGAAGAGGGAGAGGTAATTTAGTTTCCTCATGGTGCCTTAGGTATTAATCGTAATGTTTTCTACCTTTATTCTCGAAGGTCTAATATGGAAATTGTGGAATTTTTTGTATTAAAGAAATCCTAAATAATATCTTACCTGGGAGTTCTTCATTTCATCATTAACCAAATATTAATTTTCTAAGATGAAAAATGTGAGAATTATAATGGAGTTTTGCATTTATTAGTAGGGGTTTTAAAGAGTATTAGACTTCTATTAATCCTTATTTGGATCTAGTTCTATTTGACCTAGGTTATGTTGCCAATGATATCCCAAATGCTCAACATATGAAGTTTGGGATCCATCATAAATTAGTATCAAAGGTTGAAAATCTCAACCTAACAACTTTCTCTAATGTGGTGAGACATGACATTCATTCTGAAGCTGAGTTAGAAGACGTACATGACATGGATAATCCTATTATCTTCATTATAAGGGGTTAATAGGATACTTTTAAGAAGAATGGGAAGCACCCTGATGCTAGATGTATTGATAGAGGAATGAAGTGGACTTCAGGCCTCTAGTAAACTTCATTAAATCACAATTTTGTTATCTGTCATCAGTGTGGTAAGTAATGTCATTAGAGACCAGCAAGCCCGAAGGATCCAAGAATCATCCACACATGTGGAAACCTGGGTCATTTGAATCTCTTCTGTCGGGGTGTTTCCAAGAAGAACCGTGAAGTCAGACCCCACACATCAAAGGTCCCACAATCCCATTCGTAGGAGTTGGGTGATGTTTGATATCAGTTTGGGGGTTTCTTTCTATAATGTTTTTGGATGTAATAGTAGTATCTTGCAGCATTTGTAGTGTTTCATTCCCTTAATTTATAAGAATGGTTATTATCAAATAGTGTTTGAAATCTTATTTTAATGGAGTGTGTTCTTTAAAATGTTGATATGCGCTATCTATTTGGAGGTTTCCAAAAGATTGACTACGAGGTAGAATATGCTTAAAAAATAAGAGCTACATGCATAAGTCCTGAATTGTTGCTGGTAAATATTCAAGAGAACCCAAGTTGTGTGAGAAGGCTGTGGTCTGAATTCTACTCTCGGCATGGGAGATGGATATAGTTATGCCTTCGGTGTATTTTTCATATTTTAATTGGATTAATTTGGTTGAAATAGGATTAGTAACGTCACTTCTATATTATAACCCATTTTGGTGTATGTGGTCCTCCTGGGTTATGTGGAGGTTTAGTTTCCTTGTCTTCTTAATATACTGAAGGTTGTGTCTTACTGGGTGCATGCCTCTATTAAAAGCGACCTTTTTTGGTTTGATTTTAAGAATCGAGTGTGGCTTGGTTTCTATCCTTCCAAGGGTGATAAGTTATTGGGATGTGTCAGTTTTAGTTAGATACTACATAAGTTGTCCCCTTCCCTCCACCTCCATTATAGCAGGAATTTGTGGACAATACTATTAAGGGTTTTTAGTTAATTTAACCTCATTAATTCTTATGGTGTCTTTCCCGCTCAGGCCTCCTCATTCCATTATATTAGCTCCATTCCTGGTATTGGTTTGGTGGTACATAGCCTTGTATAGATCCAACAAATTCTCTGTCATTATTTTGAGTGACTGTTGGTATTGTATTATTCTGGAGGTCTTATTTATTTAAGTTTATATATGTTTCTCTAATATGGGATTTGAAATTAATTTGTTTTCATGGGTGGATGATAAATATAACCTCTGAGAATGTTAAGGTATCTATGATTAATTATGATTTGGGAATCACAAAAGTTAAATTTATTTTGGACCAATCCACTGGGAGTGTTTAAACTTTTGGGGGTGGGGGCATATAGTAGGGAGTCTGGTTTGCTCTGGAAAGTTCATATTGTCATTATTTTTCTTATTGGTTTTATTTTGTGACCTTCTCTTTTATTATTATTTATAGAATCTCCTTGAACTGTAAAGGATTATTAGTTTTTTTGGGGTTCTATCTGGCTGTGGATTTTTAGAGGTGGAAGGAATTATGGTGATGAGTTTTTTCACACATTGGTTTTAATTTTTCCTTTAATCGAGCTCGGGTCGGGGTTTGGGTGAGCACCTATTTAAATTTTTGAGCTTTTACTAAATGATTACTGTTTTGGGCTTGGTGGTACTAGGAGTAAGAAAGAGAATAGTTTGGAGACTGTGCAACATGTCATGTATTCATAATAAATTATAAATTTAAAAGAAAAATGAATCGATGTTAAATGAATGTAAAAATTAAAGTATGAAAAATAAAAAAATAAAATTTATTGTTTAATCATTATAATGATGATAAAATTATTTATTTTTTTGGTATTATTATTATTATTATTTCTCTTATTAAAAAGGTTATTAATTATTATTATTATTTTTATTATTATTAGTGGGAGTTTTAGGTGGGTTTTATATCGGTGTATGGGCATCACATAGTTAGCGAAGACCATGCAGTCAACCCCAGTAACCATGTGACAACCTCTAGAGTGAATTGAAGCTAATGCACAGTTCACACACATTATCTTGATATGTTCATAGACCGCATGGTTGAGGATAATAAAAATATTTTTATGAAATGTTTTTTTGTTATTATCTTTATTTAAATTATTATTATCATTATAATTTATTAATTTTTTTATTAATAATAATATTATTAAAAGTGAAAAGAATATTTTTATTCATTTTATAATTATGATATTTTGATTATTATGATATCTATTAATTATAATTATTAATTTTGTTGTTATATTTATAATTAATATCATTATTAATGTATTATTATCAATAGTCTTTTTTTGGGTCTTAATAAAAAAGAAAGAAAAAAAAATTCTATCCTTAATTCCATCTCTCGTTCACCTACCCATACACACTATATCTCCCCCACCCTGTTTAGTGTTCCCTCCCTATGTTCATACCCAACCAAAACTGCTCCCCTCTCCGGCTAGCTATCACTGGTTTTTTATTTTCCGCCACACCCTCCTACGACGGTCTCCTCCAGTGCACACTCCTCTCTGGCGTGACCCAGCCAACAATGCCCCTTCTTTGGGGGATTCCTACCATCATTCATTTGAAAAACCTCCTCTTTCTCTCCTCTATCCAATCTGGCTTGACCCCATGTCATGGACCCCTTCTATGACACCCGTCTTTTAATCATGTGGCCCCACCTCCAGTGAGTATTTTCATTTTTGAGATTATTCGGAAGACAAGGGCTCTAATTATTTGGGTTAATTCATAAAATATAGGTTAAATCATGTGGTTTAAGGTTGTATTTATCTCCTTGAGGGTTAGGGTGTGGTTAAATTGATGTTTCTCATCAGTTATGGGAGGTTCCTCATCAATCTAGGTAGTACATCGATTTACATTGCCTTTAAATTTTATATTTCATTGGATGCTTGTTTTTTAATTTCATTAGATATTACATTAGTGAAGTGTTATTTTTTTAATAAGTTTTCCATGTGAAATGAAGTTTTTATCTTAAATTCATTGACTATGTGATGTGTATTTGAAGAATATTTCATTCCATTTGTTTAGTAAATATATCAGTTGGCTCCTACGAATGGTTTATAATTTTTCTGGAAGCATGTTTTGGTCTTAAAAATATACTAATAATGTTTAAATTGGTGTTTTAATTTTTATCAAATTGATTTCGAAATTTAATTGGGATAGAAGATTCTTAATGTGATTTTGTATGAAACATTTGATTTGATTAAATTATATATGTCCCATTTGGAACTTTTCAATTTGTTTAAATGTGAAATGCATTCGAAGTGTTTATTAAATGAACGGTTGGATATTATAAACGTGTTCTGAATTTAAGATGGTTATTTTTGTTCTTAAATGGTTTTACTTGTTTATTTTTTAGTCTTTATTTTTATATATTTCTTGCGTGGGGTTTTAAAAATTTATTATTCATGTGTGGTGTGTGTTTTTAAGTTGTGAACACCTTGTGTTGGTTAAATAACCTAGTTGAATTTTCAAATTATTTTGTGATTTCTAAAGAAATGGGTGGGTTTTTTAAAAGATAGTTTGACAATGAAATGGTGGTTGGTGTTTCCAAACTGGATTTCTAAATTTTTTTTGGTATTGATAATGACTTATGTATTATTTTTTATTAAATATTTGATGCATGAAAATTACATGAATCCCATTTGGAATTTTCATTTAATGGTCACATCGAAAGCACTTTGACAAGTGAATCTTTACTTGTTTGATAGCCTTGGGATGGGAGTGTCCCCAGTGTGGGAACTACCCTATCTAATTATTTTTTAAGGTAATGATTACTCTTTAAGGCATCCAATGGGGTGTTGGTGTGTGTGTTATGTGTGATGGAAAATATATGCCTTATTACATGATATTTATTGGGACACCCATTTATGAATATAATATGAGACCCTTGCATAACTATCAGGATTAATAAGAATGATTGTTTCACTAGTACATAGAATACTAACTAGTGGCCCGTAGTAGTGGATATATTTGGGTTTATTGCTATGTGATTGGGCTCTTTAGTTTATCCTCTATTAGGGTGGCTGTGCGTTTGGGCATTTTGATTTCATCATGTGTGTCATGCTACTGGGAATGGGGTCTCTTGTATTTTTATTTTCTGGTTCTCCTTAGAGTTTACTAGGTATTCTGATGTTTCATTGATACTATTTCCATTAGAGACATTGCCATCAATATATAGTCTCTTGATCATTGTTCTTGTTTTTTTGGGTTATTTTAGTAAATTAATAAAGTCTGTTTTTGTTAATAAGGTTTCATGAAAAAAATTTAAAGAATAAGTGCTCAAATTTTTCTCTTTGTTAAAAAAACAAATGTTTTCCAAATTTTCCATGTTTCCATCCTCTCTAGGAACCTAACTCTCCCCCATGTGTGATAATTATTTCAAAAGTTTAGGGAAACAAATTATTGAGTTTTTTTCATTAAATTGAAATTTGTTTGAAAATATTATATTTATATGTTGTATTTGAAAGATGAAAATAGTTTTTTATTTACATAAAAAAAATTTCACTGGGAATAAAATTATTCATGTCCACCTACTATGTTTTTAATCTCATTCCTATTTTTTTTTTCATGTTTTGAGTTTCTTTTGAAGTTTTTCGCTCGATTTCGATCACCTTGGGCGATAGTGGGTTGTGGATTGGAGGGTGACCCTCAGGGTCACATGGAGGTGTCTTGGATGTCAGGTTTATTTTGGATATTATGGTTCTGTTTTTTGTTATATTTTTGTTTCTTTATTTTCAATTTTAAATAATGAAATGTTTCATATAATAAAAGTTAGTTTGGTTTGTTCCTTTAATAATTCATTTTCCTTATTTATTCATTTGGAGAAGTCATTCCATTGTCTATTAAGATTTTTTTGGTGCTTGTTTCTAACCTGGGTGGATTGGGAACACCTCTAGAGCCTATCAATTGATTGGACAGGGTGACCATTTTAGGGTCGACTTTGGTTGGTTCATAACATGTATGGTCTATATGAGTACCGGGTAATTTTTTCAGTCTCCTGAACACACATATTGAATTTATAGATCTTATGAATTAGTATTTCCAAAGGTGTATGGATTTATTAGTGGTAGTAATTATTGACGATAGATTAGTGTATTAATGTTCCAAACATGATCATGACAATCATCAAGATATTAAGAAGAATACACTAATCAGAAACATCTCTATGCGATGTTTAGTAAATGAAACATTGGATCGACAATGTCCACTTCTTAGGTCACATCATCTCAGATCCAAGAGTTTTAGTATACCTATAGTAATTGATTTGTATTGTCCTTTGTGTATCCAAATAACTTATTTGACATTTGGAGTTTATTAGGGTCAGTTGAATATTAAAGACACTTCATTCAGGATTTATGAGGTCTAGAGGCACTTCTTATGATCCTGAAAAATAAAGGTCTGAATTTCATGTGGTAAGAATATTTTGAACCAACCTTTTGGAAGTTAAATGATCATTTAACTATAGTGTTAATACCAACTCTCCAAGGTTCTGGAAGGAAATATAATGTATAATAAGATACATCAAGTTTTAGTCTTGGTGTTATTTTAATATACAATGAGTGAGTCTTCATGTATGTGTCTCGTTAGTTGAGACTTCATGAGAGGATTTACCCAATAGACGCCCTTGAGCTAGTATTAGTTCACACTCTTCACCATTATAGTCCCTATTTACCTAGAGAGTATTTTTTGGTATTCACTAATCACAAAATTATCAATTACAACTATACATAGTCGGATATAAATCTTAGAATGTTTATGTTAGTATAGTACATTTATTAATTTGATCTTGACCATTTATAAAATCTTGTTAATGGAAACATAGTGGCTGATTCACTATGTTTGAATACACAAACATAGAATGTTTAGGTGAATAATGGATAATGGAATCTTATAAAATTATTATTAGATATTCTCATTTAGGTTCAAGAGGACCACGTTCACACTATCTTCAGAGCCTTAGTAGTTACCTATACTTTTGTGGAACTAGTATGAAGGATGTTGAAATATGATCCTAAAGGCATTGTATTCTGAGAAACCATCCTTGATGATGACACATATTCATTATGGACAAGGGATGGGGACAAAACTATATTATTCTATGGTTTTTTATGGGTCCCAATGGACATCAGAGAAAAGATGATGTTGGAACTCCTTGCCTAATCATGGGCAGTTCATCCTTGTATCACAAAATTTTATCTTGATCTGTAACACTCGTATTGACACCCTAGTATAAAACATGATATTACTTGAATTATCACTTCATTATTCACTTATCAAAATGTGAAGAAAGATTATCAATAACTGGAAATAATTTTATGTCCATTTTCAAGTCGTTAATTTAAATGGCATGATATGTATATGGATTTTGAGAATTTATTACCCATATCATCTTCTATAAATGATAATGATTTGGTTATTTTTGACCATTGGATGATTTTAAAACACTTCCTACCATTATGAGAAACCTTCATGGTAGATAATCTAGGGTGAATTTTTGTTAGGGAGGTTGTATGGATTCATGGAGCTCATCCATCTATCATTTCTGATAGTTATTAATACAATACATATTTGTTTTATTAAAGAATTTAGAAGTTCCTCGGTAAAAAAACATATTTAAGAAAGACCTATAAACAAAAAAGTTAAGGAAATATAGAGCGTATAATACAGTTTCTAGAGGACATGCTTCATGAATGTGTCTTTGATAGGCATTTCTTGGGAGAAACATATTCCACATATTTAATTCCCTTATAATAAAAAATTTTAAGATAAAATCAGGATGGATCCTTATTAATCCTTATATGGACCACCCAATCGTTCACCTCTATGCTTTCTAGAGGAAGGGGATGTAACTATGTATGGACCACATATCATGAACGACACTACCAAGAATATCTATTTGATCAGAATGAACATGTTGATAGCTATATATATATATATATATCAGTCATACGACGAAAGACACCAACGACATCTTAAGTTTGAGGTCAGATACTAGTTTTTCTTGTGAGTCTCACCTAGATGGGTCCATATATATTTTTTGGGGTAGGTTAAGCTCTATGTTAAGTTTGTTGGACCCTTCAGGACTAGAGAAGAAATCTTAATAGTCACTTACCTATTGTCACTTCCTCATATATATCAGTCTATACATATTTTATTTCATGTATCTCAACATTTCTAATACAATCCACACCGATAACATGTATTTGATCATGATGAAGTTAAATTGAATGAATATTCTTCCTTTGAGGAATATATGGTTTATATTATTGATTGGGGAATGAATAAACTCTGAGGAATGTCAGTTCCTTTTTTATGGGTGATATGGAATCACAAACTACTACATGAGGAGACCTAGGAATGGAAAGATGATATAAGATCTCATTGGTTATAATTATTTTTTATGATAACTCTTTACCATAATATGGTCAAATTAAATACGAGTAACCTTAAGGAGGGTAGGTTGTAATGAACTTTTTTTTCAATGGTGTAGATTTTTTTTCAATTTAAATTCCTTTAAAAGGAAATGATAATGATGCATAATTATGTAAAGGGGGTATCAGGTGTGTTCTAGGATAATTACGAGCTCAGAGAAAACAAATTGGAATAAATTACTATTCTACATGATGATGAGAAACCATGAATTCTAGCTCGCATGGTCTCCCTAAACCAAGTGGTTGTAGAAAAATGTGACCTATGTTCTTCAAGGTTTTTCTGCAACTATACAACCCCAAGCACATGGTCATGCAGTGCTACACAGGTTTTTGTACAATGGGATTTTAATTAATTTGGCTTGATTAGATAAATTACATGCTTAACTATGTGCATTTACCTTTTAATATAGTTAATTTCACATGATTGGTGCATGGTTTGGACAATCGTGTAGCAAAAATGTGATACTTTTTTTTGTGATAAATGATATTTTCTCCCACATTAAACTTATAACCCTATTTCTTATTCTCATTTATTTTTTATATTTGATGATTATGGTTTTCTTCAATAGTGAGCTCCTAAAATACTCAATCAACATATTGTGGTAACTCTCAAATCAGATGTCTGATTAATGATTTTTACGAAGCACCAGATAACTCATGGTTATCTTATGAGTCCTCTTCCCTTGGATATATGTTTACCATTTAATCCATTTATCTATTTTGATCCATTCATTTTTTACTTATTTTTAATAATTTTAACCACTTAATAAATTTCTTCCATCCTGCTCTGAATCTGATGTCAATATCGAGAGAGGAGTCATCTATGACCTTGATGTAGGTGGTCTAATCATTTTCTCCATGATTTTTAATATCAAACAGCTTTTTGTTGTGACACATGGTGGATTATATTGAGTGTCTGATTTTTATTGAATAATTCATATAAAATTGATCGAAAAACCATGATACATGCCTATTGATCATTTTTTAGTTGTTCAGAGGAAGATAATCATGGTTATTAACCTCCATTGGGTGTACTAATTTTGAATTTCAATTTTTTTAATTTCTTATTTTTCGCATATTCCTTCTAAGCATTTGACTAGGATAATAAATGTAGTTTTCCTAGATATATGAATGAATAATTGTATCCAATGAGACTGTTATGTGTTTGTCACACATATAATTAGAGTTTCCCATATATAAAATTTCCTTGTTTACCATCTCACCTTCTAAATGTCTCTTTAAACATTATAAATTTAATTGCCTTATTATGAATAATTGAATATATTTAATTAGTGGAATGGATATTTCATGATCATTTACCATATTAAAATGGTTTAAATTTTTCAAATAAAAAGGTTTATTAAAAATGATAAGACCACACCTATTGTTAATTTTTTTTATTAAATTCCTAATATGAATTTAAAGTCATTGAAAATAATTGAACATTACTATTGAGACGTAAGAGAGTTAATGCATAATTCAAAAATATTATAACTATTTTTATTAATTTTTATGCGATGTTATATTATTTTAAGGCTTTGGCGGAGTATGATAGTATAATGCTTCCATACATTGGGTGTGGATCATGATGTCTCAAACCACTAACACTAGTTGGAAGTTGGCATTAACACACCACATCCCTTATTCAAGTGTAGAAATGATGGCACACTCACCATATTGAGTGATGATAATCACATATGCCACTAATTATGAGATTTAGGGAATATTTATTATTTATAGATAATATTATATCCTTACTCTGGAAATGTATTTATGAGTTGTACCCCGGTCCAACCAGCAACTAGTATTCCAGGTACATGCTCAATTTCATCTGCATGTACATGGATCATATACATGGAAGAAATATATTATTATAATATATACATTATTAGTATGTATGTGTAGTTACTCTTAAAAATATAATTCCAACCATGAGATAAATCAGTTAAAGCATCTCTCTTTCCTTTAGGAACCTATACAGAATGGTAATTTACTTTAGCACTTATTTCTTATTGTGCATATACATGAACATTTTTTTGTTATAAATACTGATTAGACTAATTGTTACACTATTGGGGGTTTCGTATTGAGATTTTCCCTATATTCTATTCATGATTCCTTTAGTACCCAAAATATAATATGAATGTAGGAAAAATTAAGATAAAGGGCCCTATTACAGGTTGTTGATATGAGTTACATATAGTAGGAGCTTAGGAGCATATGATTGAGTATTGGATCGAGATAATAGTGGATAATATTTTTTTAGTTTTTTTACTTTTTATATGATTTTCCCTTGTTCCATTTTTTATATTAGAATGACATTAATCCATGTATATAACACCGCTTAGTGGACATCGTCTAATATTTAGTTGTTCGGTTATTTAGTTTTCTCCCTTTATTCATTCTATCTGTTTATTTATATGATTTAGTGGTTGTGTGTTTATGATTTTATCTATTCTGTCACTCAGATATGAGGGTATTTTATCCCCACTATAACACCTTTACACCCCTACTTGTATTCAGTAGCCTCTAGTGTATGGGGATGTGAGATTGAGGCAATGTAACCCACTAACATAGGTTATAGGTCAAGTGGACCAAAGGTCTAGATGTTACAAATAAAATCTATCACAATGGTTTGTAAAAAATGTAATTTTTATTAAGAATATCACCTTGTATTATCAAAGTAGGTTCGTAGTAATACTTGTTATCGTGTACTTAGGGATGACTAGGTCAATTTTAGTGCACTCTTTTTGATGCTAGTACACCTAGGTACATTGGATCTAGTACCACTTCCATTTGTCATATCCAAACAAAGAAGCATTTCAAGGGAAACCAAAAAATATCATATATACCAAAACATTGAGATTTTATTATATACATTTTTAATCAAATTTTATAACTGATTTATCTTCCCAAATATATGTTTTCCAAAATCTATGTCCCAATTTTTCTACTATACTTTCTCTAAAAAACATTTATCTACCTCAACAACAGTAACCCAAAAACTATCTCAGATTTATTTCATTGGTATATGTTGTAGAGAATTACATCAAAATAGACTGAATAATTTATTACTCTTGGTAATATATATATATATATATATATATATATATTAGTTTTTATTACATTTCAATTTTAAAATTATAAAATAATAATAAAATTACATCCTCTACAATATCCTTTCCTATCAATCATAGTAAAATTCTGGGATTCCTAGGATTGGAAACAAAATTAGGGTGAGCACAAATTCTCATTTACTATTTATTACTACATTAGAAATCAGGAATAAATATGGATAATAAATATTAAGGGGTAACTAAATGAAAACATATTCCATGTCATCAATAAAATGAGAAGGATTATCTTTGAAAGATAATAGATATACAAATAATATCATTATTATAATCAATATGGGATGGTAAATAACAAAAATAGAAATTCATTTTATCAATATCCTGACAATTATCAATGGATAAGGAGTAATAAATTCTGAAATTTATGTTATAGAAAAAACATGTAATTTAATCAATAATTAAGAATAAAATTCTTCAAGATATAATATCATAGCGAAAATCTCACAGTTAAAAAATATTTATATTTTAATGAAGTAAAATTTTAATTAATAGATTCCACGAGTCAGGAAAATGAAACCTAAGAAATTATGATATATCATCAAAAATGTTTAAAAATATTTGGCACAAAATTATATGGTTTGGACAACTAAATTTATGCTAGCTTACTGATCCACATAAGGATACTAAAGATTCATCAAGGGAATATCTATAACTAGGCCATACTCATGTCATTATTTCCAAATAATTATTCATATATCTAGTAATTGATTTAATTAATGACAAATATTCTTTATCATGAAATATTTATATTGATTAAATAATACATATTTATAATTATTTCGGTAGATAAAAAATTTCATTGAATATATAACATTGTATGTATAAATTATATACAATTAAATAAAGAAACATATCCATGATAAATAATTTTGATATTTTGTTTAAATTTTAAATCCATAGGAAATTGACTAATTCAATCGAAATTAAATGATTATCAAATGAATCAAGAAAATGAATGTTGAAAAATTTATAGTTCAAAATTATCATAAACCATATAGAGTTAGGATAAGTATGGTATCAATAAAACATATACCCATTTGATCAAGAATATGGTATTGTTTTCATTAATTAATATAAATATCATGAAAATATCATTAAAATACTATTGATGAAAATTATCCTTTTCATTTTGAAAATCACTATTTAAATGTAAAAGATCAAAAAAATTGAAAAAAAAATTGTTTAAAAATAATAATTGAAACATATAAATGATGTTTTAGAACATTTTAATGGTTATAATGGTAGGAAAGTTTCTACATTCCATACACATTTTGGCAAATAATCCTATCACTTATTCAGTAAAATCCAAATGGGATTTTTTTTTCAAATAAACAGGAATATTAAATTCTAAATAATATTTAAAGAAAATAAATAGAAATAATTTTCATTAATAAATATTTTAGAATAGGTTAAAAAATAATAGATATTTATAAAACATAGTTTTTTTGTAAAGCAAATATCCGACCGAAGAACGAAATTTAGTCAAATTTTTATAAAAACTTTTTCTAAATTATTTTAAGATTCAACAAGTGGAAAAATCGTACTATTAAATTAAAATGTCATGATTTACTAGAATATAATGAAATTAGATGGTTTTATTACAAAATTAACAAATAATTCCACTCTAATGATATTTGATAATTAAAAATATTGATTAGAATATGATTGTGAAATAAAAAAAAATGATCATAAGTTTCAAGTGAGAGTTAATGAATAAATAAATTATGTTTATTAAATGTAATCCCACATATTAAATGTGGAAATAATAAAAAATAAAATCAAAATTCATTACTCACATAATCATAAAATATCCAAGATGATAAAGAAGTAATATAAATTAATGAAAATAAATTGAATTATAAAATTATTTATCACATGGTAAATTTTATGTCAAATACCCATGGTTAAAATAATTTAAATTGCTAATTAAAAAACCATGAATTATTAATCAATGATAAAATTAAAAGTCAATGTGGTAGTATATACACCATATAATATAAATTAGGTGTATAAAAGTACAATAAGCCTCAATGAAGGTTCTTATTCTTGTCAATATTACTCAGATCCATAAACTCTGAAATATTCATCATAACATAATAAATCATATTTACAAATAAACTATTCTTTTGAAACCAATCATGATGGATGGTTACGGAAAATGAATTATGTTATGATGATGTAGACAATACATTGTACATACATATGAGTAATATTTACACATTTCAATGATCATTATGGAATGTTTGTAAATAATGTATTATATTTACATACATAATACAATGTTATAATTATCATATTATTCTTTAAATATAATTTTATGTATCATCCATGATGTTTTTTGATAATAAGAGAGTCCCATAACTTCATGATAAAGGTAGTATGTACACAAATGAATGATGATATCATATTTAAGTGTGAAAAGGAAAATCATATATTTTATTTTTGTAATGGAAAATATGTCATGAATATCACACTTATTTTTTTTATATCATAAAAATTCTTGAAATATTTCCTCATGATATTCCATGTAAAACATTAATGATAGTGATTCACATCACATCGTGATGTGGTTGTCCTCTATACACATGAGCAGTGATATTGTATCCACTAAACAGTGGAAAATTAAATGTTATCTATTATTAATGACTAAAAGGTATAAACATATTGTATATATATAAAATATATATATATATATATTATTTTAATTAATCATAATACCAATCCATAAAATGTGGTAATGGAAAAATGAATGGCATTAGATTCTGAGGGGGTAGTGTACCGTACAAGTGAGTAGTGATTTTGTAACTCATTTGATAGAAGTGTAAATAGTTTTAGTTCATGAAAAGAACATAAATGCATCTCATTATATGTAATATACTATGATTATTACCTCATAATTACTAAATAATAATTTATGTTGGTGGAGTAGGAAATAAAATAAATTCTTGTGGAAGAATATCACTTCTTCATCGGGTATCGTACACATGTTTTCTCCAAAATGAATACTAGGTTGGATTTATTCCCAAAATAAGGATCTTAAGATGAAAATAGGTAATTTGGTTTGTGAGTTTGTTAGGTAATGTTCAAAAATGAGTTTGTGTATTTAATAATAGAGGGTTTTGGGTGGAATTTTAGAAGTTAGGTTAGTGGAACACAAGTAAATGTTTAAATGAATAAGGTGTACCAATGTATTAAACTGACAATAATTTTTCCAAATGGATTATTCAAAATACTTATAAATTATAAGGACTACGTATTACCATTAAATATATTTTATAAGTGTTTTTTCATTTTAAACCTTATATTTTTATATTCCCCCCGAGTAAAATCATTTTTACCTTAATCGTGGTAATTAATTATTACTATTTTAAGGATTCATTTTGGTAAAAATTATTTTTACCATATTAGAGAATAAAAATAAATCATATTAAAAAATATTTAATCAATTTCTCCAAATTATATTCATATATGTGGAAAATTTTATTTCAAAATTAATCCTGAAGACACGACAAGAAAGTGGGTTTTAAAAGAGAAAACAATCCAAACATTACAACATTTTTTGTATAAAAATATATATTAAAATAATTTAAATGACCTAAATTAGTTAAATAGATATTAAATTCTTCTAATTTTACTATAAAACCAATAAAAAATATAATTTAACATTGTAGGTAACTTATTCGAAAAGGTAGTTTTCCGTTTAGTATTTTTCATTATTCCTCAAAAAAATAAACAAATTTCAAAAATATATAAATAAATCACCATAAGATAATTTTGAAATTTTTATTTAAAAAAATTATTTAATTTTCTCAATTTTTTTAAAAAAGTGCAAAAAATAAATTTTATATTATTTTTTAAAAGAACGAATAATCTATCATATAGAGAAATATTGTTTTTATTAAACATTTGTTTTCATTTTAAATAATTCATAATTTAATTTGAATGAATTAATTAACATAATAATTCTATTTAATTATATTCACAAATAAAAATTTAGTTTCAAGGTTATAAATGTATAATAAATTATTGTTCACTTTGACATGGGGTTGGGTGTTTCAAAATATACAAAAGTGATTAAATTTGAAGAAATATATTTTGTGTGTTGCTTATGCTCGGTGTGCATATATCATAAATTATCGAATATAATGATATTATATTATAATTTTGTGGTGTAACATTACAGGTTTTAGGATCATGTTTCATGTTCTTCAGCTGTGAATGCTGAGTGTTTTCAGAGATATTAATCTGGTAGGCATCCTCTTTCTTTTTTTCTTGTTTGGTTGAATGTGGCTGTTGAGGAACTGCATCTAGAACATCGTCAGAATGATGTGATTGTAGTGAAAAGGCCATCTAGGTATTTTCATCGATCAAACAGGATCAATGAGAATTATTTGCAATCATATGTATGGTCATGTTTAGAAACATGTTTATGTTTGTCATTATAATCCATATGGTGTTCTTATGTAGTAAATTCTAATAGTGGGAGAAACATGACTTAGAGTTGGTCATTCAAAGATATGATTTGATATGGGAAAGATACATAGGTTGTATAATGACCATTTATTGGATTATATGGATATGGTTATGTGTTTTCTCGATGCTTTAGTTTTGGTAATGATAATTAGATCAACTTTTAACTGTTTATATACCTTGTATAAGAATTGAATCTTGTAGGTGTTTGGGAAATTTAATATGAAATGAATGTGTTTTGGAAGAAATTAAAAATACCCCCATAGGTATTGAATTTTTTATGTTTTTCCCCTAAGTATTATCAAGGATTATAAATCTATTTTTAGTATTTTATAAAATCCACGTTTTATAACCATTGAATTTTCCAAATAAATTTGAAATTTTTCATTTTTTTGATGTGATATATTTCAAACAAATTATCAGGATATAAATCCACTAATAATAACAAATAAATGTGTTTTAATTATACTATTTTGATATCCCAAGATGTGTATCATAATTTCCATTGTGTTTTGAGAGAATCGGGCTTCAAAATCCTTATTTCAACAAATCCAAAGGTAGGAACACCATTTGTACACAGTTAGTGTGAACACTGAACCTCTATAATTAGGGCCCAGTGAGTTTCAAAAAGTTTTTCAAACTATATAACCAATGGATCCATTTTTTGGGTCACTCTAAAAGTAATATATAATCCACATGGTGTTGGAAAGGCATTCCAATGCATTTTGAGACCATGCATGTGGGAGCCATCTTGAGGTACTTTTTCCTCACAATTGTCACAGGATTTTAAAATTCATATGGAGAAACTATGTGTATCATTAATGGGGATGAAAAAACCTTTTTATCATGCCCCCATTATATCTTATTTTCCTTTTAATACACTCAAATCACACAAAATCCCATACTTTCAAGATCTTCCTTTGTTCTCCCATAGGCTATGTGAGAAATTCATTACCTACTGTCAATTTTAACCATTTTTGTTCATATTTAATAACCAATGGTATGTTTATATTTCCCTAATCTATGTTCCTTGTTTTATTTTAGAACATAATTTGTTTAATTTTGGTTTATTACATCATATTTTTATGTTTTTTTATTTCTTTACTCTCGATTCAGATCGATTGAATAACTGAAAATGGATAAGTAAAGAATCCAAAGAACACGTTCAGTGGTCTATGGATTTTCCCATAATTTTTCCTTGTTTTATAAATTATTTCATTAGGATTCATGTCATATTTTACTTGAGTCACCCTTTAAATGTGGAACTATGTCTGTGAAACCTAATTCCTTAAATGAAAGAGTCGTTGGGTATTTAATTACACTATTAGAGGTTATAAACCTCATCTCAAACTACCCCTTTGGGTTTATAAATAATAGTATCATGATTGATGATTTTTCTATCAAATTAAAACACCCTCTTTGGGATTATTTTTAATTATTTTATTACAATTATATACCTATGATTTATCCACATTTTAGGTGTGGTGGATTATATCTAATTTAGGTTATTATAAAATTAAATTAAATTAATTTTATTTGATCAGTATGCTTCTCTTTTATATTAAAATCTCCATTGGGGTGCACCATCTTATCTAATAAGAAAGGTATATAAAATATGAATATTGATTTTTTATGACATGTATACATTCATGGGATTATGTATTAATACAATATAATTGGAAAATTGAATGATCGTGGTGAATCATCTCTATCTAATCATGGATAACTATAATGGAATATGGTTTAAGTTTTATTACATGTATTGACGTACCTAATTAAGGAAATCCCACTAGATCCATTATATCCCCTTAATTAATGGGTTTGTAATCTTTATTTGTGGAATAGATATTTATTTTGTTCCAATTCGTAGTGGCATGGGTGTTTACTATAGACTATGTTAAATATCAACTGAAATATGAAAAGCATTATTACACCTTGAGTGACACCGTCTTCCCATTTATAGAAAACATTGTTTAATGGATCATATATCAAATGAGTTACACTGCACCAAGAATGATATCAGCTTCATACTTACAGAGTACCATGGATAAGAGATATTTGGAAAGATGGATAAATTGTTCCTTCAGTAATATTAAGTTCCCTCTTACGAAATTCCTTGGATAAGGGCTTATTGGAAAAGTGGGATCACCTTATACATTATGATTTCCAAGAAGAAATGGTGAGCATATTGGAAATGATTATTCTCCCACCATTCATCTATGATATTGGACATGAAAATATACATCATGGATTGGTATTGTTATGCATGGTGCCCTGGATCCACTCTATAGATTCTTAGGCTTGTACCGAATTTTAAATACAGATACTTGTAGTATTATTTATTATATAACTATTATATTTCGATTCCTTGTTAATCTTCATCGACCGTACATTATTTATTGTGTATATATTCATATATTATCATCATCTATATGCTTATATATACATGATGGCATGAATAGATACATTTTGGATTTGGCCGAAGTCATCATTATTGGATGGGTGTCCATGAAGAAATATATTATGAATTCATTAAATTTATTTAGTTACTACATTTTTTATACATTCACACTGATGTATTATATTTTTATGGACTAGATTTTATTACACTGAACTGGCGGTGGCCTACTAATTTTATACCACACATTATTTTGGTAGTTTTTGGTAACTGGACAATACTATATATTCCATGATATGGTCTCTAGAATTTGATATGTTTTGTAGAGATTCATATAAGAGAATAAGAGAATTGGACTAAACTAGTTCATAGAATTCTTATATATATAGAATTTAGACTTTATTTTTTTCGTTATGTATGTATTGTATAGTTAATTCTATGTATAACTATATCTATTTTATGTAGACATGAAATCATTCAATGTACAACACTATTTATAAATAGGAATGTTTAATATTGTTTTCGACATTTTTTTAATTTATACTTATCTTAATATTGATTAATTGATTATGTACCCTTATGTTACTATGATCATGATTGTAAAGTCTCTCCACTATACCATAATTTGACATTCACATTAAGTCATCATCCTATAGTATATGGGGAGGTGCCCTTGAAGTCATTTGACTAATCAATTTGGGGGAGATTAATAGTGGCTCCCTATTCTAGATTATAAAAGATAAATTTAAAATAATTATTGCAAATATCTAATAAGATTTTAGAATATTAATGAAAGTAGACAATTGAGACTTATACGGTTTTTTAATGAGGATAAAATAATGGAGAAATGTTTGTCTTATTATTTTGCTGTATCTCGAGCATAAATAAAAATAGTCCACACTATATGTCTACATGAATGGTTATATCATTTAACTATTTTAAGGCATGATGAAAAGAGACATCATGTGCATTAACGTAATGCAGAGTGAAAATAAATTTATAGGAATGAAAAAAATTGAACTTTATAATCATTTTTTAAAAACATTAAAGTCATCGACATTAAACATTTATATCAAATAATTTTGATGCAACCATTTAATGATATTAAAGAAAATGGTTTTTTGAAAACAAATATGCTCAAAAGATTGATTGAGACTGAAAAAGAAAAGAATAGATTCTATAAAAATGTGTTGTGAGAAGAAAAATTTAGAGAAGTAGTTGAGATACTGGTGTGTGAAATTTAGATAATATTATCTACATTACCTTGATCTTAAGCATCCACTAAATGAAATTTGAGTTTGAAAATGGTGGATGTAAACTATATTTGATAGTTTAACAAGTTATCACGTTGTTTCAAATATTTTGAAGGCATATAGGTAATATCTTCATCAATTTTTGAAAAATCCAAGAACATCATATTGTCATTCTCATTTATTATTACTCATTATATTAATTGGGATGTGGCATAAGACCATGAAATTAAATTGTAATGGTAGTATCACGTTTCTATGAAATTGTATCTGATGGGTGAATTCACCTTACCCATTTAATGTTAGTGATTGGATTATAGTGGATAATATGTATCCAAAATAGAACTGTATGTAGTGGGGAGTAGGATCACACAATTTGGATGATCATTTTATAAATTATTATATTCCTCATTCTATTTATTTTATATATAATCGTGTTGGTCTAAAAGCATAATATTATTTTTATAGAGTCATACTCATATTATATAAAAATGTTTATTTCATGAATAAAAATAATTTTTAAAAATAATTTTTTTATTTATTCACCCCTCTCAATATAGCCTTATGATTTGGGGTCTCTAAAAAATTGTTTATATTATGGGGTATATACTATATTTTGATTGACTTTTCAATAGTTATGAATTTTCTTTCTAAATGACTTATATTTATAGCTAGAGGACTATGTGTATATGTATTGTTTTAATCTTTTATTTTATTTATTAATTATAAATTATATATCAAGAAACATGATACAAATAACATGATGAAAAATAGTGGAGTTACTTTTATAGAATATGAGATGCACATGTCCAGTTCCCATGATGGAAATCCAATATATGAAAATATGTTTCACTTTAGAATCATTGAAAAAATAAGGGTGTTGGATTATAAAAAATTTAAACTTCTGATTTATTGATTAAAATGTGTTCATAACATGAGTGTAATTTAAATCGATGAATTTGGATTTTTAAAGGTGAATTTTAATTTGTAATGGTACTTGGGTGAACTAGTCATAATAGAATCATTATCATTATAAGTAATTTATGTCCTAGATCCTACAATCAAAAGTTATTCAATTTTTATATTCTTAATGTAGTTTCCTAATACTTTTTTACATATTTACTTCTAAATAAATAATATATAAAATATCATTTACACCCAAAAAAATGTTCCGAAAAAACCTCAATGAATTTTATTGGGATAATACATAATGATGGGATATAAAAATTAATATATTATAAGAATTTAAAGAAGAAACAAAAATATAATATTTAATTGAGAGAAATTCTTATAAAAAATAAATTTTTATGTGTTACATAATAATATATATTGTGTTTTTAAAATTAAAAGAAATCGGTAAATATCAAATGTTAAATTAAACTAAATATTTTAATGTGAATAATGATTTTTAATGGTATATGTGATTATTATTTTATAGAAATGTAATACTTTTCAATGAAATGTTTTTCTTTGATGGAATTTATATTTTTCTTTAATTTCAGTAAAAATGATTTTAATTTATTTTATTTATAATATATAAAACAAAACAAAATAAAATACATAAAATATTTATTATAATTAATGTAATTTTAATAAAGTCATTTTATGTGTAGAAATATATTTTTTTATAATTTTTTAATACACTATTAATTTTCATTTCCAAAAAACTAATATATAATGTTTAAATTTTGATAAATATATTATTTTAATGAATAATAAATTAAGACTAATTTAATTTTGAATTCATATAAAACATGTTTAAAAATAGTTAACATTTTAAAAATTCATTTTTTTTATAATAAAATTTGAATATATTTTAGGAATCATTTTAAAAAATCTTAATTTATTGAAATTTTATTTTAAAAGATGAATTAATTTTTTTGGTTAAGAATATTAAAAATTGGATAGGGTGATTTTTTTTATTTCTAAAAAAATTATGTTGTTTAAGTTGAATTGTATATAATTGCATATTTACAAACTCTAGGAAATTTTTGGCATGATTATTATATAAGAGTGACATAAAAAGCTATAATTTTTTTTTCACAAAATATTTGCTTCAAAATTAAAATTATTTAATTAAAATTTTAATTTATATATATAAGAATATAATTTCTAATATTTAACCTAAGAAATAATTTTCCAAAAATTATATTTATTGTTTACACATTTATTATTTTCAAATTAATTTAATTCAATTTTGTAAATTTTTCTATCTATTTTTTTCATATTTTGAACAAGAAAATGTAAATATCTTAATAAGATTTGAATTATTTTTTATCATAAAACTCATTTAACAAGTCTAAAAATAGGTAACATTTTATGAAATACATTAATGATTAAATTTAAATTAAGGTAAAATTCATAACGATCTCAAAAAAAAATAATTTATTTATTTGGATGGCTGGTGGATTAATTAGAAATCTCCCCTTTCTATAAGTTCAAAAATTGATCCACCTTACATTGAATTTTACATGCCTTCTATATTATGTAATGAATTTTTTTAAAAATTATTCCCTTCAATTACAAAAGGAGTCTCCCTCCACCCCATCAATGAAACACAAGTAATTAAAATTCTACACTACAATATATGCCATTTCCTTCCAAACTAATCCACCCGCACGTTCATATTATTCTTCTCTCTATATAATTCCTAAGTGCCATATAATTTAATAAGGTTTCCATGAAAAAATTATTTTCATTTATACAACTAATTTTTACATTACTATCATTTTTCCATTGCTTCTTCTTCAAATGTTTCATAACATTATTTTACCAATTATAATAAGTTCACATTATAATTATATTTGTAACTATATTATGTTATATTGTTGGAGTAAGGATTAAATACCATTTTCATTTCCCTTGTAAAAATAAAAATGACATTCTAGTTACTTAGGGACCACCACCTCCATGGATAAGGAGATTTATTATTAATCATGGTATTAAATGAATGGTTTCAAAGGTATTATTATCAAATAAATATGATCATAATAAATTTTTTAATATTATTATATTATAAATAAATTTCCTCCCTATTTCCATTCAATCGAAAATGAAATCATCGGCCATTTTTATGTGTAGAATAACATCTTGATGGATCGACATATATAATTTTTCATCATCATCATACATAAATGATTATAAGAATGTATTTAATGAGTTAAAATTATTTTTATTAATGAATAATGTTCATTAAAGGTTATATCAATATTTAACCAGTTATTAATATACCATCATTTGTTGGTTAAAAATCATAGAAACATGTTTGTTACCAAATACATCTTAATAAAATATGAATAAACATATAATGAATGAATTCATAAAATTATAAATCAATATTGTGAATTTGTTTTATTAATTTAGAAATTATTTGAGTTATGAAACTAGTATCAAATAATGAGTAAGTACCACAATATTATATAACATGCATGTAAAAATCCATGTCTATAACATCTGATGATTATAATATAATGTAAGTAAATGAAAAATGTGTTATAAATTAAAATAATTGAATATTTTATTGGGAATGAAATAAATAATTTTTCTGAAACAATTTTAAAAAAAATTTATGTTTATTTTATAGGAGATTAAAGCTCCATTATGGATTTTGAGGTAAGAGGAATGTGTTTCGTCTCAATTTCAATTCATTAAGACATGATTTGTATTAAAAAAATTTACTTTTATATGGTTTCAATATATCCAATTTGAAATATTATACATTGATTCAATTTTTAAATCATGGTATTTATATTTTCACTTCCTATTTTCTCTCTCAACAGGATTTAACTCAAATGATATATCCTTTAAAAGAGTTTTTCATGTCAAATTCCATTTCATTGATACTTGTTTCAAATTTTAAACATATTTTGAAATATATAGTGTATATACAAAACCATTGATATGTATATTTGCATAGTTTTTTAATGATGATTAATTTACTATTTCATTATTTATATTTTAAAGGATTTTTATTCAATTGTTACCCATGTGATAATAGTGTTTATTAAATTAATATCACACAAACCACATTTCAGTGGTTTATTTCTATCTGAATAATGTTGTCCGTGATGATTTATCTTTAAAAATTTCTTTCTTCGAGACATATGTATTATTCATGATAATTTTTTTGTATTTTTGGGGTTTATATACATCCCTAAGGATGATTCTATCATTTTTTCGGGGAAATAAATGAATTTATAAATCCTTCTGATGTTAAATATTTCAGGGGATTTTGGTTTATGAAATTCCAATATTATAATGGATTCTATAAACTATGTTACAATTTATTCAATTATAACCTTCATCTAGAAATCTATTTTTTTAAGATTAATTTATTCAATCCAATTACAATGAAATATCATATTTAATATATATTTTATGAGGAATTTAATTTTTTAGTACAATGTTTTATTGTTGATGAATTTATTTCTTCTAAAAATGGGACATTCTTATGACTAATTCTAATCATATTTAACTATGATTTTTATTTAATATCTATCTTATTATTACCTATAATGTCATCCTTTCAAATTTTGAAATCCAAGTATGTATTATTTTTTATGATCTTCTATTTTCACTTAAAATATTTTTAAATTGATTATTCGTCAATATTTTTTATGATATGGGTTTCAATAAATATATTTTAAAAAAATGTTATTTAGGTTTTAAATTAGATAATATTAAATTATATTATCAACTCTAAAATTCCTCTAGATAAACAATATGTATTCTCATTCTTCCATTGTGAAATTTACTTACAAATAATTTTTGAAGAAGTAATCATTTTTTCTAATCTAAAAAATTATTTTTGATCGTAATTCATAAATTTTAACATTTCTGACAATGTTATGAAATTTTTTCCATGTAATCTTGTATATTTCACTTCCATTTTAATATTTAAACTTAAATATATATATAATATAGAATTAACTTTTCAGTTACTTCGTATATTCTTATATAAAATACATATTTTGGGTAAATTTATTTATTTTTATCATCTGACCTAACATGGATATCATGTCATGTAATACTATTTAGAAACAACATGAAATCCAGTTAATTTCCATTGGTTTTCCTGATACGATGAATGATTGATATCATTTATCACCTTGAAATTTTATTGAGTCATTCCACATCCCAATCCTTGGTTATGGTGGGGGATTCATGTGGTTTGATCCTCAATGGGTGCATTTGGTGTATGTTTTCATTTTTTGGCCTCCCACCCTAAACCATTGTAAAATATTTTAATAAATATAAATAGATATTAATGGTTCATATCCTATTTCTTTCTAAAATTTACTATTTAAGGTTCTATATGTAATTTGATTAAAATGTACTCTTGGTTATGATAATCGAGTTACTAATGGGTCGCGAGTTATAATACAAGAGACAGTAATGCCACTAGGGATATAATTCTTGATCCACCATATAATGGTTATTAATATTTTTATTCATCAACTAACATGAAATGTTTTTTATGATTATATATATTTCATTTCTCATTTTTATTCTTTATTCCCTGAAATACAACATCTTTATTTTTTACAAATATTATTACATTCCATAACTCATGTTTATTATCTAAAAGTCTTATTCTAGGGCACACATTTTTTCACTATATATTTCATTCCATTCATTCATCAATTAGGAAAAACATGTTTTTCTCCAATTTATATTTAATGAGGTATTTATATCATGATTTTTTTTCTCACATGCTTATGATCTATCCCAAGATAAAATGTTGTTTAATTTTTTTATAGAGCATCTGATCTTACCCATTTATTATGTTTCCATTCCATGGGTTATAAAGGAGAATCTCACATAAGTGATTTGAAGAAGTGGATATAGAATGGTGTGTTTATTGAAATATATTCATGGGTGTTATTAAATAATTTGACTATATAGATAAACCATGAAGACACTAAACCTTGGGGTTTCAGGGTTATTTGAGTATTTTTTGATATGTAATGCTCAAAAAAATATTATTTTAAATTATATCCATGTCTAGTTTGGGTGTAAATATTTTATTTGAGATTGTGGTTTTCTTATTTTTGCAGATTACATTAGCTATTTTCAGTGATTAGGACTAGATAAAAATAGTGAGAACCCAAGGGATAATCCTAAATATATGGAACATACTAAAGTTTTTTTAATGTATAAAGAGTGTGGTTTCCTAGAAATAAAATCCATATAAAAATATATACAATTTTATTATGGATTTCGAACAGATGAAAATAGGTATAATATCCCTAAAGGAGTTTGGTTGAGTGTTAAGAAGATCATCACTCAGGTCAAAACAAGTTTTCTTAATTATAAACCTTTTTTTGAAACTCCTGGGGGATATTTTTTTGGTAAACTATTATTATCATTATGATCCATTATAATGGATATGAATTAATTTAGTTTAGAGAATATAATAATACATTTTCATAGAAAATTATGATTAAAATTTAGAAAACCCTAGGTTATGTTATATATTAATTGATAGGTTATTTTATAGGTAAGGGGTAAGTTGTATTTTTAGGTCATAAACATCAATGAATTCCTTGTTTATAAAATTTTAAAAATTTTCATGATAATTTATTAAAACATAATTTTGGTGTTAGATTGATAATTAAAAGAGTACATAATTTAAAAAACGAGATTTAACCAAAATTATCGTAGTTTGAAATGATGTTTTCAAGGGATAAGATATCTTAATATTGATTTATAATCTTTATATCATCATTTAATAATATTTTTTTGAAAATTATTATATCCATTTTTGAATAGTATTTGATTGGAAAAAAGTTCATGCAATTTAATATGTGAAACACATGTCCCTAGAAACTCATATAATCATCCAAATAAGATTATTTGTTATAAATTTTGCAAGTAAAATAAATTCTAATTAGATACTTTTCATTAGGGGAATAATGAGTCTATAAATATCTAAGATAGTGATTCTGAAATCTAAATATAAAATATATCCTAATATATTTTATATCCCCTCACATTTTTTCATTACTAAGTGAAAAATAGAATTGCATGATAAAATTTTAATTATAGGGAACATGAAACATCCCAGTATTTTAGAATATATTTTATATTATTTAAATACATTAATAAATATAATTTTTAAATGGGGAAAAATATAATATTACTTTAATATTATTTATTAGGAAAAAATATCATAATGAAATATAATCATTAATACACAATGAAAATGAAATAAATAAATGAAAAATTGTAATATTTTATTAAGATATTTACAGTAAATTTTTTTATTTTATTCATTAAATATTAGTATTATATTATGAATTTATAAAATCTAAAAAAATAATCCAATATACATGGATCTGTAAAATATAATTTCGGTAATTTAAATAATTATTTTTAATGATTCTTTTAGAATAAAATTTAATATAAATGTAATATTTTTCAATGATATTTTTTGTTTAAATTATTTAGAAATTTTAAATAATCTCTAATAAATAATTATAATAATAAAATATATTTACAATATATACAATGGATTACAGTTAATTATATTATAAAGTATTGACAATGCATGTAAAAATAATATCATAATTTTAGGCCTAAAAAATAAATTTTTAATATAACTAGATTTTATATGAACTATACAATATTATTTAAAGAAACTAATTATATTATATTAAATTAAGATAAAAAGTACTGTTTTTTAGATTAATATTTCAATAGTAATTTAATTATAATTTAATATGAAATAAATATAACAACATTTAATATATTTCAAACACATTTTCTTATTAATAGTTTTTGTCATTATATTTGATGATTCCATATAAAAGTAAAATTATAATGTTTTAGAATTTTAATTTAAATAATGGAATATAATTTTTGGATTATGAATATATAAAATGTTATAGGGTTATTTTTTGTAATTTTTTGAAATGATTTATTTTCAGATGATTACTGCAAATAATGTTTTTATAAATATAGTGAATTTTATTAGATGATCCTGAAATAAGTATGAATAATGTTTTTAAACCATTATTGTAACCAAATATTTATTTAATATGTAAAATTATACATTTTAAATATTGTTTATTATACAAAAACCTCTAATTTATTTTTTATGAGAAAATAAATAATGTTTCCAAAAACTATTTTTATGTGTTATAAGATTGACATTTTAAAAATAACATTTACCCCATTTATAAATTTAGTATTTAAAAATGGTTATAATATTTAGAATAGAATATATACATTAGTTAATACTTTAAATTTAATTTTGGTTCATTAAAATAATTAATCATTCAAAAAAATTGTTAACATAGTTAAAGAAAATTATTCTTGGAGATAAATTAAGGGAAAAATTTAAATCTCAAAATATAATCCCTTATTTGTGTTTATGAGTGGTGGATTGACCAAGAAACACCGAAATTCCTTTATTTTTTTACATTGGGGTTAATTTCCCATTGAAAATAGAATTTTACTAAAATGAAAATTTTAATATTTACAAAAAATCATTACCTTCAATTATAAAATCCACCAACCACCCCTTAAAACCTAATCTAAAATTATCATTCTCTCAAATAATATTCCAATTCATATAAAAAATTATCTTCTTTTTTTGTAAATAATATTCTTATCTAGATAGAATTCGTAAATCTTTTCTAAATTATGTTGGTTTACATGAAGAAATAAATTATTCTACATAAGTTTTTTATCCTCTATAATATTTACCCAATTTTTTCCACTTTTACTTCTAATAAAATTTATTTTAACCATTATAATATAAATAAATCATTATTATTATCTTTATAATTTTTTATATAGATGTAATAATCATTAACAACCCATCATCTTACCCTAAAGAATGGAAACATCATTCAGGTTATGTGCAGACTACCGCTACCCTGAATTAAATGATATATTCTTCATCACCACCATAAATTGATAATTAAGATTGGGTATTTAATTAATAAATATGATATTTATAAAATTATTAATATTCTGAAAATATAAATCAATTTATTCCTTCTTTCCATTCTATTTAATAATAAACATGTCATATGTGGGTCATGCAGACAACCACCTCCCTAAAATAATGATTTTAATTTTTTAAAAACATCCACCATATAATATTATTATAATTTATTTAATGAATTTTTTTTAAAAAAATTATTATATATATTTGATGTTAATATTTATATTTTACTCTTTATTAATCTATAAACTTTTATTCAATGAAAATTTACCAAAACATAGTCATCATCAATTCCTTCTTATGGTATCTTGAGTAAAATTATTATATAATGAAATAAAAAAATTAAAAAAAATTATAAATAATCTATTACAGTACCATGAATAATCTAGGATTGATGAACTTATTATGAAAATTATGAGAATCAATATTGACATTTGAGAACATGGGAAAACTATTCGAATTGCTAACATCCGATGAAAAAATTAAATTATAATGAACAAATAAATATATAATAAATGAATGAAAATGAAAAGTTTATAGGGTAATAAATATTTCTAATTTTCATAAATAATTTATTAAATGGTAATTTAATTAAAAATGATTTTATATCTATTTCATGGATATCTAAAGTAAAGTTATGTGTTATGTATCAATTTGAATCCGTTGCAGTATGTTTTTATTATGCACTTACTTTATATCATATAGTGATTATTAAACCTCTTTTAAAAATTAAATTATTATCAAATATTTAATTAAATTTATTGAATGTTTTATTTCATATTATCTCCCTCAATATTATTTGATAAATATTATAAAAAAGTGATAAGGGATTTTTGTTTGATATTTTCTTATTCGAGTAATGATTGGTATTATAGACCTATTTTATATTATATGGTGTATATTTTCATCCTTTGATATGATTTACCATAAATATAATATTATTCATGATGATTAATTTCATATTTCTGGTTTTATTATTGAATTGGGTTTGATTCAAAATTTACGAAAGACATTAGGGTGCTTCTTAAATCGATATCCATTCAATGAGATATAATTTTTCTTCACGAACTCTATTATTGTGAAATGAGAACATTCATAAAAATAATTTTATTATGTTTTTACTAATTTTCTCAAGTAATTTAAATTCCTATTATGTAAATCCATTTTTAAATGTTTTTAATTTCATAATAGTGATGTGTATAAGGGTTTCATGACTTAAATTTCATTCTTTGAGATATTTTCCATATTCACCACTTTTTTTTTGAATTTTGTATTAAATAATCATCATAATTGATTCTTTTCTCATACTATAATGAAATTAAAGGGGTTACAAATTATTCTCAATTTATAAATTTTATAGGATTTCTATTCAAGAGATAACCATGTTGTAAATGATTTTATAAACTCAATTCCATTTTTTGAGTGGTATTCATTCTTGTTGAACTAAATTCTTCTATGAATGAATGATTTTATCATATTTCAATGTTAATTGAATTTACCCCTCCTTTAATAAGTAATTTAGATATTAAATAGAAATTCTTATTCTTGATGAATTTCATTCTTCTAAAAAATGAGATGTTGTTAAGAGTAATTATCATCATATTTAATTTATATTTTTCCTCCATGTCTAAATTATTATTATATAAATTTATTTACAATATTATTTTTAAATCAAAATATTTATTTTTATTTTTCATTTCCCAATTTATATTTTCCACTTTTCATATTCTATATTTATCACTCTTTTTAATGTGTGTTTAAATGATGTTGTTTTTTAATATTTCACTCCATATTTTATATGGATAAACAATATAAATTTTTAAAAATACATTAATTATGTTTTTTTACAAATAATTTTCAAATAATTATTCAGTTAAATTAGTATAAAATTATTTATAATGTAATTCATAACTACTTCCCATTGCAATAATGTTATGAAATTTTTTCTAAATAATCTTTTACATTTCTCTACCATTTTCTTATTTAATTCCAAAATATATATCACTAGTGGAGTTATGATTCATGTGTCACTATCATGAAACCATCCATCCAACGAAACCCATCGTGGTATGGGAATGTAAAAAGGAAAATAACGACCCCTTGAGTCCTGCCTCAAGCAGCCCCTAGGATGGAGACTAGTAAGAAGGGTATATAGATCTAATAATAAGTGAGGCATTAACCTTTTAGTTAAAGAAGCTATATAGATTTTATGGTTCATCCCAAAAACATCTACAAGGTATATATGTATATAATATGTTTCAAAACCATCCCACATTCAAGTTTAAAATTATAACTGATGCAAATCCAATAAAATCACCCTAGTAAAATACCCAAAAAAAATGCAAAAGAGGTGACTCAAAAACTATCCCATGCTCAAGCAAGTAACAACCGACGTGGAATACATAATCCTCCTATAAACCTAATAGTAATTATAAATATATGTGGTTAGTATAAAAGAATATTCATTAGGGAAAGAAAAATTTCTCAGACACAAGTGACAGAAGAATACTAATGCCTCTATGAAAAAACAAAATAATCAAACAACACCTAATAAGTATACCAACAATCCCAACCTCACCAAGGAATGATCAAAAAATAAAACAAGTAAAGTAATGTAATTTAATTCACATCAATGATATGGTACTATGAACAACATTCCACTGATTAGTTTCACATGGAAAAAGGAAAACGCCATCATACTCCCACCTCTTCTGAAATTACCACATCACAACCCACCCACAAACACTTGGGCCCCAAAAACCACACCACATCTCACCCATATAAATTTTATTTCAAAAAAATTATATTATTTTTTAAAGTAAAAATTCAAAAATTATCTTAGAGTGAACTTTTGATAAAAATTTGAGAAGATCAAATTTTCAATGAAATGTGAAAAACGGCTGGTATATTTGAAATAATTTCATTTCTTATGAAGATTTTGAAAAAAAATTATGTGGTTTTAAAATTAAAAATAGTAAAATAATATATCTATTTATAAAATTGAGTCCATTGGAATAAATTCCATGTCAAATTTATATATAATTGTTTTTAATGTTTGAAACATTTTTTCTTTGAAAACTCACATTCTCATTACCTCTACGAGATTGATTTTCAATTAAAATTTTCCAATTATATGAATAGAATTTGGAGAAATGTTTTCCATATTTGGAATATTATTAATTTATATTATGTAATAACGTCACAGTAATTTTTTATCGTAATGAAATGTTAAAAAGATACAAAATATTTACCACTGTTAAGGTAACAAATGGTTTATCAAGTGTTAAACTAAAAAGATAATTGATGAAAATGACCAAAAACATGTCTCAATCAAATTTTATTGAAATATTTAACATAATATCTTTAATTTTAAATAATTCCCCATTTTATTATATTTATTTTATAAATATCGATACACCATTTTTTTTCAATAATTATAATTGTGCCCCTCACCTCACTTATAAAAGGAAACCCCCAGTACTCTTATCACCACACTTCCAAGACTCATATTTTCTTAAAATAGCTTAAATATAAATCCCTCAGTTATATAATATAATTCTTTTATCCTTAAAATCGTAATAAATACCACCCAAAAAAATCTTTACGTATAACATATGGAGGCTCTTGGAAGAAGTAATTTCTTAAACATGCTTTTTTTTTCATTATCTCTCCCTCCCTATTAATTATTATTAAACAATGATTATTAATAAAATAATTATATTAAAGTCTATTTAAAGTAATAATATATTATTAGTGATATTATGTTAAATATATAAACTTTATAAATCACTCCACTTAATTCCATAATGATCATTGAAAAATGTATATGTATCTCATGCGTACATATGACCTACCGTCTCAATGATCATAAAATACATTATTTTAAAAATATGTTTTATAATTGGTATTATAATTCTAACTAATTTATAAATACAATAATTATTTCATTATTATTTTTATTTATATGTTATAACTATATTATATTGATATGACCGAGAACATTCATAAAAAATTATGAATGAGACAACAAGGAAATTATCACGTGAAGTAATAAAATTATTGAATGATTATTGATGAATAGGTGATACGATTTTATAAAAGGAATATATATGATATTATAAATATTAATACAATTAAATAATAAGTTAATATATTGTTTTATACCATTATACAAGAGTTAAATCAAATTCAATCAAAGAGAGGTGTGATGTAATGTATTTATTAACTCAATTTCAATTTATTAGGTTAAATTTATACTACACCGGCTATATAATTAAAAGATTATGTTTTTAACGACATTTTAATATTTTATATTGTATCACCATGTGTATTTTTTATATTTTATTTTTATACTCATAATAAATTCATTTATTAATGCCGAAATCGATGAAATGAATTATGTAATGGATTTTAGTCTCAGTTTTCCTTCTTTGTGACACATGTCATGTTATACACATGTATTTTTTATGAGGTGTATATATTATAATGACATGCTTATTACCATTTCCTTGAGAAAGAACAAATCATGCATGGACCGAAAAGATATCCCCAATACACCAAAGGATGGTAATAATTACTGAAGGGTTTTAAATGAAATTATGGGATGATTTAACCTTTAAGAAATACACTACTAAACAAACAATCGACAACCAAACCGTTTACTAAATAATGAATGAACAAAAGGAAGAAAAAAAATTGTTTCATTTTTTATAAAACCAAATCAAAGTGTATCACAATGGTGGATAAAGAAACTATCAAATTAAAAAACAGAAGAATAACTAAAGACTCCCAGAAGATCAAAATACTCCATGTTCCGCAATTTACAAACTCTAAAATCACCCATTATCCCATGTATCATGAAATGGTGAAAAAAACATTTGATACTTTACCTTTTACCATGACCTAGAAGATATCATCCACAAAAGCACCAAAATGTTAAGGCAGATGATAGTTCCATACTCATGTTCAATTTGTCATTAATCTACCAAGTCAACTAATTGTAATTATATCATGTGTTCTAGGTGATTTTGGGAATTGAGCACAAGGTTATATTTCGAGAAATCCCTATAAATTTAATATTAACACACACTCCAATATGGCCAAGAATCTTTCCAAAAAAGACATTCAATACGATCTACTTTTTAGTGAAAATCATTTTCTATTAAAACCAAGCGAAAGCCAAACCATTTCAATAAAATGAATATTTATTTAATAAACCCATTTCAAAAAACTATTTAGAACATATATATAATCAAAAAATTATAATAACCACATTAATCTCAAGAAACTGAAGTATTTTTTACATAAATTAATCAATCTTTCACAATTTGAAAAAAATGAAAAATCATCACTAAAGTGGATTTATTTCATGCATTTAACAAAAAATTTCAAAATAAATTCAATTCAATTTAATCAAATTGAAACTAATCCAATAACTTATAGAAATATGAGATGATATTGAAACCACCTACCTAGACGGTTTTGACGAATACCAACAAAGGACAAGGAACACTAAGAAAACCAGGTGGATTATCCAAAAAATGACCTTAGATCCCTTCTCTTATCGCAACAAAAACCAAATATCATCATATTTGGAATCCACCATTTTAGATATTCCCATATCAGTAGTTGATATGAGATTTAATGAGAATTGGAGAATTAGATCAATGTATATGTAATAAAATGTGACGATAATGATAAAGAAGAACACTTACCAATAGAATCAAACTTTCAAACGCCAAGGGAGGTATTTGAAATTTTTCCAAAAATATTGGGAGAGGTTACCAACCATAAATAGATAGAAATATAAAATTAGCTCTATTTATGAGAAAAAAATAAATTTCGAACAAAATATTAAGTATTATAAAAAACGAGTAAGATCCTAAAAATAAAATTTCACATTCTCCCTGCACACAATTTGTCCAAAAAATTTAAAAAACCATGCGCTAATCCTTCATTATACACAACCATAAGGAAAACCATTCACAGACTTCATGCATATTATACCTAACCATGAAGGATCTACTACCTAAAAAACACAACTTCACAAGGTTACTCCTAGGATTTCGGCAATGTTTTGAAAAACCAGGTAGAGCCCGTGCACATATACTTTATCCCCAAAACATATTGAAAGTTTACCAAACTATACAAAAATTTTCCATTATATAAAAATATTCATATAAGGGTTACATACCTAAAACTAGGGGTACAAAATTCTCCCAATAATTTTTATTTCTATCATCAAAAATTATATAATCGTCAGAGTATGAAAAGTGTTTCAAACATAGCTCTTTAAATTCATTCTCATATTCCCAAGTCTCTTCCTAAAAATAACCATGATTCCATGAAAACACATTATAAAAATTTATTTTACATGAAATAAATCTTCCTTCCTATCCAAAATCTTAACAGAGATATGTACCAAGGAATCCTCCAACTATATGTCAACGTGATCCCATCTGATCACATGGTTAGGATCAGGCTTATACTTCTTCAACTGGGAGACATGGAACAAAAGATGCACCAAAATGAACAATAGTGGTAATACCATCTGATATATAACCTCTCTACAAATTTCTAGTATCTATAAAGGGTAAATGAATCTAGGGGATAACATTCCCTACTTCCCAAAATGACTATGTCTATGCCTATTAGAAATCCTCAAGAACACTTGATCACACCACACGAATGATAATGGTCCTCATTAATGATGAGCATAAGATTTATGACTACTCTAACTCGTCTCCTTCTTCTTTTTAATCAACTATATTTTCTATGTTGATTCTTGGACATGACTGGGCCCAATTAGTGAATTCTACCCTACTTCCACCTAGCATAGTGGATAATGAGAAGGACACCCTTACAATTATTCAAACAAGGACATATGTATCGAGGCCTGGTAGGTGTTATTATATGAGGACTCCACTAAAGGTATGTTCTCTTACCACGACCCACAAAAATCGGTTACAAAATCCACAAACATGTCTTCCAATGTCCGTATCATCCTTTCTGATTTCCCATCAGTCTGAGGATGATACGACATACTCATAGTCAACTAAGTCCTAAGGGACTTATGTAAGAATTTTTAAAAAATATAAGTGAACCCATGTTATCTATTTGATATGATTGAGACTGTTACACCATGTCCATTTACCATTTATTGGTTATAGATTTTAGATAGATCATCCATTGTTTGAGTATCATGAATTGGAATGAAATGAGCCAACTTGGTAAGTCGATCCACTATTACCCATATAGAATAATCTTTTTGATCAATTATTGGGAGACTTGTAAAAAAATCCATCACTATTTGCCATAATTTACACATTGGTATAGGGGAATACTGTAACATACCTCATGGTCATGGATGGCTTACCTTGACATGCTAACAAGTTAAGTAGTTTGAAACGAACTATTGAACTTTCATTTTTCATACTGATCGCCCAAAATTGTGCCTTCAACACCTTATAAATCATCTGTATACATAAATGTACAAACCATATAGAATAGTGGTATGCTTGAAGAATTTTTTTTCTGACAAGCAATAGGTATGAAAATCTAATATCTAAACAACAAGACTACATCCTCATAATGATTACAGCCCTTGATGGCCTCCCCACAATTGTGTTTTGAACTCATAACACAAAATCTACATCAGATGTTTATGCCTCTTTAGTAATCATTACTGATTTAGGAACCATAGAAACCTAAATGAAAACCATAATATCACATCGGTCTTCACATTTAACATACATGTCGTCTAGGACTGACATAAGCTTCCATTCATCTTGATCTTCCTTTACTAACTGAGTGTCTGAATTTCTGATTAATTCATTGGCCACCAAATTTCATTTTCCCAGTGTATACATCATTTCAGATTAAAAAATCTGGAGATACTAAATCCATATCCATTGACTCAGATTTAAATCTCTCTATAAAAAAATGTGTTTCATGCTTTTATTTTATATAAACACAGTTAATTTCCCACAAAACAAATAATTTATCAATGTATTCAAAGCATGGAAAACCATAGCTAATTCCAAATCATTTTTTTAATTCTCATCATGAACTCCCAACTGTCTTGAACCATAAGAAACCACATGTTCTCTTTGAATAAGAACATATCCCAACCCTAAACCCAAAGGATCACATTAAAACACATATCCCCATCATAATTCTGGAAAAATTATGATTAGTGTTGATGTAAGAATAAATTTCATCTCATGTAATGACTTATGAATATCATTTGTCCCTTGGAATAGAGAATTGGTCTTTGTCATGGTTGTGATTAGCAATGTTAGGCATGAAAATTCTATAATATATCTTCGATAATAACCCTATAGACCAACAAAACATTGTAATTCAATGGTATTGTTTGGTGATTATCATGAGATAGAAGCTTATATCTTCTCTGGATCCATTGAAATGCCCTCTTAAAAAATTTCATGGCCATTAAGGTGTACCACTTTTATCCAAAAATCCAATTTTGACAATTTTTCATAAAAATTATTATATATCATGTTTCCCAACAATATCTCCATGTGTTTATCATTATCATCCCTTATACTTGATTAATTAATATGTCATATGCAACCACCACAACAAATTAATCTTGATATCTTTTAAATATTTGATTCATCAAATCCACGATGACCGATGGTTCATTTGTTAGACCAAAAGTCATGACTATATATTCCTAGTGGTCATATCTTCTTATGAAAGCAGTATTTACAATATCTTCCATCCAAACTTTCAATTGACGATATCACGATTACAAGAAAATTTTATAGAACCACATATCTCCCCTCAATTGTTCAAATAGATCATCTATACATCGTAGTGGATACTGAATCATTATCGTAACTTGTTTAATCTTATGACAATCAATGCACAACAGATGTCTTCCATTTTCTTTCTTCAAAAACAAGACCATATCTACCCATGAATACATATATGGTTGATTTTAACCATTGATTTCATGTTCCCCTAACTAAACATTCAATTCTCATAATTATATTGGTGCCATATTATAATAAGGAAGGGAAATAGTATTGGTGTTCTAAAGGAGATAAATCATAAAATGAACTTCTGTTGGAGGTGGTAACCATGAGTAGTTCCTTGGAAGGAAATCTGTAAATTAATCCAGAACTAGTAGAAAAATATTTTCCTCGATCTCTTCCATTGATGCTAGATTCAGCACTACCTACTAATAAGTGATAATTCCCATAATGGGTGCCAACATTCCCATTTCACATTTTTTACAAACTTATCTCTTTTGGAGCGATTCTCGAAGACATAATCAATCATGAAACTAACTATCATCCTTTAATAGTTGATGTGAGCCTTTATCATTTTCATCAAATCCATAACCATGATCACATCATAGACATCCATCCCCAACACATAAAAGTCCCACTTCAATTCAACTACGTCAAAAGGTATCGGACAAGCTCTAAACACAATGGATCAAAATTATCTTCCACCATGAATAGTTTGGAGTTTTATTATAAAAGGGATCATCTCATGTTTTAATCATAGCAAGTCAACAACACCATGATAAATGATGGATGTTATTCCCTAGTATAAAACTGAACATGCACAAAGATAGAATTAAAAATAATCATACCTCTCACTATATATGGTTTAACATAATCATCGATAATCATCGTGCATTTATTTTCTCTATTTATGAGACTTATTCTACTTCCCTCTCTTAATAGAATCATATAAAGGGT
Organism: Viscum album; assembly: GCA_963277665.1. Lineage (NCBI taxonomy): Eukaryota > Viridiplantae > Streptophyta > Magnoliopsida > Santalales > Viscaceae > Viscum > Viscum album. The sequence continues at coordinate 1,660,766,165 of OY728148.1, read as the reverse complement.
TTGAGGGCAAATAATTATACCTATCATTCGACCATGGAGAAATGAAAAAATAACACAATGGGTGTCCCATATTTTTTTTTCAATTGTTGCATGTTATTGGTTTTCAGGCACACTCCCACTAGGTTTGTCCTAGTTAACAATAATAAAAACATCTAAGCCTACTCTTCGGTCTTGGGGGATGATAAGTTGATTTTTTTAGTCCAATTATGATGTCTTCCACCACATTGAGAATAGGTGTCCCAATTCCTCTTAATGTTAGTGATAGATATTTCAACTCCACAAGTGAATAAAACCTTACTTACTCGACGTTTATTTTCAAGAGTGATATATATCATAAATAGAGTATCTGGTTGCAGTCCAAACTCAATAGTTTGAAAATATTGGGTGAAGATTTTGAATAACTGTTGGTCCACATGTGGCTCAGGTGAGACCACATTCGTAGTGTCCTCTTCCTACAGGTTACTCTGATGCATATTGGGTTCCAATTTTTAATCAAACAAAAATCTTGGTAAGCCTCCCTCCCTAGAAACCGATGGCATATAATTTCATATTCAATCACATCAACTATAACAACACTATTTTTCAAAAGCAATATTTTATTCATTAAATTTTTTATGAAAATATTCTATCTTTTGAAAATAATCCCGTTTTTAAAATACATCATTCAAGATATTTTTCAAAGTCTTTCATTTGAAATTTTTTTATGTATTATTCAAATATTAACACATTTTCACAAATCATAAATCATTACTCAAAATGGAATATGAAATCATAGTGGGATGTTAGTCATATACAATGCATGTCATTCTCATCTCATTGGCTAATCCCATGACAATGAGATTAAATAATCCTATATGTTTCTCCAAAATACTTATATACCTAAATCCCCTGTAATATGATGTTCAACATAAACAGGTTAGCTATGTCCTTTTATGTTTAACAAAATATAAAAAGACTCCAAAACCATTTATAACCAAAACCATACCAGTGAAATTGAAACCAAATTTCATGAAAGTTATTTTTCCACAATAATAACTAAACAAAAAATCAAAACCATTACTCAATATTCCTTTGGCATTCCCAATCCATTCCAAATAATTCACACAATCAACTATGCTTGTTACACAATGAAAATTCAATACTCATGTGTGGTTTCTCATCGATATAAAATTTTGACACAAGGTAATTATATCAAATGTGATAATTGAATTTTGGAACTGATTACAATGTAATATTTCCACCATTCCCCAAAAATAAAATATGAACACACGCACCAATATGACCAAGGATGATTCCAAACATCCCTTTTCAAAAAAGACACATATTTTATTGAAATCCATTTTCCATCAAAACCATCCCAATGTCAAACTATTTCAATAATATGATATTTTTTTGGAAACAAAATTTCAATAAAACCATTTTTTAAATTCCATCAAATACGAGATTTGAAATCAACATTTTAAAATCAAGAAGCAAATGTAATTTTCACAACAATTCATCAAGGTTTCACAATTCCACAAAAATGAAAAAATCATCACTAAAGAGGATTTATTAAAGAATTTAACAAATATATCAAAACAATTTTCAATAGATTTAATCAATTTAAAACTAATAAAATCAATTATAGAAAGAGGATATGAGAGTTAAGCCTCCAACCACAATGTTTTTGATGAAAACCGACAACAGACAAAGAACACTCACGCAACCATGTTGAATATCCCCAAAATGAACTTATATCCCTTATACTATCACATACAAAAAAATCTCATCTTATTTGAAATCCAATATCTAATATGTTCCCATAATAGGCATAGATTTGAGAAATAATGTGATGAGGAGAAGTATATCTTAGTAGATCTAACGAACTGTGATGATAAAGAAGAACATCACTAACTGATAGAATAATTATTTCAAATGCCACATGAGGGCTCCGAATTAGTTCCAAAATTCTTGAGAGAAGTTCAGGAATCTTTAGTGGAGAGAAATAAAAAATTTGGACTACTTAGGAGAAAAAACAATCTAGTAGGAAAAAATGGGTATGTAAGAGAAAAAAACAATTAAGATCCTAATAATTGGACATTACTTTTTATATGATCATGGTTTGTCCACATGGTTTAGTAAATCATACGCTAAACATGAATTTTCTACTTCTATAATGAAACCCATGAAAGTTATCCTTTAATTTTCTACTAAACCATGCTCCAAAAATTCCAAATCTAATACCTCAAAATGACAACTGCACATGATCTCTCCTTGGATATTCACATGTATCAGAAAAACCGCCTTCAACTAGCGAGCATCTAATTTATTACAAAAAACTTATTGAGTGATTTCCAAACTCCCCCAACCATAACACATAAAAAATCAGCATGTATTTTTTACATCATAGATGCTAGGGGTACCACATATACATCCCATTTTACATGAAATATAATGAATTTATTTAATCATAGGATACTTTATGTTTAATTTAATGTTATCCTTTCATGGGGATAATGATTCAATGACACCAATGTGGTATGTAGTATCCCTGGTTTGAGATATGTGGCCTTTTTTATGCATTTTTATGTGTTTAAAGTGCATGATATGTGTTGGGAAGAGGTTGGGAGAGTTTGGAATGGTTTTAGAAGTGTTTGGAGGCTTTTAAAGGGGTGCACGGTTTCAGTACGGTTAGTGGAATCTGTGCGGATTCTCCTGGAAACCGTGCAAGGGAGAAAGTAGGCTTCGCACGGCCTACGCACAGTTTTCCAAACCATGGGAGGAAACCATGTGGAACCTTGATCCTGATGCAGTAGCATGCGCACAGTTAGCACAAGGTTTTCCAAACTGTGCGGACTAACCATGCGACTACTTAAAAATAGGGTTATATGTTCCAGTCTCTCATAGGATTAACCTATTTTACTCCAAACTTCCTCCCACTCATGGCTCATTTGTGTTCTTTTGTTCTCAGGGGGTGGAGGAGTTTCCCATTAATTTTGGAAGGGTTTTGAAGTGGATTCTTGGTGGTTTGAAGGTTGTTTCTCCTGGGTAAGTCTTATCTCATGGTTTCTTTGTGTTTTCCTCTAGATCTGCTCTTCCCACTTTCTTGGTTTTCTATATCTACACTTTTGGTGTGTAAATCTAGGGTTGTGGTTGACTTGGATGATGTTTTTAAGGATTGTGAATGTTATGGAAGGGGGTCTAGAGAGGTTTAGGTGGTGTGTTCGCCGATTCTCTGGCGTGGTTGTTCGTGGGTCGATTCCTTGGGAACCCTAAAGGTAGGGGGATTCTCTCTTGAATCCACTTGGTTAGAGCTAATAGTTTTGGTTAAAACTATTTTTTTGCTTGAAATTAATTGTGTTTGATATGTGAAATTGTTTAGAAGTCCCTTGGATTATGTTTTAGTGATTTTTAGGAAAATTGGGGTTTTGTGGTGAAATTATTTTGTTGTATATTTTAAAATGGGAATTTTTAAAATGGGATGCTATGGTTGATTTCTGAAAATGATTGATGGAAATGGTTTTTAATAAAGAGTTTGTTTATTGAAATGTGGTTTGGGATAGGAAATTATTTTCAATAAATGGGTGATTTATTGAAGTGGATTGATATGGAATGGAACTTGGTTGATTGCACGTTGTTGTGACCATAGTGGGTTATATTCTTGGTTGTGATTGATTGAAATATTGTGTGGAAGTGGAGATAAGTACCAATATAAAAATGGGATGGATAGTATACGGAAGGGCCACCATCAATGGGAAGCGGACGAGAAGTGCCACTAAAGTATGAATGGGTGAATGGGTTGGATGGAAGCTCCACTTTTTGGTTGTTTTGGTTGTTTTTTGTGCATTTAATTACAAGATGGAAGTTGTGGTGCTAACGTGTAGATGATAAAATGGTTTGTGGCATGTTTTCTCTAGCTTTCCCTTGGTTGCTTGGATTAGATGTGATGGCTTGGTAAGGGAATGATTGGCTTATGAAAATGGTTTCACTTGTGATTATTTTATATAAGTTGTATTATATAAACGTGCGAATGGTTTTATCCTAGTGGCATGTGTAGGGAAGTCATTTGGGGAAAACCTACTGAGTTTTATTACTGACCCCATGCTTTGGCATGTTGGTGTCTTTGCAGATGTTGTTTATCATGACGTGGGAAAAGTTAAGGTATCATCCTCCTTTAGTGGATCATTGTGATCCCTTGGTGGATCATGGAGCGTAGAGCTTGATGTGGAGCTGTGGTGGTGTCATGGCTTGTGTGGTGTTTGGTTGTTTAGTTTTCGCAGTGTACTCTGATGTTTTGTAGACATGTCTGGTTGTGTTAGTTTTGGGTTGTATTGTGGAACAACTTGGTTGTATTTTGGGAATACATGTTTGGGATTTAAAGTGAATACATCTTTAGTTGTTGGTTTGGTTGTTTTTGTCTTAAGGGAAAATCATTCCCCAACTAGATCTTGAAGACCACGACATTTATTTCCAGCCTTTGGAATCATGGGAACATCAGTTAAGGCCAAGTAGCCCTCACCTCCTCCTCAAGCCAATGAGGTAGGGGTGGGGTGTTACAAGTGGTATCAGTTTGTTCTGTCCTTTGTAGTTGATTCTCAGATTTGGTGTTGACACTCGATGTGGTATATTCTTTGAGTCGGGATGGTAGTAAGGCATAGGCTTGTCGAAACATTGAATGTATAGTATAAAAGGACGCAGCTAACCCTTTTATGCTGATATTCAAGTTACCAGGGAGTTGGGTACATAAGTGTTTTGGAGATACTTATAGGCATTGGAAATCTCTTTGTCTTGGGTGTAGCCAATGAGATGTGCATGGAATATAAGGTAGAAATGAATTCCCTCTGAGATGAATATTTCATTGGGGTATAATTATTTATGGGATGAATTGAAAAATGTTATTTCAAATGTGTGAAATTGAAATGTGAATAAATTTGTATTTGGAAAATGGTTTGGTTTTCAAAATGTTGAAACATGGTAAATGTGTAAAGGTGGAAAGACTTATTATGATAGTGTTGTGTAATGTGATTTGAAATGTGATTTAGTGATGTCTACAGATGTGGGACTCATGGTTTTTTGATTTGTTTTTATTGAAATGACACCGGGTAGGCATCTTAGAGACCAACTGGAGGAGGCTATTGAGAATGTGGTAGCACCTGAGCCTCAGGTGAACCAGAAACTAGGGAAAAGCATAGTGCAAGTTTTCCAAGCTGTGGAAAGTGGAAATAAAGTAGATTAACCAGAGCATGTGGATCATGCGATTCAGTATGAAAAGTAGAATCCACCCATCTTCAGGGGTGCTTCATAGCCGGAGAGGGTAGAAGTATGGTTGAATAGAATGAACAAGATCTTCGAGTTCTTGGGAACACCAGTATAGTTAAAAGTAAAGTCAACCATGTATATGTTAGAAGATCTTTCCCTTCAGCGGTGGGAGTTGGTATTCCAATAGAGGACAGACTAGGGTATGATGTGGGAAGGCTTTGAGTAATTGTTTAATAAAAAAATATACCCACATACGTTCAGAATTCAGCGTACAACTGATTTCTTCAGTTTTAAGCAAGAGCATATGTTTATGATGAAGAATAAAGCTATGTTTATGAACTTAGTGAGGTTTTCATCCGAGGTGGCAGGTCGCACGTCGTTGAAGGAAAATATCTTTGAAGTGGGGTAAAGGCATGAAATCCATTCAAAGATAGTGGTGCTGTGTATAAATGATTACCTAGAGATTGTGAATAGAGACTCAGTGGATGAGTGGGATTTGTTGGGTGCTCCAGGTTGAGGAAGCGTAGTGGTACCCATGGGGAATAGTTGGAACTCTAAGGCTGGGTTTAAGAGAATGAGGGATAGTTATTACCATAACAGTAATATGGCATATAATACGACATGAGGATCAGTAAATCTTCCTCCGAATCCCCAGAACAAGCCGGGATGTTTTCAGTGTGGTTCTTTGAGCCATATCAAGCGGGATTGTACGACACAACCTTGATCATGTCATAATTGTACGCATATGGGGAATCTGTAGAGTTATTGTCAGAATTATCCAAGGTCGGGTTCCTGTGAGACTCCCTAGGGATCACAGATGTCATTTGCTTCATTGGTATGGGGGCAGCATCACTCCCCTAGTCAGCAGAGTAAAGTGGGTCATGGTGATTCTTGGAATACCACGACGCCTAAGCAGGGCAATATGGAGCAGAGTGTGGCAAGAAAACATGTGTTTGGAGCTGAGCAGGTTGTGGTGGATGATCACTCGGGACCATCGACGATGCGAGGTACTATTATTTTAAATTCTACCTTGATGCAAGTGCTATTTGATACTGGTGCTTCACACTCTTTTATTGCTGCATGTGTGGTTGATTTGCTGGGTTTAAGGGTAGAAATGATGACCTCAGTTTTAAAACTTCAAACTCTTTTGGGTCGAAGAGAGTGTCGAGCATTCTTGTGTAGGGAATGTATTATCTCTACGGGTGAGGTGGAGCTAATGTGGACTTTCTCAATGCTTGAGATGGATGGGTATGATGTAATCCTGGGAATGGATTGGCTGGTGCTGTTTAAGGCTCACATTGATTGTGATGCACAAAAAATGTATTTTACGACACACGACGGTGTTAGACATCTCTTTAGAGCATAGAGGCATGAAAGGCAGGGTGCAATGGGTTTGTTGGAACCAGGAGTGGGCACGCTACCACATCGGTTGGTTGTGTTGTTGTTAAAATTGGTAATGGGTGTTGAACAGAGTGGTTTTCTGGAAGTGGTAGATCTGTTCATGGATGTTTTTCCTGAAGAATTCTCTGGTTACCTTCTGTAAGAGAGGTGGAGTTTATGATTGATCTCTTTCTAGGGACCAATCTTATCTCACATCCGTCTTATCAGATGGAACCAGCTGAATTGCGGGAATTTAAAGTCCAGTTAGAAGAGTTAGAAAATAAAGGGATTATCCAGCATAACACATCTCTGTGGTTAGCACCAGTTTTGTTCATGAAAAAAAGTGGATGGAGCTTTGAGTCTCTGTGTTGATTATCGTATACTTAACCAAGTTATGATAAAGAATAGATTTCCACTCCCATGAATTGATTATTCATTCAACTAGTTGAGAGGAGCCCAATGGTTCTCCAAGTTTGACCTGAGGTCGGGATATCATCAATTTTGGGTGAGGAAAGATGGTATTCCTAAAATAGATTTCAGAAGTAGATATGGACATTATGAATTTGTGGTTATGCCCTTCGGTTTAAGAAATGCACTAGCGGTGTTTATGGAATTAATGAATCGGATATTTCAGAGATATCTGGATTCATTTGTGGTTGTCTTTGTAGATGATATTCTGGTGTATTCAAAGACAAGGGTGGAGCTTGAGCAGTACTTGGTAACTGTGCAAGGGATCTTGAGGGATCATCGGTTGAATGCCAAATTTTCCCAATGTGACTTTTGGATACAATATGTTCATTTTCTTGGCCATGTTATTTCTAAAATTGGTATTTCGGTGAATCCATAAAAGATATAGGTTGTTATCTCGTGGAAACCGCCAAAGAATGTGTTTGAGATACGGAGTTTCCTTGGTCTAGCTGGGTATTATTGGCATTTTGTTTGTGATTTATCATGTTTGGATTCACCGATGATATCTTTGACAAGGAAGAAAGTTATATTCCAGTGTACTGAGCATTGTTAGTAGTGTTTGGAAGAGCTAAATGATCGCCTTACATCAGCACCAACATTGGGTTTTCCATAACCAGGAAAACAGTACGTAGTTTATTGTGATTCATCGGGATCAGGGTTGGGGTATTTTCTATGCGAGGAATTCACAGAGTTGTGTATGGATCAAGGTAGTTTAGTGTGCATGAGATGGACTACCCAAATCATGATTTGGAGTTGTCAGTAGTGGCCCATTCTTTGAAAGTGTGGCGACATTATCTCTTCGGTGAGAAATTCACAGTAAACACAGATCATATGATCTAGAAGAACATTTTCTCACAATGGGATTTGAACATGAGGCAATTGAGATGGATAGAATATCTCTAAATGTTTGATTTTGACTTAGTGTACACACAATGTAAGGGAAATTTGGTGGCAGATGCATAAAGTAGAAAATAATATCCTTAGATCATGAAACAAGAATTAGACTAGTTGTAGTTGATGTCGATAATTGCTGATATGCGTTTTCAATGTGATGACCAGAAAAGTAGATCTGTCATCTTTCCGGTTTCGTTGATCCCTGACACGGTTGACCTGGTTAAAGAGGCACAGAAATCTGATTCTATGTGTGTTACCATGGGATCTAGACTCAATGGTGAGGAGAAAGTTTATGGTTCGCAACTAATTGGAGATTCAGTTTTTTGTTTCCAGAATCAGATGGTTGTACTAGTTTCCTGTCAGGAGGATCTTCTCAAGGCGTATCATCATTCTAGGTGGGATGTTCATCCTGGAATTTAGAGAATTTATAAAGTGTTGAAGGAGCAGTTCTGGTGGGCTGGAATGAAAAGAAGTGTAGCTCAGTCTGTTTCGAGATGCTTGACTTGTTAGTAGGTCAAGGCAGAGCATTATAGGCCAGCAGGAATGTTGTAGTCTTTACCAATCCCTGTTTGGAAGTGGGAGCAGATAGCGATGGATTTTGTTACAAGTCTCCCAAGAACGACCAAAAAGATCGATGCCATTTCTGTGATAGTGGATCAGCTAACGAAGTCAGCCCATTTCATCCCAATTCATGAATCTCATACGGTGGAGGATCTGTCCAAAATCTATATTCGAGAGGTGGTAAAGATGCATGGTGTCCCCGTTTTGATCATATCAGATAGAGATCTGAGGATTACATATTGTTTCTATAAATCCTTGCTAAAATCCCTTGAGACGTAGTTGACTATGAGCACGACGTATCACACAAAGATGGATGGTCTATCCGAGAGGACGATACAAACTCTGGATGATATGTTTCAGGCTTGTGTCATGGATTTTGGTGGGTCGTGGGAGGATAACTTGGCATTTGTTTGAGTTTAATTACATTAAAAGTTAACATGCATCTATACAGATGGCTCCATTTGAAGCATTGTATGGACGACCATGTCGTTCTCCACTACGTTGGGTGGAAACGGGTGAGTCATAAATGGTTGGACTGAGCCTTGTCTAGGAGACTACGAAGAAGACCAAGTTGATCAGGAAGATAATAGAGATGGCTCAGAGTCGTTAGAAATCATATGTGGATCATCGTCAAAGACCATTATCATTCGAGGAGAGTGATCAAGTTTTCTTGAGGATATCTCCTAGGTTGGGACATCGTCAGTTTGGAAATAGGGAAAGTTATCTCCAAGGTATATTGGACCTCTTGATATTCTTGAGCAGGTTAGTGAGGTGGCTTATCGTTTGGATTTTACACCTAGGTTCAGTGCGGTGCACAATGTGTTTCATGTGTCGTTGTTGAACAAATATCAGCCAGATCATGACCATGTGATTTGATGGGATTATGTTGGGATAGAACCGGATGCTTCATTGGTTCATGTGCCAGTGCGGGTTGTGGATAGGCAAGAGAATGTCTTACATGGTAAAATCATAATTTTAGTTCGTGTGTTGAGGCGACATGGTTAGATTTAAGAGGAATCTTGGGAGCGGGAGAAAGACATGGTCGAGGAGTGGCCAGAGGTCTTTCAGCAGAGGGCGGGTTCACTACTTTCTGATGATGGAAAGTCTATTGGTGGGGATAATTCAGTACCCCCAGTTTGATGTATGTGGCCTTTGTTTATGCATATTTATGTTTTTAAAGTGCATGACATGAGTTTGGAAGAGGTTGGGAGAGTTTGGAATGGTTTTCGACTTGTTTGGAGGATTTTAAAGGGGTGCACGGTTTGAGCACAGTTAGTGGAAACCATGCGGATTCTCCAAGATACCGTACAAGGGAGATAGTAGGCTTCACATGGCTTGCGCATAGTTTTCCAAACTGGGCGAGAAACCATGTGGACCCATGCTCCAAAGGCATTAGCGTGTTCATAGTTAGCACACGGTTTTCCAAACCGTGTGGACTAACCATGAAGCTACTTAAAAATTGGGTTATATGTTCCGGGATCCCTTGGGCTTAACCTATTTCTCTCCAAACATCCTCCCACTCATGGATCATTCAGGTTGTTCAGTTCTCAAGGGATGGATGATCTTTTCCACTAATTTTGGAAGGGTTTTGAAGAGGTTTCTTTGTGGTTTTAAGGTGGTTTCTCTTGGGTTAGTCTTCTCTCATGGTTTCATTGTGTTTTCCTCTAGATCTGATCTTCCCTATTTATTGGTTTTCTATATCTACACTTGTTGTGTGTAGATCTAGGTTTCTGGTTTCCAAGGATGATGTTTTTAAGGCTTGTGAATGTTAGGTAATGGAATCTAGAGAGGGTTCGGTGGTGCGTTCGTCAGATTTGTGGTGTAGTTGTTCGTGGGTAATTCCTCGGGAAGCCTTAAGGTAGGTGGCTTCTCTCTAGAATCCACTTGGTTAGAGATAATGGTTTTTGTTACAATTAATTTTTTGTGCTTGAAATTAATTGTGGTTGATGTGAGAAATTGGTTAGAAATCCCTTGGGTGATGTTTTTGGTTATTTTTGTGAAAATGGGGGTTTTATGGTGGAATGATCTTATTGTGGATTTTGAAATGGGGATTTTTAAAATGGGATGATATCCTTGATGGGTGAAAATGGTTGATGTAAATGGTTTTTAATAGAGTTTATATATTGAAATGTGGGTTTTCATGGGAAATGGTTTTCAATAAATGGGTGATTTATTAAAGTGGATTGATATGAAATGGAACTTGGTTGATTGCACATTTTTGTGACATTGGTGGGTTATTTTCTTGGTTGTGATTGATTTTAATGTTGTGTTGAATTGGCGAGAAGTACCACTATAAAAATGGGATGGATAGTGGTCAGAAGGGCCACTATCAATGGGAAGTGGACGATAAGTGCTACTAAAGTTTGAATTTGTGAACGGGTTGGATGTAAAATCCACCGTTTGATTGTTTTTGTAGTTTGTTGTGCATTTATTTGCAATATGGAAGTTTTTATACTAATGTGTAGATGATAAAATGGTTTGTGGCATGTTTTCTTTGGCATTCACTTGGTTTCTTGGGTTGGATGTGATGGCTTGGTAAGGGTATGTTTGGCTAAAGAAAATGGTTGCACTTGTGATTATTTTATATAAGTTATTTTATATAAATGTACTAATGGTTTTATCCTATTTTCATGTGTAGGGAAGTCATTTGGGGAAACCATACTGAGTTTTAGTACTCACCCCTTCTTTGGCACGTTAGTGTCTTTGCAGGTGTTGTGTATCATGAAGTGGGAAAAGGTAAGGCATCACCATCCTTTAGTGGAGCATTGTGATCCATTGGTGGAGCTTGGAGCGTGTATCATGATGTGGAGTTGTGGTGGGGTCATGAATTTTGTGGTGTTTGGTTGTTTAGTTTCCATAGTGTACTCTGATGTTGTGTGGACATGTATGGTTGTGTTGGTTTTTGGTTATATTATGGAACAACTTGGTTGCCTTTTGGGAATACATGTTTGGGTTTGAAAGTACATGCATCTTTAGTTGGTTTGGTTGGTTTTTTCTTAAGTTAAAATCGTTCCCCTACTTGATATTGAAGCCCTCGACATTTATTTTCATCCTTTGGCATCTTGGGAAATTCACTTAAGGCCAAGTAACCCTCACCGCCTTCTCAAGACAATGAGGTAGGGGCAGGGTGTTACATGGTAAGAGTTTTAGGTTACAATATAATCATTTATTGGTAATATTTTTTATTGAGTCTATAATGTATATATATAATGATCTATAAATTAAGTATTATCCTATATTTTTTTATCCTATGGTTATTCTTGATATTTTAATGTAATATGACAAATTTTATAGTATCTTTTCCTAAAATAATTGATAAACTATTTTTAATAAAAATCACTACAATTTATTTATTTGGTCTAAAACACTATCCCATAGAATAAAAAGTTATCTAAAAATGTTTTAAAAATTATTAATTTTATTTATTAATACATCTATTACCTATTTTTCATTTTTTAAAAAACTATTTTGAAAGGAATCCTCGTGATGTTTTCAAAATAATTCCCTCTTATAATTTACCAAAAATGTAAAAAAAATCATTGAATTAATGTGTAAAACTACAATAGAATTATCCATCTTCAAAAACATTATTATTTTTGAATATTTCTTTATATAATTTAGAAGTAATTTTCAATGAAAATGATTTTAAAAATAGTTTAAAAAGTTATTTTTTCAAAATGTAATTGTTATTTTTCATCAGAAATGTTTTTTATTAAATTTAACAAATCATTTATATGTTTTCATAGAAATTTTCAATAAAAAGGATCATAAAAAGGTTATATAATTTTTTGTTTCAAAATGGAATGAATATTTTCCTATTTCTGGGTTATAAATTAAATATAAATCTTCATCTAAATGAATCCAAGAATTTTTTTAAATAAATGTATATTTTGAAATATTTGGCGAACTTTTAGTTTTTTTAATAAACTTATTTTTCAGAATGAAAATGTTAATTTCCACAAATTTAATTTAATGATATTTTAATAATATTCCTATTATTCATTTATAACATCCCATTTGATTATTTATGCTCGAATGGGGATTTTTTTCATGATACCATCTTCATTGTTTTTCATGATGGATTATGATTGTTTCAAATATACCTCATTTCTTTTCGAAGGGATAATCATGTTTTAAAGAGATTATTATAGAACATATTTACTTTCAATGGTTGAATCAATTTTAAATCATATTAATATGAATCCTTTTTTCCATTGGTTAATGAAATTATAAATGGAATAGTGATTGATTTTTTTGTGTTTTACGATGATGTATAATATCTATGTAATTTGTTTGTGGTTCTTAGACATTATATTTGATGGGTGTGCCCAAATAACACTAAGGGACACATTAATAACTTATACAATTTTTTATACCAATTATAATTGGGTTATCTAGATATATCATATATGATTTTTTCAGTCAAATAGTTCATCAATGTATTGGGTAATGATTATGTTTTCAAAATAATTTTATTGGAAGTCGACAATATATTTTTCTACTAATATGTGTTCTTTAAGTTATCAATATGTGTTTTATAAATATGATGTTCTTAGATATAAAAACACTTTTTCTATACTTTCAATGAGTTTATAATGTTTCATTTGAACAATATTAATATCAAAAGGATCATGATTATTGATTCTTTTGACACTTTGATTTGTTAAATCCATGTGCTATGTTTCATAATTGATGATTTAGGTTTTGATGGGTAATAATTATTTGTAGAATCACTTAGGTAATATAATTATATTTTCATGATATTATTATCTTACTACAATTACAGATGAAATTCTATTGGTAATGATTATGTATACCCTTTATGACCATTTAAGTCAAACTTTCATATATTTGCTTCCCCCCAATTATCAAGTATGATGATGAATTTATTTTTTCAATAAAAATTTATATAGATGATTTTGATGACCCAATATGGAATATGAAAGCTATGTATAGTTTGAAATAGACTCTCTTGAGTGCACGAGTATTATTTACATATTTGTTTTCCTTAATTCCCTAAAATGCTAAACCTAAAAAGTCATTGAGAATACAACTGATCCAATTTTCCGTTTTGGTATTTTATTTTTTTTGGAAAAAGTGGATCACCTCTATAGGTATCATAGAGGAAAATTTAATGTTTACATTTTTAGTATTTTATTCGAGAGTGTAGGTTATGTGATAATGTGGTTTGTATTTGAGGATAGATTTGATAAATTTGGAGATTAAAGGTTTTCATGTGAGGTTATTTTAAGAGTTACAGATACTATAATACGTATATGAGCTTAAGAATAATAGTATGTTCAAATTATAAGACAAACCTTTGAGGATTTAAGTGATAATATCATTAAGTTATTAATAGAATTTTAATAGACAAGTTATTATGATGAATTATACATAAATTTTAGTATTCAAATGAATTATGAATTTTTATTTGGGAACAAAAGTTCTATAATATTTATAACCTTTATGGTTTATAGAATCTTTTAAATTGAGGTAATTATGGGAAAACATGTTTTATGATATAAATAACCCTGGTATTGAAGCATGATTTCATGACTAAGTGATTAATAAATTTTCAAAAGGAGGTCACAATATTTTTGTGCATGTATAATGAAATGTGGGAGATAAACATTGAGGTTAAATGTTTTTTTACTTTTTATATTATAATTGCTATTTTGGATATACGATTATTATTTAGTCCATTCATTTAGTTTAAACATTCAGAATTAACTTTGAATTTTAAAAATTAATTTAATATAAGTCTTTTTAACCATTTTGGGAATTATATACACATGGGCTAACCATATTGGATTTCCTTAACTTCTATTGGCTTGTAAAATAGAATGATTATCTTTTTTATGGTTATTTATCCTTTAAAATTTTATTAAAATGATTTATACATGAAACAATCTTCATGAATACCCATATTTTTGACAAAAAGCATGAAATTTTCTTGAAAATAGAAAGAAAGATGAAATTATACCCATCAAGTGGGTATATTTCCTTATGATCATGTTCTATATGGAAATATAATTCCTCAAATTCACGAAAAAGAACACTAAATAAAAAAATTATCATATTACATTTATATCCAATGAATCATAAGGTCTTTTAAATAATCATATATTTATGGTTTTGTATCCCTTAACGTTCCACTGATCATTCACTTGTTTCTAATCATTATCCTCGATCACTCTCCATATAATTTAAAAAATTTTCAATGTCTAAATATACACTTCCCACATATGTTATATTATTTGGAACCATGGTATTTGTTATTTTAAATGACCCTCACACATCTCTTCCAGTTTTATTAAATGTATTTTTTATTAAAACTTTTGACAATGTGGGTTTACAATTAAATTATTTTCAAATATTAATAATTTTATTGCAATTTTTTTAAATAATGATGATGAAATATATTATAGGGGATATGATATAAAACAAATTGATTTGAAAGGAAAATTATGTTTGATATAGTAAAAAACAAAAAAAACTGGACATAGAAATGAATGTATATCCCTAAGACATTACAATATTCCTTCATTTTTTATAAATTTAATCTCTTTGATATATTTTAGTACATGAAGCCCTGCTATTATTTTTTTATAGAATATTCAATATGAAACAATGAAAATAAATTACCCATGATATATATTACTATCATATCTTATATATTAAATTGGATGTTATGAATAATGTTAACTACATTATATATATATATACTTATATCCAGATAAATATACATTATTTATAAATGTGTAGTAAATAATCAATGAATATTTCGTAAATAATCATTATTCTTAAAAAATATGAATTACAAAGAAATTTTTTTATTACTTTTCAGGGGAAAATATAATTATTTAATTTTTTGAAAATATTGATTTCCCTGTTAATATTGAAAACGATGATTTTAAAAAAATGTCATCTATATTCAATAAATTAAGACAATTAAATTTCACATTATGTTTTCTATATGAACTAATGTTACCTAATTATTATTTTATTTTATTTAACCCAAATAATTAAATTTTAATTATTAATATATATTATTTTAGTGTAAGTGTGTTTATGGGTTTAAAAAAGGGGATTTTTAGAACTGTTCTTTGAACTGCATAATGTTTATAAATTTGTGATAATTAAAATAACCACTAATGAGGAATGATTAAGATGAAATTTTCAATAATATAACAATAAAATAAATTTATTGGAATAATGATTATTATTAAGAACAGAGTTAATATAAATCTTCTTGTGCATGAGAAAAATAAACTTCTCGAAAAACCTCATTTTCATTATGCCTATATTTTTTTTTTAAATTTAATTTTTTTCACCTTTATAAATATTATTTGAAAAAATAATTAATTTTAAATAATCTCTTAAAATGTATATTATGGTAAATATTTAATAAGTTTCAGAAAATTATAATTTTTTGATGAAGAACAATAGAATAATGAATTTCATTTCACAACTTTGTTTTCATTTAAATTATTCACAATGTTCAAAAATATTTTGATTTTATAATAAAGTAGAATTATTTTTATTATATACTTATATAAATCCAATTTATGTAATTTTAATTAATTTAATTTTGAATTTTGATATAAAAACATTCTAAATATTTGAACATTATCTATTTGAAATCTCACTTTCTCCTTGCATCAATGAGATTAATTTTAAAATAAATTTTGAATGTTATGAGAATTTAATCTTGAAAAATTTATTCTCTCTATTTAATAAGTATAATTTATAACATCTAATAAATTTAAAAAATTCATCTTATTGAAGAGTGTAAAAATTCAAAATTTATTATGATGGTTGAGGTTAAATTGAATTTACCGATAGGCTAAACAAAAAATATAATGTTTAATGTGACATAAAAACTTCTCTAAAATATATTTTTCATCCACATTTGGACCACATACCTTCTAGGATAGATATTTATCCATTATGGGAGACTTATTAAATGAAAAAATTTGGGTTGGATTCATTATGTTCAAAACATACAGTTGTTCCAGTCACCTCACTTCTAAAAGGTCATCTCCTCTCCCTCTTTGTCCACACCTTCAAAACCCAGTAGTTTCAAATAGACTACCCAAAATCCCTTCTATAAATTTTTAATATAATTATAGAATAATTATTTGTGTCATAAATCCCTCAATTTAAGGTCTTTGGTCAAAACCAAAATATGTTACTCGAAGATGAGGTGATGTTGTTCAATGATAATTTTTATTTTATTTCTTCATCCAACACTTTTAATTATTTTTAAAACAATATTATATAATAATATAAGTATATTCCATTTAATAATATGTTATGGTGTTAATGTAATAAATTATATCCTTCTCTTATTTCACTAAATGGTTTATTAAATCATCATTCTTGTGTATGGAGAACTACCGCCTTGAGAACAGATGTCATTCATTTGTCCACTTCGAAATATCATGATTGAGTATAATCATGGTTATAATGTATAAATATATATATTATATGTACAACATAATTATATTCTAGGGTGATTATATCTTATATACATATTATCATTCCATTCTATAGGGGATACGATAATGTTGATCATGTGTACATTGAACTACCTCCTCATGAAGCTGTGTGATTCGTTTTCACTAACGATTTACATGATAAAAAACTAATGATAATGTAAATAAAAAATATGATAAAAATTTAATAATAATGATATTAATGATATATTTATAATTCTTAAACGGTAATACATCATTTCATTTATGACCTTTTCACTTGTTGAAAGATGATAATGTCGATTTTGTTTGGGTGTGTTATCACCTTCACAAAACTACGTGACTCTCTCTTTTCATCACCACACCAGTTGGATGATATATATATATATATATATAATTATTATTATATGAAGTTTTATTTTTTTAGGTTATTAATATTATTTTCTAATGAAAAAAATATTACTTACCTTCTTTCCATAATTATCAATGAAAGATGGAAATGTTACTCATAAGTGCGTACGACATACTATCTCCATGATTGTAACATACATAATTTTTTAAAACCTTTGTAAATAATATTTATTAATAATATTATTTATGTATAAATATGATAATTAGTTCATTATAATTGTTCTTTAAATTATGTAACTATATTGTATTCACATGATTTGGAACAATCGAAACTAAGAATGAACGAGAACATAAAGAAATTAACACCTCAAATAATAAAAATAATGAAATATAATTGATGATTGAGTGATAATATTTTTTATAATAATCATATATGATATCAAAAATATTAATATGGTTATTTAATAATTTTAAAACATTTCAATAACCAATACACATGCATAAATATTTTTTATCATAAAACGAAGCATGAGGTAAGGGATTTCGTAACTCAATTTCCATTCATTATCTAAAATGAGTCATTCACTAATTTTTTCATGTGGAAATTATGTGTGTAATTAAATTTTATTATAATAGGTTCTTTTTTTCTATTTTTTTGTGTATTAAATTTTCATACACAAAATTAATTGATTAATTAATACCATTTTCAAGGATATGATATATATAATCTGTTTTTGTCTCAATTATACTTCCTTGAGACATATATCATTTTATAAACCTATATTCTATTATGAAGTGTTTTATAAAGTCCATTAATTATGTAATATGTAAAAATAATTTATTCTTGTCATATTTTATATTAAATTTTAGGATATCCTTTCATGGGGTTTATAATTAAAAGTAACGAATGTTGTAAAATATTTATATGAAAATCTCATCGTTTATCAAGATATAAAGGATTTGGTCTCCAATGTTGAAATATTATTATCTACCTATCAGGTATTATCAAAATATTTATTTTTATATATTTATTAATTTTATTTTTAATTAATAGTACCATTTTTTCTCTCTATGTTACTTAAAAAAATTGAATTTGTTTTATTAAAAGTCATTTTTATTTCTCTCTTCGGCCAAAAAATTTTTTCCTTCCAAACCATGTTTTCTAAATTGTTTCGAAAACTATTTTAATCATTATTAAAATGATTTATAAAATTAATTTTTATCATTGTTTTAATATTTCTAATTTTACTTGAACAGAAAAATTATATCATTTTCCAAACAATGCATGTATGGATATTACTGAAAATGGAAATGGAATATTTCTTTTAACATGTACAACATGAATGGAATTTTCCACCATCAAGAAATTAATTTTTATGTATCTTACATTATATTTTATTAAAGTTTTATTCAATGAAAACGATTTAAAGAAAATTAATTTTATTTTAAAAATAGAAAGAATATTTTCCCCAAAAATATGTTTAATATGATTTTAAAATTTTCCTTTATTAGTTTTCAAGGTTATTTTCAATGAATAGTATCTTCCAAATTTTTAAAACTTTTATTTCAAAATGTAAAGGATATTTTACTTAAAAAATTTATTGAGTTTTTTTAAAATCATTATATATATAAGTATAAGTTTTTTCTAACGAAAAGTCTTTCTATTATATTTTTTGAATATTTAGTTATTTAAAAGTGGTTTTTCATATTGGAAAGGTCATTTTCCACATAATTAATTAATGATATTCCCATTAATAAATTTTAATAAAATGTTCTGTTATTTTTACTCCAATGTGTATATCATTAGGTGATACGATATTCATTATTTCTCTCAATGGATAACTATTTTTTAATATATATTGTTATCAAACTTGTTTTTTCATTTGTTAATAATATTTTAATGAGGGTGTTATTGAACTCATTTTCATTCCATGTCTTAATCTAATTAAAATGGTATATTTTTTGTTCCACATTTTTTTCAATGGTTTAATCTAGTTACGAAATGAATAGTGGTTATTTCTATAATTTTTACTATGATATCTAATCTCTGTATACTTTATTTCGGGTTTATGAAAATTACATATGATGGGTGTATCCATATAGTGGTGGGTGAGGAAATTATAGATTATATAATGGGTGTGATAATATATCACTCCAATTATTTGGTAATGATTATTTTCTCAAGAGAATTATATTGGGTGTAGACTATCAGGTTATTTTATTTAAAAGGGTTCTATTAGTAGTATGTAAGTGTACTATGAAGATGATTTTCCATGATACCATCAAATTTTATCTATGATTTCCATGATATTATAGTATTTTAATTTATCAATATTGATATCACATGGATCATTATTATTGATTCCTTTGAGTCTTTCCTTTGTTAAATCCTGATTCCATGTTTGAAGATTTATGATTTAGGTATTTGTAAGAAAGAGTTATTTTATGATTCTCTCTTGGACTCTAATTATGATATCATACCATTTAGAAATTATTTTACTGATTGATAACATTCAATTGATAATGAATAGGTTTTTATTACTATTCATTTAATATAACCATTCTTACGATTCCTTTTCCCCACATTTTAATAAGACTATGAATTAATTTGGACTAGAATGGCTTCTTCTGGATGACATTGCAGAAAAAATACGGAAAAAGTAAATTTTTGTACAGTATGAAATACAATCTCTTGAATTAATGGTATTTTTTGGTATAATAGATTGAACAACTTTTCTAAACCACTAAACCTAAAAGTTCCTTGAGAATTTAAGTGTTCCAATTTTTCCTCCTAATATTGTATCATTTGGATGGAGAAATCTCGGTCACCTCTATCAATATGATACCCAAAAATGAAAATTTTATGTTTTCATTGCTAGATCTAGTAGTGTGGGATCTTAGATATTATAAAAAAAATCCTTTTGGTGGTCATAATTCATGTCACATACTCAAAATAGTGGAAACTCACTCAGAGTGTGTTTATAATTTAGGAAAATGATGTATAATTAATTTATTACAAATAAGAATAACTCTCATGTATCCGACATACATCACAATGGATGTGATTTAATGTTCTTGATTTTTTTATAAATTAACATTTCAATTTAAATTTCTTGTCACAAAATCATAATAAATAAAACACAAAAGTATTATCATGATAATTTAGAAAAAAATATCAATAACACATTTATGACATGTAGGAATTAAATGTGTGTGAATATGACATATGTTATGGATGGTATAAAAAAAGTGTTTTGTTTTTGGTTTAAAATTGATATATAAGATATAAATAGGTGTCATGTAACTCCCTAAGACATTATAAATTATTTTTCAAATTAAATTTAATTTTTACAATAAATTTGGATAAACAAAACTACAAGTCTAAAAAATGTATTATAGTAAAAAATAATCACATAGTTGTTAAATTAGAAATTAACAATATGAATAAGTACAAAATAATAACAATATGATTTACATAGGTATATTATAAATTCATCAGTTATCAATTTATTAGAATTGAAAATAAAATTTATGTTTAAATAAAAACAAGTTTTTTTTGAAAAAATATTTTTTTTGTGCAATTTATTTTTATATAAATAAATTAAATTAATACGTATAGGTTAATTTTTTAATTTAAAATAAATTCTATATATTCAATATATTCTTTTTTCACTTTTAAAATAATTTTCTTGGAATCCCATAAGAATAAATTCATTTTCCTTCTAGAAAAAATAATTTTTCTAAAAATTGTTTTTGTCGTGTCTTGAGAGCTTATTTTAAAATTTATATATTTCCCTTTAAGGAATTATATTCAATCAAATTGTCATCATATTTGAAATTGTCATTTCAAAATTACGTTTGAATGAATATTTGATAAATTTCTAAAAATAATAATTTTCGGTTGAATAGTGAAAATTTGTGATTGTTTTTAGAAATTATATTTTCATTTATAAAATTTAAAAAGTAAGTTTTAACAAATTTATTATATTAAAATTATTTTAATTATATTATAATTTATTTCAATGGAATAAATTTTATTTTCTAATTTTATATAGAATCATTTTATTCTTAATAAAACATTTTCTTTTAATATTAAATTTTCATCACACATACTTTATTAATTATAAATTAAATTTGATAACATATTTGGGATAAAATTGGTAACATTTATTAATAATTTAGAATAATAATATATAATATTATTTAATAAGGTGAAATTATTATTTTGGTTAAAATGAGTAGTACAATATGTAAAAAATGTTTACAACATTTAGGTCTAAAATGGATTTATCAGGGAGGAGGGTTGAACCCATTGATAAGAGTATTATTCCCAATTAAACATCTATTAATCATATTTTATGGACATTTTAAAACCCTATTATACCCCAAATTCATGTATCTTGATATTTTGTAACAATTTGGCCCATGATGTACATTATAATATTTTATTATTTTACAAAATTTATAATGGGGCCCTCTCCCCCACATTTAAAAGGACACCTCCTCTTCTCCCCTCTTCAAACATTAATAGCATTTTGGATCAGGAAATTCATGGACAAAACCCTTCATCACATCACTCAACATGAAAAATAATCCAAAGATTTATCTGGAAACCACTCTATGAAGGCCATATTTATAATCCTAAATTCGTTATCTGAAGAAGATGACGATCGAACTCGTATAAAAGTAGTTGGAACTAAGGTATGATGTTTTATTATCACCTTTATTTATCTATGAAAAATTACATATTCACTAATTATTTATTTTATTTATTTTATCTAATTCCCCATTCACATGATATATCATGATTATCCCTAGGATTAAGATATTTAAATTTTCATGTGAAATTTTGTTTTTGTGGGGATTATGATTAAAAATATTCCACGGTTGTAAAGAGTTTATGTTATAATATAATTTCTTATCAAGACTATTAGGGATAAATTTTATGATGATCAAAATTCATGAAATAAATCTCATGTGATAAATGAATTTTATTTTCCTTTTTTTATTTATGTAGAATACATGTTTTCCTTTCATTTTTCGTCGTTCAATAACTGAAGAGTCTGAATGATTGTAATAAAATTAAAATGAATTTATTTCTCTCTTTGTACCAAAATCATTTCTCTTCTATATACATCATTTCTACAAAAAAAATTATTGTGTGTTTAATATTATTACATTATTTTTAATTTCATTTTTACCCGTGAATTTGTTTTTAAAAAATGGTTTAAAACAAATATTCTTTTCTTTTTTTGAAGGAAGGACCATGGATTTAAAAAAAATATGAATTGAATATTTGATTTATCTCACATGGAAGGTATTGAATTTCCAACTCACATAAGAATTTTATGCTTTAAAATATCTATTAAAATTATACATGTTTTATTTCAAATAATATTTTTTCCTAAATAGTTGTGATATTATTTAATTTTAATTAAGTGGTTTCAATGTGAAAAGGGTATCTTCACTAGGAAATATTCAATGTGATTTTTTAAATCCATTTTTTATCAATGATTACATCCTTTGATGTTACAAAATAATTATTGAGAACATGAACCAATATTAACTTATATTTACATTATTTGTATGGTTAGTTATTAAGGTAAGAATATGTTTATGATATAAATTCCATTTCCACAGGTTATGATATGATGAATTAATGAAATATTTACGAAACCCATTTCATTTCCATGGGTCATGCCATAATGAAATGTCTATGAAACCCAATTATTTTTTAATAGTTATTATATAATGAATTTTTAATGATATTTTTTTTAAAATATATGTATTACATTCAATGTGTGATGGGTGGACATTGTATTATATAGCCTACCAATACTTTAGGTAAAGATTGACATATCTTAACATTAGTAGGACTATAATTGAGAGTGAGCCTAGTATATTAAAGGAATCTATACCCTATTATAGTCTTATGAGTGAATGTTTAATAATATGTTTGTTTCGGTAGTGAATTGAATGCACTATTATAGTCTTGTAAATGAACCTCTAATACCGAGGAAATGATTTTTTATGTTTATGTGTATTAAAAAAATCATTTTCATATTCTAGTGTTATGATCTCATGGATTATGTTGTTTTAATATTTATGATTCTTGTATTATCAACTACTGATATAAATTCCATGAATCTAGATTATTATGTATGATATATAGTGTATGGTTTTCAATTGTTATGATCATGTACTAATACATTTATGTTCATGGTATGTTTATGTGATCATTGATATCTCCCTTGAATACCTTTACTACAATCCTGAGATAACCCTTCATTATGTTTCCTTTTCACAGGTTATGTGTAAAGATATTATGAATGATACGTTTACGAAGGGTGATATTTATCAGGAATATAGTGGGTGATGATCTTTTTCACTTATGAATTGTTTTTTATGTATCCATGTTTCTTAAGACACTAAATATTTTTGGTCCTCAATAGTATTTTTACTAAATTAAATGGATATTAATATAAGAAAAATTAATATATATTTATAAAATATATGAGGTTCTCTAGCTACTAGCCAAGGATAGGTTTATTTATCCTTTTGAAACTAGATGATAACACTTTAGTAAGAACATTTCAGTTAACCATGAGTTTATGAGGACATCCTATGTTATAGTAAAGAAAAGAGTGTGGTTTCCAATGAAAAACCACTTTTTCAAGATACTGTAATTGGATATGGTATTAGATAATATGTATATAGGGGTAATAACATTGAAAATCATGGTTTAATATATCTCTTCAATCATTTAGATGGATGGAAAGTTTTACCTTACTGTTCGCTTAGTTTGACCCTCTTAGTGGATATTATTAGTTAAATTCACTTTATATTTATGAATAATAATAATGCATTTAACTAGATAATGATCATGAATTACCTAGGTAAAACCAAAAGTTTCATAGATTGAAAAAAATGTGTCATTATTTAGACATCCAATAAATGATTTTTCATCCATATATTTTGTCCAAAATGATTATTGGTTCTTAAAAAAATATTTTTTTGGTCTTTGTAATGGATAGAGCCTGAAGGAACCATGTTAATTATAAATTTGAAATTCAATCCAATGATTGTACTACTAATAGAACAAATGTTATAAGAGGGTGATATATAAACCTTTTGTGACACTTATACAAATTTATGAATCTATGAATCATACTATATTTCTAAATGAGTGATGGAAGGATCAATATTATATTGAGTCCTTCATGATGAAATTCCCAACATATTTTAATATATCATTTTATATACTAGTTTTAGAAAAATATATAAATACCATTGGATTGCTATTTTTTATTTTCTAGTTTTTAGACCATGAAACATTACTTGTGGATGCCTATCGTTTAGAAGGTGAAGTAGATTAATGGTAGAATATTCCCAATAATAAAAAGTAATAAGAATAACCTAACATTTAAGACTTGGATCAATTTATAAGCTTATTCTTCAATAAGAACAATCCACATTCACTTCATACCAAAATAGTGAATGAATTCATTAATATAATATAGGAGATGACGAATATTTTCGTATATATGAGGAAGCTTTTATATGAATTTTGAGGCACACTTCCAGTATTATGATCCAAATTTATTGTAAGCTTGAGATATTATTCAATGGATTAAAATAATATCCCTAAAACGACATATCCATATGGTATAGCTATATATCTAAAGAAAATTTTCAATTTCCTGTCATGGTGGAAATGTATATTGGAGTTACAAGTCAATCACATGGTTTTTTATGAAATAAAAGATGGATTCAATGGAAACATTAAAAAAAATAGAGGGGAAACGATGATGATTCCTTTTAAGAATGGAATGGAAGTACGTAGAGAAATCTAATGTCAAAGTGATGTGAAGAAGTTAGATATTTATTAAAATATAGAGAAAGATCTTTAATATGTACCACCCACACTTTTTTGTTTCAAAAGAAAGTAGTATGGTACGTATGCTATCTAATACTAAAATATGATGGGTAATAGTGGTGTTCTATGACATAAACTCTTAAATGTAGTTATTAATGGAACCATATTATGATCATTATTTTTGGTTAGGTATATAGTAACAAAATGATGAAAGTTTCACTTACCAAAAACTCTAAAAAAACTAATTTCTTATATTACTATTTATATTCCCACACTTATATATCATAAAATTTTTAAAAGGGTATCAAAAATCTACCCCAATAATTAGATGTATAATTAACAGTGAAAGCATACAATGGTATATTGGCCGCATCTCAAAGCTATAATTATTATCTAGCATTTGTTTTTGGGAATGTTCTTTCTGTATATCATGTTACTCTCTATCAAGTTTAATTTTCTATCATCTCAGGCATGAGATGACATTGTCTATATAAATTAAACATTAATTGTTGAATAAGGAAAGTCACATTTTATATTCTGAAGCAACCTATGAGCATCTATCCATGAAATGATATATATAAATTTCCAATGGAAATAAAATACATTTAATGGGTATTGTAACCAATTCAAAAGAGTTGTTTATATTAGACTGTGAGAGAGAAACTAAACATCAATGATAAGAAAATTATATAGGTGATTTTTTATGACATTATAGAGGAGTTTCCTATTATTCCCTAGAATCAGGATTTTGAGATCTTAATATATCTCATACAAGGTAATACACATATTTCATAGAAACCACATATAATATCCAAGATTTAGTCTAACGAAATGAATAATAAACTTAATGAGATTCTTGAAAAGGGATTCATTCAAGCATGGGGTTCACATGTTCTTTTTTGTAAAAACCCAATATTGGTCAATGCATCTCTATATTGATAATCAGGGACTGCAAAAGATCACAATAAAGATAAAGTATCCTCTACCCTATATTGATAAATTATTTGATCAACAATGTGGATCTCAATAGTTTTCAAAGATTTAAACTCATTATGGAAATCATCAATTGAGGGTCAAGAAGGATGATAAATCGAATACAACATTCTGTGAATGGCATAGAAAATTTGAATATATAGTAGATCAGTTTGGTCATTCTAATACCAAATCAATAATTATGGATTTAATTAATGGATTAATTAAGGAATACATTGATATGATTTTGGTAGAATTTATAAATGATATTATTTTATATAAATATGATTATTTAAGAGCATAAAGTTCATTAGAGGATTGTAATGAACACCCTAAGAAAGGGTTATTTCTATAAAAAATATAAAATCGTGAATTTTGGATAAATTTTTTTTCATTTTTTTTTCATACAATCTTGAGAAAGGTAATATCAGTGGATCCATCAATGATGGAGGCTATATAACATTGTCCAAGACTAAATGTGGTGACTAAAATTAATAGATTTATTTTATATCCCATATATTATTGGAAATTTGAAAATAATTTCTCATGACTAAATAATCCACACACAAAGTTAACATTTAAGGCAATAATGTTCCTTTGGATAGATGATTGTGATGAAATTTTCTTTTAATTGAATAGAAGATTATTTATAGATCCCATTTGTACATTACCATATGATAGAGATGGGTTTTTCATATGTAGTGAGACATCAAAAAAGGAGTTAGGATGTGTCCTCATTAATAATGATATGTTTGTAGCATATGCCCCATGATAATTGAAGGTTAATGAGAAAAATTACCAAACTCATTATTTAATGTAAGAAGGATTATATTTTATATTAAATATATAGAGTCAATATATTTATAGAGATATGTATGAGAAATATACTTCTCATAAATTTTTAAGGAAATTTTTATTAGAGAAATATTTGAATATGTTCCAGATAATATAGTTTGAGTTGGTTAATGATTATCAATTATCAATACATTTCTACCTTTTTAAAGAGAACAATGTGGACATATATTGAGTAAAAAGGATCATGAAATATTATAAATGTTTGGGACCACTAATGATCTAATATTTTTTTTGTATTTTTAAAGAATGGATCTGAAAATATTAATGGAAGTGGACATATATTTTCTATCCCAAATGTGTGTTCATCCATTTGTATAAGAAATGAATAAAGATGAATGGTTGGATGATGTAGAACTATATAATAAGTTATGGAATACTCATGAGTTCAAACATGATTATTTTGGAGTGATAATTTTCCTGAACCATGTATGTGTTCTATTTATACAAGATTTTATGAATGATTTTCTAGAAGAGGATCATAATTTACCACGAAAAAATAGTAGATCAGTGGTGACATTTTATAAGGGGTTATGCACAACCCCCTATAAAATCATTTTAGAGGGTATTATACACATACCCCTCTAATCATCGACTTTAGAGGGGGTTAACATCACACTCTAAATTTTTTATATTTTTTAATTTGTAATATTTGGTTATATTATAGTGGTTGATGTGTTAGAACAACAAATTTTTTTACTAATTTGGGGTTTCTATATGTTCAGTTGGATTTTTGAGGTGCTATGTACATATACATATACATTATTCATTTGAACATATATTAGATACAGTATATATATCATGTTAATTGTTTTTAAATGAAATAGTTGGGGTTCACAACCCCCTTTAATGTCTTAAAATAGATGGGGTTCATGAACCAATGTAAATCCCTCAGAATAGAGGGGGGGTTTTAACCCCCTTTGAATTTAAGAAATTAGAGGGTGTAGTGAACCACCTCTAATTTATTACAATATAGGGGTTTTTCAACCCTCTCTAATTTAAGAAAATAGATGGGGTTCATGATCTGCTGTTAATCCCTATAATTAGAGGGAGGTTTTATCCCCTAATTTTTTTAAACAAAACTCATATAAATTCAAATTTTATAACATATATGTGGGTGTGAATGTGTCTGTGTACACACACACACAAAAACATATATATATTTATATATTACGTAAAAACATTATTATATTTCATTTAAATGAATAATAAACATATATATATAAAGACATTTTATAAATACATTAAATAAATACATATACATATAAAAAATGAATACATATATAAATATTGAAGTACAAAATATAAATGTAATTATTAGTATTTTTATTCAAGTAATTAAAATTTCTATATGGTTTTATAAATACCATACATTTATATTATGATATATATTATACATATATTATATTAAATACATTTTAGTGTATATTTTTTTATAAATAAATTTATATTATATAATGTACACAAATTAAAAAAATAGGAAAAAAAAATTAAATTAAATTAAATATATATTTTATATATATTATTATAAATACATTATTGTATATAAAATTTTATATGTTATATAATTATTTTTTATATATTCCAATGTACCGTATTAATTATAAAATGATTTAGTATATATATATAAATATATATATCATTTAATTATAATATATAATTCCAATTATATGATTATATTTATTTGTATTGATATATATACATAAATAGAAATGTATAATCTTATGTACATTTATATATATTTATTGTTATAAATTTTATTTCATATAATATAAATTATGTATATAATAAAATATTAAACATATTATATAAATATATACATAAATTAAATTTATTTAAAAAATAAATCATATAAAAACCCAAGCCTGTATCTTTTATAATTTATATTACAATAATAATGAATATATATTGAAATAAAAAGTTTATGATTTTTTATTATATATTTAATATTATATGACATAAAATTCGTACAAATAAATACGTATAAATATAAACAATATTATACAAATATATTTACTGAAATACATATATATTAAACTACATAACATTACACAATCATATTTATTGAAATATATAGATATTAATTTTCTTAATAATGAATATATTTATTAAAATATATATTATAAATATTATTATAAATTTTATTTAATATAATATTAATTCTATATTTTTATAAATAGTATTTCATACAACACTGAATAATTATTTGTTTTATTTTTTTTCATATATAATATTTTTATAAATTGTATTTCATGTAATATTAATTATATATAATATACTACAATTTTTAAAAATAAATATCTATTAATGTACAAGATAATAAATATACGAATTAAAATTAATTATAGAAATATATTTTTAAATTCATAATATTAATATATTAAACATATATATATATGTTATATAAATAAACATATACATAATATTCAAATATAATTTTCAGTTTAAAAATAATTTACATAAATATATTTATAAATATATAAATATATGTGTATATACATAACAAGAATTTATTTAAAAATATATACTGAAATACATGTAAATACACATATACAATATATTGTTTACAAAAAATGTATATATTTAATATAATATAAATCTATTATAAATCAAACACATAAAATTTATTGTGGTATGAAATGATGACAGATATTATAGAATTGGTAGGCACATTAGTGACAGTTAACCATAACCAACACTAAATGTGTTTAGAAGGGGTTATAAGCCTTTCTCAACTAAAAAATAACTCCTTTTAATTCGGTTATTTTTTTTGTGATTATTCATTCTCAATTTAACATAGTAGTTTTATGATGTAAATAGATCAAAAATAGAATTTATAGTGGGATGAAATGATGAGAGATATTATAGAATTGGTATATTTTTTATTGGTATGTCATCAAGTTAAGGATGAGTAAATGTTTTTAGGGGATGTTAATACCATTAGCCACACCCAAATGGAAATGGAATAAAGAAAAATGGAATTTTCTATTAGACTTCCCAAAATGTGTAAGGTCCATAATTATATTTGGATATAGTGGATCACAAAAAAATGTTACTGCACTTCATTTATATTAGAAAATATTTCACTCTTTATCATATTTTTATGATATGTATTAATTAAGTGTTAAGGTTCATTAGACTACCATGTTATATTGTATCTGATTATGCTCCAAGGATTACATTGATGTTATGGAAAAGTCTTTTGCTGGTTCTGGAAACAATGTTTTGTTTGAGAACTAGTTATTATCCTCATATAGATATCCAGAATGATATAACTAGTAAAACACTAAAGCATATATTGAGATATTATTCATTGTATTCCAATGGTGGTTCGGGTCACCACTTTCTTCGGCGAATGTTTTCTAAAACAATAACGTTCAATCGATAATTTAGATGACATCATATGAAACATAATATGGAAATGATTATATGAATAAAACTTAACATGATGATGTTATATAAATAAAGATACTGAGACTTGATCTTGATGTGGAATGAGCAAAAAAGATTAGATTGATTCAATAACAAATCAAAACATCTCAACGTCACCAGAAAATTATGTTGAAAATTGTTAGTGATTTTATAGATCAATGATGTCTATAATGTGTTTTTTAAAATTTAGTCATTGAATAATGTTATGAAATTTAGAATGAATTTAAATATGGATCATAAATATATTCTCCCCTTTGATATTCATGCTTGAGTAGGGATGGAAGCTTATCACCTGGTCCTTCCACTGAGCCACTCTGAAGTTCACAATTTGTTCCATGTACAACTCTTATGGAAGTACACTCTAGATCATTCACATTAAATAAATATATAAGTAATAAAAATGAATAATGATCATTATTATGTTGAAAAAATGGGGGATACATAAAATCATAGAGAGAAATTCCCTGTGAAGTGGACCACTTACTTGATCAATGTTTGGGGGAAAACATCCAATGTGAGGATACTATATGCGAACCTGGTGATATGATGTCACTAAAAACCCATGTCGGGTCTCGAGTCGCAAATAACCCAATCTTGCCTCCATATTCTAGGGGTGGCGAAATGTTATGAATTCACAAAAAACTCTAGAATTAATTTTACAAAGAACCTTTACACACCAACACAACCGCTCAATGAAAAAGTGAAAAGGGAAATAGGTAGAAGATGTTACACTTCTCTAAATAAACCAAACATTCTTGGACAACAAAATAGTAAGAATACAGTAATGTAAAATGAAATGGGAAAAGGTGAAAAATACATTCCCAACAAGACAGATTTCCTAACATGATAGAAACATTGAAAGTAAAATAGTCAAGTGATCCCCACTCCAAGATCCCAATTTATGACCAAAATATGTTGTCCAAGAACCCATATCCATGATCTACTATGAATTTTTTTATCAAACCTATCTTTCATATGAAAAAGGCATGATACATGCAAGAACATCTCATATAGGGGTGAGTATAAACATACCCAGTTGGAGACCCTAAAAACATGAAGGGGGAGTAGTAAGAGATACACTAAATTGCAAATAAGTAGACAGAAAAAAGTACAATAAAATGTTGCAGATCAACCCAATATGAGAGTGATACAAGCTCATAAAAACACAATATGCTAGAAATAGTGAGAATACAGAATTATCATAGAGTCTTTGCTAACTATTGTAGGATAGTAGACTCATCCCACCACAAGAAGCTATACACAGAAAGCATGTGGCATGCCTCATTCATATTTTCCTCTACTTGAAGGAGTGTGACCAAAACCCAAGGAGTGGGTATTCAGATTGGGTATATATATGATCGGTCAAAAGAAACCCAAAAAAGAGAGTAAGGGGATCTATATATCATAGACTATCCCAAGAAGAAGAGTCTCCAATAGTTCTAGAATAATCTATATACAATGCCCAATATCCCACATGTGTTCCTAGAACATGAAAGTCCTTTGGAATCATTCACCACACGTTGATATTATTCACTTATGCAGGCACCAAATCATCCCCATGTTTTAAAATTACTTCATAAAGATGCGTCATGGGGGGGGGGAAATTATTTTTTCTCATGACTCCAATGGTATGTCAAACCATGTATCTCCATTGATCTCAATAGCCAAATGGTGAAAAATATATATAGATTACCGCTCCTTAGTACGTCAGTGGATTATACAATAATGGTAGTCAAAGAGGATCTCCACTCTAGTGTGTTAGGGGTATTCAACTCTAGTCATCAGGGATCTACACCCAAGTGTGTTAGGGGTATCAATAACTGGGAGCCGATAGGGACCCAGTATTCATCCCCGCTAAAGGGTAATATGCTGGAGGGTATTGTCCCTTATGTTGCTACAGAGGACACATGCCCAAGTGTATCAGTCAGATTTCACTGTAGTCATCAGAGATCTGCACCTTATTATGCAATGGGGATCAACACTCAAAAATAAGAACCACTGATAACATAAGATATGGATTCTCATCAACCCATCAAAAGGATCTTCCACTAATAATAATTTATTGTAGCCACATTTAATGAGATACCTAAAAAGGATCTACACATACAAATGGATCATACCATTGTGATCCTTTAGAAAAAATATGGAAGATAGATTATTCATTTTATCCATTTATAGATCCAATAAAAAATTCATATGTCGATGCA
The DNA here is from genome assembly GCA_963277665.1 of Viscum album. Classification (NCBI taxonomy): domain Eukaryota; kingdom Viridiplantae; phylum Streptophyta; class Magnoliopsida; order Santalales; family Viscaceae; genus Viscum; species Viscum album. The sequence goes on along the minus strand of OY728148.1, from coordinate 1,660,733,457 downwards.
TTTTTCTCGAGTGGCATCTCGGGATTCCATACCTCAATCCCAAAATAATTTGTTTGGATCACACTATTACTATTCTCATGAAAAAATATATGGGTTTGACTATTCATTCATCCAAAATAGACTCACAGTGAAAAAGCTACATTTAAACATTACGCACCCGAATAGGGACTCATGGGACCCACTCCTTGATTTTAATTTAAACAATTGAAAATTGGACTGGAAACAATAGCCTAAAATCTAGGGTTGAGGTTTATCTTAATGTGTGTTAATTGGATGTTTTATGAAGGAGTTAGACCCGATAAAAACCACTATAATAATTATATTATTATTATATTTAGATGTTTTGTTTAGATGATCCACAATACCAAAATATAATATTTAAAAACTATCCTCAATTGTTTAATCTCAAATATAGAAGTACGTTTCCATATATTACATGTAAAATAGATGATCCTTTTAGGAGATATGGTGGTTTGAGTCTGTATTTCGATGAATTACCTAGCCCGGTCAGCTCGCCTTGACCTGCTCTAAGCCGAGCCTGCTCTATCAAGACCACTCCACTCCACCATAGATCTGATTACTTAGTCAATCTATCATGTTGTGTTAACATGAATGCAATCCTCAATCCCCGATCTCATATCACCACCGCGGTCACATCATCCACTTTTCACTCCAATCCTCTGCCACACTCTAATAGGACCCCCAAACCTCTTCTACACTCATCATCGGGAACCTCACACACCCCACTCTCTGTTCTCCTCCCGTGTCTCTAAGTTGTATACCCAAACACCCTTCTAGATTAATGACCTACTCAGTGTGTTTGTCACCACATTCTAAACTTTCTTCCACTTCAGGCACCACTGTGTTCCCCTGTGGGTCATCGTTAGTGCCACCTTACCAGTGGTCCCTTTGACGGACAACCTGACCACCTCTATTAAGAAAAAATTTGAACCTAAATTAGGTTTGGAATACTTGGGATGATACCTTCAATGAAATAATCTATGGTAAATGATTCATTGATTCATTGATGTGTTGAAAATTTAATGACGAAAACCTGGAAGAACAGATGAATAATGAACAAATACGGGACTCAAAACAGAGATCGGTCAATGGTGGTGTTTGTTTGTCCATATTCATTGATGTTAAAAGTTTATAAAACTACAATAAATTCACATAAAATATTGTAATTTAAATAGGGGGTGTGAAAATAAACAAGGTTCCAACATTTTTTTGTTCGTCATTGAAGAACACACCTACCAATGCTTCGTTGTTGATCCATCAAAAGGAGGAGAGATAAGAGATCTTCAGTTTTCGAATTTAGGGATTACCCTAATGAAAACCTATAATATCCAATTTATAGAACGTGATTATGTTTTGATTAAACACCCAACCATTCCCACCAATAGTCACGGGATCCTAACATCCCACATCCTTTCATTTTAAGTCGCGCGTAGGAAAAACACCCAATTATGAACTCAAAAGAGGTTTTAGTTTTTAAATCTGAGTCCTCATTAAGAAGTTATTCAAAATTATGTCAAAGATAAAAGAATTAATTTTAAATATTCTATGGATGATTAAGGACCCTGGTGACTTTTGGAATAGCATTCCTGAGTTGAAAAAATTTATGTCCTGCCTAGGGTAAATGCAATGATTCAAACCCAACAGATGCATTTGATTTCTGATCTAGGATATTATTTAATATTTTTACCTCTTCCTTCATATTCTCATTATAAAATATAAATAATATTTTTATAAAAAATTTCGATCACACTGAGAATCCGAATCACACGATGTCTAGAACAAAGCTCTACAAATATACATATAAATATTTAAGTCATACAAGGAAAAAAATGGGTCTCTACATCATAATATTCTTTAATATTGTCATCCCTAAAAATTATAACTAGGAAAACAAACCATGATACTAATATACAATATATATCTCCAATTCCTTTGAACTCTCTTGCACATTTTCGTGCTTCAATAGAATGTGAACCAAAGGGATGGTATGTCTACATAGGGTTCTTTCCTGTAGATCCTCGATCGACAAAGGGAAGTCAAAAAAGGTGGATACATCTTCAACATCTAGCTCAAAATCAATGACATTCATAGGATCATTCACATTTTTACTTAGCTTTGACATATAGATGACATCGTGAACCCGCTCTTACTATGGGGGTTGAGCACGGTGTTAGGCAACCTCATCAACCCTACACATGATCTCAAATGACCTGATTATCCTTGGTGGTATCTTGACTTCTTACTGATACTCTACATTCCTCATAATTGGGATAATCTTAATAATACAATTCCTCTCTTCTCAATATCCAAGGGACTATGACAACGATCAATATAGGATTTCTATTTATTTTGGTTCATCCTCATCCATTCACGAATGGATTGAACTTTATCTATTGTCTCTTGTACCAACTCTGGGCCCATGAGGATTGACATTCCAACATCTGTCTAAAACAAAGGTAAACGTAAGGGTCTCTCATATAGGGCCTAAAAAGGTTCCACATCAATGGTAAAGTTGTAGTAGTTATTGTACAAAAACTCTAAAAAAGGCATGTGATCCTCCTAACTTCGTCTAAAATCCATCACGCAAGCTCTCAGCATATCCTCTAGCTCCAAGATATTGAGCTCGGTCTAACCATAATAATTGGGGTGAAAGTGTGTACTCTCAATTTTATTCCAAAATTACTAAGGTAGGTCACTCCAAAATCTTGATGTAGACCATGCTTTATGATTGGAGAAAATCGTCGAGGGTACCTTGTGATGACAGATGATCTCCCATTTGTAAAATAGTACCAAACACTTAATCAATGTTTGTACCATGATAAAAATGATTCCTGGTGAATTCCTGATTCATTCATCTATCACCTAGATGGTTTTAGGACCATTAAATATACGTGGAATCCTTATGATCATGTCTATCGATATTCTTCCCCATCTCCACTCTAGGATCTCAAGCATCTACAACAAACCCACAAGAACCTGAGGCTCAGAATTCACTTGTTAAAATGTGATGCATCATGAGAGGAACTCTTCTTTGTATCATCTCATGTCAGAACAAAGAACTCCCATTGTATATCCCTTTAAATCGTCCGTGCACAGGGATATAAAACTAAGGTAGAAGTGTGGAACTCTCCCATCATCTTCTCCTACATCATGACCGGGACCACTATTATCCCCTGGAACAATATCTCTTGATTCCATCCTTCATTATATCTATCTGTTGTGTCACCTATGGATATATGATCATCGAGAACCCCATTTTCAATATCTCCCAATTGTGATTCTTTCACACACTCAAGAAGTAAAACAATTAGTACCATCGACTATAGAAAAATTAAACCCTCATACTCCACTAGGGTTAGCTGTAGGGAAGATAAATACTCTAAATATTCCCACGGTTGGTGAGCCTAGGGAATCCAACAAATGGAATATGCTATAATGTTTCCCTTTCCCACACAATAGTCTATCCTGAAGTGATAGTCCTACAAAAACTCCAATTATCATCAATACCTCTAGTTCATGTCAACTTGGATGAATATGTACTTGAGTCTCTCTTTGTCTGAGTAAAGCATAAAGTGCATCCCCTTATGGTAGTGTCTCCAAATAATCAGGGGAAATACTACCACTTTTAGCTCTATTTCATGAGTCTCATAGTTGTTCTAATGGGGTATCAACTTCCTCAACTCGTATTACAATACTTGTTGTGGTTGAATCAGTATGAAATAAGGCCCATCTACCGAGGAATTATAATACACTACAAACTCAGCACCTTTCTCTAGTAGTATCAACACTAAATAACTCATCAGCCGCTACCTGAACTCTTAAATGGCCATATGGAACCACTCAGAACTAGTAAATGACTATCTCTTACATTCTAGAGCCCTCAAAATAGTTGTGATCCTAGATAAGTCTACCTCAAATATCATGTCGTTCCGACCATACCAAGAAAGCTCTACGCCACTATCACACTCATGGATGGTTCCCAAGAAATAATTACATCTATCTTTTCTAGATACCTGGATAATCATTGCTCAGAAATTTCATTACCTAGAATTTGAACCTCATATATCCATAAATATAACATCATGAGATTTCTGAAAATATTAAGATCATGATGTAAATCATGAACCATCATCAAGTGCTATGTGTTCACCACCACTAACGTAGAATATATATGTATTTTATTGATGAATAAAATAAAAAATGGTTCCCTGTAATGCATGGAGAACTCATTATTCAAATCCATGAAGACAGTGTGGTCAATTTTCACACCAAATCGAATTACAAGGAATGAAAAATGCCGATAGTGACAACGAAAAGACATCATCAGGATGTAAGCCTTTTGGGCCCATAGCTAGTGATATCCAGACTTGGGATTGATCTTGGAGAACCATATCGTACATCACAAAAATTTGAAGAGGTCTCATATCCAAGAAATATGTGTCCTTGTTCTTTATCATGACCTGGTTCGGGTGACAAAAATCCACAAAATTCCATAAACTCACATTTTTATTCATCACAAATATAATTTGAGCTGCACAGGGGGACACACTAGGCCTAATGAAACCATTATCATAAAGGTCCTATAACTACCACCATATCTCACAGAGCTTTTTGGGTTCCATACGACATGTTTCCAAAGATATCGATGCAGTCACTAGTTGTAAATCAATGTTAAACTCCAAGTCCTACATCCGAGATAGTCCCGGAAAATCGTTGTTGAATCCATCTATATATTCCTACAAAAATAAAGGATCTTAGATTCTTAAGGAGTATACTTCAACATGTTTTATGCTTTCTAACTGTCAGTATAGGTTTGTGTCCTCCTGGTCACTACACCATCCTACTATACTACATGTTCAATTTCCCGAAGAAAGGAGAACCCTTGTCTCATCGGTGTATAGGCACTTGACTACTCTGTGGTGACAGTAGATCTAGGTTCGAACCACAAAAAACAAATCCATTCCCAAGATGATGTTGTACGGTTCCATCGTAAAAACTATTAGGACCCATGTGAAACACTCTTCTCCAGGAGATAGCTCGTACAACCAGCTGATGAATGAAATAGAAGAAGCGCACCCCGTAGGGACCATAAGAAATAAAAATTTGTGCTAACACATCTTCTGGGAGCTCAAACTCTCGTAATAGGACTAATAAGGGAAAATAGTGACTAGAACATATGTCTACTAATACAGAATCATGATTAGAATAAACACAGATCATACCTCAGATCATCTTGTGTGTTTCCCGATCATAGATATCCATAGCCTGCAAGTTCCCTCTACGACAAACACAAACTATTTGTGCCTGACATGGGCCACACAGTGGAGTTGGTGGGATAATCTTATAGCACCATCCCCCACCTAATGCTCATCCTACCCCTCTACTCACACCATATCCTAGGGTACCACTCTATTCCCTCTTAGGGGATCCCTGATGATGTAACTATCTCTGTTGTGGTTGTCCACCCGCTATCTTCCTAATATGCTCAACACATCTATTTTGGAAGTCTCATGCCATGTGATGTCACTCATTTCAAGAATAGCATAATCCCTATTCGTGATGACATGGTTCTCTGTGCATCCATGGTGCTGGATGACCAATTTCTTGAGTCTCATTATGGGGAAGCCTCTTATGTCAACATCCTGACAACTGATATCTTCTAGCTGTCACAGATGTCTCAGCTATATAACATCCACTACTAGACCTCACTAACAATAGTTTCTATGACAAAAGGCTCTCCATCACCAGTTTCTACTCCCTTATCCCACCATAGGAGATTATGAACAAAGGTATTATACTAGAATGGATCTCTCTATGAAGCCCCTTCTCAAACATCCATTCGTAGAAGTAACCATCATGGATCAAGTTCAGAGAGTTCCGAGTCAGGTTTTTGAACCAAGATGAGTACTATTCCACTATCATCCCAACCTTATTAATCTCTATAATATCCTGAATCTAAATATAGTGTAAGAATGAGGGGTAGTACTCCTCGATAAAAAGTTTCTTGAATTCATCCCTTGAGGAACGTCAACTCAACGTTCATATGAGTTACTAGGCTCCACCAACGCCCAACCACTCCATTGAAGAGACTGGATACTAGTGCAACCATATGATCATTTAGTGTCTGCATAATCCTAGAAATATGGATCACTACCTCAAAAAAACCCCATACTTCATAAGTATTTGGGTCACCGCAAATCCACTACATTCATAGGAAATGGATCTCATGGAGTGAACCCAGCAAATGCACATACTGTCCCTAATCTGCTATGACTATATTCTACTTAATATGTAGAGGATATTCTACTGGCCCACCTAGAGGAATGGTATTTAATGATGGACAATGAATTGATGCCTCATTACCCACATGGTCTTCATCACGAACTGGAGTTGGAAAACTAAATAGTATGAGTATAGGGAAGTTAAATGAATGGGGAAAGGGGAAAAATACACTCCCAACCATAAAAGTGTCCCAACCCAATAGAAAATGGGAATGAAAAATATCTGAGAGAGCCGCACTCTTCAATCCCAAGATACAACCATCACATACGGTCCAAACAGCCATATCCTTGAGTTGCTATGAAGTCATGATCAATCCTATCTATCATCTATTTAAGGATTGATAAGTTCATGAAAATCCAATACAGGGTTGATTGTAAGCATACCCAATAGGAATCCCTGAATAGGTGAAGGGGGAGCAGTAAGAGATACACTAAAGAGGTAATAAGTAGATAGAAAAAATTATAGTAAAATATAGCAGGTTTACAAAACAAGAGAGTGATTTAAGATCATAAAAACACAAGGATCTATAAATAGTGAGAAGATGGACTTCTCGTCGAGTCTTCTATACCTATAATAGGATAATAGACTCGTCCAAAAAATGAGAAGCTACACTCAAAAATCATGTGGCATACCCTGCACGTCTTTTCCTCTATGGGTATGAGAGTGAAAAAAATCCAAGGAGTGGGTACTAAAATGGTATATATATATATATATATATATTCTTAGTCAAAATAAATACAAATGAGAGAGTAATGGGATCTCCATCTCATAATACAGCATATGAAGAAGATTCACCAATAGTTCCAGAAGTATACATAAACAATGCCCAGTATCACCCATGTCATCCCCAAACATGAATGTTAGAAAGGATCAATAACAACACCCTGATTATATCCACTTTTGGTGACACCAACTCACCCTCCTTATTTAAGATTGCTTCATAAGGACATGTCTCAGTGGGAAAATATTCTCTCTTTCTTCTAAGTATAAAGGTACATCAAACAATGCTCTGCCACTGATCCACGTATTTGGATAATGAAAACATGAAGTATATGACCCACACTATTGTATATCAGGGGGATTTCAGTCTAATAGTATCTATAGAGGACCCACACCCTAGTGAAAACAGGGGTATTTCACTCTGGTAATCATATATTTATATCCAAGTGTGTTCGAGGGATCAACACCCAGGAGTTGACGAGGACCCACTACTGAGACCCAATCAAGAATAATACACTCAAGGGTATTACCCTAAAGGTAACTATACATGAACCATTCCCTATTGGGATAGGGGGATCCCACTCTACTCATCGGGGATCCACGCACTAATATATTTTGGTGATTAAACAAAAAAAAAACTAGTGTAGACCTATGTAATTGATTCTCTTTAAACCATCAAAAGGATATTACCCTAATATTCCTTTCATATTTCCATACCTAATGAGATCTCAAAAAATTCTACGCACATCCAAATGGATCACACTATTACGATCCTTATGAAAAACATGAAAGATAAATTATTCATTCTCCCCAATCAGATATCTGATAAAAAATTCATATGTCACCAAATTATTATCGAATGGAATCTCATGGGGCCCATGCGTCAATCCCAAAATAAATTATAATGATTGTACCATTATTATCCTCAAGGAAAATCACACAGTATCATCTATACATTCATCCAAAATGAACACTTGGTGAAAAAGCAGCATTTCACTGCAACACACCTGAACTGGGGTTCATGATACCTGCACCTAAATTTCAATTTAAACACCAAAATATTGTTCTCGAATATCTATCTAAAATTCTGGGTTGAGGATATATTGAAGGAGAGTATATCAGATTTCATATGGAGGAATTATTCTTGATTCAAAACAATTCAATAATAATAATTATATTATTTTTATCATATTTTTCCATTCATCCAAAATAACCACACTCCGGAAATAGAAAATTCAGAAACTGGACTCAAAATTTCCATCTTGAAATCAGTATTGCATCGCTATAAACAAAATTATAAACAAATTCTCTTTTTTATAAGATAAAACCTTTTGAGTTTGAAACCTGATGACACATCGGGCCCGCTCGGCCTGCCTCAGCCCACCTATCCCGACTAGCCTGTTCAGTCTCCCTGGCCCATTAATCCCACATCTAATTAATATGGACTTAAACCCCTCATGTCATCCCACTATTCAGTATCTTGGATCTTCTCCCACAATCCTTCAATATTTCCATGTCAACGCGAGCACCTACTGTGAACCACGAACCCTTATCGCCCCCTCGGTCCCATAGTCAGCGGGTACCCCACTTCTTCGTAACACTGCGACCATACCTCATTCATCCTTCATGATCATCACCACATGCATCACACACCTAACTTGTCGATTGACTCCTACAGATCCATCTCACATGCTCAGCAACCCTGATCTTCAGTCACCGTTCCCCACATGAGCGTCGTCACTACCTAAACCAATAGACACCATTGGCACTATCTCACTAGAGGTCCCTTCCTTGGAAAACGAGACCTCATCCGTTAGCCAAACAATATTACCAAATGTAGATCTAGAGTCCTTGTATCAGGACCTTCACAAAAGCATGCTTTGCTTGAAAATTCATCGATATTTGGACATGTCGAAAATATAATGATGAAAACCGTAAAGAAACATTGAAGAATATTCAAATATGGGATTCGAAATGGAGTTCGGTCGATATCTATGTTTACATGGCCATCATTGTTGATTACCAATGTGGATAAAACAAAAATAAATTAATGTATAATTTTCGAATTGAAATCAGGGTTGTGAAAATCAAAAAAAATCCGACCTTGATTCATTCATCGTTGAAGAACACACCTGGCAACACATCTTCTTTAAGAGGCCAATGGGAAGGGAGAGGGGAGCTCATCGGTGGGGTGATTTGAAGATAAACATAAAAAAACCTATAATCACCTATTTATAATATGTTATTGTGTTTATGGTAAACACCCAACCTTTACTGCTAACAGTTGTAGGATCTGAACAACCCATACCCATTCATTTTATGTCGGGCCTAGGTAAAACGCCCCCTTTGAAACTCAATGGAGGAATCATATTTTAAATATGATCCCATGTTAAAAATTTATTCAATAATATTTCCATGATTACCTTATAAATTTTAACTATTTTATTAATGATTTCACCCTGGGGGACTTTCTCCTCAGGATTCTTGCACCAGTAAAAGTTATGTCCCTCTTAGGGTAAACGACACATTCCAGATCTAACCTTGCCCTCAAATTTCTAATCTAAGATACCAATTAAGATTTTTAATTCTTAATTCATGTGAAAATTATAAAATACACTTACTATTTTTATTAAATTCATCTTGGGCACATCGGGCCTCAAAATTGCACACCATCTCATCTCCTACCTCTAGAAATATACATAGAAATATTTCAAAGTCAAACAATTAAAAAATCAGGTATCTACATATGATAAATTATAAGTATTCTCATTTTTATGTATTATAGTGATATAATTTAAAGGGAAAAATAATAATTATGTGCGGTATATTGTAACAAACCATGATTTTAAGAAATATTTTTTAATAAAAATTTAATTTCTTCTACAACTTGTGATACATGAAATCTCAAGTGTAAATGAACTATAACATAATATATTGTTATCAACAAGATTTTAAATAGGATTGTATGAATAGTAATGAATATAATATTAAATTTATATGTTTTTCACATGTAAAAAATATATCCATTGGTTAAAAATTTGATATAAATGATAATATAAGTCATTGGAAATTTAACGAAATATTTTTTAAATAATTTTATTTGTTAAATGATTCTTTTTCTCCATAAAATATAATGTATTAAAATTTATTAATTAAATTACTGATACTCTTGTATTATATATTCAATAATATTTTTCAATCATTTATCATATATATTTTAAAGGTATGTGATAAGAATAAATCATTTTTCATGCTCAAAAAACAACATTAAAAAAAATATTGCTTCATGTTTTGTGAAATTATTTTAAAACTTATATTTCTATCTTTTAGAAAATGTATTTTAAAAAATAACTTTTGAAATAATTGTGTAAAAATTTTGTTATAGTTAATTTATGATATTTTTATACAAAGGTTAATTTTTTGATGAATAGTGAAAAATACCAATTTGTCAAAAAACATATATTTTTATATAAGCCATTTAAAAAGTTCCATTTTTTATAATATGGTTTCAAAATTAAAATTATTTACATTATATTATAATTTCTATCATTTGAATGAATTATATACTGAATGTTTATATAACAACATTTTATACTTAAGTGAACTTTTTATTCGGAAAACTACTTCTCATCGTGCTTGTAGTATTAATTTTAAATTACATTCTTCCACATCCATGAATTCAATTTTGTAAAATTGATACCCTATTTTGATAAACATTAATATTTAATATTTGGTAATAATTGTAACATAATTATTGGTTATACCCCAAATCCTAGGATTCGGTGAAAGTCGGCCATAAAAATTTATTAGATGAAAAGGTTAATAGAATTCAGGAAAACAAGGGATTCTTACGATAGTAAGAGTACATCTCAACACATCTATCAACCTCAACCAATGAGCCACAATAGTTAGGGATCACAAAATACCAAATTTAACCCATGTCAATGACCACTTGTCTCGCCAGGGCATCTGCCACCTGGTTGGCCTCTCGGTAGGCCTTCGAAACAACTATTTCAATTTGAGAAATTTTAGCAAGGAAATCAACCCATTCTGGTAGCACATTCCATGTCACATGATGTGTTCTCGTTTGTAACACATACACTGCCATTTCTAAGTCTGATTCTAGCCATATTATTCTCAAATTGTATTGTATTTCGTACCTTATGTCATAAATGATCACCCATAATTCTGGATCGTATTCATTTCCAACTCCAACATAATGGGAGAAGCATACTTTCATGAATCTGCGACATGTGCGGAAAACTCCCTCACATCCCGATGGACCTGGGGAACCCGAGGCAGCTCCCTCAACTTTCACTTTGATTCATGGTGCAATTGGAGGTATCCAGCAGGGGCCTTCGTGGCCGCCCATCAACCACAAGTGATCTGAGAATTTACATGTCAGAAAGATCGTTAAACATTGTACCTTCTTGGACAAGAGAAGTAGCATAAACTTCCCTATGGATGGCCACCATCATCACTGCACAATAATATAAGCCATGTCATAGAGGGTCGAGTTCTAGGATTCCCATAGAGCTGTAAATATTGTAGGGATAGCTAGTAGCAGGATTTTCTAGACCTGTTCAATGCAGTTCACCATAGGTAGAACTGCTAGAAACTCATTAACAAAAGTGTACTGGCTCACATTAAAAACAAACAAGTAGCCAAATGTATTACCAATGCGGTTTGGAATGGTCACATTCTAGAAAAAAGTGTTTCATTGTATCCTTGGCGCACAAGCATAAAGAGATTTCCAAGGCCAAGTAGAGGCCATCTCACTGGAGCTTTGCAGATAGCGGGAGCCAGCCTTTCCAGATCCTCCATAGCAGCATGAATCTGGAAGGCCTAATACATCGAATTCTGAACAACATCAACTAGGCAGGTGGGTGGGAGGAACCCCCACATTAAAGAAAGTAATATTTATGACAGTTAAAGAGACTAGTTCAGCTTTTATTCCATATTAAAGTATCACCGTCCATGAAGTTGTAGGACAAAATTTCATTTTTTTTCATTGGAGGGAATTATAATTTCAGAAGATTGAAAATGAAGGAGGAGCTCAGAAATGGTGATTCATACAATATCGGGTTTAACAACCATGTCCTGAAGTGGATTATCAAGCCAGTTTGTATTCCAACAATTAAGGGTGGAGTTTCTATAAACAAACTATTTTGTTTCATGCATTATATTCATGAAAGCATGTTTGGGGGCTAACCAGACTGATGAAGCAAGGTGATATTTGTGCCCATCACATAGTCTTCTTGAAAATCTTCATACAAGAAAATCATCTAAACAATCATTAAGTAACTGAATCTACGTAAATTTCACAATCCTTCCATCATTGAAGGTTTTGAGGTCTTTGACACCATGGCCTCCCAGTTCAACTAACTTGAAGCAATCTTTAAAATCTCAGTATTTAGTCAGATTATTTATGATTATATTTCTAATGAAAAAATTTCATGAACTACCTCTAAATGAACTCATTATTTTTCATATTCTATGGTTTTTATAGAGAATACAATATTTGCATTGATTTTCCTCCCTTTTGGAAATCAAGTGAATGAAATAATTTTTTTAAGGGAAAATTAATTATTTTATCTCCTTAGTTGAATTTAATTTCTCTTAAATATACATTTATTGTAAATATTATATGAATGATGTTTTTAATATTATACAATGATTTATTAATTTCATTTTTACCCCTGAATTTCATTAAATAATGTTTTTTAAAAATAATCTTATGCTCACCTTCCGATTGACGTACTTTTGAAATTTTACTAAATATGTTAAATGAAAATTTCTTTTAGCATACATGGAATAATAGAAATATACCATTTTCATGACTTCTAGGTTAGTTAAAGCTTCCTTTAATTGATTCCAAGGTTTTTTTTATATGAAATGTTTTCCTACAATATTTTGAAAATTTTTATATTTTAATGAATTTATTAGGACATTTTCCTATCACAGACCTGGAAAATAAAATTTATATTCATATTCTATCAATGTTTATGACTAGAATCATCACACTTGATGATATTCTCAGTTTTTTACCTAACTATTCTAATTCAATTAAACTATTTCATTTTTTGTTTTTATTATTTAATGAAAACACTAGAAATTGTATTTTGGGATTTTGATTACATTCTAAATATTGAAAACAAATTAAAGTGAAAATTATAAAATTATACTAAAATGAAAAACTAAACATAGTTAATTAATATTAAAGAACATGGTTTCGAGATTAGTTTTGGGTTTTATCATTATTTCCCGTTATTTATTAAATTTTAGTTTGATAGTTAAATCATATAATCTCATGCTGAAATAATTTTATTTTATTTAAAAATTTTGAAATTTCAAATTCCTTCAGAAATATAAATTCCGCCTCCTCTGATAACCATGGTTAATATCACAACTTGGTCTAGGGAGTTACATCATTCAAGGATCAGATCTGATGATGTCATTTCAAACATTGATTCACTCAACTTCAATATATTGATGTCTATCCAATGAAGAGAGGGAAAAGAGATTATATAAAAGAATAGAAATTGATTGAGTTTCATGTCATGGGAAACATTTTCAAAACCAATTAGGTATACTAAAATCTATCTTAAACTCAAAATAATAATTAAAGTCAATTCTATAACCACATGAACTCCCTCAGGCCAAAATATAGGTTGTCCTCCCATTATCGGGTCAAATAGATCACTTGGTAGAAATTTAATTAGATAGTAAACAAATAACACAAATAATTAATGATTGAAATAAAAAAAGAAAAGAAAATGGATACAAAAGCAGAAAAAAACAAACATAAAATCACAAGAATAAAAGGTGAAAAAGAATAGATATATTGAGAGAGAGAATAAGAATAATAAAAAACTGAGAACAAATTTATAAATAGAAAAAAAATTAAAATATGAATAATAACGTGAATTAGAAGAAGATATAATAATTATAAATAAATAGGTAGATCAAAATTTAAAAATGAATTAAAATGAATGAGTTTTATTTAAAATAAATTTAAATTAAAACTAAAAAATAAATGGAAAAAATAAAAGAAAATAGAAAACATTGAAATAGAAGCATGGCATCAGCTCCTCTTGGTGAGATCCAAACCATGACATCAAACTCTTTCAAATAGCATGGACTCTTATCATTACATAGGAAACAAAAAACTAGTCCCCATGACAACCTTTATATCAATGTGGATCTCCTATTATAGATACACATGTGATTACCCTAGTGTATCACATACATTATTTGGAAACACACACATTTTTTGGTTTTTTTAATATTTTTACTGGACTAAAATAGGATATGGGTATCTTGGTAGATTGGTGAAGTGGTGTGTGAGGGATGTGGTAGAGGTTGTGTAGGAATAAAGTGGTGGATTGGTAGTAGAGGAACCTGAATAGGTGTTAGTAACTCCTTCACAAACCTTTAGACCTTCACAATGTCTATTGGGAACTTGAAATGGTGGTATGTGGATTGTTAGAGGTCTTTGAGTTGATCAATGGTGGAATAATGGCATGGAATTGGGAAAAAGAGACCATATTGAGCATGAGTGTTGAGGTAGTGGTGATGTAGTGGGTGTGGGAGTCCTCTTCTTCCTCCAACCTTTGAAGGGGAAATATGAGACTTCAAAAACGGGATCATTGAGGTATGAAATTTCTTTATACATGATATTAGGTGAACAAAGGAGGTTTTTGTAAATAATGATGCATGAGATGAGCTTCTGGTGGACTTTTATATAGATTATGACATGTTTTATTAGGTTGTCGATCAAATTTTTGCTGCAAAGATAGGTGGCATCGGGGCACCAGAAATTTCCTAGAAAGGTGATGTTAAGATGATGTAATAAGGTGACATTTTTTTGAAATCACTAAATATTTTCATCCCAAATGAAAATTTGTTATAGGGTGCACTCACATTGATCAAAAAGTTGAATCTCTCCCTAGTAATGAATTCACATGGGTATCGGAGGAACTCACCCATCATTGTAAACCGCCCGGTCTTGGTGAAACTCTCCTCCCCCAACCCAAATAGTTTCACCACCATGGGTAAGTTCTCCCAACAACGGGTAAGCTATGATGGCTTGTGGATTTCACCACAGCTAGTTGCTCATTGTCCTGACCCCTCGAGCACTATTTCTTGTGAGCTAGTTCTGCATGTGGTCACCTGGACTGTGAGCTCCCAGTGAGCTAGCTATGTGGAGGGCCCCACTAGTTAATGCAACAACTTCACTTGGATTGTTTATTAGTAAAGACACAAAAATTATGATAGAAAAATTTAAAATGCACAATATATTAAAAAATATAAAAACATGAATACCAATTTCAGATTATTAAAATTATTATTTGTTTCAAATCATTTTATTTCCACATTCACATTTTCTTACACTTATCTATAACATTAAATTATTTAATAATAATAATTTAAATACATATAAAAATAATTGAAATTTCATTAAAAGTATGGAAAAAATACAACTATGTGAATTTCCCATAGACTAAAACCATGCTTGTCCTCAAGCATAAAATCTAATCATTGAATATCATAGGGAAACAATGTTTCAATTATTTAAATTTTGATGAATTAAAATAAAAATATTATTAATTATTTAAAAAATTTCAATATAAACATAAACTATCAATTCAATTTCTCAAATTTCAATAAAAAATTTAATTCAATAATTTTACATAATCCCATTTTAAAAAGTTAAAACTTATCTTCTCATTCATTTAGGTTCCTCAATTCATTATTAATAAAGATTTAATATCATGGTCTACCTCTCTTTTGAACTTTTCACTCATCTCTCATTGTCTAATTCATGTGGAATTATTCTCATACCATGAGAACATGATCCTTATCAATAATATTATAAATGAAATACTTTATAAACATTGTAAATGAAAAAGTAATATAGAATCATGAGGGTATGCATTTAATGATCAAATGAAACTAAAGAATATGGTTTTTAGGAATATATGTTTTAAAATTAAGTCTCAATGTGGTAGTTGATCTCATAAATCACAAATTATTATATTAAAAGTACATGTGTCATGATATTATCCTCTCAATATTTTAGAAACTCCACCTTCCCCAAAAACAAAATGTAATTGTCAAAATTAAATAAAGTATAATGAATGATTTATTCACCCTCTTAAAATTGTATCAACTTTTATACGCTTATTTCTATCTTTATAATAACCTCTTTACATATTTCCTTCTATCAAAATCTATTATTATAAAAAAATAACATTCACCACCTAACCACATATGATAAATATCATTGTATCAAAATAGTACTTTTTTCTTTTCCCAATTTATAACACCTTTTTTCAGTTTTTTGGGTTCTTATTTTCATTTTATCATTATTAAAAGGGGAAAATAATAAAATCTATAATTAATGAATAAAAACCCATTTTCAATCCCAACAATATATCCCCTTTAATTCTTCATAACAATTTATTTCATCCCATTACTCATGAATCCATTCACCTCGGACGTCAATTAAAAAACATCATGAAAATACAAAGAGTGTGTTAGGAATGTATAAAAATGGATTGAAACATGGATCTTTATTAATAAGGTCATTCATGGTATCTAGTGGATAAAAAACTATTTATATAAAAGAGTTATCTTAATAATAATGTATTTTTAAAAGATTTATCAATCATTTTAAATGTTTTATTTCATATTAAAATATTTGACAATTTAAAATTCATGTTTTCCTAAATCATATGTCAAATGATCACTCAAAATATATACTGAAGAATAATTTTGAAGTACCTAGTCACGAAATACTCATAGGAATGAGACATATGATTTAATAAAATACCAAAAAATATGAATAATAATAATAAATCAATTCACATGAATTTCATAAATTGGTATTATAAAAAATTATAGGTAAATATCATTTATAATAATCAATTTATTCCCTCAAATCATGAGTCCACATTTTAAAAAACATGATTCTATTTTATAATCCAATTATCCATTTTACACATTAAATTTCATTAATATTGAATTATAAACATATAATAACATTATTCCTAAGAAAATAATGTTTCTTATATAAGGCATGTAACTTTTTAATACAAATTTGGGCATCAAATTTATATTTTAAATCTCAGAAGACGTCGTTGGAATAAATGTAAATAATTTAAAATGTAATCATAAAAAATAAACTCCATTTCCCATGAATATTTTGTTCCTCACCATTAACTACTTGGGGATAACATTTTCCATTTTGATCATAAGAATTAATAATAACAAATTAACTACAAGGATCATGTAATTAAATTTTAAAAAGATTACAAGGAGTGGGGTTTTATTGTAGAGTAATCCAAAGAATGAAATTTAAATTTAAATTCCTAATAAATAGGAGGATAAATCTTGGTATGTTCCCCCATGTGGGACCTGAATTTTTATAGACTCTGGGTTGTTTTACCAGCTATTAACCGTAATCCTAAGGCGTTTGTATCTTCTTGAACATGAAACACCACATGTAGCTTTTAACAACTTAAAATTATGCTTTCTTGGTGAGGAATGTTACACGGATATAGTATAGCAGATCCTCCCCCAATAAATTTGTGTTTATATTTCCTGGCCGGTGTAGGATGATATTTAAACCATCCTCTTCCTTGCTTACTACTTTTGATATTTTTTATTTCTTTTCTTATGATGGATAAACATAGGTTTTATGAATTTAATGATCAATGGGAAAATAAGTAGGTATTTTAACTTGAAAGCATTTTTAATTTGAATTTTTAATATGTAATTTATCATTTTCAATATGTGAATCCTATGTACTTATTTCATTAGGATAAGTTACTTAGCCTCCCTTATGGGCCTCCTAAAATGATTTTTAATCAGAATCAGGGAGCTATAAGTTTTCCTAAAAACATCAAATTATAAGCACATCATTATCCAAAAAAGAAAAAATAAAGATTATCCAGATATTAAAATTCCATTAATTTAGTACTGATACACAATTTTGATGGAAAAATTCAATAATGTTAGTCTTCAAGGAAATATCCATTCCTTGGTTTAGTTCTGGTTCAATCACTTCATCAATGGAATGTTCCTTCTATAGTTAGATCTCATTTGATAGATTCAAGTAGTTAATATCTTATATATTTCCGTCAAAATCCATCACTTATGTGTCATTATCCTTTGTAGCTAAAAAAATAAAACAAATGTTATCGATCTATTATTTTATAGGGATCAAGGATATAAAGCTAAACCTCAGGATCATTCTATAAGTTATCTAGAATGCATTGACATACCTTAATTACATCCTCATGAAAATAATCCTCATCATTGATCAATTGTATCTTATAATATAAATCCTTCATTTTGTTCTTAAAATATTTGGATTGTGAATACTAATCGATCCTTGTCCGAACTTCGTTGATGTCATCAGAAAAATCAAGAACGACCAATGAATCATATTATGGTTAATGATAAGGTTTCTAAGGGTTACATTTAAATACTTTATTGTTCATTCCTTTATCACTTTCTTATCTTCCACCATCTATTCAAGATATTGAGTATCATATATGTTTTTTTTCTAAGCCACATTCTCCATGAATTGTTTTTGGGTAACTTTTTCAAATTTTATGTGATAATACATATATGGATATTCTAGTTTCATTGCCACATCTTCATATAATCCAGAGATATATTCCATGAATTTAGTAAACTCTCTATCTAACCATTAAACCACTATTTTTTGAGGGGAATATTTTTGCTCAAGGACGATGTCCGTGAATTTATCCATTTTGATGATTTTTCTTTGAAAGCCCCATGTTTCTCTGGAAAATAAGGAAACACTACCATCAACAAACCATCATGATTAAATTATTGATTCTTTATCCAATTATAAGTCAATGCATGTAGAATAATTATGATTTAAATATATTATTTAAAAATGTTTTTTATTGAGTTTTAATGAAATAAAAACTACCAACTATGGGAAAATGAATAAATATAAAAAAAAATTATTGGCTCTAAAAAATTGACTCCAGTAATGAAATCACGCCTATCATGGGGCATGGAAAAATAAAATTATTTTTCTTGTGCAGCAGAACAACTCACTAGATTCATCTCACTTGTTAAGAATCTTAGTTTGTCCACCTATTTATTATAATTAACCTAAACTATTTGTTTTTTAATTAAAACACTAAGAAATGATTTTTTGTTTTTTTATTAACTTATAAATATTTAAAATACTTAGAGAATGTATATTAAATACTTATAATTACATTAAAAACTAAAAATAATGAATTATTATGAAGGAACATGGTTCATAGATTGGTTGTTGGTAGAATAATTATTCAATTTCATATTTTAATCTTTGTTTTATAATTACATCATGAAATATAATAAACAATTTTCTTAATTTTATGTGCAAATTCTTAAATTTCAAACTGTTAAAGGATGAAAAAATTCCATTTCTTCCAACAATCGAGGTTTATGGCACACCTTGGTCTACTGTGTGACATCATTAAGGTCCTGACTCTCTCAATGTTGTTTCATCATTTGATTCCTTCAACTCCATCATCTGATGAACTAAACATTAATGATTTGGAAGAGTGATTAAAAAATATCAAAAATAGGTTGGGTTACATGGAATGGGATACATTCTTAACACCCATGAAGTCGACTAAAATATATCAAATACTCAAAATAAACAGTGAGAAAAATTGAAGAACAACTTGTCCACTCAAAGGACAAGAATCGAGTTAGCCTCTAATTATCTAGAGTTTGATATCACATGGTGTAATAGGAAGGATTGGAGAAAGAAATAAAATAAAAAGAAAAATTAGAGAAGAAATAGAATAAATAGAAAATGGTAGAGAGAAGAAAAAAAATACACACATGAAATCACAAAAATATAAAGAGAATAATAATAGATAGAGAAATAGGGGGAGACATAAAAAGAAGAAAAAAATAAAATAACAAATGAGAACAAAATAAATTTAAAAAAATAACATGACAACTAAATGAAGAAGAATAAATAGAAGAATAATAAGAAAAATAAGAAGAACAAAATAATGATAAGAAAAGGGGTGGATCACAATAGGAAAAAGAATTAAAATTCATGAATTTTATTTTAAAAATAAATTAAAATTAAAAATGATTTAAAATTAATACACAATAAAAATAAAATAAAATAAAAATCATAAAAATGGAATCATGGCTTAGATACTTTATGTGGGTTCTCCACCATGGGGTCGAGCTCTCAAAAATTGCATGAGAGCTTCTTATTATATTAGTAGAGGAGGATTAGATCCCATCGGCCCATTAAAACTAGTGGGAAAACCAATCATATATACACCCATGAGACCCGATTTGTTTTACTTTAATGATTTGGAATACAGACATTATTGTAGTGATTTAATATTTGTGTAGGGATAGAAATCCGTGTGGGGTAGCTTGGTACCTCAATTCATGGGTGTGCAAGGGATGTAAAAGATGGTGTGAAGGTAGGTATTAGTGAAGGAAACTATAAAGGTGAAATATCCTTCTTCTCAAACCCTTTATATGTCAAAGTGATATAGGGAACTGAAAATTGTGTTATGAGTATTTTTTGAGGTCTCTAAGATGAACAGTTGTTGTGGAAAGGCGCACCAATGTGAAATGGAACTGAATTTGAGATTGATCGGCATGGAAGTTTTGATGTTGTGGGAGTGTATAGACTCATATTCTTCCTTCCATATAACTTGATAGATTATTCATTAAAAATGGATTCATGGTATAAATTCATAGATTTAGATATGATCCCTGGTGATTTGAGGTGGTGGTAGTGATGAATGGTGTGTGATCCGAGTTTCAATTGAACATATAATATGATTTTGTTATGTTTTTGTAGGTGGCTGGTGAGAGTTGTGTGGTGAATACTAGTGGAATCATGTATTTGGGAAATTTCTATGTGAGGTGAGGTAGAAAAAAATGAAATATAATGACGGGTTTTTAAAATTTTCAAATATTTGATTCCTGTATCGAAATGCACAAGCATGGGAATTCATAGTTATAGAAATAGGTAATTCTCACCTAAGGTAACAAAATCATATGGGGAGAGAGGGTCCAAGACCACCCCTGTGGACCTCCTCATCATGACAAATACATTCCTCCCTTCAACCTATGGGTTTCACCACTATGGGGCGGCACTCTTGAATGTGGCCATGCTATGACCGCCTGGGGATTTTAGAAATGTTGTCCACACATGGGCCTAACATCATATTCTCCCTTCCAAATGAGCTGGCCCTCTCAATGGTTTCCTATCCATCCATTTCCTAGTGAGATAGATATATAGTGATCCCCATTAGTTGATGGACTGGTTTAACATGGCCTATTGTTTTATTAAATTCATGAAAATTGAGATTGAATAAATTAAAAATCCAAAAATATTAATCTAAATAAAAAAATGAATACCAATTTCAAAATCACAACTTGTTTATTTTTTTCAAATAATTTAACAAAAGCATTTATATTTTCTTAAATTTATCTAAAACACAGTATTTCATAGCAATTATCATTAACATAAATTAAATCATTTAAATTTTATTAAAAATATTCCCCAAATATATCTCTATATTGATTTCCAATTAAAAAATTGGTATTTTCATTGATAAATATTCCATGTAATATTTTAAATGCATTATTTAATAAAATTACACTATATTGTGTTTTGTAAAGATTTAAGAGGATATGACCATATTATACCATAACTACTATTTTTTTAATGATTATGATGATAATTTCTATATAAAAAATGGTTCCTTTATACATGTTAATCTATGTTGAATTGATTAAAAGATTATGAATCCTATTTATTTTCCATGAGCTGTTCCATGAAAAAATTGTAATGAGAATCAGTTATTTTTCATGTGTTAAGATATGAAGAATGTTTTATGCTATTTTTTCTCACATATCTATGATTTTCATTATGCAATGGGTGAGATTGAATTTATATATATATATATCTAATATGTTTGGTAAATATTTATATCCCATGAGATAAATAGGGCTGGAATGGGGAGTGAACCTAGTTCTGTAAGGGACTCTATCAACTATGGTTATATTGGGAGTGAACCCTCACTAGAATGATGGTTTGGGGAGTAAATTTAATAAAATATTATTTTATCATAAATGTGAAAAGACCTTTGTGGTAATGATTTTCTCGGCTTATGTTCATAGGAAAAGTCTGTGTCTTATACCAATTTTATGATATCATAGCCAATGTTCATTGATTATTTATGATCCATCTCTTTTTAACTAGTAATGTTATATGTAATCAATGAATAATTTAATATATGATATAAAGGAATGGGTCTAAAATGTTATTCTCACGTTGTCATACCCTGATGCTCATGTTATCTTTACGTGATTATTGATATCTCCATTATTTACCCTTACTAAGCATTTGGTCTCACCCTTTCTTATGTTTCCTTTTCACCAGGTTATGACGATAGGTATTATATATGGTATTTATAATAAGGGTGATAACTATTATGAACATAGTTAGAGATTATTTAGTTCACTTATGAACCAATTGATTATGTATCCATGCTTTTGATGACACTAATCCTTTATGGATCTCAATTTTGTTTTAAAATTTAATGCATCATCTATTAAGATGTATTATATGTGCATGATAATAACGGGTCTCTATGATTCATATACTCATAAAAAATATAACATGACAAAACTATCATGATATATTAGGAATAATATTGATTTTTCAATTATGATCTGTAGAAATTAACCTCACATTAATGCAATATACTGTGTGACCAATATGACTAAATGTGAATGATTTTTCTAATGTGAAATTTTAGTAAAAAATACTTGTCAAATATTTAAAGCTTCTATAAAATTCATGTATTATCATGATACGTTATTAAAATGATCTACAATTGAGTTATTATGTGTAAAAATTAATTTAATGTCAATCTGACATAAGGGGTGGTGGTTATGAATGAAATTTTAATATTTTCCTTTAAAAGTCAAAATTTAATTAAAAAATATATCATATAATCACAACCAAGGAAATTCGCTCATATTACATTGATAGTGTTGTAAAAAGATCAATAATTCATATATAAATTTAGGACTTATCCTTATATCAATATGAAAAATGATGGTGTCCTTATGAATCAAAGTCCATGTTCTTTTCAATGTTTCATTATAATTCAAAATGATTATTAAATATGAAAAAATAAATAATAAACATTGATTTTATTGATAATTCATGGAAAATGTAGGTAATTAATTTGTGATTTATATAAATTTTCTTCATAGATAGAGGTATTTTCATGATTAATTTATATATTTATAAACTAATCATTCACTATAGTGTTTCACCCCTGGTGAAACTTTTGAGGATGTAACTCAAACATAAGGAATTTAAATTGTAATTATTTAGTATCTAACTAAAATATACAACAAAATTAAATAATTTAACAAAAACATATTCAAGTGGGTAAGTGTAAAATATATTTTCATGTGAGAAAGTAAACATATAATATAGAATGATACAAAATGAAGTTATGTAAATAGGTGATGATCCCCTAGGTTTTTATAAAGCTTACTTTATATAATTTTTTCCAATCCATTAAACATCCAATTAAATAAAACTCATATTATATCACATTATACATCTATTTTTGAACTCAATGCATCTTAGTGACCCCCTTAACTCCTTAATAATGATTTATCTGTAATATAGTGGTTGTGAAAAATGCATAACTGAGGCATTGAACTTCTCTACACCCAACTCCACTATATGAATTTCAATATTAAACTCCCCATATTTTATAATATATGGGATAATTATAATGAATAAAGGGATATGATATTATGAAAATGAATGATTGGGAATGAATTTTGGAGTTCTCCATTTATAATATTTCAAATGAATGAAATGGATATATAATAACTCAAGAACAATGACATGGGATCCCGAATTCATCCCATATGAATTATCTCATGATATACTTGTCCATTTCCTTATACCATGAGATCAAAATAAAAAAAATGATGAAAAATTTTATAATAGAGAGATAGAGTTAGAGATTAATACAATTGAAAATTTGAGTTAATTACACATGAAATCATCAGTAGAATAATACCAATATAATCCTAAAAAATGAGCATTATATAGTAGGAATGAAGAAATTTACTAATTTATATAAATGTACCATAAAAAAATTCATGTATTTCCATATATTCTAGGTTGTAATGCTTCCGTAAGAAGGTTTTTCCATATATAAAGAATTGTCACTTTGGTTTTTTCATTATGGTGGATTCTTCAAAGTACAAATTCAGTACAATATTTCTTCAAATTATAAATGAAAGAAATAATTAAATAAAAATTAAGATATAATAAAATTTCAAAATAAATAAAATTCTATTCAAAATAGAGTAAAAATTGTGTAAATACAGGTAAAATATCCAAATTCTGGTGATAGATTATTTGAATTATAATGTAAAACTAATGAAATGGTTACCATTATAGCCCACATATTCAAACTACAATTAATATAAATTATCTATTTCCCAATTTAAAATATTGTTTTGCATACATTAATTACAAAAGGTATCGGTTCTCAAAACATTAAAAATATCATGGTTCCTTTATGGTTCTCAAGTTTCTAACTCCTTACACATCATAAAATGTTATTTCAATCCCATATTAATCCCCATATAAATTTTATACCAAACTCCCAATAATGTTATCTAACATTCCTCAAGGGTTTTTAAAAGATGTTTTTCACATTATCAAGGTCATTCATGATTTCAATTATATTTCAACCTTTATAGTATCTTTATTTAATATAATCAAAAAAATTTATCAATAATAAGGGTTTTACATGGGTTATTTTATGTGTAGGACTTTCATGCTTCATTTAATTATAATTAATCGATATAATTGGATTTTATTGATCAAAACTGAAATAAAAGGTTTATTTACCAATATCCAATAAATAATGGTCTCCACTCATTATTCTATTACAATATTAACCTCCAAACACATTTTTATTTTCATAGGATATTAAAAAATCACTTTAGTAACAACTATATCTTCCTATTCATATTTGTATTCTTTGTACCATTATAGTTGTGTTGTTTTTTGATAATAATTTTTTAATTTTTTATATTTTGGGATAGAGGAGAAATTTTGGAATTCATATATGTATTTAAAATCCCATTACAAATATGTAATGTAAATTTCCCTTCTATTTTGAAAAAATTTAATCTTTTAAAAATAAAAAAATAGGTTCAGTCAGCACCCAAATTAGTTTTCCAAATCAACACACAATCCTAACATCTCCCCCTATAATTGGGATCAACCATTATAATTCTTTTTATAACAAAAATTATTGGATATGGATTTGATTTTATAATTTGGAAATATAAAAAGTTAATATACAAGTGGATAATAAAGGTCATATTGCTAGTGTAGGCACAAATAAAAGATGAAATTATAAAAATTCCCTATCAAAATAGCACCTCAATAATATAGTATGTCATAAACAAAATATAAAAAACATGAAAATGGTAAAACAATATAGGTTATCTAACTTATCACATTTATCAAGATAATAATTAAAAATAATGTCTTAATAAATACACAAAAAAGGATTAAAACATAAGAGGATTTTAATGGAGACAATTATGACTCACATGTTAAATTTTGATTCATATTTGATCAAAAATCCATTAAAATTTTTTAAAAATTTTGTAAACAACCAAATAAATAATCATTTAAATAATTAGGTATTCAAATCAAATAGTATTAATAAATATACATTTCTAAAATAAATTTCTCTATTTAATCAATTAATCATATGATTCCTGAAAAACACTAAAAATTATTGAAAAGAAAAAAATAAGTACTCCAAAAGAATTGGAATCAACTCAAAACAACCCACAAATATGCTCAATAAATATTTATTTCAGATTAAATAGAAATTTATAAATATGTTAGAAAAACTATTTTGTGGTGAAGATACAACTAAGATATATTTTAAACTGTGGCAGCCTGAGTTAATCTCCAAAATGTTTCCTTTCCCTACCATACAACAAATAATTCAAATAAACATTAGAATTTAATTTAAAAAACTAAATTAAGAAATATTTAATATAATATGGTTAAGGGGAAAACCCCAAAAACGTATTAGGTTTTTACAACCCATTGTCAGGTGTTGATTTTTTATTATCCACAATAAAAGGAATTTTTTTTCTCATTCATATAAATAACCAAATTCCCTTTTTTAATGTTTTATTCTTCATTAATTAGTATACGGGGGATTAATTTGATAGTTTACTAAAGAATCATTCCAAGAGTGATGTGTTATATCATGTGTGGAATGTGTAGGAGTGGATGTGACTCCTCTTCAACATTTTCCAAATTTTGTGTTATATCATTAGTGAACTAGTAAAATATTTTTAAATTAAAATTTTCCTCCAATGGGAGGTTAGGAAGTAGCCCAATTTGAATTGAATTATAATTTGTTTAATGGAAATTAAAATTTCCCACTAAAATTTGATATCTTTAAACTCAGTATCCCTAGGAAACCGCAATAGTCATTCTTCATTTAGTCTCTTTAAAAATTATTCGATGTGGTTGTTGAGATTAATTTGTTACTTAACATGTGTATTTCCCCAATCATCCTTACACTCTTGGGGTGTCTATTTTTTAAAAAAATATTCAAATTATAAATATTTGCATATAATACTCAATTCATTATCAATGAAATTATATTAAAATGAGTTTAATAAAATGTTATCTCCTCGTGTCATCATAGCCTTCAATACTTCCTTATCTCTCAGTACCTCTTGTATTTTTTTAAAGATAGAGTTATATAGTTAAATATATCCAATCCTTATTCATATTACCTCCCTTTTATGATAACATATTTAAATAACATAGAGATATAAAGTAGATCAAAATTTAATTTTTCAAATATGGGAGAATCACTTCCCATTTCAGCATCATATAGTATTCCAAATAATTGTCCTAACATTCTTAGACATTCAAACATGCATCATCTAACATAATCAATTACTAAATATATTCTAAAAATAGATGTGTAATCTCTAAAATTTTATGTTCTTGTAGTTCTTTATTATTCTACGCCTTTTCTTAAACTAATAATGTGGAGGAAATAATATTCCCTTTTTTTCATATTCTTATTTTATAGCTTTTAATTCTTCCAATTTATATATGTAAAATTTAGGAAATTAAATATACTTAGAAAACTTTTTAAGCATTTTAAAACTCCATTTTACCCTTTTGCAAAATGAACAATCCTATCTAAATTCATTCATTTATTTGTAAATATTACCATAATAATAAATACCATAATGATATTTGATAAAGTGATTTTTTACCTTCTCAATATATATATATATGGAAAACTAGAGTTCGAATTTGATGTGACTTCTTGAAAATGGTTCCATGTTGATTGAATGTTTTATCATGAATCTCTTTAAATATCTTTAAAAATGATATTCACTATGATGGTGTACTTTATGTTAATCTCGCAAGGAGGAAACTCAAACATACAAAATTTTTGTTTTAACATTTTATTATTTTACTAAAATAATTTAAAAAATAAATTCCTTTTCCAAAAACATATAAAAATAATAAAAATTATTAAATATGTTATTGTAAGAAAGTAAATATTCAATACATACTCAAAAAAAAATAAATTATATAGAGTAGTGTTGATCCCAAAGGTTTTCCCAAATAGTGATTTATTATTAGTTTTTATTTATTATAATACATTCAATATCCCAATAAAAACATTTATAGTTTTCCATACGAAAAATTCAGTGTACCGATGAAAGTTATTTTGATACTATATTAACACCTCATATCCACCTCCTCCATAGTATAAGTTTATTGAATATTACTCAACCCAGGAATTCACTCTCCCAATACCTTGATCTACCCTATGTTGTTAATAATTCTACTAACTCAATTCCACCATATATAAGATAAGGAAAATTAAATGAGGAATAATATAATTAGTGGAATAAGTAATACATATGAGAGAGTGAAATAAGAAATTGATGACTGTTAGACCCCCCTGTCTTTACATTCAGCGCATTTTATGATTAAAATGGAAACACAATGACATCAGCATAAGGAGTTTGGAACACTATTTACTACCCTTATAATCAACCCTCAGGAAAGTATAATATATAAATGGTCCTTTTAAAAAATATTAACCTAAACATGAACAATAAAGATATAATTGAGAAAGTACATTTTAATTGATATAAATAATTTATTTCAAATATAAGGAAATTAAAAATCTTAACTACCTTTAATAAAAAAAATTACATTAGAGATGATGATATTTTTTTACATGTATAAAAGGATATTTGATAAAAACAATATTCATGGGCATGTACATTAAATTTTACGTCTTCTGTAGTGGGATTTTTCTTTGGGGACCCAGTATTTTCTTTTGTATTAGAATTGAGGCTGCCTCTTCGAGTGTATCGAATATCCAACAGTAGGTTCAAAGATAAATTATCTAGTTCAAAAATATATTTGGGAGTCCTTTTAAATACTATGATGATCACTATAATTTATATTTTCCATTTAATTAATGATAAATTTCAATGGAGATTTGAAACTATTTTAATAGAAAAAAATAAATGGTTTCATGCTCTGTTATAATAGTAATTAAAAAGCATGAATATTTTCTTCTTATCGATTCATTGTATCTTGATCTCCACATCCAACCCCAATGATTATTCATCTTTGACAGGATATAAAATATTATATGAGATAATTGGTGGAAATTTCACTAACTAAACAATCATACATGTCCATTTTCACTGTTTAAAAATATCATATGTATCACTCTACATAATTTGAAAATGAAAATATATTACATATTCTAAAATATTCCATTCATTTTTAACTTTTTTAAAATATAAAAAACCAAATATTTAGTATAGTATTTATTCAAATAATCCAAAAATTGTATAAAACAATATTAAATAGATATTTAATAATTTTTTACAATAAAGTCAATATAAATCAATAAAATAGTATTTCAAGTTTCCTATAGAATATCAAAATCATGGGAAGATAATTAAAATAAAAATATAGATTAATGAATTACTAAAATCTCTAATGCACAATAATTCAACACCATTGTTATCATTGTGATTGAAAGTGAAAGATTTAATTTTAAAGAGTCATTTTAGTTAAAAACGTGAATCACATAATTAAAACAAAATATCTCTAGTATTGTGTTGATACTTTAGTAAAATTATAGATAATTCATTTGTGATTTGGCAGAATTATCATCACATTAATTCCACACACGGGGTGGTATGTAGGACTTAACGTAAAATTTTTTAGATTAAAATATAATTTATTTTCAAAAAACATTTTATATAACAAAAAAATACAAAAAAAATTATATTTTCATTATACATTACAAAAAAAATTATAATTCATTTAGGCCATTTATAAATTAACCGCATACTAATTTAACAAATGGCATGGCTGTTCTGACTGAAAGTTATTCTTACATTTAAAAGTAAAATTTTGTTTCTAAAGTCATGTAACATACTCAAATACAATTAAAAAGTTCTATTGTTGTGATAATTTATTAAAAATATCAATAATTATTTTTTATGACAGTTAATTAACATTAAAATAATCAAGAACATAGTGTGGTGGTTATGAATGTAGGTAAATGATTTAATTATAAAGTTAAATTTCAGTTCAACACACACATTTCATACTCCCAAATAGTATATCACAACTTTATTGTCTTGATACATTTGGAAATGTAGTTAAAATTAATCAATAAAATATAGGAATTAACCCGAAATCAATCTAACACATTCTGCAGCCATTATATCTAAAATTGGACGGTTTCTTTTTAAAAATACCGTTTAGTTCAAACCTCATATCACATACTCAAAAAAAGAAAAATGTTCTTATATTCTTATAATAAATTTAGAAAAATATTAATAATTAATTTTTTATATATAAGTATCATATTTATGTTAATATGACACAATGTGTGGCTAATATGACTCAATGTGGTTGTTTTGAGTTTAAAAGTGCCATTTTAGTTCAAAACACATGTCACATACTCCAAAAATGAGAAAAAAATAGAATTTACTTTTTAAAAAATAAGAATAATTAATATTTTATATGTACTAATTAACTTGAAAAAAACTTGGCACTTACTGTATCTGTTATGATTAAAATTTCATGTTTTCATTTAAATCATTCATTTTATTTCGAAACACATGTCTCACTCTCAAAACTAAGAAAACATGCTTGAATTGTAATGATAAGTTAGGAAGGAGTAAAATAATTCATTTTTTATTTGATATAATTAACCTAATTTCAATCTGACATATGATGTTGTTGGTAAGATTGAAACTATATCATATACTCAAAACATAACAAACATGTTGTGATTGTCATATTAATTAGTAATTTGTTTTATTTATCTATCATGATTCACTTTTATTATATATTTTTTATAATTAATGTCTTCATATTTGTCAATTTTTTATTTATACATTATTGTATGTTATTTATATTTTAGATATTTATGTATAGTTTTACCAAAGTAAGAATTATTTTTAATAGAATTTTATTATTATTTTTATTAAATTGGGGATGATTTTTTTATTAATTGGCAGTATGATTGGGATATAATGGAAGGGGTTATAAGGATAGTTAAATACAAGGACAAACAATCCTATATAAGTTAATTTTTTATTTTTATGGTAACTATAATTTTTTTAGTAAATTCTATAAATTAATTTAATTATAAAATATATAAATTATTTTAATGTCAAATTAATTTTAATTTTAATTTTTTGTAATGAAATAATATTTTCAATTTTTTATTAATTAATTTATTTGGATACTGAAGTACATTGTTCATTTAGAAATAAAATTGTAGATAATAAATGTTATCACTATTAGAGATAATAGTGATAGTACATTCTCGGTGATAAAAATATAATTTGAGAAAAGAGTATTTTATCAGATCCAACTATAGAAGTGATATTAGCATATGGTTTTTATCTATTATGGAAACATCCACAATTGTTTGAAGGAATAATGGAAAAATCAAATACTTATAAAGTCTAAAACAATAGTAGTGCCTACATACTATTCTCACCATCTTCATAGGAATAATTATCTTCAATGGAAAAATCAAATTATTCATACATTATTGATGGTGTAAATTATAAAATGAGGATTAGACCATCTGGTATTTCCATGGTGGTGAATAGTGGCTATCTAATTGTTCCATTGTTCATCCAAGCAGTGTGTAAAATTTAAAATTATAGTTATAAATATCATATAATATATTTGAAAATAAGTTATAATAATTAAAAAAAATATTATTTATCAATTAATTTTTTTTCATGATTAAATTCTGGAATTAAGAATAGAATATGAAAATTTCATAACTTTAACATCTTAAAAATTCTCTAAAAATACACATAGAATCTCCCAATTTTTAAAAAATAAATCAATCATTATTACCTGAGTTATTTGTGAAATATTATCTCTAAATGAAATACAACTCCTTACTACACTAATATATTCTCAATCCCATTTGTGGTTACAAATGTGTTTTAGTTATTTTAAAATTTTATCTTAAAAAATTAATGTTATGAGTTTATATTTCAAAAACCACTCATACTTGTTTTAAGGACCTAACCCCAGTTTCCCAAAGAGGGTGCCTTATTTTATTACCTTAGAATATAAAAAAGCAATATGTATCCCAATGGACCAATTATTTTAGTAGATTTTTGGAACAAGATACAAATATAAGTTTAACATTACATAATTAAGGGAAATACAACACTAATTTATTCTATTAGAAACATCCAATCCTACTATACAATGCTTGAAAGTCACTCATAAAAAAATTCTACATATACTTGGGAAATTAAGCATAAGAAAGGGTTGAGCTCAAATGCTCAGTAAGAGTTATAAAGAAAGTGGAAGATATCTTTAAAATAAACATTACGCAAGGTGGATAAATTAAAACACATAACTTTATAAATAGTAATCTTGAACACATTATGTCATGAATACGAGTTACGTAAATAATGTCACAATAAAACATAATCATGGGTATTATAATAGTAAAATAACCACATGAAATTTCAATTACTAGCTTCATGATGAGGGTAGTTGATATGTCGTACATTTTGAAAGATTTTTTCAAGAACATGGAAAAGACGTCTAAAAATGATTAATGCCTCGGCCAAGACCATATATCAAATTTTGAAGGGCCTAAGTCAATTCCACGTCTATTTGTCTCATGAGACCTACTGATGCATCGAGGGGCTATTATGGCCCCCAAAATTAAAATAATAAGTTCAATGTATTCCACATATGAGTGGGGAAAAACATAAAAAACATCTACATTCATATTGAAACTATCCTATGAAATGTAATGAACTTTCCCCTATCATTAAACATAAAAAACAACCCATTCTTAGTAATATGGTGAATGGATTTAGGATAGATCATCCACAAAAAAATAAGTCATAAAATATTCAATAAAATTTTGTGGATAACGTCATAAATGGTTAAATCCAATAATATGTGAAAATCAACGAGAGTTTTGAATGAGACGAAAATACTCTAAAAAATCATTAAGCAATTATTAAGATAAATACTCTTTTATTTTTAAAATAAGTTATATTTTGGAAAAATATTTGTTTAAAACCTGAATTTAAGTAAGATAATATTTTCATAATAAATTATTTATTATATAAAGTTAATGGTTTAAAAAATAGATTATATAGTGCCCTTGAAAATTGGTAATAATTTAAAAATCTGTATGAATCGGGCTTGTATTTTTTAAAACAATTTTGAATGTTCCTTTTAAAATGTCGAACTATCAATAAAATAAGGAAGGGTTATGGTTGGTAAACATATATATAACACTCACACATATTTTATGAGGATTACTATATAATATACAATAATTTCATTGGGGTAATGAGACAGTAAAAGTAACCCGAATGAAAATGGAGGTTCGGGTGAGAAAACCCTTACCTTAAATCCGAATGTGTTCCCCTCTCGAGATTAAGGTCCTAGAATATGAAATTATACTCATTAATAACTAAATTCAAAACCTACTATAATTTTATTTATTTTATTGTAATTCGGTTTCATTCATTTATGTCTTTATAGATAAGTAATAATGTCGAATTACATCGTTCCGGACTGTTTATTTTCTTGTTTTTCATAACAGGTTCATTTTTTTTAAGTAATGGAGTTCATGTGGAATGGTTGTAAATATCATGATTTGAAATTAAATATTATTTCTGAACATGCAGAATTGATAATGGTCATTTCTATCATTTGGATACATGGAATGAGGATTAATCATTATGTGACAACAACTTCGATTATTTGGCTGTATTTGGATTATTATGAACTAGTTTTTTCATAATAATAATAATATGTACATATACTAGTTCCTGAATATTAATTAGTTTATAATAAATATATTTTTTTTTGTTTCAACCATAAAAATGATATCATGGCTAGTAATAAAGGAGAAATTGGAGACAAACCATGTTTATCCACGAAGGTTATAAATTGGATCCTTATGGATAATGATTTCATTTATAAAAATAAAAGGAAGGGATTAAGAATATTGATGACAGTTCTTCCATTAACATGATATAATTCCAGTATATAAATGATATTGGAGTAATCATGGTGATTTGTAAATAGGGGGTGAGGATAGGATAACAAAAAAAGATAAATTGAAATGAAACTAAATGAAAAAGAAGGGTGCTTTACCTCTTGAAATAACTTCCTTGAGAACCTCCTTACGTGAAGGTGTTCTGGTCTTTTGGAAATACCTAGAGAATATTCAACATGGAGAGTGACTAGGGAAGGGTAATTGGGAAGAAAATTATGATGATTCAAGTATTATATGAGTGATTAGAAGAGGGAGTGAGGGGGGGGGGGGGGGGGGTTATAGTTGAGGAGAGGGGTAAATTTTGGATATCTTATTAATTATTTTATTAGTTCCCTCATGAAAACCAATAGTATTGTTTCATGTGTCCCCTAAAAGTAATAAGTTCATGTATGTTTGAAACAAGTGTCCTTACATCAATTATGATTCCATAGATAGTGTATTCAACTAATAATTTATATATTAAGTATTTTACAGTATTTTACTATTATTTTTTTTTGAATTTCAAAAAAATCACTAAAATTTACACATAATTTTTTTTGATGTGTTGAATTTGAAAATGAACACCTTTTTTGAAAAATAAATTTCTAAATATTATTAATTTAATTTTTAAATATATTCATAGTTATCTCAATAAAAAACAATTTTAAATGTATAGTGAGTTTTATATCAAACTGACAAATTAATTAAGAACTAATTATATTATTACCTTAAGAAAATAAAATAATATCATTTTTTACAAGTCATAAGGGTTGTATTACTATTCATAAAGGTATGTAAATATTCACTAGAAAGTAAATTTGTTCTATCGGACTCCAAATGATTACTGATCATAACTCTAGATGACCATTTTCATAATTAAAAAAATAGTATAGGAAAAGTTGTAGTTATTGGATAGATTATGAATTTCATTCAATATATATTTTTAAAACCTTGGAGTGTTATATTCTCCCCTCCTTGAAAACAATTCATCCTTGAAATTAATAAAATGTTACTTAAAAATATTCAGTTATGTCTTTAACATAAACTCCTCCAACTCTCATGTTGCTTCCTCCATCTTATGGTTCTTCCAAAGAACCTTTACAAGACGAGTCCTCCTAGTTCTCAATACATGTTCTCTGTTATCAAGAATCCTGATAGGATTTTCAGAATAAGACATATCAGTCTCAAGTTATATTTATTCATAGGTGATTACATGTGTGGTTTCTAGAATGTATTTCTTTAACATTGATACATGGAACCCATTTTGAACTTTGGAGAGACTTGGAGGCATTTCCAAATAGAAAGCTACATCTCCAATTCCGTCTAGAATTTCAAATGGACTGATGTACTTGGGACTTAATTTTCTATTCTTTCTGAATCGTACAATACTCCTACATGGAGACACATTTATAAAAATGTTATCTTCTTCTTGAAATTCCAAATCCATCCTTCGGTTATCATCATAGCTCTTTTGGATACATTGACTTGTTTTTATATGGGAATGAATAATCTACACTTTTTCCATTGTATCCACAACAATTTTTGGGACTGTGATCTTTCTTTCACCAACATCATCCTAGAAATTTTGTGTATGGCATCTATTTCAATATAATGCTTCATATGGTTCCATTTTAATACTTTAATGAAGCTATTATTATAGGAAAATTCTACAAGAGGTAAATACAGATCCCACCTTCATTGAATGTCCAGTTAACAAGACCTCAACATGTATTACAATGTTTGAATAGCCACTTATGATTTCCCATTATTAATTTTGTGGTAGGTAGTGCTCAAACGAAGATCAGTATCTATGGAATTTTGAATACTTTTCCAGAATTGTGATGTAAAATGGGGATCAAGATCCGAAACAATTGATAAGAGTTTACAGTGAAGTCTTACAACATCATTAATATATAGTCTTACTAAACATCAATGTGGTAAATCATTTCTTATATCAATAAAATTTTAAAAAAATTTAAGACTATCAACATTGACCCATATCACTTCATTCATTCTTGGAGTCTTTGGTAGCCTCATGAAAAATTACATCATAATATCTTCCTATTTCCACATAAGTATACGAAGGGGTTTCATGAATCCTCTAGGATGTTTTCTTCCATACATCACCTATTGACCAACGGAACAACTCGACACATAATATGAAATCTCCCTATTCATGTTTTACAAAAAAAATGTTCTTTTAGATCATTATACATCATTTTTCTAGCAGGGTGAATAGAGAAATTAGAGCAATGAGAATTATCTAATATTTCTATCTTTAGCTCTGGCATAGCGTTACCACATAGCATCTTTCTTAATTTCAAAATTACAACTTCATATACAAATTCAATCAACTCCCCATCATTTACAACATCAATTTTCTTTTAAAACTCCTCATATGAATCCTGATAATTTTTTATCCTTTTTAGTAAAGAAGGTTTGGAAACTATTTGTAAAAGTATTGATGTGTTACCTTCCATGACAATTCCAATATCCATATTTACTAGATCCTTGAACATATGATTCCTTTCAACACTCATCATGTTCATAATTATGTGGTCTTTTCTACTCAATGTATCTTCTACCTTATCTTCCTTCCCGATGTGGTAGTGTATTGTGAAATCATTATCCATGAGTAGCTGAATCCATCACCTTTGTCTCATGTTGAGTTATTTCTATGAGAAGATATATTTCAAACTCTTATGATCAGTACATATATCACATTTTTCACTATAGAGGTAATGTCTTCAAATATTCAGAGAAAATATAACAACTAATAACTCAATATGATGATTTAGATAGTATTGTTATTTAATTTTTAGCATCCTAGATGCATAGGAAATCACTCTATCATTCTCCAAAAGGACATTGCCAAGTCCTTTCTTTGATGCATCTCTAAAGATCACAAATACATAATACTCTGATTGTATAGCCATGATTGGAGCACTCACTAATCATCTCATAAATTCATTAAAACATTCTTCACATTCATTTTTCAATACGAGGTTAACCCATTTTTAGGTAATCTTGATCATTCGGTTGGCTAAAGAGGCGATGTTATAAACGAAACTCAGATAATAACCTACTAAACAAATTAAACTACATACCTTAGTTATGATCGTTGGAGTATGTCATTCTTGAACAACCTTTTTCCTTGTAGGATCTATAGATATTCCATCCTTAAAGACAATGTGGCCTAGAAAGGAAACATAATAGGGCCAAAAATAACAATTTCTAAACTTACCATATAATTTATTTCTTCTAAGAGTCTTCAGAATACTGCGCAAGTGATTTTCATTATCTTAATGGCTTTTAGAGTATACTAAGATATCATCAGAAAACACCAATACAAATTCATCAAGATATTCCTTAAAAACTCTATTAATTAGATCCACGAAAAAAGATGGTGCATTAGTCAGTCCAAATTGCATTACTATAAACTCGTAATACCCAAACCAAGTTAATTTTTTTTGGGAATTTCTTCAATCCTCAGAAGCAACTGATGATATCTAGAGCAAAGAGAAATATTTGAAAACTATTGGGATCCATGATGTTAAACAAATAAATCATCAATGAAAGGTAAGAGATAATTGTTTATTATTGTTATATCATTGATATCCCTCTACTCAATTCACATCCTCATAGATAGATATTAATTTGTAAACAAAAGGATATGGGCTCCTAAAAGAGAAACGATTGGTCTAATAAATCATTTATCACTCAATTCATCTTGTTTTTTTAATTCCACTATCTCCATAGGGGCCATTCTATAAGTGGTCTTTGATATGGGCCTTGAACATGTAATAAAGTCAATGAAAAACTCTCTTTCCTGCTCTGGAGGATGTCTAGGTAAATCCCCTTGAAAGACATTAATATATTCTGGCACAATAGGTACATCATCTATTTGAACATTCTTTTCCTCACCCATAGTTATTTAATCACCTTCCTCCCCACTAATTGAATTAAGTAGTGGTATTGGGGGTGGATATAGATTTGAATCAGATAGTCAGTTTCATGTTCTAATGATACTGGATTCTACACCATTCTCAAAAATTTTATCTTGCTTTTTCTTGCAATAGATCTTCACCTCATAATTTGATATCCAATTCATACTGAGAATTATATCAAATTCAATCATTGTTATGGTGATATGGTTATCAAGTAAATAATGTTTATGTGATATGAGGGGGTCTGATCGAAACAATTTTATTGAAATGGTACATCCACTAGGTGTTTTGATTAATAACTCTTTTGTTAAATAAAATTGTACATGTCTAATTTTCATGGGAAACTGGGATGATATAACAGAATGTGATTATATAGAATCAAATAAAGCATTGGATAGGTATGAATAAATTATTCATGTACTTGAAACCATTTCATTAAGAACTTCAATATTATCATTTGTGATCACATAAGCTTGTCCCAACTATCTTGGCCTTTCCTGTTTCATGTTTCCTTGATGCTTTGGACAATCCTTAAAATAGTGTTTCATCTCCTAAAAATTATAGAATTTAACATTAAATTATTCTTTATTCCTCATACAATTACTAGAAAGATGGCCTTTCTGTCCACATTTGTAGAATACTCCTTTTCCTTTTTGGTATGCACTAGGCTGTTTCATTCCAAAATTGTCAAATGGTAAAAATTTAACTCATCCCTTATTCCATGTTTCTTTTTTTCATTTTCCAGAGTTATCAGCAGCAATCTTATTCTCTTTATTTCCCTTAAATCATATGACTTATTGAAATATTTTTCTATGTTGATATCACATGAATCTATATCTTCATATGATGCTAAATTCTTGGAGACTAGATAACTTAAGAGGAATGGTTTCAAACCATCATAGAATTGATTAATTTAGATCATTGGATTATGTTTGTAGTCCACATAATGCCTCTCCAATCTTGTAATGTTGGCTTCATACTTTGCAACATTCTCATATTCCATCAGCCTCAGATTCAAGAACTGCCTCTACATATGTGCTCGCTGTTCAAGAGGAAAGTATTTCTCTAGGAAAATTTCCTTAAAGTCTCTTCTTCCATCTCTTCTATTTTATCCCCCTCCTTTGTGTTTTGGATTAAAGTCCCCCAATGATTTTTATATCTCGATAGATGATAAACATCCATGACAAACTTCTATCTTTTATTACATCCTAAAGCAAGAAATATATTCCCTATGGAACTAATCCAATGCTCAACTACAAATGGGGTTTTAGTCCCATTGAATGATAGAGGTTTTTTCACATAAATCGATCTAACAATGATCGTCCATGTGGTGGATATGGATTCTCCATACGGGTAAGGATATTGTTCAAAACATAAGTAATTTGTCCTAGTATTTTTATAAGTTCCTCTACAACAGTCGCAGTAGTAGAGCCAACATCATTATCATACATCAGAGGGCAATACCTACATGGGATACTTGTGATCATGCAGTTTCCATTTCATCCTCTATGTGCCATTTCTCGTTAATGGCCTACACTATATTAGGGTATGAATTATATTCTTAACATAGCATAAATTGTAATCATATGCATGGCTAACCCCATGACCAAAAAAATGGTTTCTTTGTGTGAAAAATTACATTTTAATCCTTCATAATGGAATATAAAGAAAATGTAAATTATTCATAGAATATCCCACTACAGTGTCAATAACAAGAGAAAAGTAAGGCCCATTTTCATGTAACAGGATCCATCAGGGCATGCCTGAAACTCCATATCGAAGCTTTCACTCTTATGTATATCTATGCTAAAGCCACCTATTCCTGTTTGTATCCAGACAGGGATGTATTTTATAGAGATATCCAAATAATATATTCATATCCAAAATTATAGGATGTTCTTGTATGATTATCCTCAATGACTAACTTAAGGATTTGTTTCCTTATCTGCGTTTTCGAAATCTAGTTTCTAGGTTTTCTACAAAACAACATATGACACCAAATATAAGGACTCGACCCCAGTTTCTAGAGCCATTTCATTATTTTTTTTACATTGGCATATAAACAAGGAAAATGTATCCCAGAGGACGAAGTAGTATAGTATATTTTGGAAACAAGATACATATATAAGTTTAACATTACAATATTAAGAGAAATATACTACTAATTTATTCCATAAGAAACATCCATGCCTCCTATATTATTTCTGCAAGTCACTAATAAATAAATTTTTAATATCTTGGTTAAATGAAACATAAGAAAGGGGTGATATGAAATGGTTAGTAAGAGTAAGCAATATGGTGGAAGATAACAAAAACATAAACATTAGGAAAAGTGAATAATTGAAAACAAATGCCTTTAAAAATAATAAATTTGAACACATTATGGTAGGAATATGAGCTGAGTACATAATTCCATATGAAAACATAATCATGGGTTTTCTACTTACTGAATAACACCATGAACTTTCAATTACTATCTTTATAATAAGGGGATTTCATATTCCAATCATTTAAAAACATTTTGTCAAGGCCTTGGCCAAAACATCTAAAAATTATTAAGGCCTCAGGAAAAACCATAAAAAAAATTGGTTAAGGTATCGACCAATTACCCGTCTATATGTATCATGATACCTACTGATACATAGAGGGGCAATAGTAAGCCCCACTCATCATAACTCTTCTTAATTTTTTGGATAGTTACACGTTTTAAATTGTACTGTCAATTTTTTTTACAAAATAAAAGCCTGATTTTAGATAGTATTTTAATAATAATGTAAGTGATTTTATAAAGATAATGGTTCCCAAAAAAAATAATCATTGAGTTACTTAGACAATAAAATTAAACTGAAAAAAATTGTGTTCTGAGTGAGAAAACCCTTACCTTAAGTCTGAATGTGTCCCCATATTGAACATAAGGTCATGGATATGAAATTATACTCATTAATCACATAATTAAAAACCTATTTTACATGTATTTAGTTTATCATAATTATTTTTAGTCAATTTCTGTCCTTATTGATAATTTATATTATCGAATTCTGTTGTTGCGGAGTGTTCGTTTTCATGATTTTTATAATTGGTTCACTAGTTTTTATGTAATGGAGTTCTTGTGGAATGGTTGTAAATCTCCATAATTGAAATTAAATATTATTTATTAGAATACAGAATTTTTATGGTAATTTATATCATTTGGATACATGGAATGCGGATGAACCATTAAATGACAACAACTTCAATTATTTGGCTGTATTTGGATTATTATGAATTAGTTTTTTCAAAAAAAGTAATAATATGTACATATATTGGTTCCCTAATATAATTTGCGTTAAAATAAATATATTATAATCTCTTTTGACTATAAATATTGTTTCATGAATTGTAATGAAGGATAAATTGAAGAAAGAAACTTCGTCCACCATGAAGGTTATAAATTAGAACCTCATGGATGTTGATTTCATTTATAAAAATAAAATGGAGGGAGTAAGAATATTGATGATGGTTATTCCATTAATATGATATAATTACAATATATATATGATTCTATAGTTATCTTGGTAATTTGGATAGTGGATTTGAGGATAGGATATCAAAAGAAGATTAGATGAAATGATATTAAATGAAAAGGAAGGGTGCCTTACCTCTTGAAATGACCTCCTTGAGAACCTCCTTAAGGGATGGGGTTTTGGTAAATTGGAAATACCAAGAGCATATTGGACGTGGGGACTGACTAGGTAAGGGTAATTTGTCTGATATATGAGGATATTTAAGGAATATAGGAGTTAATACAAGAGGGAGTTAGGGGGGTTTATAGTGGAGGAGAGGGTAAATTTTGAATTTCTTATTCATTATTTATTATTCCCATCAATACAACCAATACTGTTGTTTAATGTGATCAATAATAGTAATAAGTTCATGTGATTTTGAAACAAGTGGCCTTAAATCACTTATGAGGACATAAATAGTGTGTTTAACTGATAATTTGAATATACAGTATTTTACCGTATTTCACTATTCATCAAAAATTCAAGAATATTAGAAAAATACAAAAAATTTACCCTGACCATTTTTAACATGCTAAATTTAAAAATAAAATCCGTTTTAAAAAAATATAATTCTAAATATTATCAATTTTATTTTTCAATAAAATGATAGTGAATTCAAAAAATAACAATTTAAATGGTACAATTAGTTTTTTATCAAATTGAAAATTTAATTAAGATCTGAATATCATATTAGATTAAGAAAATAAAATAATATCATTATTTACTATTCATAATGTTTATATTAATATTCATATTACAATTAATTGGTTATGTTACTATTCATAAAAAATCAACTTTGTTCTATCAAAAATCAAATGACTTACTGATCACAACTATAGATGAACGTTTATCAAAATTGGGAACATTGTAGTTGAAAGGTTTTGTTTTATAGATAGATTTTGAAATTCATTCAATATTTATTTTAAAACCTTGGGGTGTTACACTATTAAATTAAACAACTACTGATACTAACTTAATAGATACAAGACCTAAAAATTACAATGGAGTTAAAGGAGTTACAAAATTTCAAGTAAAATTTAAATCATTATTGCAAAAATATTCTTGAATATACATTACCCCAAACATTAATATTTTTTTCCCACAACGGAAAAACATATTTTAAATTAGAACTCATTAAAAATTAATAATATCACATATTTTTTGAATTTTCTTAAATATTTATGATACCTCTATGACATAACAATTGGTCAATGGTGTTCCCAAAATATGTTTATTTTATGTTACTATCCTAAAATAATCTACTATTTAGAACAAATTAAAAATATTCCACCCTATATATCCAATAAAATAATAATAAAAAATAATTTATATACATATATTTTGTGAAATTATCCTCCAAAGATGTCATGCATTCAATAAAACTTGGTTATTTTGAACTGTTATAGGTCACATGACTAGTATGACTCAAACATAGATGTTTTACAGAAAATAAAAGCAAGATTTAACATTTTTAATAAAAATTATTTCTCCCTAATTATTAAAATCCCATATACTTATCCAATATTAAAATATTATTTTGATATATAATATAAAAATAACATGAAAAAAATCATTTTAGTATTCTTTATATATTCTTTAGAACACGAATTGTATTTATATATAAACATAGAAAAACATTAATATAATAGTAAACTTGAACAAATCCATAGATGTTACACTATATATCAATGTCAAATTCCAGGATAGTCATGTGCATGGAAATAAACTCATTTGTGTATAGGAATCTGACTATACCCACCAACATCATGTACTTAATATTTAGAGAACAAGTAGAAATATTTATCTGAAAAACATTGATGAAGAATGAACTATTACCATACGCAAAAAAATGGATAATTTCACACTCATCCTTTAATAGTTACAATTAATTATTGGAGTTACAAATAGAGTTACACTTTTACACCAAATGCCAATTTCATAACCAATACAATGGGATCAACATTGAATCAATGGTAAACATAACGAAATATCAAGAGTGATATAACATTACTATAAAATATCTTTCATTACATCTATAGTGACGATATTTACTCTACCCATTACTTAGATAAAGCATATTACGGGACAAACATTTACTAAAATTTTACATTCTTGTTCATATCACTCATTAGTTTTCCTAAATAAATAGTAGTGTTTCCAATCTATAAATTGGGTTGAAAAACCAAATATGTCCACTCACTAAAATCATATTGATACATCTTCTGTAAATTTGAAATCATATATATATCTAAATTAATATTTATATATGTTAATGAAATTCTTTCAAAAAAATAATGTAACTCATAAATAATTGTTAGTCCAACATAAACAATAGTCATGTCATTATTAAATTAACTATTGAGTGATTTAATGAAATAGTCATTATTCTAATAAAAATAATTATTTACTAAATTCTCTCACAGAAAACATATAATCATCATTTATTGATAATAAAAAACATGTTGGGGGCCAAAAATACCACATACAAAGTAGATGGATTAACTAAATATATGTGGCAATTTTTTGGAACTCCCTTTGTTACAATAATTTAATTTAGAGACTTTGGACATAATTAAATATACTTTTAAGGATGAATCCTAATATCACTAAATTAAACAAAGGATATCCACTATTTGTATCAACATTAAAATTGTCAAATTTCAAAACTGTAAACCCAAATATGAGCCATCCATCGATTCTTAATGAAATCATATCTCAATTATAAAAATATATTATACTTCCACAAAAAAATTATTTTTTAATTTATAATATAAAATTTAGATTAATTAAAAATATAAATATTTTG
Organism: Viscum album; assembly: GCA_963277665.1. NCBI lineage: Eukaryota > Viridiplantae > Streptophyta > Magnoliopsida > Santalales > Viscaceae > Viscum > Viscum album. The sequence goes on along the minus strand of OY728148.1, from coordinate 1,660,689,410 downwards.
AAAAAAATTAAATTTTCTAAACAATATTAAAAAAGAACATGAGAGAAAAATAATATAAATTTCATTATTTATATAACATGATAATGATATACAATATGATCAAGATATAATTATAAATTTATATATTTCATATAATGTGATGGTATTTTTAATATTAAATAGTTGTCTAGGGAGTAAAAAAGATCTATAGTAGAACATATAAGATCTCTCAGTGCCTTTTAAATTAAATATCATATTTCACCTATTAACCCCAATGGTCCATCATATTTTTATCACCGCTTCTTCTTATTTCTTAATGAAATTTTGGATCTAGAGATATCCAATGTTTTTTCTCCCAATAATTTATTAAAATGGAATGAAGGATTCATGTTTAAACATGATAATCGTCCACCTAATAAAATTTATATTTTAATTTGTTTCTCAAGTACTAATTAAAAAATAAATATTTTATGTTTTGTTTTCAAAATAATGATATCTTTTCGGTATTTTTCATTACATGAAATCCTTTTTTTAGTAGGTGATACAAGAAAAATTTATTTTTACTAGAGTTATATCCATCACCATGTTTGACATGTACTACATGAAACACTGGATTTTCTTACCTTTCAAACAACACTGTGTTTAAATAAATCGATGATATATTATTAACATGGTTATTTAAATGTAACTGTTATACCCTATCCATTTAACAAATTGATATTAATAAAATTAATCACTTTTAAATTATTATGTATAGTATATTTTTATGAATAAAACATATTGATGATAAAATATATAATCTCATGTAAATACTTTATATGTTTGAAAATATTATTTATTCATTTTTTTTTGAACAATATTAAATTTTTTTTGAAAATTTTAGAAATGTTATTTGATAATATATAAAAAAAATTCAATTAGAAAGTCATTATTAGATTAGGGTAATTTTTTGATATTTTTCTGAAAGGTTTCTTTTTTTAATAATGAGAAATATTAAATTTTAAATGAAAATTAAATTTTCATTTAATTTATTTATATATATATAAAATATCTTAAATTTATTTCAAAGTATAATTATTTCTATTATACAAATATTATTCCCATTTAGTCCATTTAAGTCAAATTAATATTGAAATAGGATATAAAAACCTTATAATAATTTTATCATTTTTTTCAATAAAAATGAAATTTATCCTCGTATCTAAGATACTAATTCAAAATTAACATTTTACAATTATGTGAATTGAATTTGGAACCATTTATTATTTATTTAGAATCAATATAATATATAATTTATATTAATTTCAATATAAGTTTTAACCCAAATGAATATAGAATGAAGTGAAAATTATATACCATGGTTAATGTAAAAATAGGTTTATTAGTGGTCATACTAGGTTGATAAGATTAAAGATAACCAAAAATATTATCCTAATTTTAAATAATGACATAATTTAAAAAAATTCATCAAATTATTCTTTTTATGTAAATTACTTGATAGTTTCTTTATAATATGACCCATATAATAAGTGAAGTTATGAAAAAGGAAAAATTGATACTTTTCTTATTTTTCTATATATATAATGATTTGGAATATGGAAAAAAACAACATATGTATAGTTATGTATATTATATTGAATTATAAATTATATTTTTCATAATAATAATTTATGTTTAGTTTTTCCAGATGAAATTATTACATTAAATTCTTACGAAATGCCAACATTGTAATTATTTAGTTAAAAAATAAATGAAATATTTGATACTAAAAATCATAAAAGTGATGTATATTAAATTAATTATGATGTTTCATTTTTTTAGATTAACATATGATTTTTCACAATTTTTAGAACAATCGATTCCCATTTCATTATTATTATTATTTTTATATTTTTAATAATAATATTAATGGAATGATTTCAAAATTGAAATTAATGTTATTTAAAAATAAATTGTATTTTATTAAACGATTTAATATTAATGAAAATCCTATATTATTAAATTTTATTTTAAAATAATATAAAATATCATCTATTCTCCACTCATTGACCAATTATTCTATTATAATGACTATATTGAAAATTAATTAGAAAAACTCGGTTAGTGTAGTTATGGTTAAAGTTGTGTTTGTCATGTTACACACGCTTATGTTAAAATTGATTTTCAAAATATAAATTATTTTTATTTTATAAATTAGATATAAGATTTATAATTCTATTTCATAAATTATAAAATATTTTTGACTCTATTTTAGTCATAAAAGATAAATTACATAGATTTCAAAACTAGTTACCATTCTAAAAACCAAAAACTATTAAAAAAAGGAAACACCAATGTTAAGGAATAAAATGTTTAAAAATTTTGTTTCCATGTCTGGTGGAGGTGTTTATTTACCATATAATCCCTCCAAAACATTAATTTTTTGTTGTTGATCCACTTTAGAAAATATTAACCTCCTAATTATAAATAATTTTTAGTATTTACGAGAATATTACTCCTCAACTAAAAAATGGAACTCACTCTCCACACTTATTCAGATATATTAAGAAATTTCTAATTAATAATATCTAACAAAATAACATCCCAAATTCTATTATATCATACTATAATTAGTTTTTTCATTAATCTAATTAATAATGTATATATTTCCATCCAAATGAGGATACACAAATATGAGGTATTGTTCGTCAATGAGAAATTTGATTTTTTATCTTCCTCCAAATCCATCAATTATTATTATATCATGTTCATATAATAAACAAATTATAAATACTATATTTATATTTTGTATATTTTAATGTTATTACCTACATCTACACCAACTTCCATCAAATGGGTTAAGAAATCATTGTTCGTGTGTATGGAGGACTGCCTCCTCACAGAACTATTATAATTCATTTTTCCATTACTCCTATTAATGGATGGGAAAAATTATATTATTATAGATTATAAATTATATAAATAATATTTTTTATATTATCATGATTAATAATTATATATATCACATAATACATAATTCTTTCCAATTTTTGGTAATACAATAACATCAGGTATGTGTACGATAGATTACCACCTCGTGAAGCTATGTGATTCGTTCACGCTTTAATTGGAATGTATTAAGGATGATATTAACAAAATATGTGATATATATTAACTAAATATATAACATTAATGATAATATATATATATATATATATGTGATTTTTTGTTCTTTATTTCAAGATTACAGGAAAATAAAAATTAGTGTTGGGGCATATGTACGACCTATCGTCTTAATGAATGGGGCATTTCATATCCTATAACTAAAATTTATAGATTATAATAAATAAATATATACTGAATATTTTTTTTTAAATATAATGACTTACATTCTAGATATGATGAAATCGTAATCTAGGTTAGAGGGCCAAAAATTACAAGTCAAAACCTATAGGAAAAACTAAGAGGCTATTACCCAAAATATAACTTTAACATGAAATTATTAATAAATTGATAATAAATGGGTATAAGAAAAAAATTGTGTTATATTTATATATATATATTAGTATTATCCATTACTAAATTTATAATTAAATTTTTTTTTATTTTATTGGAGGGTTGAAGGTGTACAACTAATTTCACGACTTATGGTAAGTGATTTATGTATCACTAATAAATTTAGTGAGAAAGATTCCAAGTTCACCACCTATTTATTTTATGAGGTGTACATAATAACCACTGATATATTTTATTATTATTATTATTACAAAATAATTTTTATTTAAATATATATATTACGATATCTCTTTCATGGGGTTTACTGTTCAAGTGATACCAAATTAGTATGGAATTTTTTTACCACTTTTCATTTCTTGGGATCTCTATTATGTTATACCACTATATTTATTCATAGGGTGTATATACATACACTTTTACATTTTATGTCATGAATTTATTCATCAATAAAATTTTTTGTGTTTCATTTCATTTTATTCTTTCATGGGGCTCTTGGATTAATTTTACCAAAGTGGTAAATATTTTATGTTACAATCTCTTAATTTGTCACGAGTATTTATGATTAAGTCTCTAATGTTCAAAGATAATGGGACAACACTCAATAATTCTCATTATTTTCTCTATCCTCTAGATATTAATGATATATTCATATAATGGAAACAAATTCACCCTTTGGAACAAACTATAATTATGAATATGTTTTTATAAAAATATGACTTTATTCTTCTCTTCGGTCGTAAATCTATTTTATTCCAAAACCATGTGTTTTAAAATATTTTTTAAAATAGTTTTAATTGACATGTTAAGATAATTTTCCAAGGAAAATGAATTTTAAAATATTTAATCTTTTAAAATTGTTTGAAATTTTTTTAAAATATTAAATAATATGTTGTAAAAGAATTTTTTTATGGAAAAAGGCTTCCAAATTGTATTTTGTTTTGAAAAAGAATTTAATGTTGAAAGGATATTTTTCTCATGAAGATTTTTATATAAAAATTAAAAATTATATTCCATATAATAACTCAATTTTTGATGATACATATGACTTACTAGGGATATTATCTAAATATACCATTCTTATTCATTCCTTGAATGGTTTATATTTATGATTAAAAGATTTGTATGAATCTTTTTACCCTTACAAAGCTTATACCATGATAAAATAATTATGAATCCCACTTCTTTTAAATGGTTATTCTATGATGAAATGATTATGAAACCATTCTATTTTCCATAGGTTATGATATGATGAATTATTAATGATACCCATTTTATTTCATGGGTTAGGACGTGATAAATATTTATGATCCTACAGAACAAAAATATATGATTTCATTATTTGATCGGTGGGACCCATATATCCCATTAATTCATTGATTATTGATTTATATCTCATGAGATAGATTGTACTGGAATGGATAGTGAACCTAGTTTAGTAAGTGACTTATTCCACTATTATGGTGTTGGGATTGAACCTTTACTACTATGATGTTATATGTGGACATATCAATCATATTTATAGTGTTATGAGTGGTCCTGGTTTCATGTCCTTGATTTTATTTGAGTGTTTTATTTCATGTCGTTAACTTAATGAGTGAACCTGTTTCTATTTATACATGTTCACAATGTTACAAGATGATGTGTGCAAAAAAACCATTTATTATTCATATGTTATGCTATCAGGGATCATGTTCATTTATTTCTATAAGATTAATTTTTTATAGATAAAACATTCCATACCTTGACCCCATGTTATGATATTTGATATACAGGTTTTGGTTTTTAAATGTTATGTACATGTTCTCATACCCATCGGTTCATGGTGTGCTTATGTATCTCCTTTTTTAACCATAGTGAACATCTATGACATCCCTTTATTATGTTTTCATTCCCCAGATTATGAAGATGTGTATTGTTTATGATATGTCTAATAATGGTTTTAGTTATGAAGAACATAGTGGGGCATGAATTAGATCACCTATGGAATAGTGTTTATGTTTCAATGTTTCCAAAGAAACTAAAATATTATTTTCCTCAAGCATGTGTTTTTTAGTATAATAAATATTAATCTAAAATGATGAAATATCTTTGAGATAGAATCTTGGGTCACTATACACCTCATAGATGATTGGATGGTAATGTGTTTCCACCATTTCTGAATCTTCATCTATATTCAATTCTTGCTCTATTGAGCCTGAAGATATTTATCCCACAACTTATCCTTATAAATCCAAAATATAAAAATAAAACAACATGTGTTGTCAATAATGGACTAGTATTATAATCTATAATAAACATTCCCCTAGGTCCTCATCATACTCATAGACAACATGTATCAATCATGTTGAATCAATAAAATTAGTTCCCATCATGTCATCAATTTAGTATCAAAATTATATAAGATGAGAGTATACTATTTATTGGATACACCCTATAGAAAACAAATTTTCATTCCCTATATCAAATAAATTAATGTAGTCACTATATGAACCACTCTAACGATACACCCTAACAAATTATATACTACCTTTAGATTAATTTCACCCCATAATTTATGTGGAATATGGTCATAAAAATTAAGAAATCCTTTAAGTCTAAAAATTATTTCAATCTCGGTGAATAGATCTTATCTATCTCATAAATTTAGTACATACCTCTCAGGAATATGATCCTAAGTGTATCTATTATCATCACCAAAAAAACAATTATATAATTTATGGATTTAGAAATAGGCTCTGAGTCCTATAATATATATCCCCCTAAATGACACACTCATTATTACATTCTAAAAAAATGAGTAACTATTTTCAAAATTTAGCTTAGACATTGATGAGTATGAAATATTACTAATGAAATGGAAAAGTAACAGAACTATTTATCTATTAATCTTTCCCTTATTATAAGAAATCATATTCACAATCATTATTTAGTTATAAAATTACACAAATACTAGACAATTTGTACCATACAACCAATTCTCTTATAATGAAGTACATTATAAAATGATTAAAGATCCTCCATATGAAACAATTATCCATTATAGATAGTTATTTATTTCCCTTATACAGTAAACTGAATTCTTAATTCATTAGATAATCATTAATATAATTTCTTAACTAACCCCATATATTATTAAGACAAACATTGGTCCTAAGATATACCCCACAATCATTCTACTATGAAATAACATGAATTATTTGGAATTGTCCATCATTTATAACTAGTTTGGGAGTACATACCCATGCCCACATCTGAATGGATAGAATATTATAACTAGATATGATATGCCACATAAATTCAAATGGGAAGAACATTCCCAAAAAATATAACATATAAATTCTATTTAAAATATATTTGAAAATATAAAAAAAACAGGAATAAATGAATATATGATATAATATTTAAATGATACTCAACAAAACATATATTCCATAAATAACCCATAAAAATGGAAATTTAAAAAATATATATCACAATATGAATTAATATTCCCCAACACATAAATTATTTTAAAGGTGGGGATTATTTGACTCCCATGAATATATCCATCCTGAAAACAACCACTTGTCGAATGTCGTTGTAATAACCCTACAAAGAAACAATTTTAACTCTTCGAACTCAAATTAATACATCAAATGTATACCTATGATAACTAACATCATTTATATAACCATCATTCCAACACTGTTGAATTTCCCATGTAGGATTGAGTATATCTCAAATCAATATAACACCTCATTCACTTTACAACAATAAATGTTATTATGTTTTATATATAAAGATAAACTAGTTAAATCATTACATAAATCTATAACTTGACTTATAAAAAAATCAATTATTATTTTAATATTGAATCAACCACTTGTAATATTAATCATACATTGATCTCATTCAAAATAATTATCATGATCAATGACATTCGACAAAAAATAAAAAAATTTATTTTAAAAAATAATGAATTTATGTAGTAAATATGGGATAACTCTAACCTAAAATACCTAACCATACTATTCATTCTCTATATATCTCATGATGTAATGTTCTACCAAGTGTTTTAATATGTTGAGATACCCAAATCCCTCTGAATAAATTCTTTCCTCAAAATACTCCAAAAAAGAAAAAATTGTTTTTATCCTAACACTAGAGCTTATTATCCATAATTGGACATTTATTACTGAGCCATCTAGAATTATTAATTTTAATAGGATTAACATAAAATATCGTATATTTTCAAAATGATACCCCAGAAATATGGTAATAAAAAATCAAATAAAAATTGTTCTCAATATGAAATAAACCAACTTAATTCTCTATATGATCCTATTAGACATCCAGGTGGTGATAATGCCTATAAAAAAATGACAAGGTATATGAACCATAATTATTTCAATATTTTTCAATCATGATAACATTTACTATCATCAAATATTTTTGTACCTCATTATATATGTGGAATGATATTTATATTGAAAAAAAGAGTCTCACAATCAATTATTACCACTAAAATATTAAATCATCCCATCACCACCACTATGACTACCAAATAAAAAATGATTCTTTTTTTCCATAAAAAATATATTTATTATTAATCTTAAATTAATATCTTATTGATGTTCATAAGAGGATTCATACTTAAGGAAAGGACCAATAATGATTACATAATTCGTTTTGTGGCTAATAACCTTCTAAAATTTGAACCTTTAATTCAAATTATACTACCCACATAATTAAATTAGTTATGAAAATTGGTTCTATGACCATATATCACTCCAAAATTAAATTTATTAGAAATAATTGAACATTTATAATATGGACTCATATTCTCAAAAAACACTAATGAGGTTCATTACTCATCAAATCTATAATTATTACTATTCTTCGAGTATAAAATCATCAAGATATTCTTATTGACAGAAATTACTAATATACAAGAGTATTAGTGGTATAACTCATATTCTATGATTCCACATGACATGTGCGTCATTATCACAAAAAAATTCTTAAATTTCACAAGTGCATGTTCACATACAAAATATTATTTTAGAATAATCATTTTCCTCAACGAACAAAGTATTTGACATATGCCAATATTATTTCAAAATTAGAAACTAAAAAAAATCATTAAAAATTATCAAAATAAGTCACCATAAATTTTTTAATTTAAACATTAAAAATATTAAAATACCCATCAAGTAATCATATATTATATAATTAATATCACTATACCATAATAATAAAAAATGTTGGATGATTAAAACAGAGAAGATGATATGAAAATGATAATTAACAACACTAATGAAAATAATGTTTAATAAATTGAATGTACATGGGACAACAAATTATTTGATTAAATAAAAGAGACAATGTTACATATAGTGTTTACAAATACGATTTTTTTATCCATATAATTCGGATCTATAAAATATGAACATGTTCATAGTACAGTAGAGGACCGTATTGTTTCATATTATACAATGTCTCTTTTTGATAGAAAATATGCCTCCTATTATTCCTCTTTGTATAATTGTGTAACATGTAGATATAAATCATTAGGCATAACAATAAATTATTTTATTCTATAGGTAAAAACTATTCACTTTCCACCAAAACAAGGGAACAAAAATCTATTTAAATGGTGGTGACCCTATCAATACTATAAGAACTCAAGGAACAATTTTTTTCTTAAAAGACAAAAATTCATGTAAAAAAATAAATAATTTTTATAACATAAATATTTACTAAAAACTTCCCAATAATAGATTGATACTGGTTTTATCACTTCTTGTGTGTTTTAAGATGCTTCCACGATAATTTTAATGTAATTAACATATAATATATGTGATGGTGTGATAAATTTCTATCGAAACAACAATTCTTCATAACATCAACATCATATGAAGTATACTTGATGTTACAATTGGACAAACTACTAATTGAATGAATAATGATCCATCTTTTTAATAGGAAATAATGCGAATAACAAGAAGTGCTTATAATAAATGCATGTGTGAATCATGTTATAGAATAAAAATGAAATATTACTTAAGAATATTTTTTATAGTTATTATAATTATTAAAAAACACTATTATATGATTATTATGTGTGTAGATTACATGCACTATAACTTTACTATATTAAATGATAAGTTAAAGGATATTACCTTCTTGTTGTAACTTCAAAAGGATTGTTTTCGAGTTTTTTTGGTCATGGATTATTTACAAACCATTTTATGGAGGATAAGGTTTTATAATATAGAAAACATAATATGTAAAAATCATTGATTCACCACATTCTCCTATCATTAAACATATATATATTAATTGGATCTTTCATGTGGTCTTCGAGGTAAGTATTCCATCTTTGAAAATTTTATGATGTTTTATGAAAAATAAGATTTTCATATATTTTCAAAACCTTTTTAACAATATGGGGATTCATATTTTCAAAAGAATGAAAAATCATATTTGGAAGGAAAGAATGTTGAATTATATTATTTTAAATTATTATGTAGTTTTGAGGTTGTTACAAATGGTTTCCCTCCTCATACTCAGGATGATACCATAAAATCTATTTATATGACGTATCTATATAATGATTAGTGATCTAGAATTATCATAAATTTTTTACACAATTTAATTTGGTTTTTATGATTTATTTGAATTTTTATTTCTAAAGGTGTTTGGGATAAATTGAGGAAAATTTATGAAGGAAATATGAATATAATGAAAGTGAAAATTTAATTCTTGAGAAATATGTATGATTATTTTAAGCTAGTATAAAATTATTATATTGGAGACTTCATTATAATATTGAATGATCTTTCATGAAACATAAAATTTTAGATGAGAAGATGGATGATTCAACTGTCATTAAAAGATATTATGAATTCATCCTAATAAATTTGATGTAATATTTTCATCCTCGAAAGATAGATAACCTAAAAATATTTATCATGATAATCTAAATTTTAATCTCATCACTTATTAAATGTGAAGAAAAAACACCATCATAATGAAATACATTGATATTAACGAAATATCTTTTACGGATTACATGTAAGTAAAACCTAAGAATGTTTTAGTTGTGGAAGAATCTGGTGACTCTAGCACCAATTAGTATGTAAGCTAACATTTTTTTAAATTTATATATTTTTTCTATAAAGGTGAAGCGGTAAACATGTTTGTAAATATGAGAGTTTACACAGAAATGTTGTGACTGTGGAGCTACTAGAAATTTTTCTAAAAACTGATCTTGATAAAATGAAAAATAATTAAGTTATAAAGATTATATAATTTCATGTAGATCCATTAAGAATAATATAAATAAATAAAATAACATTTCTATGTGAATGGATAGTAAGTTCACTATATAAAAAATAATTTTCTTCATATATTATGAAGATGATGAAAATAAAAAAGAATCTGAAAACTCTAAAAATAGAGTATTTGAGAAATTTTTTATTGAAAATTTAATTATGAATGGTTTATTTGTCATAAAATATGTAGCTCTTATGAAAAATAATAATATAATTTGTGGAAGATTATTTTTTTGATAGATTAGAAATAATTTCATTAAACAATTTATAGTAATTGAGAGAGAGAATAATAAATTGATGAAAACTAAACATTCAAAAAATTGAAGAATTCTTTTTAATGAAAAATATATGTTTCTAAATGATATTTATGAAATAGAGAAATTAAATTTCATTATTAAAGAAATGATTATGGTGGGGGAATAAAAATTGTTCATAAAATATTTTTTAATAATTAGAATTTAATTATATGTTTATAAAACATAGTTATATAATACAGTAGATGTTCTATGATTTGTAATTCATAGATGGATAAAAAATTTTCTAAAAATCTTAATATCAAGGATGATGTTGTTGAGAAGAAAAACCAAGTCAATAAGATAATGTTATAGAAACAATAACCAGAGTTGAAAATTCTACAATTTTTAAGGATTTTTCTATAAAAAGGCTATTACAATTGGGGATATTTCTAATTTTGAGAATAAAATTTCAATAGTTAATAAAACATATGGTGTAGAAAAAGTCCCATAGTGGAATGTAATAATTTTTATGGATATTAAGCACACAAATATAAAAAATATTTATGTAATAAAGGGAAATATTAATTCTTTGGATTCAGTTGTAATTGTGGTGGTATTGCTATTAAATTGAATATGTGTGTGTTTAAACATCAAAGATAAAATGAATATATGATAAATTGGCGGCAGTGTATGAGTTATAGTTAAACCACACAATGTAGAAAACATAAACAAAGTAGTCAAAATATTGAAAATGGATTCTAAGACATGGAAACTATTTTATAATAATGTAAGAATGATCTAAATATTTTGAAATGGGGACTTGTAATATTATCATAACAACATTTTTTATAAAAAAAATCCAAAAAATTTATGATAAGAAAGTAAAATTCATTGAAACAAGCCTTTAGTGGTCAAAATACTCTCAATGATACAAAAGGAGAATGAACATGAATATTTGATAGTGGGTGTTCTTCACAAATGATTGTATGGTATATTTTAGAAATAAACTTTTCATTTAGAATAGGGACATAAGAATTTAATTTTGATAAATTTTTGATAATTTTCTGATAACTATCACGTTTTGATGAATTGTAAAAACATGATAAATTTTAATTGAAAACAAATTTTTCCACTACGATAATATATTTGGTTAAAAAATATTATTTAATTTTTTTAATGTATAAATGGAATATATTTTAATAATTTAATCAAATTTTATTTATTAGAATTAATATCACATTGAAATTAGATATAAACACAAGACAATCATTTGGTCATTTTTACATCTTAAAAACACACTTTCTAATCTTTACAAGAAGAATTATTTTTAAATTAAGTATTTCAATTTCTGTGTTTTTAATTTGAAATAATGGATTCCATATTTTGATTCATAAGGTTCAAATTTTTTAAAAAGTTACATTTTATTTTTTTACATGATGAATAGTAACTTTAGTAATAATTTTTATTTACCGTGGTTAAATGGTAAACCTGGTAAATAAGGGTAAAAAGTAATATTTTAATAATATAAAACTACCATAAAAATTTCTTAATCCAATTGGATGAGTTATGTCTGACCATGATCATCCTTAGACTGAACCTTTGGTATTTTGGAGCCATATGAGATTGATAAATAATTGTTATAACAATTAATATTAAGTAAAGAGAAAAAGAACCTAAACATGTATATTCTAACTAATTTTTTTTTATATTAGGTTTTGTAAGTGATATCTTCAACTATAAATATTATTTAAATGTCTAAAAATATTTTATATATCATGGTATTTTATTTATAATTTTTAGGCATTAAATAATAATTTTAATTATGAAACAATGATGCTACATTAATTGCTTAATTAATAAAGGATTGAAATAAATGTTTTTATAAATAAAAAAATAAATATTAATACGCATAATTATTGTAATTTAAAAATTAAATAGGTGAATATGACATGTCACGATTGAATCAATAATTTTTTGGAAGTAATCAAGTTGATATGAATTTTAAAAAAAATTCAAGTTTGAAAAGTGCCCAAAACTCACATAATTCATATCTTAAAATATTAAATTGTTTATTAAATAATATTAAATTCCTAAATATATAATACTTATCCAAATGGTTATGATAAGTCCAGATATTTCCTAAAATGGTTTTTGTTGGTCTTGTTAAATGATATGGTAATTACAATAACACACAATGTGTAAATAACATGATATCACTATAAGACTAAAAAGAGTAAAATAAGGGTTAAATGAAAAATATAAGGACAAAAATGTACTAATAAATGTATAAAATTATAAAATGAGTTGTTTTAGGACCAGAATCATATTATATTCGAATTAAAAGAGTTTTGGAACATTTAAAAAAAAAATATTTTATACAAAATTAATATTTCCAGACATTCCTAAAGTTCCCATCTTCCCTCTAATTAAAGACACCACTTCTACCCACTTATTCACAACTCTAATCCCCTTTGATTGTCGAAATTATACTAAAATAAGCTCTGAAAATCTATCCTTACCTCCTAGATTACTTAACTTGGGAATAATGCAGTTCAAGAAATCTTTTTTGCTAAAATCAAAAGAAGATCCCTATTTAGGGGCAACGTCTTCTCTCATGTTTCGTTCCATTATTTTCCTTCTCCAATCCCTTCCATATTATTATTCATTTATTACATAAAAACAATAATAACCTAAATATTCTAGAATTTTTTATGACATTTATTCAAACTATTGTTACACACACATCCATCTAATGGATACGAACATGCTATTTCTGTGTACGAAAAACTATTGACTCACGAAATGAGGAGTTTTCAATTTTACCCTACCACCTCTCATGGTGGCCATTATGATGAAAATTTATTTATATGTGATATATATGATATTTATATTTTCTTTATGATTATTTAAATTATTTACCACATAACTTTTTGCTTTCCAAGATGTGTAAATATGACAATTTCTTTTGCCGAACTGTAGACTACTTCCCCCTCGAAGTGATATGATCCATTAATGATATAAATGGAACATAAAAGGATGGTTTTATTAAACCTATGATAAATACATGACATATATATATGAATAGTATTATAATATATATTTATATAATTTTATTTTTATTCTTTTAATTAACCAAAGAAATGAATGTAGTGTTCATGTGTATGTACGGCCTATCGTCTATATGAATGGTACCTTTCGTTTATTTTATCCAAATATTTTGGAAATTATAAATAAATATATACTATATATATGTGTGTGTGATATATAAATCATGAATAATATTTTAATGATAATAGAATTTTTACCACATGGAAAATTTACATCAAACATGTTCATTTTTGAGTCAACTACCGAATATAGATAAACAGAATGGTATGAACATAAATAATTATGTAATTTTTATAACATGACCATATGTACTATAAAATTAATAATAAACTCGAAAAATGTTCTTAATAAATTATAAATTAATTGATGTTTATTATTCATGAATATAATGAATAAACGAGTCAAGTTAGATCCAATATAACGAAATTTCTTAACCTAATTTCCATTCATTGGGTTCATCTTTTACATTTTGATTATGTTGAGCTTTGATTATGTGTTAAATAAATTTTGATATAATATCTTATATTTATAATTTCTTTATGTTTATTTGTAGTTAACACACATAATCAATTAATTTTAATATCAAAATGAACTTTGTTAGGTAATTTCTTAAACTCAAATTCCACTCATTGGGTTTTACGGATACATAATTTATTATATTATGGAAAGATTATATATGAGATTTCTGTTTGTTTATTTATGTTGTAATTTCAACTTACCTTTATGTGGATATACTTTTTCAACACATAATCTATAACAAAAAAAAATATTTCACACATAAACATTAATTATTAGATAATCTTGAACTTAAGACAAATATGAGGATCGAGAGGTCCAGTGTCTTGAATAATTAGGAATGTTACATAGAAACATAGATGTAAAAGCACAATATCTTTAATGAAAATATCCTTTACAAGACCACTACATTCCTTCGTACTTAGCATTGTGTTGCATAACCAAAGGAAATGCATAAGAAAAGGGTGAGCGATAAAGCCTAGTAAGGGAGTAAACAAGGCATAACTTGAAGAATACAATACATGTTAGGAAATATGAATATCAATGGATAATAAGAGAAACATGACCATAAAGGCCGGATATATCATGATTATCATAAGTTGGAAATGTGGCAACAATACTTAACATTGTATTAGCATGATCTAAGGCTCATGGAACATGGATCATTAGTAAACCCATATTTAAATTGAATTTGAATGATTAAACCCTCATTGAATGTGACTTATCAAGATACTAATCTTTACCTAATGCATTGGAGAGCTATCAAGATGCACCCTTCATAAACATTCCAGTTCTTGAATAAGTATGCCACATGGATCATTCAACATTTTATCATTAAAGATCATTATTTATTCCATTATAATGGAATTTAGAATTCATACATAAATTTCTATAATCAATAAGTAAATTTTCATAAACTTGAATTCCCATTTATAGAGAAATGGGCATGGTCTTGACAACATAACATCTTTGGCTTGGAAAATCACGGTGTAATTTCTACAGCATAACAGCCTGAACTAAGGTTCCAAAAAATGGTTGATGAAAAATAAAGGGGTTTATCATCATATTTATATAAAATTTACACTAAGGGGGTTATATAGACACTTTTCCAAACTAATATAATGGAATTTATATTCATAATACAGAAGAATTGCTTGAATGTAAATGAGAGGAGTTAAATTCCTTACAGAATTTCAGCAAGGTAACATGTCTACATGGGAGGCATTAATGAGAGGTAAGGAGATCTCTCATAAATCAAAAATAAAGATGGATGTTTAGGGTAGGTTCTAAATAATAACCAAAAATTTATAATTTAAGATAAAATTTTCTAAAAATATTACGAAACACGGACAAAAAGAGAAAGGAAGAAATCCCTTACATTGATGGGTGATCCCAAAGGCTTCGGTGGGGCTTGAGAGAGGATTCTTCAGAGGATGAGGCACCTTTGGAGGATTATAAATAGAGGCGGGAGGGGGTTGGTAGAGCTTTTATGGATTTGAGTGATGAGTTAGTGGGAGCTTGGATGGGTTTATATAAGAAAAGAGAGGGAATTCTTTATTATTTAGGTCTGGGACAACACACATTAAACTAATAAAAACCACAAACCAGCCCATGATTTTTATAATGTTTTTTTCTAAATTAGATAAGAAACAGTATTATAAATGTCCAATGGAATAAATTAATAAAATACTTGGTTTTCTTATGTGAAGATGAGTCACACTCTCTAGAAAATCAATTTAAAAAGTTAAACTAATTTATAGGTCTCAGAGGGTCCACTAATGCTTTGTAAAATAAGTCAAACAAAACATAAATAACATTATTTGAATGGTAAAAAATATATTGGCCAAAATTTTCATTTATATTATTTTATTACATCACTATTGGGTCATTATGATGTCAAAAACACATTACATAAATAAACGATATTTAATTTTTACCCAACAAATCGACTGTCTCAGAAAATTATGAAAAATTCATTGTTGGATAATATTGATGGCAGGATTCCAAAAATAATATTTATTTTATATAATTTTTTTCCTAAATATGTGTATCTTTATTTTTAAAATAAAAACTAACATTTATTGAAAATTCATGGGTTTTGGAAAAAATAGCTTTCAAGCCTTTAATAAAATAACAATTTTATTCATAAAATTTTTACGATAATCCATATTTAATAAAAAGTAATTTGGTAATAATAGCTTATTAAAATATTATTTAATTAAAAAATACATTAAATCATCAAAATAAATTTCTTAATTGAATATTAACTAAGAATACTTTTTGTTCTTTAAAAACTATTTACAAAGTAATAATAGTAAAATGAATGTATACTATTTATTCTATAAAAAATGTAAATAATCATAGTACTAGGGTCTCGTTACATAACCCCTTATAACACCGGCTTAAGACTGAAGGGTAAGGAGTGTGATGGTGACAGACTCTTCGGGTGGCTCTGATAACATCGCTCAGGTGGTAATCTCTATCAACTTCCACTTATCCCTTAGGAGATTCCTGTTGAGATTATCATGTTGAAGCTCATCTTGGTCATGGTCAAGATAGAAGCCCAATGATGCCACCACCTTTCTGAGCTATGAAAAATGGGATTCGTATGGAGTAATTATACTGGATTAGGCCATCTCTCCCTTTGCCTGTGTAAATTGGATTTGTTAAAGCCGTATATTTATAATAATCATGTGATCACTATTTAACGGCTATATTTGCAACGTTCAAAATTCTAAATGGTATTTTAAAATCCAAAAACATAAATCCAAAGAAATACATATGTTATATAACCATTTTACAAAATAAGACATTTAATAAATCAATATTAATTTCCACTAATAAACATTTGGGTCGTTAAAAAATCACCCCATTTATAAATTCTTACTCCATTTATAAGAAATTTGTGATTGAATTATTTACTAAATATCATTTTATTTAGTTAAATATACATGTCATTTTCTTTCTCAACAATATGTGTGAATTAAATCTCATAGTTTTACTCTAAATATAATCTTATATTGGGTGAATTTCTATTTTTTACACATAATTACTTAATTGATTTATTCTTAATCTATGGATACAATCTTTTTAAGGGATTTAGTATCAATTTACATTCCATTGAGGCTTATTTTTTGTTCTGAACTGATTAAATTTTATATTGCAACACCCCAAGATTCCACATTATGTTTCCCTTTGAATAATTCAATAGCTTGCGTTGTACAGAACTTGGAGTTTTAACACACCACGACCAAACAAAAAAGGTGTTAGGAATAGTAATATGTAATTTCTAAAATTTTATAAATTTTATTTTTTAAAAGGGACTTCTTTTTTGGATTCAAAATATAAAAATTAACTTAGGGTGAATTTTTGATATTTTTCTGAAAAGATTCAATTGTTGATGAATAGTAAAAACCACTGCGTTATTGTTTAAAGCAGACATTTTATTAACATATTTAGTTATTTTATTTCAATTATTATTAGGTAATAATAGATACATATTACTGATTTATTTTAAATTTAATTCATTGGAGTAATTTTATGATAATAATAGATATATAAAATTTTATTGAACTTTTTACCATCTTTTACCCACCTTCTTAGAGAATTATAAAATTTGTATAAAATGTAACTTTACCACTTCAATGAGTTTTATTTAAAAAAACCGAGAATCATGGTTGACATGAGAAAGTAAATTTTGGTTCAAAAACTTGAAAATATTTTTTTAATAGTTCCATCTGACTATTATTTACCACGGGAAAAAGTAAATAGGGAAATTAAAGGTAAAAATTATATTATAATTAAACTAAAAAATAAGCTAATTCTATTGGATAAATATTTTCGACTAAATTAATACCTAGAAATAAAATTTGATCCTTTTGGTCCACCTAGGTAAGATCAAGACATTTATTATTATTTTATTTCAAGAAGAGTTAAAAGTGTTAAATTCAATGTTTAATAACTAAACCATATTTATTATTTATTTATATATAAGAGAAATTCGACTATATATATTAGTTATAAAGATAAAAATATTTACTATGTAATTGTTTTTTGTCATTAATTTTTAATCATTAAATAATTTAATTTATTTATGACACAATGATGATGCGGTAATTACATTATTATTGAAGGATTAAAAAAATTGATATTATAAATATCAAAATAAATGTAAATTGGTAGTTCTGATGAATTTTACTAATTTTATTGGTTAATATGACATTCTAGGGTTGATTAAATATACTTTTTTTAAGTAATAAAGTTATTATGACTTTCACCAAAACAAAATACCAAATAGTGGAAAAATTGTCATAAATGAGTTGTTAAAGCAAATACTATTTTATTAATTGATACAATATTCTTAAATATCTAAGGGTTAGAAAAGGAAATTGGATAAGGTTATATATATAAATAATTAACCACTTGGGGTTTTCTTGGATTTTTATAGTATGTTAATTAACCATATGTGATAATGATACAATAATACATATTAAAAGTTAAACTATTTAACTAAGAGTTAAATCTAAAAGATAATGTTAATATGGTGACCTAAACATGTATAAAATTTTTTGGTTGAGTGTTTTTCGACCTATACCCTCCATATCCTCTAAATTAATCATTTTTTTCCATTATAAACTGGATATGATTGTATAATAAAATAATATTTCATGTATTTCCTAAAGTGACCCTCACCTCCTTTATAAAAGGGTACATCATCTTCTCTCAAAATCACACCTCCAAAGGAGTTTGTATCAGAAAAAACCTACTAAAATATCCTCCCAACTACCCTCACTTAGACCTACAGACCTTATATCGATCATAAATCCATCCTAAGGAACTCTTTTGATCAACTCAAAGAGAAAACACCCAAAGAAGATGTAATAATTTCACCACATTTTTCAAATTTGTTTCTTCTTCCACATCTTTTTTATTTTCTGTTTCCATAAAAAAATAATAAATCCATTAACTTATACATAATGGGATATTATTATAAATATGGTACAACAATATTCATTATTCTATCCATCCTATGACTAACAGATCACCATATGTGCGTACGTACAACTTACTGTCTCCATGTCGTGGTGTAGTTTGTTACTAAAACCCTTAATTATTTGGATGGGTATAATAATTAGTATAACTGATGTAAATAATAAATTAATTATGTTACGATTTTTTCTATATGATATACCATCCAATTACATACTATTTCACCATCAATTGAATGATATTTTCGCTCGTGCATACGTACGGATTGCCGTCTCCACTAACGCAATAAGATTCATACCCCATAATAACCATTCAAGAATGATTTTAATTTTATAATTAAAAATAATTTTTAAGAAGTTAATATCATTTGGATATGAATAAAATAAATCCTATCCACAAAAAACATGGCTTACCTTACCAAGTATATAAATCAAAACTAATCAGTTGACACCCAAAAAAATGATACTACTGAAATATTATTAACAATCAAATATTAGAAGATCATATATGACATTATATTTATGTATTTATCTCTTTTATAATTTAATAAAAAAATTTAAACTATTATAAAAGTTGTTAATGTTTCATTGACCAAGGAAAATTACAAGGTAAGGGTTAATTGTACAATCTCTTTATTGTCTGAAGTTGTTTATACATGAATATCTATTTGGACCTGTTTTTCATCCACATCTATGTTTCTTAAAAATGTATTTCAAAACAGTTTTACTTTTTCTTATACTATGGGTTAAAGTAATTTATATCCTTTTTACTTTTTATAGATTGTTTATAAAGGAATATTTTTGTCTTTTTCAAAATAATTTCATTTACGACCTTTTCAACAAAATTAAGAAAAGAATGTTTTCTTTAACATGTACGGATAGAGAGGCTATTTTATGCCATTATAACAACTTCAAATAATCCAATACAAGATTAATATAATATTTCCAAACTTAATTATTTCTTTTATACTTATGTGAAATTTAAATTATTTCAAAATAGAAAGAGATATTTCTCTAAAATAGTTTTAATTTCATCTATGTCAACATCCTTTGATGGATTTTACGCCTGTTTGAAGTTGATTTATTATGATATAATCTTTTATATTGTATTAATGGTTTTGGGATATTCTTGACTATGGATGTGTTATTTTAATACCATTCATGGTTTATGGTTAAGCTATTAACATTTTATATTCTAGTTTTTATATGAATATTTATGTTATGTTTCAACCTTTTCATATGTGTAATGCATTGGACGTAGTAAGTGATTGGTAGAGCCCACTATATCTCCTCAATGCATCATTAGGTCTCATGAGAGAAACTAGTGTCTTGGAAGAAGGCCTGGAAAAAATATTATTTGTAGTCTTGGCACAATGCCTTGGCTATGTGGCTGTGATGTTCAACATTATGCATTCCATCATTATGAAATTGAGTATGGATATTACATGTGATTATTAGACTGGAAGAATATCCATTAAGAAAATGTAATTATTTGATTTATATTTTCAATATTATATTGATTTGTATGTTTTAAAGGCTTGTTTTCAGTCATAAAAATTTCCTTAAATGTTTATTCTTATTTATGAATGTTTTTGATATATTATTATCCTTACTGAGCACCTAAGATCACCATTTTCTATGTTTTATTTTTCCCTGTATGCGAAGAAGTATATTATAAATGACCTGCAAGGATTTTCTAAGGGAGAAGAATGTGTTTAAAAGAGACACAATGTTGTTGTTTTTCATTTCATAATGTAATGTAAAACTCATCATTATGTCTAGTACTTCAAAGGATACTAAACTGATCGTTCATTCAAGATTTTATCCCTTGTGATCATGGAAATTTTATATAATAATGAAATGACTATCGATAACTAGGGTAGGGGCATTACAATTGGTATCTGAGGAATTTTATTACAATCCTTGGATTCTAGATTTAGAAAAACACTGATTAGAGAACATTACCCTAAGATAGACTATGATGATTAGTATAAAAAAACTACCTAGTATTTTGTAAATGTAGTGATTTTGTGAGTTTTACAAGAAATACATCAATTTTTATAAATTATAATGTAGAGGTGGCTCTGGAACATATGTACCTTGGAGTGAAAACATTGACAAGGAGTTTCAGGCTTGACCCGAGGTATCCTGGTACACGAAAATGGGCCTTGTGGCACACATGTTTACGAAACTCATATAACTCCTTAATGAAAACATTTTTACAATTATGGATTATATCCATAAACTGCTCATCTTAAGTTAAGTGTTTTAGAAGTATATAATTAGGTATTGTGATTCATACACTAATAGAGTAAATGGGATTGTTTAGAAATGGATCAATGTGGAAAGAATGGATACTGTATCAATGCATGTAATCAATGTAGGGATTTCACTCCTACTCAAGATAATTATAGTGGAGCTGGTGATAAAATAGGTGTTGATCAGATTATCACCATACTACGACAACTCACTCAGGTTATGAATAATAACCTTTCCTGTATGGAGCACCTTGATCCACAACACGATGGATCAATGTTAGACTGCCTTATGAGGAAACAACCACTAACATTCAATGGGACTACAAATCCATTTGTTTCATAGAAATGAAAATGTTAGTTAGAGAAAATATTTCATGCTTTGGGGAGTAGAGAAAAGAAAAAAGGTTTCATTGCAATTTATCGCCTCATGGGAGATGCAGATCAATTGTTGTAATAAATTAAAAACACAATGAAGGATGAAGAAGTATCTAATATTTAATGGAGGGAGTTTAAAATCATTTTCATAGAAAAATAATTTCCTCATGACCATTGAGTGGATAAGGAAAGGCAATTTCTAAGTTTTATGCAAAAAGAGGTTGATAATTTCACAAAGTATGAGGCTAACATTACAAGGTCAGCAAGGCATGTATCAAATTATATACATAACCCAATGAGTAATATTGATTGATTCTATGATGGGTTAAAACTATTTCTCTGTTGTCCATTAGTCTCACAATCCTTCTCATCATACGAAGATATTGTCTCATGTGCTATCAGAATAGAAAAATAATTCTCTAAGACATCAAACTTTAATGGAAAGTAAGTGAAGAAGAGATCAGTTGAACACTATGGGAATGGAAATAAGGGGAAGAAGGAAAACGTTGAATTTCCATCATGCGATGATTTTGGGAAGAAACACTCGGGTACTTGCCTGAAGGGAATGAGAGTCTATTACAAGTATAGTTAAAAAAGGCCACCAAGATCATGATTGGAAGGGAAAGACAAAGGCTGTCAGTTTTTAATGCCACAATGGTATATAAATGGGGCATTAGGCAACTTAATTTCCTAAGCACCAAGGAAACATACCTTAGAAAAGGCTAAAAGAGAA
The DNA here is from genome assembly GCA_963277665.1 of Viscum album. Lineage (NCBI taxonomy): Eukaryota > Viridiplantae > Streptophyta > Magnoliopsida > Santalales > Viscaceae > Viscum > Viscum album. The sequence goes on along the minus strand of OY728148.1, from coordinate 1,660,666,406 downwards.
ATGCCAAGCTTATGTGATCACTACTACTGAGGTTAAAGCTCCAAAAGTTGTAGTGGCGGGTAATTTAATGGTTTCCTCAATTTTAACCAATGGTTTATTTGATTCTGCATCATCACATTGTTTCATATTTTCCTAGTTTTCTAATAAAATTATATATTTTCAATTTAATTTAATAAGGGATATTTTTGTCAAAATTCTTAAGGGAAGTATCATTGCAACAATGTTTTGTAAATTAGTCCATATTAGATCATTTAAATGTTCTTTATCCATTGATCTCTTCGCCATACCCATGATTTAATTTGATATTATCATAAGTATGGATTAGCTTTTGGACCACAATGAAAGAATTTATTTTATGAAGAAGGAGGTTAAAATTTTCTATGTTGATAAAGATTACATTAACATTAGATCAGAAACATGACCACCTGATTCTAATCTAGATCCACCCCAGTAGCTCTACTAAGTTAAATTAATGGGGGGGACGAGAATGAAAAAACTATGGGTGTCGAAAAGAATTTTCTAATAGAGGACGTACCTATTGTACAAGAATATGTTGATTTATTCCCTGAGGATTTACCTAGAAATCTTTTGGAATGAGAAATCGAGTTTTCCATTGATTTAATTCCCGGTTCATCGCTCATATCGAAGACCCCTTATAGAATGGCCACTGTAGAATTAGTTGATCTAAAGAAACAACTTGATCGATTGAGTAATAATGGATTTCTTCACCCTAGTTTTTCTCCATGGGGAGACCCTATTCTTTTTGTTAACAAGAAAGATGGATCTATGAGGTTTTGCATTGACTACAGGGAGATCAAAGCTATAACAATAATGAACAACTATCCCCTACCTGAGATTATTTATTTTTTCAATCAACTTCATACTGGTCAATATTTTTCAAAGATAGTCCTTCAATCTAGTTATCATCAGTGGTGTGTGAAGAAGGAATACATTCCAAAAATAGCAATTCAAACCAGGTACGGGCATTACGAGTTAACAGTAAATCCTTTTGGATTCACTAATGCACCCTCTTTTTTCATGGATCTAATGAATAGAGTTTTCACAGAATATCATGATGATTTTTAGTATTATTTATTGATTATATCTTTGTATACTCATAAGTCTACGAATATCATGAAAATAAATTGCGCACAATTCTGAAAACCCTTAGAAGTAATGAAATATATTTGAAGTTAGAAAGTGTGAATTCTATCTTTATAAAATTTCATTTGATGGGAATATTGTGTCTAAGGATGGAATCTTTAATGATCCTTCTAAGACAATATCAATTCAAGAATGTCCAGCACCGATGAGTATAACTGAGGTTTGTAGTTTTATTTGTTTAGTAGGTTGTTATCAGCGTTTTGCCCAGAATTTTTTCTGATTGGCAATCCCATTAACCAAGATCACATGTAATTGGGATAAATTTGATTGGAAAAAATAGTATAAATAATTATTTAAAGAATTTAAGATAACATTGGTCAGTGATCATATCTTTACTCTACCATTGTTAAGTGATGGGTTTGTTATTTGTAGTGATGCTTCAGTGAAAGGACTTGGTTGTATCCTTATGCAGAATGATAGAGTTATTGCCTATCCATCATGACATCTAAAAATTTATGAAAAAACTATCATACTCATGATCTTGAGTTATCATATGTAATCTTTACTTTAAAAATATGAAGAAAATATCTCTACGGTAAAAATTTTGTAATATATACTGATCAGGAGAGTTTGAAAAATATTTTCTCATAGAAAGAACTCAACATGAGGAAAACAAGATGACATGAACTACTCAAGGATTATTATTTCATTATACACTCCTATTTGGGTAAGGAAAATAATATGGAATATGCTTTGGGTTGAAAGGATCATGGAGTTTTGAACAAGATGATATTTGAAAGGGATCCTATGTTCATGGATCTAGTAATGATAGATATGGGAATGATCATGGAAGACGAAACATCAATAATTTTTCAATTGGTTGCTAAAACATCATTACTAGAAAGCATAAATTGTTCTATGACTGATAATGAGAAGTTTAAAAATAGAATTAATGCTATGAATGATGGGAGATTGATCAAATTCATCTATGAAGATGGGATTTTGAAATTTGGGAATAGACATGGTGTTCCTGACATACCTGATCTAAAAATGGAATTTTTGGATGATGCTCATAGCTCCAGTTTCTCTATAAATCATGGTAGCACTAATATGTAGAGGGATTTGATGGACCATTTTTGGTGGGACAACATGATGATGGAGATTTCTAATTATGTGTCAAGATATATGGTTTTTCAAAAAGTGAAAGCTGGAAGATAGCATCATATAGGGTGAAAGATACATCTTCTAATACCTGAGTTGATATGGGATGATATTGTGATGGAATATGTCATGGGACTACCAACGTCTCCTAGAAGGAATTATTCAATATGGGTCATTTGTGGAATTTCTTACCAAGTCATCACATTTTCATGCAATAATAAAAGATTTACCACTTGAACTTCTAGAAGGAGTATATATTAATGATGTTGTAAGACTTCATGGAGTACCCCAATCGATTATTTTTTATCGTGATCCCAGTTTTACATCAATATTCTGAAAAAGTCTTTAGAGTGATGTGGATACAGAAATTCATTAGAGCACTACCTACCACCCTCAAAACCGATGGACAATTAGAACAGACTATTCAAACCTAAGATGAAATGTTGTGATCTTGGTCACTTGAATATCATGTTATGTGGGATCAGTATTTACCTCTGGTAAACTTTTACTATAAAAATAGATTGCATTCAAGTATTCATATGGAACCAAATGAATCATTATATGGAAAGAGATGTCACACACCAACATGTCAGGATGAAGATGGAGAAAGAAAAATCATAGGCCATGAACTTTTTGAGGAAACAGTGGAGAAGGTAATGGTTATCCAAACCCACATCAAAGAATACCAAGGTAAGGAAAAGACCTATGCCGATAACAGAAGGATGGATTTATAATTTCAAGTAAGAGATCGTATTTTCTTGAAGGTATCTCCATGGAAGGGAGTTATACGATTATGTATGAATGGTAAATTAAGTCCAATGTATATTGGACCTTTAAAAATTCTAAAATTAATTGGGGCTTTAGCTTACCGTTTGACAACACCACCAAATATTTCAAATTTTCATGATGTGTTCCACGAATAACTGTTGAGAAAATAAATTCCTGACCCAACACATGTAATCATCTATGAAGAAATAGAACTAGAACTGACCTATCTTATTGTGAAGACCCTATCAAAATTCTTGATACCTGAGAACAGGTGTTGAGAAAACATGCGACTCATTTGGTAAAATGTCTAAGGAGAAACCATAAGATGGAAGAGGCAACAAGGGAACTAGAGGAACTTATTATGAAGAACCATATCCCAAGTCATCCCTCAGGGCTCATGCAGTGACTACCCTAATCCCACCTTCCATAGGCTAGGGGCTGGTGACAATCACCGAAAGGCGTATCCTCTAAAACGAGGAACGCATTTTATTTATATCCTATAAACACACTTAAACAATCAAACTACAAGTACGAACATAAGTAAATTGTATAGAGAAAAGAGTGAAGAATGTAAGAGGGTCCGGAATACAAGCCCAACAGTTAAGGTACAAGTACAAATGGATATAAAATACAGCTGAAGATAGTGAAAGATAGATATTGGGTCGTCCTTCGTGGTTCCTAACTAGAGAGTAGGTACAGATCACCTCCTGAACACTCCACGTCCGCTCGTCTCCTCTGCGTACCAACATGCCGTATGGTCCACCTCTGGGAACCGTCCTGTCATGGTACCCTTAACCCCGATCAATGTTTTCTGTCATCTACACCAAACACAACATGGTGCAGGCAAAGCCTGTGCAGGGGTGAGTATGAATATACTCAGTAGGGACCCTAGGATGTTCATGGTCTCACAAAATCCACAAAAGGATAAACCACAAAGCATGTAAACCAATGAAAACCCAACTTAGTTATATATCCATACATATACCCTTGTTATCAAATATTACCTATCTCATTCATGGGGAAACATAAGGCCCAACTACTTAGACAAAGTACAACAGTTCCACAAAAGAAATATTTCCACGAAGGTAATTACCACACTGGTACGCCACATAGAAGAATACCATTATGGTAACACCACGAAGGTAAGTACCACATAGGTATGCCAGATATAAAAATACCAGAAAGGTAACACCACGAATGTAAGTACAACACAGGTACACCACATAGAAGAATACCAAAAAGGTGACACCACGAAGGTATGTATCACACAAGTACGCCACATAGAAGAATACAACAAAGGTAAAGACTCATCTCACACCAGGTATAACTTAGGTATAGTAGTAGATATGATTTGATGTAACTACTAAATAATATTACACTGTTAAGAGGTAAACATATATAGGATCCTAAATCATCAGACCCACACATAATCCTAGTACACCATTAGGCCCACACATGATCCTAGTATAGTAGACCCACACAGGATCCTAGAACATCATCAGACTCACATAGGATCTTAGTAGAGTTAACCCTACACCGGATCCTAGTATATCATCAGACCCACACAGGACCCTAGTAAAGAAGATCCACACAGGATCCTAGTACATTATCATACCCACATAGGATCCCAGTACACCAGACCCATTCAAGATCCTTGAGTTGTCCCACATGGATTCCTAGAGATGTTCCATGTGGGGTCCTCAAGCACAGACCCATGAAGGATCCCTTTCTCATGTTACTGCCAGCAACAGGGTTCTCACACTATACTCTCTTGATTTCAGTAGGGTTCACTCCTCAAGCCACAAGTCGAATACTCCAACTACCACAAAGTCCCATGTAGAAGTATCCCAAAGGACATCCACGTAAAATTGGCTTCAACAAAACTGACAGTGTGTTAATCAGACGCTTGGTCTGTAAGTTATTATCCTTTTCGTCCCATGGTCCTGGTTGGATTCGTGTTCAATCCAACCCAGTTGTAACCCAACATTATTGAAAACCAATGTTGGGTATGCTAAAAGGACTGCTTCGATCCACGGTTTTTGGTGCCACAGATGATTAGTAATTCCGACACCGTATGAGGGAGGTATGCCGAATACAAGATGCCTCACTATTAATAATAATATTATTTGATGTTTCGTGAACCAGAGCCATAAAAAAGAATTTAATATTCAACATGAGACTTAAATTTAACATTTTATTGACAGGATCACATCGCCAAAGATGGTAATTCAATCGGACATCACACATAGGTGTAATGGAGGGTCAATGATTACATAATAATAATATATTATAATTATTTGATAATTTTGGATACCTAATCAATAAACATGAAAAAGACATCCAATAATAGACTCATAATTTTGGACTCAAAGTCAAGGTTGTACTACCACTGACGGTTCTTGAAACTGAGGTCGCATGAATAAGTTACGAATGATTTTTGGTTTTACAACAACAAATAATAATAACGTTATTTATATTATTATTCTCTTATTCTTTTTTTCTTTATAACCCATCCCAATTTAGATCCACACAAAATGGTAGCACCTCCCCCTTATTCCAATGATTTCCTTTTTTATTAATACAGTTTTTTAATTCATTTCTTTTCAATTATTCCCCTCTACAATTAATTCTTCTTTTCCCCACAATTGTCAAGGACTCTTCCAGAAAGCAATCAAGCCCACGACATCTCCTGCAACTCTGACCACATGCTTCCTCAACACATCTAGAACTGATGTCGCACCACGTATATCACCTGGAGGAACACCCCAAAGACACGTTGGAATTGAACCTCCACAATGTGCCTTCCACAACCCACTGCATCATCATTTTAAACCTGAAAAATAAAATTATCTCATATTCGCGATCCTCGGGTCGAGGTCTCTACGTCCATATGTCGCGGTCGACAAAATATTGTGTTTTCAGCAACAATGAATATTTTTCCACGTCCTTCCGCGTGTCATTGAGTCTTATTTTTAATATTGAAAAATTAAACAATCACATATTTGTGATCCTTGAGTCAAGGGAATCACATAAATATATCACGCTCAGCAAAACTCGGTGTTTTTATCACTAATAAATATTAGGAGTTGAAGAACGAATGAAGAACGCGTGAAAAATAAAAAGAAGAAGGAGAATGGTTTATGTGTGGGATGATGGCCATGTTCATTTAGTCATCATCATCATGAATTTAGGATAAACGAATCAATAAAACAAATTCGAACAAATATAAAAACACCTCCCTCGATTGTCAGTTGGAGGTAACAGTAGGAAGAAGATGAAGTTGGTGAGATGGTGACATCAACATTCGTTAATCCCGCAAGATGATTCCAATATGTGCTCAACTATCTTCCTTGTTCTCTGATTCCAGAAGTTTATATTAATTGGAGAGTGTTCATCATTGTATAATATTATCCTCCAAAAGATCTTTCCAATTCTTCATTTTCCAACACTTTCCACAAACTCAAGAAAAAGAGGAGCCAACTTATTAACTTAATTTAATTAATTTATCAATTTATGTTGGATAATTAAGTAAATTGAGGTTGGAACATTAACTATGTGAATACCCTGGGTTTCCCACAAATTAATTGGGAGTGAGGGTGGTACCCACCACCAAGAATTCAAAATGGTAGTTTCAAATAAAATAAATAAAAAGTTATTTTTTTTATTTTTTTTCTTCTCCCACGAAAATACAAAAAACTAACTTCCACCCTGGACCCACTGTAGTCAAGGAGAAGGTCTCCTTAAGTGAATATCGGTGCTACTATTTCAACGATGTCCTCATATTTCAATTCCGAGTACCAGTTTAAAAGTTACAAATCGCTGCTCACACATTTACTAAATGTACATGAAAAAATGTTCGAAAAATTTTTAATAGTCACCCTCGACCCACACTGGTAGAGGTTAGGCTCTTCCCAAGTGAAACATGCCCCATCAAACCCAATGGTACTCTTGAATTTTCAATCCGAGTTACCATTTAAAAGTTATGGATTTATAATAAAATAAATGTCACTTAATTATTTTATTTACGGCTGAAAACTAACTTTCACTGGTTGCCCGCACCGGCCAAAGTTTGTATCTTCTTAAATAAATCACACCATTTCATGTTCAGTAGTGGTCCGAGATTTTCAATCCAAGCCACCATTTTTTAGTTATATGCATTTGAAAAATAAAATAATTTATTTAATTATTTCATTTACGGTTATGCTATTTTTGGGTTTTCTCACAGGAGGCCCGCGCCGACTAAATTTAAGTCGCGATTAAGGTAAAAATTAAATCTTGAATGCAACAATGCCCTTGGATTTCAGATCCGAGTTTCCGTTTATGATTTAATCAACTTTTTTAGAAAAATTGTTTACGCGTGCTAATTAAAACTCAACCAAACTTCGACGGATCATTCAGGGAACTCCGGGCCTCAGAATCGTGTGACATCATATTTAGCAGTCTCGAAATAATTCCATATAATTCAAATATAATTCATAATTTCCAGGACATTACATTATCCCCACACTAGGTCTTTATTTCCTAGGAGGCCACAACAAAGGAAAAATAACCAAAAGTGGGTGATGAGCATTAATCTGAACCTCCCACTCCCATGTTCTCTCCTGGAGGTTCATGTGCTACCAACAGACAAGCACCAAAGGTATCTATCAACCATGAAGGAATCTATCCTATCGTTCCCCAATATCTACTAGATCCTCCATAAACGATGCCCCATCTTCTATGTCCATCTCGACGTGGTCGATGATGTGATATGTGTCATGCACATATCCCCTCAGCTAGGATATGTGGAAGACATCACACACCATCTCTAACTTTGGTGCAATAGCCTAGTGGTATGCCACATCTCCTACCATCTGAAGGATCAGAAAAGTACAGATATACCTTGATGACAACTTTCCCCCTTGGCCAAATCTCCGCCAACGTCATCGAGGTGAGACCCATAGGAAGACATGATCTCCCTACTTTTATCGGCATAAGACTTCTTCCAGCTCCGAGCAGTTTTCACATGCTAACATGTGAGGCATTATGATACAAAATCTGCCACTGCTTTATTTATACCTGGCCACCAGTATTAACATTGAAGTTCCTGGTACATATTCACCACACCAGGATGTACTGCCAGAGGGGATATATAGAACTCCCTCAACACATCCTTCTGTAGCACTGTTGGTACCATGGTACATCCTCTAAAGAGGACGGAATTCTCCACACCTTCAGAAAATCCATCTGGTCCCTAACATGTGGATATCTGAGCACGTCGATCCTCGATGTCAGAATCCCCACGTTGTGCCTCCCTAACTCTTTGAAGAAGTGGGGGAGTGACTGTAAGAGACTGAAGAGAAGATGCTCCATCTCGATCCACAAACGATATCGACAAATTAGTTAGCTTCTATGTCGCCTCACTCAGCAGTTATAGGCCATACTTCCATCTGAGCGCATCTGCTACCACTTTACCCTTCCCACGAGTATAGATTATCTCAATGTCATAGTTCTAGAGGAACTCTAGCCACTCCGTTGGGAACTAAAAAATCAAAACTCTTACTGCCACGAGTGTAAGGATGGCTGACTCAAAAGTGATCGGTTGCACCATCCTATGCATGATTTTATCCTATGATGCATGGGTTTCCTTTTTCGCTGACTAAGGAAAGCCTTATCCCAATGTTGTAGATAAAACACAACCTTGTTTCCTAATACACTCAATATGAGTTTGAATTGTGGATGTCAATTCACACCCAAACTAATTTCGTAAGGCCTCAACGCTGCCACCAAGAGGTTCCATATGAATCTCTCACCTCAATGGTCAGATCACACCATCAGTGTAAGTTTGATTATTGAATATTTTTCTAATGGTATTTCCATATGTGAGGGTCAAGTCAATAGTTTAACCTGAAACTATTGGTCTTTGGCAAGATTCTAGGAAGGAAGGAATGATTGGTACCTATGTCTATTGATATGTAATATAGTAGTAGACAATGACCGAATCTCGAATCATTCATAGGGACCTTGGGTTGCACTCTTTGACCACATGTAGCTACTATCTCCCCCTGTCCTCCAGCTCCCAAAGCCCGACAGGGAATTCAATGGGCGGTGGTTGTAACATGTCGAAATGTACACCACCACATGCTGCTCCCCTAGCTCTAAATCCATGTCTGCAGCCCTGCAGAATCATCTCTCCCTAACACTTCTTCTTCCCGAAACATTTTTACACACCCAAGTCTCTAAGATTGGTTCTAGTTAACTATTTTCCCACTAATAACATTCACTGGTTGTAACCTCTTAGCCAAAGAAACCACAAATGTTCTCTCTAGAACCCTGACATATGTAGGAATTCATTGAGTAATAGTGATAGATCGGATGTTCCTAAAGACACCTCGCTCAGAGGTATGATCTCTGAAGTACTGATTATATCATATTAATCCTATATCCGGAATGATCAGTATGCCTCGATGAATACCCAGCTACCAACATGTCATCCTACCAAAGCTATAAAAGCTCTTGAGAACTCTGAGCCACCTCCACAAGCCAAAGTTCAGCCGCCTGTGAGTCGGGCTCATCTCGGAACCTGAGGGGTATCTGATTCTGAATCACACATAAGGCACTAAACATGTATGTTTCATTTACCGATACCACTGATTGTAACAGTTGACCACTGTGTAGAGATATAGATGACACACTACCTAAAGGAACTATCACGGGTAATGGTCCATGTAATGAAGCCTCATATCTATGCGGACCATCCTCATGGTCACTTACTAAAAAAGACTAGCAGCTAAGATCACCATCTGCTTTACTAGTGTCTCAACTAGGCGGAAAACTTTAGTAACAGCTTCCAGCCAGCCCTTAACTGTATGGGAATCTGTCACACCTCGAAACCTTAGAGGCCTATGCTCCTAAAACTCATTCAACATTCTTATTCGGCATGCACCTTCTACTTCTAGAGCTGGTGGCATCGGGGGACCAACATGTAAAGGTACCGCTGGTTCCTCTGCCGGTGTCTCTACTGAAAGAGGGCCCTACACCGAGGCCCCGTTGCTCAGTTGGCTTCCATCACGTACTGTACCTGGAACCCTAGATGGCTGTCTATATCGAGGCATTTTGAAAAGAAACAGGTGTGCCATGGTCAATAAGTTATACCTGGTGAGATGACTCAAAAACATCACAATGAAAACTTTTCTAAGTACACATGAAATCAGGGTGTTCGAACACTAAGTCAGAAATTAGATATCAAGGTCCTGGTTTATTGATATATCGGTCGTCGCAGCAACATTAGATTCCCTAAACTGACAACCATACTCACTACACATAACACTATTGATGTTAAAAATATTAGAGTCTAATTTTCAATGGTTGAACCGACTCCTCTTATACCAATTTTTCACGACCCATCCCCCAGGGCCCGTGCCGTGACTACCCAAAGCCCTCCTTCCATAGGTCAGGGGCAAGAGAATAGCACTGAAAGGCATACCCCTAAAACCGAGAAGGAATTGCCTTTATATCGTATAAACACACTCAAAAAAGCACACAATAGAAACAATCACAAGTAAACTGTATTAGAAAAAGACTGCTGAAAGTAACAGTGTCTGAAATACAAGCCAAATAGTAAAAGTACAAGTATGACTGGAAATAAAATACAACTAAAGAAAGTGAAAGAAAGCTACTGTGTTGTCCTCCGAGGATCCTACCTAAAGGGTATGTACATATCGCCTCCTGAGCATACCACTTTCACCCGTCTCCTCTATGTACCGACACATCATATGGTCCATCTCTGGTCACTATCTAGTTATGGTACCCTCAACCCCGATCAACGTTTTCCAACATCTTCACCAAACACAACAAGTTGCAGGTGAAGCTCATGCAGGGGTGAGTATAACGATACTCAGTAGGGACCCTGAGAACCTCAGGGTCTCACAAAATTCACAAATGATAAAATGAAAATAATGTAAACTAGTGACAACCCAACTTAGGTATATGTCCATACATATACCCATGTTATCAAATATTACCCATCTCATTCATTAGGACAGACAAGGCCCAACTCCTTTGACGAAGTAAAACTATTCCACAAAGGAAATGTTTCCATGAAGGTATGTACCACACAGGTACAACACCAAGAAGAATACTGCATGGTTAACACCACGATGGTAAGTACCACACATGTTTTCCACACAGAAGAATACCACAAAGGTAACACCATGAAGGTAAGTACCACCGAGGTATGCCACACAGAAGAACACCAAAAAGGTAAATACTTGTATCACAACAATTATAAATTAGGTAAATATTAGAGATGATTAGATGTAAATATTTAATCATCTTACTCTGTTAATAGGCATACAAATATGGGATCCAAAATCATCAGACCCACACAAGATCCTAGTACTTCCTTAGATCCACACAAGATCCAAGTACAAGAGACCCATAAAGGACCCTAGTACATCATCTGACCCAAACAGGATCCTAGTACAGCAGACCAACACAAGATCCTAGTACATCATCAAACCCACACAAGATCCTATTACAACATACCCACACATGATCCTATTACATCATCAGACCCACACAGGATCCTAGTACATTATACCCACACATTATCCTAGTGTATTCTCACATTGAGTCCTAGAGTGGATCCATGTTGGATCCTCGAGCACAGACCCACAAAGGATCCCTTTCTCATGTTACATCCAACTACAAGGTTCCTTCACTAAGCTCGCTTGATTTCCGGGAGGGCCCGCTCCTCAAGAAAATAGTTGAATACTGCAAATACCATGATGACCCACAATTATGTATCCCAAAGTACCACCACATAAAAGGGGTCTCAACTCCATAGATGGTGAGTTAATTAGATTCTCGATCTGTAAGTTATTATCCTTTTAACCCCAAGGGCCCGGTTGGATTCATGTTCAATCCAACCCAGCCATACCACAACTATATCATAAACAAATGTGGGGAACAAGAAAAGAACCGTATCGATCCATGGTTTTCAGTGCCACAAACGGTTCATCATTTTTACTCCATATTGAGGTAGATATGTCAAATATAAGATCCCGCAATAATTATAATATTATTATTGGGTGTTTTGTGAATCCGTTCCACAGACGAGAATTTAATATTCAACATTATACTTAAATCGACTGTTTTAATAATAGGATCATATCTCCACAAATGGAAAGTCAATCTGACATCACATGCATGAGTTATTGAGGGTCGAAGATTTTTATAATAATAATATATTAATATTATTTGAGAGTTTTAGTTACCCAATACAAAAACCAGAAAAAATACATCCAATATTAGACTAATAATTTCTGCCGCAATGTCAGGGTCGTACTTCCGCTGACGGTTGTTGAAACCGAGGTCGCACAGATATATTGCGGTCGAATTATGGTTTTACAAAAAAAAATAACATTATTTATAATGTTCTTTTTTTATTATTTTATTCCTTATAACCCATCTCAATTGAGATTCACTCAAAGGGTGGAGACTCCCCCTTATTCTAATGATTTCCATTTTAATTTCATTAGATTTTTAATTCATATCGTTTCAACTATTCCTTTCTGAAATTTACTCTTCCGTCCCCACAATTGTCACGTACTCTTCAAGCAAGAAATCAATCCCACAAATTCTCTAGAAACTCTAACCATAGGCTTCTTTGAAATGTCTACAACCATCATCGCACCTACTATCTTTCCCGGAGCTATTCCCTAAAGACATGCCAGAATTGCACCTCCACATTTCCCCTTATGTGGCCCACTATAGCTTCGTTCTAAACCTGAAAAATAAAATGATCGCATATTCACGATCCTCGGGTCAAGGGCTCCACGTCCATATGTCTAGTCAAAAAATTATTGTTTTTCCAGCTCCGATAAATTTTTTCCACCACATTCCGAGATCCATTGTGTCTTCGTTACAAGCCCAAAAAATTAAACGATTGCATATTTGAAATCCTTGGGTCGAGGGATTTGCATCCATATATCGCGCTCTTCAAAACTCAGTATTTTCCATGACAATAAATATTATAAATCGAAGAACACACGAAGAACGAGTGAAAAATAAAAAATTAGGATCATGTTTTATGTGTGGAATTATGGCCATGTTTATTCGGCCATCATAGTCATGATGTTAGGATATGAATAATAAGTAAAACAATTTCAAACATATATAAAAATCCCTACCTCGATATTCCATTGGATGTGGCGTGAGGAAGAAGGCGAAGTAGATGAGATGGTGATGTCGGCCTTCATTGCTCCCGCAAGATGTTTCTGATCCGGGTTCAAGAGTCATCCTTATTCTCTGATTACGGAAGATGAACTTCGTTGGAGAGTGTTCATCCTTGTAGAAGATGATCCTCCAAATGCTCTACCAAATTCTCCATTTGCCAACTCTTTCTCAAAACTCAATAAAAAGAGGATCCAACTTATTAAATTAATTTTATTAGTTTAAAAATTTATGTTTTCTCATTAAATATATTGAGGTTGGAACATTAACTAGTGGAATACCAAGGGTTTCCCCTAAATTAATTGAGATTTTGGGTGGTTCCCACCACCAATCATTCAAATTTTTGGTTTCAAAAAAAATAAATAAAAGGTAATTTTTTTTATATTTTTACCTTCTCCCATGAAAAAATGAAAGAATAACTTCCACCCTTGACCCACTATGGTCAAGGTGAAGGTCTAAATAAGAGAATATCGGCGCTGTGAGTTCAACAGTGTCCTCAGATTTCAATTTCGAGTACCGGTTCAAAATTTACAAAACGCCGCTCACGCATTTACTGAACGTACCTGAAAAAAGTTCTAAAATTATTATATGTCACCCTCGACCCGTGCCGGTGGAGGGTAAGCTCTTCCCAAGTGATACACACGCCATGGAACCCAATGGTACTCTCGAATTTCAAATCTGAGTTACCATTTAAATGTTATGAATTTTATAATAAGATAACTGTCACTTAATTATTTTATTTATGGCCGAAAAATAACTTTCAAAAGTGTCCAGCACCGGCTAAATTTATTATATGCTTTAAAAAATCATTCCCTCACAAATTCTTGGGTGGTCTCGGATTTTCAATCTGAGATACCGTTTGTGAGTTATAAGCATTTTAAAAATAAAATATTTTATTTAATTATTTTATTTACGATTATTCTATTATTGGGTTTTCTTACAAGAGGCTCGCACCGACTAAACATAAGCTGCACCTAGGGTAAACACGCCATCATGAACACAACTTTGCTCTCAGATTTCTGATTCAAGTTACCATTTAAGAGTTATACCACTTTTTTAGGAAAACTGGTTACGTACACTAATTAAAACTCAACCAAACTTCGAGAAATCATTCCGGGAACTCCGGGCCTCAGAATCGCGCACCGTCAGATTTCGATGTCTCTAAATAATTCCATTTATTTATAAAAAATTATAAATAATTTTCGAGACATTAAAAACCACCCAAATAATTTTAGGAAATAATATTCTAGAAATATCTAGGACTTAATTATTTGAAGTAGGGGAGAATGTAACACCCCATGCTTCCATGGCACGTTTCCCTTTGACAAATGCAATAGCTTGCGTTTTATGCAACTTTGAGTTTTAACACACCATGAAAAATCAAACTATTCATTATTAATAGTAATATCCAAATTTGAAATTTCATAAATTTTATTTTTTAAAATGGACTAAATTTTTAGATTTGGAATTTCAAAATTATCTTAGGGTGAATTTTTGGTATTTTTCTGAAGACATTCAATTTTTGATGAATAGTGAAAAAACATTGTGTTATTATTTTAAACAATATTTTTATTTGAATAATGTCTTATTTTATTTAAATATTTATTAGGTAAAAATACATCTATAATAACAATATATGTTCAATGTAATTCATTCGAGTAATTTTATAATAATATTTCATATATTAAATTTTATTGAACATCATACCATCTTTTAACCACCTTCTAGATGCATTTGAAAATTTTCATGTAACATATTTTTACATATTCTGGGAGTTGAATTTCAAAAATATAAGAGATATGGTTGACATCAATAAGTAAAATGTGGTTAAATAAGAAGAAAATTATTTTTGGTGAATAATAACTTTTTCGTTTTATTTACCACTATTAAAAGTAAATAGGGTAATTAAAGGTGACAATGATATTATAATTACCCTAATACATGTACTAATTTTATTAGATAACTTTCGATCAACAAAAATCAATTGTAGGAATAAAATATGATCCTTTCGGTCCACTTTGATTAGATTAGGAAATTTATTATTATTTTAATTCAAGAAGAGTGAAAAGTTTTAAATTCAAAGTTTAATATCTTAACCATTTTTTATATAGGGTTATACATAAGATAAATTTGTATATAAATATTCATTAGAAAGATTAAAATAATTTCCACATGATTTTATTTTATTTATAAATTTTCAAAATTATATAGTAAAATTTATTTATGATACAATGATGATGCAACAATTACCTTATTAATGAATGATTAAAATAATTGATATTATAAATATCCAAGTAAATGTAAAATGAGACTTCTGATGAATCAAAAAAATTATAGATTAATGTGACATGTTAGGGTTTGTTAAATAATATTTTTTGAATTAATAAAATTTTTATGACTTTCACAAAAACTAAATTCCATAGAGTGTCAAAATTGACATAAATGAGTTTTTAAAACAAATACTATATTATTAATTGATATATTATTCCTAATGATCTAAGGATCCAAAATGGACTTAGATAAGGTTAGATATATCAGTAACGAACCTCTTGAGGGGTTTTTGGATTTTTATAGTTATTTTATTAACCATTTATTATAATAATACAATAATAAATGTTAAAAGTTAAACTATTTAACTAAGAGTTAAATCTATAAGATAAGGTTAACATAGTGACCTAAACCTTTCTAAAACCAATTTTTTGAGGGTTTTTCGAACCATACCCACATTAGCCTTTAAATTAATTATATTTGAGACATTATAAACCTAATTTCATTGTATAATAAAATAATATTTTAATCGTTTCCAAAAGTGACCTTCATCTCTCTTATAAAAGGGTATTTCTCTGTCTCTTAAAATCACACCTCCATAGCCATTGGAATATGCCAAACCCTTCTCAAATATCCACCAAAATTCCTTATATAAGACCTATTGGCCTTAATTTGATCAAAAATCCAACCTATGGAGCCCTTATGATCCACTCAAAAGGAAACACTTGAATAATAGTTAATAATTACACCACCTCTTTCCAAGTTTTTTTCTTCTTCCACTTCCTCTTTCTTTTTTGTTTCCGTAAAAAAATTAATAAATCCAGAAACTTATACGTACTTTTATGTTATTATAAATATTGTACAATCATATTCATTATTCTATCCATCCAATTAATGACAAGTTACCATACGTGTGTACGTACGACTTACCATCTCCACGTCGTGATTAAGTTGGTTACTCAATCACATCATTATTTGGATTAGTATAATAATTAGTATAAATGAAGTAAATAATAAATATAAAAAGTTAATTATTATTTATATATGATATACCATGAAATTATATAGTTTTTCACCATAAATAGAATGATATTTTCACTCGTGTGTACGTACAGATTACCGTCTCCACGAACGCCATAAGATTCATACCCCATCGTTACCATTACAGAATAATTTTCATTTTATGATTAAAAATTATGTATAATAATATAATATCAATATGGATATGAATAAAATACATGATATCCATAACATTCAATGCTCACATAATCTTTCATATAATGTAAAATGAATCATTTAACAGCCAAAACAATGATACTACTGAAATATTATGAACCAAGAAATATTAGAAGATCATATATGATATCATATTTTTGTATCATTTTCTTTTATAATTTAATAAAAAGTATTTATCTATTATAGAGGAGGTTAAGATAGCCTCGACCAAGTAAAAGTGCAATATAGAGGTTAATTATACGATCTCTTCATTATCCAAGGTTGTTTGTACATGTGTATCTTCATGGGCGTCTTTATCATCCACATCCATGTATCTTAAAAATGAATTTAAATACATTTTTAATATTTCATATACTATGGGTTAAATTAATTTATACCTTTTTTTGAATTTTTATATAATTTTTATAAAGGAATATTTATGTCATTTTCCAAACAATGACATTTACGACCTTTTGGTCAAAATTACGGAATGAATGTTTTTTAACTTATTAAGAAAGTGAAGCTATTTTATAGAGTTATAACACCTTCAAAGATTCCATTACAAAATTATAAGAATATTTTCAAAATAAATGATTTCTTTTATAATTTTTTTACTTTTATATGAATTCAAAAAATAGAAAGAGATATTTCTCTCAAATAGTTTTATTTTCATCCATGTCAACATAATTTGAGGGATTTTACACTTCTTTGAAGTTGATTTATTATGATAATATATTCCATATTTTATTGATGTTTTTGGGATATGATTTACTATCGATGTGTTATTTTTATATCATTCATGGGTTATGGATAATTATTAAAAAAAATTATGATATTTTTAATATGAATTTTTATTTTATGTTTCAACCATTTCATATGAGGAAGGCATTGGACATAGTAAGAGATGGGTGGAGCCTAATATAACTTCTTAATGCATCAGTAGGTCTAATGAGACAAACTAATGTCTTGGAAAAAGGCCTTTAAAAATCTTATTTGTATTATTGGCATGATGCATTGACTATGTGGTTATGATGTTTGACATTACACATTCCATCATTATGAAATTGGCTATTGATATTACATGTGATTATTCAACACGTAGAATATCAACTTGAATAAGTAAATAGAATTATTTGATTTATCATATCCATATTATTATAAAGTTTATGTTTAAAAGTCTTGTGTTTTAGTATTATACATTTATATAAATGTTTGTGCTTATTTATGAATGTTTATAATATATTGTTATCCTTACTTAACACCTTATCTCACCCCTTTCTATGTTTTATCTTTCCCAGGATGTGAGGAAGTATGTTATGACTGACTTACATGAATATTCTAAGGGAGATTGCTGTATTAAAAGGAGACACAATATTATTGTTTTTCATTTTATAACGTATTGTAAAACTTATGTTTGTATCTATTACATCCAAGTCTAGTAAAATGATTGTTATTTCGAGATTTTTTCCCTTGTGATCATGCCAATGTTATATAATAATTCTCCGACTCTGGGTAACTAGGGTCGGGGAATTACATATATGGTGTATATACATCCTATTGACATATTATATCTTTAATCTATTTATTCTATTGATATAATAAGTTTTAATTAATATTATTCTTTATTCTATTTTAATCATTTATTTTCTCAAGTGGTAATGGTATCTTATACGAAAACATCATTTTAAATAATTTCAATATATCTTCTTCTAATGTCCATGTTTTGAAAATGGTAAGGATTTATTTATAATCACATGTATTATTTCAAATTTTATTTCTAAATTTTCATTTAAATGTATCAAATTGGTATTGGGACACTTTGATTCAAAAGTATCTTTATTAAATATTTTAATTGATTTTGCGAATGGATTTAATATTAGAGTATCTTGAATAGATTTATTATTATTGATGAGCAGAATGTTGATAATTTCAATCTTTTATATGTTATGATTATGCAATAGTACATTGAAATTTGGAAGGTTGTTACATGATTAACCAAATATGAGTGGTTTTATGATAAACCTAGGGTTGGTGTGCCTAAGATAGCTCTCAAATGAATTGGGTAACGTGATAGAGGTAAAGGTTAATGTTTATCCTATGAGATTTATATAATATATTGTGATGGGTATTCCAAATGTAACTGTGAAGGTTACTCACTATGTAGATGTGAAATATACAATTTCAGTATGAAATGGATTCCACACGTTACCTTTATTTTTAATGACATCTATGAGTTATTCTTAAATTTTATGATTTCATGAGGCATATTAAAGAGATTGTGTTTTATGAGTGAAAAGTATGATTTTCGTGATTTTTATGTATTCATGGACTAATGATTTATTTTGTTATTTTATAACCCTTACTGATATTTTTATGCTAATCTCATCTTTTGGAAAGAAAATTCACTGGGTATAAGGAAGGGTAAGAGGAAAGATGAATTCAAGAATATTTTTATCAAGGAATTTTTTTAAGGCGTTTTATTGCCATGAAAAAATTGATAGAATAGAAGTGACTAATTTGTTTTATTTCAGATGTAATTTGTTAGTGATGGCCTAATTCTAAAAAACTAAAAACCGGAAAAGATCATCAATGGAAATTAAAGTGGTATTATCTACTTAACTCATGATTATTGAATGTTTATTACTGGGGCCTTATATTACTACCTATATGAAGTGATGCGAGTTTCTTTATCAATTATGGTTTATTAAAATGGTAAAAATGAGATATTTACTGAAAATATTTTATATTTATAATTTAAAATTTATTATAAAAATTTAAATTATCATTTACCATGAATTATTTCCATCCCTATAATTTTTGAAACATTACTTATGTAAATGTACATATTATCGTCTCCACAAAGTGATGCAATTAATTTTCCATTACCATATTATATGAATATCTAAAAATATTTATAAAATGATTATATAAGATAATTATATCATTTTTATCATTATTTATATGAAGGATCCATGATCAATGTGAGAGAAATACAACTTCCTAACTAAAAAATATATGAAAAATGATGTGATTAATATCTAAAATGATTGTTTTATTAAAGAATTATCAATAAACGAATATTGAATTAATAAAATTTGATAATATAATATTTAATATATTATTATATTATTATATTATATAATTATATAATATATAAATTAATTATACTCGAGGTCAGATTACTTACAAATCATGTCATATATAAGGTATGGTTTTAATATCAATTTCTCTTCATTGAGACATGTTATTATGTTGTACATTGATATCTTTTTATATTTTTATATAAGGACAAATAATTTCTTTTTTAGTAATATATATTTTTTATTTTAGTCATTCATGTAACCATAGAATTTATATGGTTTCAAAAAAATTTATTTTAAAATTACTACCGTTGTAAGGGTTCTTCGTCTCGATTCATTTTTGTTGATACATATTTTTTTAATCACCTGTTTTTTGTTTGGAATTAATATATGATGATCCTTTTACATGTAATAACATTTTTAATTCTGAATTCTAGTTTTTTAAATTTAAAATTCAAATTATTTCATCCCATAGAATTTGATTTCAATTTTAACAAACTGGTATGGGTATACCATCTCAAATTGTCTTCTTTAAGACTTATGTTATGATTATGTTCTGATATTATTTTTTGTGGTGTATGTACTTCCCATATTATATTTCTTATCATGAATAATATCATGTACATAGTTTCATGTTTTTAATTTTATTTTATTCCTTTTGGGGTAATCATTAAACTAAATTTGTCTAATTAGTAAGGGGTTTATCTTACAATATCATTTTTCTCTAGAATTGATTATGCTTTATTTCCAATGTTGATTTTATCTGTAATCTCTCATACAAATATTATGAAATATATTAAAATAATATATTTATCTATATTATGTTTTATCCTTTTATTTTACTCTCTGTGCAATATATTTTTTGAAAACAAAAGTTTTACGGAAAAATACCATGTTTTTCTCTTTAGTTAGGAATATTTTATTCCATTCCATATTTTCATTTATATTTATTTATTATTGTTTTTAATATTCTAAAATTATTTAATCTTGTTTTGTTCACCCAATAATTAATTTTTAATGAATAATTAAGGAAACATATTTTTGTTTTTCAGTGAAGTACTTTTGTGTTTTTACAGAAATTTTGAAATGAATATATTTTTATATACACTACATGAATGATTTTTTCTTCTTCCATGTATTCTATTTACCATCGATAATCCTTAATAAGTACACAAGGTTTTTAAGGAAATTTTTTTCCATAATATTTTTAAATATCATTATTTTAAATATAATATATTTTTAAAGGAAAAGAAAGTGTTTCTAAAAAATGTTTTGCTAACTTTTTAAAGGTACTTAAAACTATAATAATATTCGTTCTTATTTGATATTAATTAATATAGATATTATCCAATTATACCATTGTTATTATTTTTCTATATGGTTTATGATTATGATGATGAAATATTGATGAACCTTATTTTCCTTTCAATTGGTTAACATTTGTGTTAATGGCCAATTTTCTCATTGTATTGTGGTTTAAATGTTACTTTTATAAGATTATGTGAAGGTTAAATGTAGTATAAACCAAGGATGGGTGGTTATGTATTAAACCATGTCTGGGTAGTTATGTTACCAAAAAAATTTCATTGGGGTAATTACAACCCTACAATGAAAGATTATTAATGAATGATTTGAGAAAATCCTAATAGATGACATAGTTAAATGGATGGAATTTAACTCTAAGTGAATATCGGAAGTGAATTGGTAAACATTCCCATTATGAGATAATGTTAAAAATTTGAAAATGTGGATATAACTAGGATTTGGGGTGGGATTTTCTATGAATAATTGAATTATGGAAACATGTATCTTATTCATAATTTAATTTATCTTAGCTCATGGGTTATTATTTAGGATCCCAAAATATTATAAATTATTTATTTTAATTGAAAAAAAATTAATCCAGGATTCATGGTCCAATAAAATTAAAATATTGGGTATGATTATTGTAAGTTTTCATCAGGTTATCATGATATTATTCATTTCTTATGATCACATATGTTCATTTATTAAAATCTATTATGTTTACCCTTACTCGGAATATGAGAGCTACCTTTATTGTAGAGACCCTAAGCTTGACATACATGGACATTACACTACTTTTGCGGAATACATAGTACAAAACAAAAATAGACACACAATGACGGTAATAGTTTAGTGTCTTTGGGATCTCAGAATAAAATCTTATAATCGCGGTGAAAGATCTTCAACATCTCCCAATAAAGATCTTCCCCCTTTTTTTCTTACCTAAAACCATTCTTTATATCCTAGGGAAAAGAAAACATAAAAGGGGTGAGCTCAAATGCCCAGTAAGGGTAAACATAGTGAACATAAAACAATCCATAAACATTTGAATGCAAAAACATGAACATAAAATCTAAACATCAAAATATTTAGCAAAGACATGAATCTTGGAAGTACATAATGCATATATCCTAAGGGAACATCAATCATGATAAAATAGCAGGGGAATAAAACATTTAATCATGGAAACCATTAAGCACATGTTATGATTTACATAGTAGCCAAGACATTGCTTCCAAAACCATCTTAGTGGACAAAGTCCCTTTCTGAATTGAGTTCACTCCTCGTTTCAGTCAAGTAACACTAAACTGGATTAACTTACCGTTCCAGATATGTCTATCTCATGAGATATAAATTTTTACCCAATTTATTGGAGGGAGATATAGGTCCCAACCATCTCATATTGAAATCATTATTTCGTGTGCCATAATATAAACATAAATCATTCAACATAACCCAAGAATAAAATGGGTTTCATAAACATCATTCCATCATAAAGTAATCCACACAAAAAAATTGGATTTCATTTCATCATAAGAAAAGTGAAACCATGTAAATCATAGATATATGATAATTGAAACATACACATGTGAAATAATGTCATCTTAGATGAAAATTATTTTGATAAAACACTTGAAATGAATTCTTGATGAAAATATCTTTTTTTCTTCAAAATCATTTTCTTTTCACAAAATGTCATGCAATTTTAAAAGAAAATGATTTTGTTGAAAATAGTCATGAAATATTTTAGAGAAAGCTTCATGAAAATAAGTCATTATAAAATCGTAAAAATCCTTTCATGCCATATATGTTAAAAAAACATTCTTCTCGTACTTTTGTAGGAAAAGTCAAAAAGTACCTTGTAGGGTAAATAAAAGAAAGATTCCTTCCATACCATGGGGTAAAATTCAAATGGGTAAAAGGAATTTAAACATAAATGAAATGAATTTTATAAAACATGGACATGGACGATTACAATAACCCCAGTAAATACTTACGAATAAACAATCTCGGATAAAAATGAGATTTGCAAAATTATCCCTTACCATAGGTCCGATATGCTTCGTATGTTTCTGAACCTCCTATATAATGATTTAAATAATTTCATTGACTTATTACATAATCATATTCATATTTATGATATCATATATGTTTCACTTATGACTTTATATTACCCGTTCTTTTGTAAGTTCCATGTTAAAGCAGCGTTTTGGGTTAAATCGTTTTATTTGTCGTACGTGTTTGGACTTTTTGTTCTTGATATTATTACTTATATCCTGATTTAAATAATTCCAGAATGTAAAAAATGATTTATATATAATATATATTCATCATATACATATATATATATATATATTATAGATCGATAAAAGGAATGAAAAATACCGTTCATGGAGACGGTAGGCTGTACGTACGCATGAACGCTGTTTTCATTTCCTTATTGAATTGAATGAAACAAAATAGATGACACGCATATATATATATACATAAATCCAGTAGCATTATTATGTCATATATTTCATTATTATTCATTATATATACTTAATAATCATTCTTGAATGGTTAGTCTTGGAAAATGAATCTCATCGCATTCGTGGAGACGGTAGTCCGTACGTACGCACGAGCGATGATATCATTCCAATGATCGTGGAATTGTATTAAAGTATATTTATAATATTACATAATCAATATCACTTTACAATAATCATAAATATTCATTACTTTCACCATTATACCCATCCAAGTAAGGTGGTGGTGGAAAATAGATTACCCCACGGCGTGGAGACGGTATTCTGTACGTACGCACGCGCGATGATTTTGTTTTCCGTAGGATGGATAGATGGTGAAATATGGTTGTTTCATACTTATAATAAAATATCAGTATATGAGTGATACTGATGTTATTACTTCATAATGAAAAAACTAAATAAGAAGAAGTGGAAGAAGAAATAAAGTTGAAAGAATCGGTAACGGACATTACATCTTCTTTGAAGCGCCTCTTTGAGACCTCCTATAAGGGCAGTAAAATTGGCCTTTAAAGAAGACCAGGACCTCTAGGATGTTTCTAGGGAAGTGGAGAAGATAAATTTTCAGGGGTTGAACGAGATTTAAGGCTCAAAGTGGTGTGAGGAAGAGAGGGAGGAGGTTCCCTTTTATAAGGGAGGAGAGGGGCACCTTTGGAATAACTAAAAATATTATTTTTTTTATAAAGTCATATTCTGTTTTTAATAGCTTAAAATTGAGTTATTTCGAAGCTAATGTGATGAGGGGTCAAAATCCTCTAATCCAGTAGAATTTAGACAAGTTTAGGTTTCTATTTTAACCTTATCATTTAGATTTAACTTTAAGTTAGATAATTTAACTTATATCGTGTCTTCTTGTTTTATTACACTATAAGGTTAATAAACTTACTATAACAATCCAAACGAACCCCAAGTTTTTTATTATTAATATATATAATGTTATCTAAGTCATTTTACCAAACCATTTATTTTAATTAATAAATTAACAATTAATAATATAATATTTGTTTTAAAAACAATTTAATGTCAATTTTGACACTATTTGGTAATTGATTTTTGTGAAAATTACAACATAATTATTAGTTCAAAAAAAGTTAACTAAATAAATACTAAATGTCATATTAACCTAGAAAATTAGTTTAATTCAAAAAAAGTCTCAAATTACATTTATTTGGGTATTTATAACATCAATTATGTCAATATTTCATTAATAAGATAATTACTCCATCATCTTTGTGTCATAAATGAATTAAATTATTTAATGTATAAAAATTATAAATAAAATACCATTATGTAGGGAATTTATTTAAATTTCTAATTAATATTATAGTATAATTTATCTTAAATATAACCCTATATTAAAAAAGATATACTTATTAAACTTTGATTCTAACTATTTTAACCCTTCTTTAAATAAATTAATATTAAATGTCCTTATCTAATCCATGTGGGCCAAAATGGTCATATTTTATTACTAAGGTTGTTTTTGGTCGAATTAAACTTATCCAATTGAATTATGACATGTTTTCGGATAATAATAATATCATTTTTACCCTTAATTATCCTATTTACTTTTAACCGTTGTAAATAAAAGTAAAAAGTTACTATTCACCAAAAAATATTTTTAATCTCATTGAACCACATTTTAGTACTTGATATTATCCGTGTCTCTTGGATTTTCGAAATTCCACTAACAGAAGTTGTAAAATTATGTTTTATGAAAAATTCAGTTTTTTAACTACCACTTAGTGGTTTCACTATTCATCAAAAAATGAAAGTTTCCAGAAAAATACCAAAAATTATGCCTAAGCTATATTTGATATTATGAATTAAAAAATTATGTCTATTTTACCAAATTAAAAACATATCAGTTGCATTAATTAATTTAAAAATTAACTCCCATCGTCAAAACAAATAGCGGGTTTTTAAGAGATAATAACTATCAAAATATTGACACTTGTTTATGTCAGGTTTAAATGTGAAATTATATCCAATGACCAACATTGTATTAAATGGTAAAACAATATTCTAAATATACTTTAAAACCACTCAAATTAATAATTTATCACTATTAATTATTTCGATTAAAAAAAGTTATTTTTAATTAAAATTTAGTAATTTTCACTATTAATTAGAATATGAAAGTTCTCTAAAAAGTACCTTAATTTCACCCTAATCTAATTTCGATATTCGGAATCCAAAAATGAAGTCCATTTTGAAAGATAAAATTTATAAAATATCAAAAAGTGGTTATTACTATTCATAACGACTAGTTTATAATAATATTATAATAATATCTCGTTAAGTGAAACTCGGTATTGCGTAGTGTACACACTATCAAGGAATGTATTTATTGTGTGTAATTCAAGCCAAGTTAGGGCTGCGTGTAGTGAAAGCTCTGTTTGGTGTTGCATATAACATAATCAAAACTTATTTCATTTATACATTAAACAGAATCTATACATAATGTTGCGTAGAATAGTTTCTACAAAACGAACTTGAAATTGTGTGTAACGCGAGCCAAGAATAGTGTTGCGTATACTGCATGAAAATACGATTTTGCGTATATCAGAAGATAATTTTGGTTTAGCGTACAACACAATACATTAAAAGGAATATTTTTCATAAAATCTCGAGGTGTTACATTCTACCCCCCCTTAAAATGAATTTCTCCCACGAAATTCATCAGTGTTATAAATGGTTTATTACACGAGAGTTTCTTTCATAGAAACCCACATCATAAAAAGGAATACTAAAACTTCATTTAATAATGGAATGTTAGAAACATAACAGATACCCAAATAATTCATCACTGGGTTTCCACATCGGAGAACATAGGTGATTATATGGATATGGAGGAGAAATCTAACCATCATGTTCTGATGGAGAGTGGTAGAGAACATGGCTATGAAAAATCCATCAATCATAAAGCCATAAATTTGTGATGATGTAAGGTACCATCTGATTCATCGGATATAAAAGCACCTGGACAACATTTTTGGTTTTCAATATCATTTCCCTAAAGTTGACAATTTTGAATTAGAAGAAATATTTGCTTGATTTTGGTACAATCTCACTATTGTTCATGCATTGAACAATTTCCACTTCATCTCTTAAAGAAATGAAGTTGAATTTGTTATTCGTGAAGTGTTAACAGATCATGTGATAGAATGATGGGTCATTCCATCTGTTCCAAACAAAAGGTTAGAAAAAGTTATCAAATATACATAAGTCCAGCTATGGTGAGGTTAATCATATATGATTCCAAAAATAAACTTATACTTCATATATCATACCACTTAATAAAATAAAACTAGTTTCTACTAACCAGGGACTTCTTGTAGGCCAGTGTTAGGCGATAAAGGCTAGTCTCACTTCAGTTGTGGGTTCGATTCCCACAGCCTTGTCCGACACGATGGGCTGTCGCCTGTCCTGCATGTTGTCCTTTTTCGAAAACGACATTACTATAAAATCCCATCAATACTATCAAACTATATTATATCCAACATAATCCATTCCAATCTTTAGGCTCGTATAAAATACTTTGGTCCAAACTCAGAGTATAACGAAAATGATTACTTGAAATGTCACTTAACAATCACGTCGATGCCATCATTTATGCCCCATATATCATAAGATATATCTTGTTGGTCAAATTACAAACATGTGAATACCTTAATCTTGTATTCTCTTGAAGAATGAATACCCTTGAACCTTAGTGAAAACATGAATGTTGTTAAATTTTAACACTTTCCACACACCAAAATCCCAAAAATTCTATATACTCAAACCATAATATCACTTTGTCGTTGTATCAGTCATGAGCTCATGATTACTATCATATTATTTTCTCCTTATCCCTTCATTATTCTCATTTCATCTTCTTTAGAAAAATATTTCAATCACCTTTTCATGGTTTCCAATACCATATAATTATTGAAAACCAATACATAGATATTCCAAAATTCAACAATACCATAAATGAGATTCCATGATACTATTTGGAAATCCCATTACATAAACACTTAATCATTACACAACATCATTTTCATACTCAACATCAAAAATAGTGATCGCATGAGACTTCCCTTTATCCTTTTCCTTAATAGGTTGCTCACGTTGATCATCATTAACCCGTGGATTAGAGCATTTATTAGCATAATGCCCCATTTCCTTGCACTTGAAGCATTGAAGTGTTGGTGGAGAGTTCTCTGTAGTCTTTTCTCTATTGACATCATTAGAAACCTTTTCCCATTACTTCGACAATCAACTACTCGATGACCTTCTTTTCCACACTTAAAACATTTTCTAGTACCTTTTAGGAAATCTCTACCATGCTACTTTCCACACTTTGAGCATAAAGAAACAGTCAACTTCATTTCACCATTGTTCTGAGATTTCTCCTTGAACTCCATCTTTCATTTCTTGTCAAAAACATGAGATGGATATGTTACAAGAACTTCTAGTTCTACCTTTATAGCACAAAGAACAATTTATTCATAGCTACTAAAGTCTCTTATAGCTAATGCCCTTCGAAGACTTGGTTTTAAGCCACTGAAAAATCGATCAACTTTACTTTCAAGTTGGATGATAAATCCAGATGCATACCTTGCAAGTCTTGTAAAATTCACTTCGAATATACCAACAGATTCATCATCCTTCTTCTTAAGCTCAAGAAACTCCTTTTCCATCTTTGTTCGAAGAATACGAGGGAAGTACTTACTGAAAAACAAGTTCTTGATCTCATCCCATTACATGGACACAATTTCATCTCTTTGCCTCATATTCTTGATAAGATTCCACCATTGATCAGCATCACCTTCCAAACTATATTATAATAAGATGACTTTATCATACTCAGAATATTGTAGAACTGAATATATCTTTTTTTGTAGTACTGATCCATTGTTCAGCCACTAAGGGATCAGAAGACCCGCTGAATGAAGGTGGACGCTGCCTCATAAAGGATTCAATGGAATGTTGCTCCTTTATCTGCTCATTTTGAAATCCAGAATGATTCATAGGTTGTGTAAGTTTAAAAATAAGATTGTGCACTCCATCTCCCATGACATTGGTTTGGTCAGGAGGACAATCATTGCATTGTCCATTACATTGATCAACACGGTTCCTTCGGGTTCATCCATCATCTAAAACCCAAAAATAATAGTGTGAGAGGAAACTACCATGCTAGGGGAAACAACATAATATAGTTGGAGTACCTTCAATATCTATCATCTTTGGTTTAATTCTAAGATCGTTAGCGTAATTCTAGGACTATAACCTACACGTATACTTAACCCTGGGGACATCCCTAGACATACCTTAGAAATATCTCTAGGGATCTCAATAATGTTTTCGCATCTTAGTTACCAAAAGTTAACT
The DNA here is from genome assembly GCA_963277665.1 of Viscum album. Lineage (NCBI taxonomy): Eukaryota > Viridiplantae > Streptophyta > Magnoliopsida > Santalales > Viscaceae > Viscum > Viscum album. Next base: position 1,660,637,386 of record OY728148.1, on the reverse strand, counting down.
AAACCTTTCCTATGATACCAACTGTAGAGACCCGAATCTTGATGTACATGGTCATTACATTAATTTTGCTGAATACTTAGTACATAAAAAAAACAGACACACAAGGATCGTAATAGTTTAGTGTCTTTGGAAACTCATAATAAAATCTTCTAATAGTGGTGAAAGATCTTCAACATCTCCCAATAATTATGTTCCCATTTTTTCTTACCTAAAAGGTTTTTTTATATCCAGGGGAAAAGAAAACATAAAAGGGGTGAGCTCAAATGCCCAGTAAGGGTAAACATAGAGAACATAAAATAATCCATAATCATTTGAATCCAAAAACATGAATAAAAAATCTAAACATCAAAATCTTGAGCAAAGACATGAATCTTGGAAGTACGTAAGGCATATATCATAAGGGAACATGAATCATGATAAAAGAGCATGGGAATAAAACATGTAATTTTGAAAACCATTAAGTACATGTTATGATTTCCATAGTAGCCAAGACATTGCAGCCAAGACCATCTTAGTGGACAATGTCCCTTTCTGAATCGAGTTCACACCTCCTTTCAGTCCTGAAACAGTGAACCAGATAAACTTACCATTCCAGCCATGTCTATATCATGAGATATAAATCTTTACCCAATGAATTGGAGGGAGATATAGGTCCCATACATCTCATATTGAAATCATTCTTTCGTGTGCCACAATATAAACATAAATCATTCATCATAACCCAAGAATAAAATGGGTTTCATAAACATCATTCCATCATAACGTAATCCATACAAACAAAATTGGATATCATTTCATCATTAGAAAAGTGAAACAATGTAAATCATAGAGAAATGATACTTGAAACATACACATGTGAAATAATGTCATCTTAGATGAAAATGGTTTTGATAAAACACTTGAAATGAATTCTTGATGAAAATATCCTTTTTTCTTCAAAATCATTTTCTTTTCACAAAATGTCATGCAATTTTAAAATAAAAGGATTTTGTTGAAAATATTCATGAAATATTTTTGAGGAAGCTTCATGAAAATAAGTCTTTATAAAACCATAAAAATCATTTGATGTCGTATACATTAAAAAACATTCTTCTCGTACTTATGTCGGAAAAGTCAAAAAGTACCTTGTAGGGTAAGTAAAAGAATGATTCCATCCATACCATGGGGAAAAAATAAAATGGGTAAAAAGGAAATTAAACATACATGAAAACACTTTTATAAAACATGGACATGGACGATTGCAATAACCACAGTAAATACTTACGAATAAGCAATCTCGGATAAAAATGAGATTTGCAAAATTATCTCTTACCTTAGGTCCGATATGCTTCGTACGTTTCCGAACCTCCTGTATAATGATTTTAATAATGTCATTGATTTATTAAAGAATCATATTAATTGTTATGATATCATATATGGTTCACTTATGACATTATATTACCCGTTATTTTGTAAGTTCCATGTTAAAGCAGCGTTTTGGGTTAAATCGTTTTATTTGTCGTACTTGTTTGGACTTGTTGTTCTGGATATTATTACTTATATCCTGATTTACTTAATTCCAGAATGTAAAACATAATTTATATATATTATATATTCATCATATACATATATATATTATAGATCGATTAAAGGAATGAAATACACTGTTCATGGAGATGGTAGGCCCCACGTACGCATGAATGCTGTTTTCGTTTCCTTATTTAATTGAATGAAACTAAATAGATGACATAAATATATATATACATAAATCCATTAGAATTATTATGTAATATATTTCATTATTATTCTATATATATACTTTATAATCATTATTGAATGGTTAATCATGGAAAATGAATCTCAACGCGTTCGTGGAGGCAGTAGTCCGTACGTCCGCACGAGCGATGATATCATTCCCATGATCGTAGAATTGTATTAAATTGTATGTACAATATTACAGAATCAATATAACTTTACAATAATCATATATATTCATTACGTTCACCATTATACCCATCCAAGTAAGGTGGTGGTGGAAAATATATTACACCACGGCGTGGAGACGGTATTCCGTACGTACGCACGCGCGGTGATTTCATTTTCTGTAGGATGGATAGATTGTGAAACATGGTCGTTTCATACTTATAATAACATATCAGTATATTAGTGATACTGATGTTATTAGTTCATAATGAAACAACTAAAGAGAAATAAGTGGAAGAAGAAATAAAGTTGAAAGAATCGGTAACAGACATTACCTCTTCTTTGAAGCACCTCTTTGAGACCTCCTCTTAGGGCACTAAAATTGGCCTTTGAAAAAGAACAGGACCTCTAAGATGTTTCTAGGGAAGTGGAGAAGAGAATTTGGTAGGGTTTATCCGAGCTTGAAGGCTCAAAGTGGTGTGAGGAAGAGAGGGAGGAGGTTCCCTTTTATAAGGGAGGAGAGGGGCACCTTTGGAATACCAAAACATATTATTTTATTATAAAGTCATATTCGGTTTTTAATAGCTCCAAATTGAGTTATTTCAAAGATAATGTGGGGATGGGTCGAAATACTCTAATCAAATAGAATTTAGACAAGTTTAGGTTTCTATTTTAACCTTATAATTTAGATTTATCTTTAAGTTAGATAATTTACCTTTTACCATGTCTTCTTGTTTTCTTAAACTATAAGGTTAATAAACTTACTATAATAATCCAAAAGAACCCCAAGATGTTTATTATTAATATATATAACCTTGTATAAGTAATTTGGCCGAACCATAGATTTTTAGGAATAAAATAACAATTAATAATATAATATATTTTTTAAAAACAATTTTATGTCAATTTTTACACTATTTGGTAATTGATTTTTGTGAAAATCATAACAGAATGATTAGTACGAAAAAAGTTAACAAAATCAATAATTACATGTCATATTAACCTATAAAATTATTTTAATTCATAAAAAGTCTCAAATTACATTTATTTAGGTATTTATAACATCAATTATGTCAATATTTAATTAATAATATAATTACTGCATCATCTTTGTGTCATAAATAAATTAAATTTTTTAATGTCTAAAAATTATAAATAAAATACGATTATGTATGAAATCTTTTTATATTTCTAATGAAAATTTATAGTTGAATTTATCTTATGTATAACTAAACATTAAAAATTATTTACTTATTAAACTTTGATTTTAACTATTTTAACCCTTCTTAAAATAAATTAATATTAAATGTCCTAATCTAATCCAAGTGGGCCTAAATGGCCATATTTTATTTCTAAGGTTGTTTTTGGTCGATTTACATTTATACAATAGAATTAGGACATGTTTTATGGTAATAATAATATCATTTTTACCATTAATTATCCTATTTACTTTTAACCATGGTAAATAAAAGTAAAAAGTTACTATTCACCAAAAAATATTTTCATCTCATTGAACCAAATTTTAGTCCTTGATATTAACCATGTTTCTCGGATTTTGGAAATTCCACTCACAGAAGGGGTAAAAATATGTTTTATGAAAAATTTAGTTTTTTAACTACCACTTAGTGGTTTCACTATTAATCAAAAAATGAATGTTTCCAGAAAAATACGAAAAATTAGGACTAAGCTATATTTTATATTATGAATTCAAAAATTATGTCTATTTTACCAAATTCAAAACATATCTGTTGAATTAGTTAATTTAAAAATTAATTCCTGTCGTCAAAACAAATAGCGTGTTTTTAAGAGATAATAACTATCAAAAGATTGACAATTGTTTACGTCTGGTTTAAATGTGAAATTACATCCAATGACCAACATTGTATTAAATAGTAAAAATATATTCTAAATATACTTTAAAAACACTCAAATTAATAATTTATCACTATTAATTATTTTGATTAAAAAAGTTGTTTTTAATTAAAATTTTGTAATTTTCACTATTAATCAGAATATGAATGTTATGCGAAAAGTACCAAAATTTCACCCTAAGCTAATTTCGATATTCTGAATCCAAAAATGAAGTCCATTTTTAAGGATAAAATTTATTAAATTTCAAAAAGTGGCTATTACTATTCATAATGGCTAGTTCATAATAATATTATAATAATATCTCGTTTAGTGAAACTCGGTATTGCGTACTACACACGCTATCAAGGAAGGTATTTATTGCGTGTAATGCAAGCCAAGTCAGGGTTGCATATAGTGAAAGCTCTATTTGGTGTTGCATATATCATAATCAAAACTTATTTCATTTATACATTAATTATACAAAATCTATACATAATGTTGCGTAGAATAGTTTCTACAAAACAAACTTGAAATTATGTGTGACACGAGCCAAGAATAGTGGTGCGTATACTGCAAGAAAATACGGTGTTGCATATATCAGAAGCTAATTTTGGTGTATCATACACTACAAGACATTGAAAAGAATATTTTTCATAAAATCTCGGGGTGTTACATTTATAATGTTCTCTTTTCCATATGTTATAAAGAAATAATTCAAGTATGTCCTTTCAATGAAGGATGCTATTTGAGGAGAACATAATGGGAAATAATGTTGATATTTTATATACCAACACTTTATATAGCCAATTTTCCAAGGACGCTAAATCTTTATAGTAATTGAATGGATCATATTGATATGTATAGAATTTTTAGAAAATAAGAAGAAGCATTAATGTATGATAAGTTTGGGGTTTTTATAATCAACATGAAATTAAAGTGTTAAAATTTTATAGATTCTTTATTTATGTTTAACATGTAATCTTGATGGAATTCATCTCCACTCAAACAAAAAATAACTATTCCATTTAGTAAAGCTAAATGGGGTTTCATCACAAATTTTTTCCTAATGGTAATTCTACCCTTAACTTATTATAATATGTTAAATTTCATTTAATATGGTGACTAACCACACTTTTCTTCTCTTTTATCACTTTAAAATAATAATATTTAGCGACATCATTTTTATTCTGGATAGAATTTCTCACAATCTCCTCGTTAGAATAAAATAATTGAGATAATAATTCCCTTCATGGAATTAGATTTTATCCAAAAAAAGGTATAAATCTTGTTTTAATGTTTCCACATATAAGCTATTACATTTGATTTTATCCCTATAAAGTTAAGTTAATATTCAAATAAAAAATACTCTTAATTTTTTCATCAATTTTGAAATGCCCCTTATTTTTGTACCATTAAACATGTTGAAAATATAAATCTAATATCATTAATTTAAAGCTATTCCAGTCCACTCTTTCATTCTCCATATCCTTATTTTTGTTTTCAATCAAAGACCATTTTTTTAATTCATATCCCCTTAGTTAATAACAATCCATGTTAAACTACTCCCATTTAATATATCCCCAAAAAGGAATATATTCACTAAATAATTAATCAATTTTCAACCGCTAATGGATTAGTTCTTCCATTAAAATCTAGATGTCATTTACACATGAAGCGATCCCATATTATTACACCATTTTGAAGTGTAGTAGGTTTTTTATATAGGAATACTCATTTTTCATATAATAAGTTATAAACCCTAATATCTTAATAATATTATAACTTCCATCACAAACTATATTGATTTCTCCAAGAGCTAAATATTTATATTAATTATAGGAGTTGATATTGTTTATTCCATTCCATTAGACAATATTTCTAAAAATTGGAATATACTAAATTACTTATGGATAAAATTTTGAATTATTGAACATAGAATATAATTAAAATTCATTTGTTAGGAATAAATATCATGAAATGATAAAATAATTATATAATATCTTGTTGGTTTATTTTATTATTTAATTACCCAACACTATTTTTCTAAATCTAGTTCCCATGAATTATATTAAACTATCTCTAATAACAAATATCACACCTTGAATATATTAACCTAGATCTAATGGATATTTTACTACATCCGTGTATAATTTCATAGATCACAATACCCATGAATTAAGAGTTTATAACTATCAAATAACTGGATACATAATTGTACATTAAATTACATTTATAAATTATGATATATTTTTGAATACAATAACACATTATTATTTCTCAAATCTCTATACATCTCCCAGAGTAATCAAAATGGTTTTCGTGGTAAATGGGAGGCCAAAAATGGCATCTTATTAGATACTCATTAAGGGTTGAAAAAAATAATAAAAATTCACATAATAAAATGAAATAGTAGATAATGTTGGAATAGAAAATAATCAAATATTTATTAATTCAATTAACACAAGCATGGAATGTATCCAAATAGAAAAATTTACTTCGAAATAGTATCTAATTTTATAATGATAGAATTAAAAATGATGAAAATATTAATCTTAACATAGAGACTTCATTCCCAAAAATCATACATAAAAGTTATGGAATATACCAATAACGAATCTAGTTTATGTCACGAGACGTACCGATACATATTGGGATATATATAACTCTATACACCAATTTTTTCTATATTATCTTATTACATTCATTGTGTCAATGTAATGAATAAAAAATGTTGAATGGACATGACTTAGTAACCAATAATTACTCATATTGAATTAAATTCCATACATATTATTAATAATTCCCATTCAATAAATAGAATAACATTCTTGGTAAAAACCCATCAATTTTTAAGGTGTTCATTCCATATATAAAAATTCATAAAGGGTTATTTTAATATTTAAAATGATTAGTTGGTGCCCATTATATATAAGGACATAAAAACATGGGAGATTAATAACATTAGGATTAGGATAATGATTTGTATAGAACATTAATTGAAAAAAATTCATTCAAACCCCCATTATAGTTTATAAAAAATAACATAATATGTCTAAAGCATATACCTAGAGATTCTCATACGTACGGTGTAAATGGGCCCATTAGTTTTGTAGAGTGACGATTGTGTTAATTCCCAAAATCAATTTCATTGTTATTACCTTAATGGGAATTTTATATAAAGATTATATCCCATTTTTTATATCCCAATAAGGATATAAGTTTTTTAGAAACAATCATTATTTAACAAAATTTTTCTATGGTCTATTATAATCATATTTATTCCTTCGGTATGCACTAATATTTAATAATTTATAGGGAATATATAGGTAGTATAATGAGACGAAATAAAAAATATGTCATTAAAAGTATATTTGATCTATGATAAAGCCATAATATTACCAGGGTGAAAATATATAAAATAAAATATTAAATTATATTATAATAAAAGTATACTTATGTAAATGGAATGTGAATAATTGGGAACTCTTATATTTATTTTATTTTTAAATTAATAAACCAACAAACAAAGGGAAAACAATTAATTTTGTATAACCTTGAAACATTTAATTGAAGATCATTCATGAATAATGTACATAGTGGTTAGAAATGGATTAAAATATGATATTGTTAAAAAATGATGTAAATTTAATGAATAATAGTTGTGTTATGGAATCATATAATTTTACTCCTGTATACAATTAAATTTATTTAGTATTCCATATGATAAAAATAAAAATATAAATAAAATATTTCATAACCATATTCATATCTATTACAAATTTAATCAATTCTTATCATTTATAATACATTTATTAATTTTCTATAGATTATTTTCATATTTAGATATTAGTAACATTGAATATTTCGTATAAGTTTCTTAATGATGAGGTTGATCCCCACTCTTTGAAACCATGTTCATAATTAACAGATTAGTGAATGTATATGAATATAATTTAATAAATAATTTATAAACATAAAATTTCATTCTATTAGAGTTTTCATTATGATTCGTGAAGATTAAATTTGTGGTGAGCTTATTTTACTAATTTTAGTGAAAAAAGTTTTTATTTTAACAATGAGTTAAATATTAATATTTCCAATCCATAACAAAAAATAATTTTTTTATTAATATCCAAACCGGCCATTTATTATGATTCTATAGCAATCCATTATTGAAATTTATATCATCTTTTTTGTATGTAACAACCCAATATTTCATAGTAAGGAATTTTCATTAAATAATTAAATAGCATGTGTTACACGCAAAACTGAGTTCGAGTGCAACACGTCTTACCAAACAAGCCGTTCAAAAAGCAGTTGTGAATAATATTATCTGATTTTGGAATTTTATATACTCCATATAATATTAACATCTATATTATGGGTTTCGTAGGCATAAAATAAGAACAAATTCAATTTTTCATATAAAAGATGTTTTTTTCAAAAAATTCAATTTTACCGCCTTTTAATGGAAAACCATTATTAAATTCAATATTTCATACTTTTTTATATTTAATTTGATAAAATAAACTTCTTCTTTATTATAGGGACAAAAAATATATTTTTGATAAATTTTCTATGCTTTTATGATAACATTCATATTTTGATGAATAATGATAATACTAAATTTTAATTAAAAATAGCTTTTTTAATCAAAACAGTATAGAGTTTTAAATTTTATATTTGAAAGGTTTTGAGATATAATAGATTATATTTTTATCAGTTAATCTAATTTTTGTCACTGGAGGTTATTTTAAATTTAAATCGGACATAAACACATATCAAACTTTTAATAGTTTTTACTTCTCCAAAACCCACATTCTGGTTTTCACAATGGGAATATTATGTTAAAACTAATTAATAAATATTCAAGGTTTTTATATTTTTGGAATAAATTTTTTTTTTAAATTTTAAATATAAAAATTATCTTACAGTAAATTTTGGGCATTATTCTGAAATCTTTCGATTTTGATGAATAGTGAAAAATATTGTGTTATTTTTTAAAACTGACTTTTTATTTTAATAATTATTTATTTTACATAAACTTATTTTATTCCAAAATATATACATAATACCTATATAAATTAAATGTAATTCATTGGAGTGATTTTATAATAATACAGGATGTATAAAATTTTATTGAACTTTTTACCGTCTTTTACCCACCTTTTAGGCAGATTTGAAAATATGTAGAAAACGTAATTTTACCACTTTTTTGGATTGAATTTAAAAAACCCAAGAGACGAAATTAAAATTATTATGTAAAATGTGGTTCAATAAGATTATAATATTTTTTTTGGTGAATAGTAACTTTTCAATTTTATTTACCACAGTTCAAAGTAAATAGGATAATTAATGGTAAAAATGATATTATAATTACCCTAACAAATGTTGTAATTCTATTCGATATGTCTATTTAGAAAAAAAATATCCTTAGGAATAAAATATGATCCTTTTTATCCACATGGATTAGATTAGGAAATTTATTACTATTTTATATAAAGAAGAGTTAAAAGTTTAAAATTCAGTGTTTAATAACCAAGCCCTTTTTAACAGATAGTTATAAAAAAGATAAATTTGACTGTAAATATACATTTGAAATATCAAATTATTTTCTACATCATGATATTTCATCTATAATTTTTAGGCATTAAATAATTAATTTTAATTATGACACAATGATCATACATAAATTACTTAATTAATGAATGATTAAAATAATTGATATTACAAATATTAAAATAAATGTTAATTTGGACTTTTGATGCATTAAATGAATTTTATAGGTTAATATGACATGTTAGGGTTGATTTAATAATTTTATTTCGAATTAATCAAGACGACATGACTTCAACAAAAATTAAAAACTAAATAGTGTCAAAATAGACATAGTTGAGTTTTTAATCAAATACTATTTTATTAAATTATATAATAGTTCTTCAAATATATGGTTCATCCTAATAAATTATACAATGATAGATATGTTATTAATTTACCACATGGGTTCTCTGGGATGTTTATATTATGTTTATTAACCAAATAATATAAAAATACAAGGAGACATGGAAAATGGAAAACTATTTTACAAAGTGTTAAATCTTAAAGATAGAGTTAACATACTGACAAAAACCTACCGAACACTTATTGGTTGAATTGTTTTCAACCCATAACTTCCTTATCCTCTAAATAAATCAAGTTGGTGCCATTATAAACCAAAAAATAATTTTTAATAAAATAATATTTCTAGCATTTCTAAAGTGACCATCACCTCTCTTATAAAAGAGAACATCACCTTATCTTATTTTCACACCTCCAATGCCATTTGGTTCCACCAAACCATTCCCAAGTATCCTCCCAACTATGGTAACTTTATACTAGATGCCTTAACTTGATCAGAAAGTGAATCTAATGAGCCCTTTTGATGAAATCAAAAGGAATCACCCGAAGATAAGGTAATAATTTCATCACCTCTTTCAAAGGTTTCTTCTTCTTCCACATCATCGTTCTTTGTTTTTATCCATACCAAAATAATTTCTCCACTAACTTTTATATAATTGTATTTTATTATAAATAAGATACTTCCATATTCATTACTCTATCAATCCAATGAATTACAAAGTCACAATACGTCTGTACGTACAACTTAACATCTCCTTGTCACGGTGTAGTTGTTATACAACACTACATTTTTTGGATAAGTATAATAAAGAAGTATAACTAGTGTAAATAATAAATATAAAATTTTATTTATTCTTTATATATGATATAACATCCAACTATATACCATTACAACTTCAATTTAATGATATTGTTGCTCGTGCATACATACAGATTTCTGTATCCACGAACGTGATGAGATTCATTCCCCATCGTAACTATTCAAGAATAATTTTCATATATGATTAAAAATAATTTTTATGATCTTAATATTATTTTGGATATGAATAGAATATATCCTAACTATAACCAACAAGACTTATGTAAAAAAACATATAAATGAAAACAAATCAGTTAACACCTGAAACAATGATACTACTAAAATATTATTAACAAATAAATATTATAAGATCATATATGATATAATATTTATATATGTGGTTCTTGATTAATTTAATAACAATGGTTCAACTATTATACATGAGGTTAAATTCCCTATACTAAAGAAAATTACACGGTAAGGGTATTTCATCTCACTTTGATTTTCATGAGATTCAGGATATATTTGCCACTATTTCCTTTTGTGTAGTGTATATAACTCCCATGGTTGTAATATTTGGGTAATATACCCTAATTTATGAGTATTAACATATTCATTGTATGATCTTTATTTCATGGAGTGTATGTTTTGTATGTTACCAAATCAGTATGGGAAATTCTAATTTCAATTTCAACTCATTGGGTTTTACACACACTTCATCGATTATTTTACTCCAATATTATGTGTAAAATCATTATTTATTTATTTATGTAGTAATTTTCACTCCCATTTTAGTGGATATAGTTTTTGTACACATAATCACTCCACTGAAAAATTCTCAATTCATTGACATGAACTTGATAAGAGTAATCTTAACTCAACATCCATTCATTGAGTTAAACATCCATGTCATTAGTGTCGTTTTTACAAGAATATGTGTGAATATCCTATGATTAATTTATACTCATTATCCAATCATATTCAGTGTATTTATATTTTTCCACACATAATTATGTCATTTATTTATCCTTAAACTAAGGATACGATCTTTATATGGTATTTCTTCTCAATTTTCATTCCATTGAGACTTATTTATTGTTATGTGCCAATTCACTTTTATATAATGTATATACAGTAATTAGACATAGTATATCATGAATCCATTTATTCTCATGATATTATAATGTTTTTATTATCAATTATTTTTATTCGTGCATCTCTCATTTGGTTAGTAACTGTAACTAAAATATCATTTTATATTTCTTAATGATTTATTCATCAAAATCATTCTCATTAATGTCCATGTTTTTAAAAATTGGTTTATTGATTTATTTATATGGTCATGAATTTGTTAAAATTAAAATTCCTTTTAAAACGTTCAATTTGTTCTGGGATACATTGATTCAAAAAATCCTTTTTAACAGCTTCTTGATAAATAGTGAGACTTTTAAATGTTTTCATGAAAAAGGATATATTTCTCTCACATAGTTTTTCTAATAACTTTTACCTATGTCAATATCCATAATTTAATTTTATTCTTGATTGAGGATTATTTAATACAATATTCCACACTATATTGAATGAGTTATGTTGGACTATGTATGCGCAATTTTTATACCATTCATGGTTTGCGGTTTAAATATTGAAAATTTGTATGCTATTTTTAATACGAATGTTTAGATTATGTTTCAACCATTTCATGTGAGGGATTCATTGGAATTTCTATATGAAGGTTGGAGCCTACTATAGTTCCTAAATGCATCGGTTGGTCTCATGAGACAAACAAGTGTCTTGGAAAAATGCCATGACAAAATCTTATTTGTAGTATTGGCACAAGGCCTTGACTATGTGGTTATGATGTACGGTATTATGAATTCCATTATTATAAAATTTCAATTTGATATTACATGTGATTATTCAACTAGTAGAATATCCATTTGAATAAGTAAATAGAATTAGTTAATTTATCTTTTCCATATTATAATGAAACTTATTTTTAGAAGGCTTGTGTATTAGTGTAATACATTGCCTAAAATTTTTATGCTTATTAATGAAAGTCCCCACTATATTGTTATCCTTACTGAGAATCTGATCTCACCCCTTTCTCTATTTTATTTTTCCATGGATGTGGAAAAGTTTTTTATTGTTTACCTACAAGGATATTCTATAGAATATAAGTGTTTTCAAAGGAAAAAAATGTTGTTGTTTTTTTATTTCATGATGTAAGGTAAAACATATGTATGTATCTAGTACTTCCAAGGCTACTAAACTGGTCGGTCTTTTGGAACATGATTCCTTGTATCATTCCAATGTTATGTAATAATTTAACGACTCTATGTAACAATAGTCGAGGAATTATATTTGGTATTAGAGAATGTTTAGTAAAATCCATGGAAGCTATATTTAAAAAATCCTTGATAAGAAAACACATCTCTAAGATAGAATACTTGGATTATTATAGAAGAACATCCAAAAAATTTGACAATGTAAATATTATGTGGGTTTTCCAAGAAATACATCAATGTCTAGATAATACCTGGTAATGGTGGCTCTAGAATAGATGTACATAGGATTTAAAACAGTGACAATGAGTTTTGGGCATGACCTGGGGTATTCTGGTACACGACAACGGGCCTTCCTACAATCTTGGTTACAACACTCTCAAAGGATATGCTTAAGATAATTCAAATTTTCTTTACAAAATTATTTGAATGATTTCAATATAATATGAGAATAAATAACCTTGTTTTATCCTAAGGTGTTTTAAATTGAAAATAAGGTGTCATGATATTCTCTAAATGATTTTATTAATCACATTATGAATTCTATTGTTAGTCAATAGATGGATTCAAAGGAGGTCATAGTAACATTGACAATGATGTATAAGGTGGGAACATTGATGGAAATGAATAACTAAATGAAATTTTGATATTCATAATAGATATTTGGTTCATGCCGATGTAGGTTTCCAAAAATATGTTCAACAATATATACATTAACCAACTCCCAAACTCTATAAAGAAGAGAAAGGTGGAGAATGATAAGAGCTCCAGTAGTAGAAACCGTGGATAAAAGAAATCTCAATTTTCATCCTGCTGGAAATGTGGAAGGAGACACCCATTAATGTGTATCAATGGAACAATGAAATTATTTATATATGAGAGATAAAGAAATAATAAAAATAATTACTCAGAAAAAATGATGAGTACTATGGAAGAAAATAAAAATGATCCTAAGAATCAAATTATAGTCATTTTTTGTAAATGTAAGAGACCATGTAATTATCCTAGTCAATTCCCTATTCTATAAGATAACCTCCATGCCATGGAAGAACATGTGTGGAAATAAATGGATGGAGAAATGTTTAAAAGTATTAATGATCATTTTTATAGGATTACTTTGGATGATGATTCTCTTGTATGTGTAACCATGCAGTTTGTTATGTTAAAATGTTATTTGAGGAAAAATTATCATTTCTTTTGTGAATATAGTTATAAAGAATCATTTGGGGTTATATGATCCTCGAATTTGAGGAAATTATAGGTTATTAATTTTTTGTATGAAAATGAATGGTATGAGATAACATTTGTGGTTAAATTATGTTCTGTTTATTTTGAAAATTTTACGTCATTTTGGGAATGTTATAAAATTTATTTTTTAAAAAAGAAAAACACGTAGACAGTGTGACACCTATCGCATCGGAAAAAGTTGCGAGAATCGAACCCACAACCAGAGTGCGATTTGGATTTATTCCCTATCACTAGACAATGCGAAGTCCCTGGTTAGTGTGACTAATAAATTTTAGATAAATGATTTTATTGATCAATAATAATTTGATGTGGTATATTATGTTTTATCAAATGGATAACCTTAGTATAGGAAAATTATTTGGTGAATAAGTGTTAAATCTTATTTTCAAAGACATATGATCTGTTGGAAACAATATATGTTTAAGAAAAATAGAATATTGTAGAATTTTATTTGAGTATTAATGATGGATTTTGATTTATTTATTTTGGATGAATCTATGTTATTTATAGAGATTAATGTTATTAATGGAAATGATTAACCTTTCATAGATAATATTTGATTTGGATAATTACACTTTTGTGTGAGACTTTAAGAGTTTTTTATGTTATTTTGTGATAAATGTTAATATTTAATATGAAATACTACGTGATTAAATTCTTCTGAGTTTTGGATTTCAATCTTAGTTTTGATTATCTTCAAGTATTTTTAGGACAACTATTTATTGAATTATTTTTATTGAACATTGGGTATTGATTGTTCAAATATTGGAAATTACGATTGGTATTTATTTCTAAAAAGAATTATACATTTTGGGGTTCATATGATCTTGTACTAACCATTTGGTTTTGGATAATCTATAAAGGCAAGGGAAATATACATTTCATCCTTTTTGGATTATGTTATTCTCTAGAAGTTGATTCTAGCGCTTCAGGTGTGACCGACTCATCTTGAATACTCATCATTTGGAGTAAATAAGAGTTAGTGGTTGAAATTTATTAAAGGATGAAACTATGAATAAAAATTATGTATATATCTTTATGTTCTTATTCAATATCATAAATAAATTCTTCAAATTAATAAAAAGAACTTAAAACAAAAAACGTTGTCTGTTTACTTTTCTTACTGGGAAACCAATTACCATTTAACCAATCACAAGTTTATGGTTTTATTGTTGTCAAATTTCTCCTGATCATTTTTTATATCACCCTCCATCAGAACATGACACTTTTTTTATCTTCTATATACATTTATTTCTACATGGAATCCTAGTATGGGTTATCTTGGGTGACATTTTTACTTTAGTTTCTTTCTTTTAAAGTGATATTTTTGTTGACTCTTTTTTTGATGTGGGACTTTAAATGAAGTTCCCATGACAAATTTTTAAATTTAATGGATTAAATTTCAAAAATTTTGGATGAATGTAACAACCCAAGATTTCATAGTAAGTTGTTTTCATTAAAATATTTCAATAGCATACGCTACATGCGACACCGAGTTCAAGTGCACCACAACTTACCAAACTACCCTTTCAAAAAAATAATGTTGTGAATTGTATTAAATGAATTTTGAATTTTATATACTCCATATAATTTTAACACCCATATTTTGTGTTTCATAGACATAATATAATATCAAGCTCAATTTTTCTGGTAAAAGAAGTATGTTTCAAAAAATGCAATTTTACCTCCTTTTAATGGTGAACCATTTTTAAATCCAACATTTGAAACATTTATATATTCAATTGGAAAAAATAATCATCCTCTTCAGAACTGGGTCATAAAAATTTTGTTTGGATAAATTTTTGTTGCTTTTTTGATAACTATCATATATGGATAAATCGTGAAAAATACTAAATTTTAATTAAAATCTACTTTTTAATAAATATAGTTTATACTGTTAAATTATATATTTGAATTATTTTTAGGTATAATTAGATTATATTTTTATAATTTAATCTAATTTTTTGTAATTGCAAGTATTTGGACATTTAAACTGGATATAAAGACATCAATCTTTTGATAGTATTTACTTTTTAAAAACATGATTTCTAGATTTGAAAACGAAAATTTTTATTTTAAATTAATTAATAAAACTTCATTGTTTTTAATTTGGTGAAATTGGAATCATTTTTGAATTTAAAATATCAAAATGATCTTAGTGTGAATTTTCGGTATTTTTTTGAAAACTTTCCATTTGTGATGAATAGTGAAAAATACTATGATATTGTTTAAAACAAACTATTTATTTAAATAATTATTTATTTTATTTAAATTTATTTTAAGAATAAATAGATACATAATAGCTATATAATTTCAATTTAATTCATTGCATTCATTTTATAATAACAAATATATGTATAAAATTTTATTGAACTTTTTACCGTCTTTTACCCACCTTCCAGACACATTTTCAAATTTGCATAAAACATAATTTTACTGATTCTGTGGATTTAATTTCAAAATCCTGAGATACTTTGTTAACATCAGTAAGTAAAATTGGGTTCAACAAGATAGATATATTTTTTGGTGAATAAAAACTTTTGAATTTTATTTACCACGGTTAAAAGTAAATATTGTATTTAATGGTAAAAATGATATTATAAATACCCTAACATACGTCCTAATTATATTGGATAAGTGTATTTAGACACAAATAAAACTTAAAAATAAAATGTTTTCGTCGTTATCCACTTGTATTAGATTAGTACGTTTATTATAATTTTATTTAATGAAGAGTTAAAAGTGTGAAATTCAAAGTTTAATAAATAATTTTTTTTAAAAATATTGGGTTATACATAAGATAAATTTGACAATAAATATTAATTAGAAAGATAAAATAATATCCTACATCATGATATTATATTTATAATTTTTATACCTTAAATAATTAAATTTATTTATGACACAATGATGAAGCGGTACCTACCTAATTAATGAATGATTAAAATAATTAATATTATATATATAAAAATAAGTGTAAATTGATACTTTTGATGCATTAAAATAAATTTCAAGGTTAATATGATATGTTAAGGTTTATGTAATGAATTTATTTCGAATTAATCATGTTGATGGGACTTTAACAAAAATAAAAAAACTAAATAGTGTCAATAATGATATAATTGAGTATTTTAAAACAAATATTATTTTATTAAATTATATAATAGTTATAAGAATAGATGGATCATCCAAAAGACATATATAATGATAGATATGTTATTAATGGACAACTTGGTGTTCTCTTGTAAGTTTATTGTATGATTTTTAACCATATAATGTAATAATATAAGAAGACATGGTTAATGCCAAACTATTTAACACAGAGTTAAATATAAAATATATGGTTAATATAGTGATCAAACCCTACCTAAAACGTATTGGTTGATATGTTTTCGACCCATCCCCAACATAGACTCAAAATAAATCTATATGGAGCCTTTAGAAAGCGAAAATTAATTTATAATAAAATATTATTTCTTTCTTTACCTAAAGTGACCCTAACCTCTCTTATAAAAGGGAATTACCTTTTTCTTATTATTACACCTAAAAAGTTATTTGGATCAGAAAAACCCTACCCAAATACCCTCTCAACTACTGTCACATCATCCTATATTCCTTTATTTGATCAAAAAGCTATAATAAGGATCCTTTTTGATGAAATCAAAAGGAAACTACCGAAGAAGAGGTAATAATTTAATCACCTCTTTCAAATTTATCTTCTTCTTCCACTTAATATTTATTTGTTTTTTCCCAACCAAAATAATAAATCAAGTGCCTTCTATATCCTTTCATATTATTTTAAATATGGTACAACCATATTCATTATTCTATCCATCATATGAATAACAAAGTCACCATACGTGCGTACGTATGGATTACCGTCTCCATGCCGTGGTGTAGTTGTTATTCAACCCTTAATTATTTGTATGGGATAAATAAGGATGTATAATTGATTTAAATAATAAATATAAAATGTTATTTATTCTTTATATATGATATAACATCCATTTATATACTATTTCCACTTCAATTGAATGGTATTATTGCTCTTGAGTCCGTACGGATTACCGACTCCACGAACACGATGAGATCCATTCTGATCATAACCAATCAATAATGATTTTCTTTTAGATTTAAAAATAATTTTTAAGAACTTAATATAAATTTTGATATGAATCAAATTAATCCTATCCATAACAAGCATTACTTACGTCACAAAATATATAAAGTTAAATGAATAAGTTAAAACTCGAGATAATGATACTACTAAAATATTATTAACCAAGAAATATTAGAAGATCATATATGATATCATATTTATGTATGTAGTTCTTGTATAATTTAATAACATTGATTTAAATATTATAATTGAGTTAACATACCTTATACAAAGGGAAAGAACATGGTAAGGGGTTTTCATCTCACTTTTATTCCCATGTGTTTCATGCTATATTTTCCACTATTTCCTTTTGTGTGGTCTATGTAGTACCCATGGTTCTATTATTTGTCTAATATTCTGTAATTTATGGGTATTTACATCTTTATGGTATGATCCTTCTATGATGGAGTGTATGTTTTTTGTGTTACGAAATCGGTAGGGGAAATTCTAATTTCATTTTCAACTCATTGGGTTTTACACACACTTCATCCATTATTTTACTCCAACATTATGTGAGAAATCGCTAGTTATTTATTTATGTAGAATTTTCCACTCCCATTTGTATGGATATACATTTTTGACTCATAATTACACCATTGATAAATTCTCAAGTCATTGATATGAACTTGATAAGAGTAATCATAACTCAATTTCCATTCACTGAGTTAAACATCGAAGTCATTGGTGTTGTTTTTATTATAGTATGTGTATATGTACTATGATTGATTTACAAAAAATGTCCAATAATTTTAAGTGTCTTTATATTTTTCACACATAATTGTATCATTGATTTATCGTTAACCTATAGATACAATCATTATATAGGATTTAATCTCAATATTCATTTCATTAAGACTTCTATGTTGTTATACGCTAATTCACTTTTATATGGTGTATATACTATACTTTATTATAGTATATCATGAGTCCATTTATTCTCATGATACTATAACGTTTTTATTACCTAAATTATTAGTATTCAAGCATCTCACATTTGGTTAGGAACTCTAACTAAAATACCATTTAAATGTTTTACGTATCTATTCTTAAAAATCATTCTCATTAATGTCCATGTTTTAAAATTGGTTTTAAGTATTTATTTATATAAAAATGAATGTTTTAAAATTAAAATTCCATTTAAAAGTTTCAATGTGTTGTGATACACAATGATTCAAAAATAAATTTACAATAGATTCTTAATAAATAGTTAGACTTTTAAATGTTTTCAAGAAAAAGGGAATATTTATCTCAAATAGGTTTACTGATTATTTTCATCAATTTAAATATCCTTCATTTTATTTTATTCTTGATTGAGGTTGATTTAATAAAATCTTCCATAATGTGTTGAATGAGTTCTATTTGACTGTGGATGTGATATTTTTTTACCATTCAGGGATAGTGGTTTAAATATTGACATTTAGTATGCTAGTTTTCATATGAAAAATTAGATTATGTTTCAACATTTTCAAATGAGGAATGAATTGGACATAGTATGTGACTGGTGGAGCCTGCAATAGCTCCACAATGCATCAGTAGGTCTCCTGAGACCAACTAGTGTCTTGGAACAAGTCCTTGACACAATCTTATTTGTATTCTTGGCACGTGGCCATGACTATGTTGTTATAAATTCTAGCATGATACATTCCATCATTTTGAAATTGGTTATTTGATATTACATGAGATTATTCAACTAGTAGAATATCCTTGTGAATAAATAAATGGAATAATTTTATTTATCTTTGCCTTATTATTCTAATTTTTATGTCTGAATGGATTGTGTTCTAGTCTTATACATTGCCATAAATTTATATGCATATTTAAGAACGTTTCTACTATATTGTTATCATTAATGAGTATATAAGATCACCCATTTATATGTTTTGTTTTCCCCGGATATGATGATGTATTTTATGGTTAAACTACAGTGATAGGCTAAGGAATATATGCGTGTTCCATGGGGAAAAAATGTTGTTGTTGTTTTTTTTCATGATGTAATGTAAAACTTATGTATGTATCATGTACTTACAAGTCTACTAAATTGTTTTTTATTTTGGGAAATGATTACTTCTATCATTCCAATGTTATTTTTTAATGCACTTACTCTGGGTAACTAGGGTCGGGGCATTATAATGTAGGTGGTTAATTTTACTCAAACAGTAATATGTTATAATATCTGTTTCATTATGCTTATGAAAGTAATTAATTTAATATATAATATCATTATAAAAAATTATAATCTTATTATTTATATATTGTTATTGTGATTAATAATATTACAGGATATATGTTTGAGAATGATATAGAATAAATTATTAGGGAATGAGTAATACTCACACTGAGGGCCTGATTATTCACCGGATGTACCTCCAATAATTTAAGGAATTGGGAAAATTTGATGTAAACCAAGGATAAAAGACATGGATAAAAAACATGGAAGATGATTAAATTAGATGTACAATTGGTGAGTATTAAATTTTAATTCTAATTATATGTGTGTATTCATATGGGTGGGAGCTAGTTCATTTTATATGTGAAAGTTGGGAAAACTCTTTATAAACTTATAGTAGGTGAAGGGTATACATGGAAACACATGGTAGATAGGTGAGTTATATAACTCAATATTGGTGAGATAAGCGATCTTTAATTTACTCAATATAAAATTATTTAAAATTGGGGTTTTCCCTTTTAATCATCTAATATTAAATCCACTTTAATTTATTAATTTAAACCCCATTAATTGTGAAAACATATTAATCATGGTAATTATTATTTTAATAAAAATATATGAGTAACCCTATAATAAAATTTTAAAATTATAACTCTTAGATGACACATGATTTATTCTAATTAACAATTTAATAATGAAAAAAATTTACATTGTCATAAAACTTTTTGATATAGAAAAAATGTTTTCGTAGAAAATTTCCTTTTTATATATTAAATGTTTTTATTCTAATTTCCTCAAAATTACTAAATTTTTGTTAATGTAATTTTAAATATTATTAATCCTTGTATTTGAGTCAAGATGAAAATTTTATTTGTTTATAAATAAATAATAAACATTTAAAATGAATAATAATCGAAAAATAATTTTTTTTCGAAAAATAAATAAATAACCTTTAAGATAATTTTGATATTTTAGATAAAAACTAGATAATTTTTTGTCAATTTTAAATTTTAAATTTTATAAATAAAACATTTTAATATATTTATGGAAAATATATCTTTCTTTGAGACTATATTGAAAATCTATTAGAATTTTTGTTGTTAAATAGTTATTGGCATATAATGTTTACCTTTTTGAGAATAATCTCACATCATAAAAAACACCATTTATTATAATATTAGGGTAGGTATATCCAAAATAAATGGGATTATTTCATTTAACATCTTGATTATGTTAAAATTTTAGGTAAATTATAGTAACTAATGTGTTGGGTTCTTTGGGAAAACCTTCTGACATATTGATAAAATTAAACATTAATATCATTCAAAACGTTTTGTAAAAAATTACTAGTCAACACATTGGGTCTAGTTTTTCTATAATTATTGAGAGAGAACATTAAATACTGGAATTTATCACTAAATTTTATATCCAGAAGCTAATATTGTTATTCATTTATATACATTCTGAGGTATGAAATACTTAATCTATATGTTACCTCTATAAGTAATCAACTAATTAAACAAGAATATGAAATTAATAACAAAATATAAGTAAATATCATTATAAATTGATGAAATGTTAAATCAATACAAATACATTTTTTTTATTACATTCCTTTGTCTTGGAAGTAGATAAAAACTATATATTTTATATCACTCCTTTAACCATTTCATATTCTACTACTTATTATGGATTATATCCATATGATCAATGAGTTTATTAACTTAATATTGAATTTTAATATCCCCCTATGATGTTGGTTATTGTATAATGTTTCTATTTTCAATATTATGTAAAACATACAAAAAATTTTCTTTTCAAAATATACTTTACTAACCAACTCCATAATTTATATTTATAGGAACAATTTGGAAAACATGATTTTTGAAGATAACATTTGGAAGCCATTATAAAAATATTGCTTATTCCACTAACTATGGAAAATATATTTATATTCATATATTAAAACAAATGAATTATAAAATATAAATGGAAAAAGAAATTTATATAAGATTTAATACTAAATATAAAAAAGTGGAATGTTATTAGAAAACATTTTGGGGAAGGAACTATTGTAATATAAGATTAAGGGTTAACACCCCCAATTTAAATTAAATCACTTTCAATAATACTATCCATTATCCCATTTACAATGAATTTGTACCCTATGAACGTAGATCCAATTAATATAATAAAACATATACTAACACAAATCCTGGAATATAGAAAATTGAGAAATTATAAATAAAAATAAATATAATATTCCAATAGAAAATAATTAAATTAAAAAATCCATATTCTTATGAACATGTATGAAGAGAGTCCCCATTAAATCATTAAAATATTTACAGGTATGAAAATTAAATCACTATTTATTATAGTCTGAAATGATAAATGTAAAAAATTAATCAAATTATTTACTAATCTAATGAATAAAGTTTTTTGAAAACATATAATGTTTATATGGGTTAACCATGTAATGGGTTTGTTAAACCCTAAATATTCTATGAAAATTAATTAATATAGAAGATAAAATACCCTTTACTTGGGAAATATTATTACTACTATTATGTTGTTAAATATTATTAATTTTTCCTATTTATTACACTTTTGGTATTTTATTTCCTATCTAAACTAGGATAATTTCTCTCAAAATATAATTTTATTGCATCATATTTCCATGATCATCCATTGAAGATTTATAAATAAAATAAAATGACTTAATGGATGTTGATAAAGTCAAGGAGTGTTTCTCACATGAAATATTTTTCAACTCTATAGCTTTACTATTTTAGAATATTTTAAAACCATGATATTTTTTTTCTAGTATCATGATATCCTTTAGTAGTATATCTTTTCTCTTCTTTTGAAGTATTTTCTTTTGGATGTGTAAATCACACATTAAAAAAAATTCTTTGGTCCCTAAAGAATCATATTCTTTGAAAATTCATGGTGATTGATTAGATACAATATCCTTGTTTCAAACCTCTATTGTATTATATTGAGATTAAATGTCATCACTATTATTTTATTATGATTCTTGTTCCCCCTATTGGAATTTCCATCAAATCACTAAAGAATAACTAATAAACATTATAAGATTATAAGATTATATCTAATAAATGATCTTTTAATATGGAAAATATATTTATAGTCCACATGTAACGACCCAAACTTTTTGAATGGTATTTTTTTACTCTTGAACGATTTAATATAGATGTTAATGGTTAATGCAGAAAGAGGAGTCGATGGCTTCATCCAGTAGACTCGAACCTTATAAAGCCCACTTATCAGAGTTTGGGAAGGAGGTGGCATATTTGGGATTCACTTTGGACAAAGCCCAAGCCGAACTACAGTGTGTCAAGCATGAACGGAACCACCTATAGGAGAAGTTCAAGTTAGTGGAGATTACTAATAGGGCAATGTTATCTGAGCCTCCCTCAGATTCTCTCACCAAAGCACACCTTACACTTAGGTCATATGCTGGTGTTATAAGGGGCTATGTAACGAGATCATAATAGACTTGTGTAATCCATTGATTTAAATAAAAATTGTGATTTCTTCTTATGATGAAGTTTGTGAATTTTCAAATGTCCGGATAAATACAGTATGCATATTTTTTTATGAATTCTAGAAAAAGGATATTTGAAAATATTTATGTAAACCTTAAATAATTAATTGTGTGTAATGATTTTCAGAAAATGGTCTTCTACAATTATGTTCAGTTCGAAATTTAGAGTCTAATAAGATAAAAATATTTTTTGATGAATAGTAAATTATGAATAGTAATTTTATGCTTAGGATTAGTAATGTGACAAAATGGATTAGTAATCTCACTTAAAGAATGTATTAATATAAACTAGGCACCTTGATTAAATAATGTGATTCCATAAAATAGGTAAACAACTGTTTCAGAAATTGTTATTCAAGTATTAGTATTTTTTGGTGAATAGTGTTTTTTAATTAAAAATTAAAATAAAAATATTTAGAAAAATATTTTTATAAAATGGAGTTCATTTTTGAACTCAGTGCATCGATATTATGTTAAGGTAATTTTTGGGGATTTTCTGAAAAAATGAATTTTCGGTGAATAGTGTATTTATTTGAAAATAAAATTAAACATATTTATAAAATTATTTTTATAAAGTGGAGTTAATTTTTGAAATTAGAGCATTGATATTTGGTTATGGTGAAATTTATGGAATTTTCGGAGAAAGTTGAATTTTCGATGAATAGTGGAAGTACAGTTTTTAAGTTACGGGTGTTTAATGACATCATTAAATGATGCATTAAGTATGTAATCAATATGGTTGACTTATGAATATTAATATAAGGTATGAGGTGTCCCATGTGTCCAATACCATGGAAAAATACCATGGGAAAGCCCATGGTTTTGCCAATACCCCCAATGAGGTGTCCCTTGGCCATTATTGCCTTGTCCCCTCACTTTCCCTATAAATACCAACCCTTTCCTCCTTTATTTATCACTCCCAACTCTCCCCCAACGAAGCTCTGTTCTCATTACCTCCCAAAGGGTCCTCTAAAGGATCCCCCAATCCCTCAAGGTCTCAACCTTTATGTTTTAAGAGTTACGTTTTAATGTAAGGGATCCTACCTCTCTCTTTCTTTCCAAGTACTCTCTTTTGTGTCATTTCATTTTTGATCCATGTTCTTATGTCGGAGGATTCTCTTTTATATTCATCTTATTGTACTTTTATGTTCATATTATGATATTCCCCCTCTTTCTCTCATCAATTCATTTTAAGAATGATTAAGTGGCGCCGTTAGGCTGCCGAATTATTAAGGGATTCTTTCACCCTTCTCGTTTTCAAGATCTATTTTCATGTCAAGTCTTTCATGTCCCATTTTATTATGTTGGTGTATGATATCTATATCTATCATACTGATATTTATGTTCATATTATGAGAGAGCCAATTTGATCACGTCAATTCATTTTTTTGACGTTTTAAATGATGTCGTTTGGCTGCCGAATTTTAATAAGAGAAATATTATTTTTTCCTTCCTTCAATGTTTCTCATTTCATATTGTATTTCATTAAACATTCTTTACCATGTTCTTATATCTATTATATTCTGTCTCTATACTTATTTATGGATCATTTATGAGTGGGTGAACCATGTCCCCTCTCTTTTCAATATTTTCTAAAACCCTATAACATTGTCATTATGCTGCAGATTTTTCGTCTCAAAATGCCTCTCCCTTTTTCTGAATTTTTTTATTCTATTATGTGAACACTCAAAGCCCTTTATTCTACAGGGGTATTCACATATATATCAAAATTTTATATTTTAAATTCTGGGATTCACATACATGAAACCTGCTTTCCTTTTTCCATGGGTTTAAAGTGACATAAAGATCATGTCTTTAAAACGGTTTTTAAAAACGTTATGATTATGAATGGAAAACCATTTCTTTTATGCTATATGGGTTATTTATGAAATATTTGATGATGATATATTTGGATCACATGATAATAAAGGAAAATATTAGGGTGCGCCCTGATAGCGCTCCAATGATTGTCTATGTTAAATGTTGTAGGCACATCATCAAGTTATAAAATATGTTATTTTTATTATGATATGCTTCATGATTTATTTCTCATTACTTAAAGTTCTTTTTCATGACATTATTGATCTATCTAAGTTTCACATGTTAAATTTTTCCCCTTGTTACCCTTAATGGGCCTTCTGCTCACCCTTTCTTTTGATGTATTTCCCCAGGTTATGAGATGCAGTAATGAACCTAGGATGAACATAAGTAGAAACATTTCAAGTGTTTAAGAAGAATGTTTTATGTTTTCATGTTTTATGTTCCTGGTTTCCAAGACACTAAACATCAAAGATCCTCGGTTTTCTAAAATGTAATGAAAAGTTATGTTATAAAAAGGAGGGATGCTATATTTAATATCAAAGTTTGGTTTAGTTATTTGTGGAAATTAGGCTATGAAAACATTAAGAAGAACCGTATATAAAAGTTTAAATATAGGAAATCTTCTTAGTATTTTGGTGAGTATTGAGTTAGTGGTTTATAAAACAAATACATCCCTGTCTAGATACGAGTAGGTAGAGGTGGCTCTGGAACAGATGTACATAGGGGTAAAACCTGAAAACACTGCTTTGAGCTAGACTTGAACGGGAACTGGTGCATGATAACGGGACTTGCTGCACTCTTGGTTATGACACTCCCGGGGGATATGTTTGGTTAATCGCAAGATTTTTATGAATCATTATGAAGGAATTATATAGAAATATAATTGTTTAAGAATGAAGTTTTAAGACGTAGAATTCTATATAGTTAAGAGATTCATAATTGATACAAGTTTCTCACTAATATTTTATTCTTTAAGAAAATGGAGGCCAATAGGAGGAACCATGAAAATGGTGACTGCAATGGACCATGCACTGATGGCCCTCCAAATGAAGCCGGACTGGAAACATTCATGAGAATGATGAACTAACTGAATCAAGTTATGAGTAATAATTTGAATCATGATGAGAGGCCAATCTCACCACAAAGGGAATAAAATTCTGTCAAGTCCTTCATGCATCAACAACCACCAAAATTCAGTGGATCTGCTGACACGTTGGTTGCGGAAAAATAAATAAGCTCCATTGAAAAGATCATTTCTGTACATCATTGTTAGGAACAAGAAAAAGTCACCCTTGTTCTTTACCGCCTAGAGGGGGAAGCTGATCAGTGGTGGTCATTGATCAAAAACACAAACCAAGAGGAGAAATGGAAGCCTTAGAGTGGGAATAGTTCAGGGGAATATTTGTCAATAAGTATGTCCCTCGTTCGATGATAATGAGAATGGAGAAAGAAATTCTCGAGCTGAAGCAGAAGAAGAATGATTCTATTGGAATCTACGAGATGAAATTCACAAGGCTTTCCCGTTATACCTAATGATTTCTCATAAACCCTAGTGGAAAGGTTAATAGATGCTTTGGTGGACTAAGACCTCATCTGTGGAAGAATCTAGCCAACAAGGACTATGATAGCTATGGAGAAATAGTTCGAAGTGCTATGAAAGTCGAACTGGAGTTTGGTGAGGCACAATGGTCTCACAAATATAATGAGAAGAAGAGAACTCTAGAACCAAGCCTGGGAAGAAGCTTTGATCAGGGAAGAGGTGGAAAGCAAATTCAACTTTCCACATCCAATAAATGTGTGAAGATGCATTAGGGGCACTGCTTGATCGGAAGTGTCAAGTGCTAGAAGTGTGGAAAAGGAGGTCATATTGCTCGGAATTGTCGTAGTGGGCTGAAGCCTCAACTCCCCAACACTAACGACAGAGGAAAGATGGTTCTGGCCCTACCTAAAGTCCAATGCTTCAAGTGTGGATAGCTAGGAAACTTTGCTAATCACTGTCCAAATCCAAGCGTAGTGGAGGGGAATCACCATCAACCTCAGCAAAGGCTAGGGGAGAAAGGTCGTGCTTTTTCTATAACAACAACTGAAGTTGAAGCTCCGAATGATGTGGTAGAAGGTACTCTTGTTGTCATCACAAAACTGGAAAGTACTTTGTTTGATTCTGGTTTTACGCATTCCTTTATTTCCTCCAAGTTTGCAAAGAATTTAGAATAAATACCCGAACTACTAGAGGTTGATTTATCAGTCAAGACTCCAAGCGGGATTATCCATGATTAAACAGTGTTAAGAGACTCTAGTGTTTAATTTAGTGAGCACAATCTTATCAAAAATCTAGTAGTCATTCCAATGTTGTAATTCGACGTTATACTAGGGATGGACTGTCTCTCAAAGTATAATGCTATGATCAAATGCAGAAGTAAGGAAATATCAGTAGTCTTGAATGAACGACCTACAATTATATTCTAATGAGAGATATCCCGACCTGATCCTTGCCTAGAGGCACCTCCTATATCCTTCTTTATGGAGTTAATAGGCGCGGATGAAGAAGGAAAAGGGAGTATACAAATAGAAGATGTTCCGATTGTTCAGGAATACATGAACGTATTTCCTGAGGAGTTACCTGGACATCCCCCATAAAGAGAGGTAGATTTATCCATTGAACTCATACCTGGATCTCAACCAATATCAAAGGCCCCGTATAGAATGGAAAATGTGGAGTTATAGGAGTTAAAGAATCAACTCCAATACTTGTTGGAGAAAGGGTTTATCCGAATGAGTGTGTCTCCTTGGGGAGCACCAGTTCTCTTTGTGAAGAAGATGGATGGATCAATGTGGCTATGATTTGATTATAGAGAACTGAAAGGGATCATAGTGAAGAACTAATACCCTCTTCCATGAATTGATAATTTATTTGAACAACTTCTTGGAGCTCAATTCTTCTACAAGATTGATCTTCTATGTGGTTATCATCAACTAAGGGTGAAGAAGGGATATATTCCAAAGACCGCCTTACGATCAAGATATGGGCTTTGTGAGTTTACAGTTATTCCCTTTAGCTTGACTAATGCTCCGAATATTTTCATGGATTTGGAGAATAGAGTACTTAAGGACTACCTTGATAACTTTATGGTAGATTTTATTGATGATATTTTGATATATTCATAATTTTTGAGGAGCATGAAGATCATTTGAGGGTCATTTTGCAAACTCTGGGGAAGGAGAGGCTCTTTAGAAAGTTCAACAAGTGTGAGTTTTGATTACAACAAGTGGATTTCTTGGGGAACATAGTAATGAATTAAGGAATCTTGGTTGACCCTGCAAAGACAATGGTTGTGGAGGAGTGGGCTCAACCCACAACAGTACCTAAGATTCATAGTTTCCTTGGTTTAGCAGGATATTATAGGAGGTTTGTGAAAAAAAATTCACGGCTTTCTAATCCACTAACCAAGTTGACTCGAAAAGGGGTAAATTCATCTGGACAAACGAATGTGAGGAATGTTTCCAGGAGCTAAAGAAGATATTGGTTACTACACCTGTGTTAACACTAACCTCTATCAAAGAAGGATTCATTATTTTTCGCGATGCATCTCTGAAAGTTCTTGGGTGTATCCTCATGAAAAATGACAAGGTCATTTCTTATGCATCTCGACAGTTGAAGACTAATGAGCAGAATTATCCTACGCATGATCTAGAGCTCGCGACAGTTGTTTTTGCTCTAAATATAAGGAGGCACTATCATTATGGGGAGAAATGTGATATATACACCGACCTCCAAAGTTTAAAGTATATTTTCACACAGAAATAATTTAATATGAGACAAAGGATATGGTTGGAGATTCTTAAATACTATGATTGTTCAATTCATTATCACCCTGGAAGAGAAAACAAAGTCACAGATTCATTAAGCGGGAATGACCATGTTGTTCTGGCAACAATGAGGATCCTAGGAGATCCTTTGATTAAATATCTAGTAAAGCTGGACATGGGAATTGTAAGGGAAGGTACATAATCAACCCTATCTCAAATGATATCTCAACCTTCATTACTAGAGAGGATCAAGAAGGCTAAAAAAGAAGATCTTTTGTTGCAGGAGAAGTTTGAGGTTGTGAAGGATGGGATGTTTCCTGATTTCAATATTGATCAAGAAGGGGTACTAAAATTTCATATGAGACTATGTGTTCAATCTATTCTAGAGATAAAGAAAGAACTGACGGATGAAGCTCATAGCTCTACCTTCTCTATACATTTGGGAAGCACTAAAATGTATAGAGACCTTCATGATCATTATTGGTGGGATAACAAGAAGAGGGAGATTGATGATTACACTAAAAGGTGTTTGGTGTTTCAACAAGTAAAGGAAGAATGAAAACTTACTAATGGGATATTACAACCGCTACCCATACCTGCATTGAAGTGGGACAATATCACTATGAACTTTGTCACTGGTCTCCCAAAAACATCCAAACAAAACAATGCGATATGGGTTATTGTGGACTGTCTCACCAAGACTGCCGATTTTATCTTCATTCAGGAAGATTTCTCTTTGGATCAACATGCCAAGATATACATGAAGGAAGTGGTAAGGCTGTATGGGGTACTACTATCCATCGTGTTTGATCGTGATCCACGATTCACATCAAAATTCTGGAGAAGACTTCAACATGCATTGAATACTGAATTGAATTTTAGTATGGTCTATCATCCTCAAACTGATGGCTAATCTGAAAGGACTATTCAGAAACTTGAGGAAATTCCGAGATTATGATCAATGTAATTTAAAGGTGTATGGGATCAACACCACTCATTAGTTGAGTTCTCATAAAACAATATCTTCCACTCGAGTATTCAAATGGCTCCCTATGAAACTCTGTATGGAAAGTGATGTAGAACTCCTACTTGTTGCGATGAAGTTGGTGAGAGAAAGCATCTTGGGCCTGATCTTGTGCAAGAGATGACAGAAAAGGTTCATGCCATCCAACAACACTTAAAGGCTTCTCAGAGATGGCAGAAGAGCTATGCTGACAATTGTCATATGGACTTGGAGCTTGGTGTTGGTGACAATGTCTTCCTTTGAGTTTCTCCATGGAAGAGAGTCATGCGGTTGTGAAAGAAAGGGAAGCTCAGCCCTAAGTACATTGGCCCCTATGAAATCCTTGATCACATAGGAGCAGTGGCATGTCGTCTAGAACTTCCACAAAACCTAACTCAACTTCACGATGTCTTCCATGTATCATTCTTGTGGAAGTACATACTCTACCCTTGGCATGTACTGAACCCAGAGGTGGTATAACTGGACCATGACCTCTCTTATGAGGAGCATCCAGTGGAAATCCTAGACCGTAGAGACAAGGTTCTACACAACCAGACTACCCATCTTGTGAAAGTGTTGTGGTGGAATCATATGTATGAAAAAGCGGAATGGGAACCTGAGGAGGCAATGAAGCAAAAGTACCCTCACCTTTTCGACTAGTCCTTTGGTTTAATATTTCAGGGAAGAAATTTCTTAAGGGGGTAATAATTTAATGACCCAAACATTTTGAATGGTATTCTTATTTACTCTTGAACGATTTAATAGAGATGTTAATGGTTAATGAATAAAGAAGAGTCGATGGCTTCATCCAGTAGACTCGAACCTTATAAAGCCCACTTATCAGGGATTGGGAAGGAGGTGGCATATTTGGGGTTCTCTTTGGACCAAGACCAAGATGAACTCCAGCGTGTCAAGCTTGAACGAAACCGCCTATGGGAGAAGTTCAACTTGGTGGAGATTACTACTAGGGAAATGTTATATGAGCCTCCCTTAGATTATCTCACCATAGCACACCTTACACTTAGGTCATATGGTGGTGTTAAAAGGGGCTATGTAACGAGACCATAACAGCCTTGGGAAATCCATTGATTTAAATAAAAATTATGATTTTTTCTTATGATGATGTTTGTGAATTTTCAAATGTACGGATAAATATATTATGCATATTTTTGATGAATTAGAGAAAAATTATATTTGAAAATATTTATGTAAACCTTAAATAATTAATTATGTGTAATGATATTAAAAAAATGGTCTTCTACAATTATGTTCAGTACAAAATTTAGAGTCTAATAGATCAACTTAATTTTTGATGAATAGTAAATTATGAATAGTGATTTAATACTTAGGATTAGTAATGTGACCAAATGGATTAGTAATCTCACTTAATGAAGGTATTAATATAATAGGCACCTTGATTAATTAATGTGATTCCAAAAAATAGGTAAATAACTGTTTCAAAAATTGTTATTCAAGTATAAGTTTTTTTGGGAGAACATTTTTTTTAATTAAAAATTAAATTAAAAATATTTAGAAAATTATATTTATAAAATGGAGTTCATTTTTGAACTCAATGCATCGATATTATGTTAAGGTAATTTTTAGGGATTTTTCTGAAAAAATGAATTTTCGGTGAATAGTGTATTTATTTAAAAATTAAATTAAAAATATTTAGAAAATTATCTTCATAAAATGGAGTTCATTTTTGAAATTAGATCATCGATTGTTGTTTTATGTAAAATTTTGGGAATTTTCTGAGTAAGTTGAATTTTCGATGAATAGTGAAAATATAGTTTTTAAGTTACGGGTGTTTAATGACATCATTAAATGATGTATTAAGTATGTAATCAATATGGTCGACTTATGAAAAGTAATATAAGGTATTATGTGTCCCATGTGGCCAATACCATGGTGAATTCCATTGACAAGCCCATGGTTTTTCCAATACCACCAATGAGGTGTTCCTTGGTCATTAATGCCTTGTCCCCTCACTTTCTCTATAAATACCCACCCTTTCCCCTTTAGTTGTGACTCCACACTCTCCAACAACGAAGCTCTGGTCTCATTACCTCCAAAAGGGTCTTCCCAAGGTTTCCCCAAACCATCAAGGTCCCAACCATTGAGTATTAAGAGTTACGTTTTAAGGTAAGAGATCCTACCTCTCTCTTTCATTCCAATTACTCTCTTTTATGTAATTTCTTTTATGATCTATGTTCATATGTTGGAGGATGCTCCTTTATATTCATCCTACTGTAATTTTATCTTCATATGATGATATTACCCCTCTTGCTATCATCAATTCATTTTAATAATGTTTAAGTGGCGTCGTTAGGCTGGAGAATTTTTAAGGGATTCTTTCACCCTTCTCATTTTCAAGATCTATTTTCATGTCAAGTCTTTCAAGTTCCTTTTTATTATGCTGGGGTATGATCTTTATATATATCATACTGAGATTTATGTTCATATGATGAGATCCCCATTTTATCTCGTGAATTCATTTTTTTGAAGTTCTAAATGACGCCGTTAGGCTGCCGAATTTTCATAAGAGAAATCTTATTTTTGTCTTCCTTCAATGTTTTTCATTTCATATGGTATGTCTTTAAAATTTCATTACCATGTTATTATATCCATTATATTATGTCCCTATACTGTTTTATGGATCATTTATGAGTGGGTGACCCATGTCCCCTCTCTTTTCAATATTTTCTAAAACCCTATAACATAACCGTTATGCTGCAGAATTTTCATCACAGAATACCTCTCCCTTTTTCTCAAATTATGTTATTTTATAAAGTGAATACTCTAAGATCTTTATTCTATAGGGGTATTAACATATGTATCAAAATGTTTTATTTTAAATTCTGGGATTTACATACATGAAACCTGCTTTCCTTTTTCCATGGGTTTAAAGTGATATAATGATCATGTATTTAAAACAGTTTTTAAAAACATTATTATTGTGAAAGGAAACCCATTTATTTTATTCTATATGGGTTATTTATGAAATTTTTTTTTGATGATATATGTGGCTCACATGATAATAAAGTAAAATTTAAGAGTGCATCCTAATAGAGCTCCAATGAATTGGGTAGATAATTAATCTCTAGAGATGACCATTTTTAACGACGCTATGGTGAACAACCTTGGTAATTTTTAATGACACCTTGGGGATGGACCTTGGTGAAACTGAAATTATTTTATATGTTAAATGTTGTAGCCACATCTTCAAGTTATGAAATAAATTATTTTTATTATGATATTCCTCATGATTTATTTTCATGCCTTAATGTTCTTTTTCATGACTTTATTGATATATCTCAAGTTCACATGTTACATGTTTCCCCTTGTTTCCTTTACTGGGCCTTCTGCTCACCCTTTCTTTTAATGTATGTCCCTAGGTTATGAGATGCAGTAATGAACCTAGGATGAACATAAGGAGAAGCCTTTCATGTTTTTAAGAAGAACGTTTTGTGTTTTCAGGTTTTATGTTCCTGGTTTCCAAGACACCAAACCTTAAAGATCCTTGGTTTTGTAAAATGTAATGAAAAGTTATGTTATAAAAAGGCGGGATTATATACCACATAAAAGGAATATTTTGATATAGTTTTTCTTATACATTTTTAATAAACAGCCCAATCTTGAATTGGTGATCCAAGGTTATAAACATAATGAGGAACCTAAAATATTTCCAGCCATTTCATCCATCTTATACATTTTATTTGGAACACCTAACACATATTCTATGGACCAATAAATTTTGTTATGATATTAATTTTACCCTATAATAAATATAAAAATTGAAACTTATACTTTAAAATTAGTGACCTTAAATTTATTAAACATTATATGTCATTTGGATATGACCATAGTTTCCCAAACACACAATAAGATGGTGAATTATGGTGTGAATTCATTTTTATCCCAAGTTTAAAAGGATCATGGTTTCACAATGGATATACAATAATAAAAAATTGAAACTCATAAAAAACCACATTATCAGTTTAATTAACATTAATTCAGTGAAAGAAATATTGTACAAGTTTATTAAAAATTGTTACATCCAAGAAGTTTGCATCGATGGTGTATCCTTGTACCAAAATCAATCTTCATTTTTTTCAATTACATGTTCTGATATAATATCATTAAAAAAACTAAGGTCAATGACACTAATTATCTTTCCAAAAAAATTGACATAATTTACTAGGAAATTTTTATGCATTGGTTTATTTTAATATTTTACACATATGTTAATAAAAAACAATGTTGCTCCCATTATACTTCAATACCCACTATCAAATTTATATATTTAATATTTTACATTACATAAAAAGTTTCCCTCATATTTATATAGTTTTATATTCTCTTTGTATGATTTGTGTTCTATTCCTATATATATTTGGTTCTTGGGGGTACAATTACATTAGACACACACACAACACAATCAAAGTCCGAAAAGGCAGACCATTGCCCCTCCAAGGAATAGTCCACCCACCAATCCTTCATTTTATCCAGTACATGGACCAAAGACCTAGTCTTCATGAATCAAATTTACTCTAATGATTAGCCACAAAATATATCTATAATATTCAAAATAATAATATCAATGTAAAGTGTACTATCTTCCATTTTTTGAAAATTTAAAATTTTAAAATAATATAATATATAATAGATAAAGGCATGATGGTATTAGTTTTTCTGTTAAAACCTCCAACTATAGTATGTTTATCATGTTACATAAGAAAAATGTAGTTTTAAGAAATTTTGTCCTCAATTATATTGGGTAACTTCAGTTAAATTTGAATTTTAACCCTTGAGAAATCATAGTGTAAATCCTCTTGCGTATTTTCATCTCAATAATGTTATGAAATTAATTTGTTCATTGTGGCATAAAAAATTTAACAAGGTAAAAATTTGGATTTACTATTTTCTAACAGTATCATTTAACCATGTGGATCATACATTATCATTTCATATCAATTTATGTATTTTTACTAGATCCCCAACGTTGTATCATGGAGATTCATCTTGAATAAGCATTTATGCCCTAATGTTTCTGAAAAATTTCATTACAAAATAAATTTACAATATATGGAATGGAATATTATGTTTTCAAATTATGGATTTCTATCTATTTTGGTTCCTCTATTACTATATGATAATAAAAATTATGCCTTGAATTTTTTTTATGAAATTTATATATAAAACACCTCAAAAATATTATGTAAATATCCTTAAAAAGATATATGTTTTAGAAAAAGGAAATATAGATTCACAACCCATTATGAAAATAATAATAATGTAATGAAATAATTTCCAATAGTTACAATAATATCCATGTTAGGTAACCTTGGTTATAACATTATCACTAATTATTTACTACAAATCCAATGTATCACCAGTAACCTTTAGTGATATTTATCTTGAACAAACTCAAAACTTGAAATAGTATAAATATTCCATCTTTATAAATATATTTACAAAAATATTTACCTAAAAAATATATATTAAGAGTGAATTTAATGCTCACCTTGAATACCAACTTCTTTTTTATGCAATACCACTTAATTAAAAACACTAAAAATATTCATGAATCCCCCTACATTTAAAATGTAAAATATGCACTATAACTCATTCTCATGGATTGTTTCTCCCTCCATCTCAAATAAAAATCAACCACAAAAGATTCCCCATCAAGAATATAATTACTCTTGAGATTTTAATGATTCTATAACTCAACATATTAGTCTACATGATCTCACCGTTTGATAGAAAAAATATTTTCTATTTTTTAAACAACAATTTTTGTTGACATAGTAATTCCACAAAATTGCACTATTTGAAAATTTTCCAAATTAAAAATATTCAATTAAACATGAGAAATTAAAATATATAATAAATATATATAGGGTGGAAAATGTTTTCAAATATCCTTAAACTTAGGGAGGTATTTGAACAATGTGGTTCAACAATTTCTTTTTAAATGTGGTTGATTCCAATGGTTTTATTATAATTTTGGACAGTTATTGAGACACGTCAGAATTATCCATATATATTACATATTTTCCTACCTTTCCAATAATCAAATGATAAAAAAATTACATTTTACCCATAAGTTAGTGTTTAACTAGATTGTTTATAAATTCATTTACACTGTAGTTTTCAATGAAAATTTATATAGACACCTTCACATCATCCCTAATATCTTATAGTCATCATGTAATCTATAAAGACTGATTTTAATTAATCATAGATAAATTATATAAAAATTAATCCAATTTATGATTTTTTTTCTCTGTCATCTTGCTCAAACATCAAATACAAATGCTTCCCAAAAATACGCACCTTGGACAATGGATATTATAACTATAATGTCTCTAATATAGTCCATTTATGAATCAGTAATTATATATGGATCCTTAACTAAATTAAAACATAAATAATAAGAAATATTTCTATGAATATATTTCATTTTTATCAATAAAATAGTGATATGTTAACGGTAAACATACTTCAGAAATGATCTTCTAATTATACGACTAATACATTTTCTGGTCTCATTGTTAACAAGTATAATATGAATGCAATCATATTATAGTATTTTTTAGGATCAATTTATCTTCCTTATTCAGGATAAGAAATTTTGGTTCCAAATATATTTTAAATCTTTTAGAAACCATTCACCATGAAATTCAAAAAAAATTCTTTAGATACATTATTACTGAGATAAAAGTTTATCTATCCTATTAACTCACTTATAAACCGGTAGAATTTTTAAGCTCTATGATCATTGAAATATTGATGTCCAAAATCAGAAAAACATTTAAAATATTATATTTATTTAGGATTTATTTTTACAAATTTGATATCATTAACATTAAAGAATACAATGAAGTAATGATCTTTAGTTTTTTTATATATAAGTTATGATCAAAAGTACCACTTATGAAATCAAAATTTTAAAATAAGTGTCCACTTTAAAATTAAATTATATGTGAACATTTATTAAGAAACATAATTATTTATTAATATTTACACCTTTTATTAATTAGAACAGATTAGATGACCTACCCATTTTCCAAAATAAGCAATTTTCTTAAGGGTTGTGTTCCAGAATTCCATTATTACATTCTATTGAAAAATAAAAATTATAAGTTTAAAGTAAAAAAGGAAAGGTAATATTGACTCCAATCCATCAAATAGTGTAAATATTTCATCAATATATATTCTTTTAATTTCTTAATAATCCCTACATAGCAGTATTTTATTACTATATACTAACCTTCCATTTGCACAATTTTCGCTATAAATATCTATATAATTAGAATGATATTCTGATTATCAAGTTTCAACGAAATATCTCACCATAAATATTTATTTATTATTTCTAAATCAAGGTTCATATTCTAGATTCGTCACTCATATTTCATTATTTCCCAAAATAATTTTAGTTCCCATTCTCATTATAGCGTATGGTGTTCAATAATCCTTATCTTTTTTATTTTCATAAGAGTAGATTTATCCCAAATTTTATTTGAATCATCAATATAATTTCAATAATTTTGCTTATAATTCTACAGTTAATAATCATCCATGGTTTCTATTACACCCCAACATTTAAATTTCAATTTTATTTTATTATTTTTTTGCATCGAACTTTCGCTTCAAGGTTAAGGAAGGGTCCTGGTGTATAATTTTTTACCTTTCATATTTTTACTATGTTTCAGACCCGTGAGCGGTCACTGCACTGTATGCAGTAGCAGAGCAGTCATCTCTGGTGGTGGGTAATTGCCTAAAGTTAAAAAACGTTATATGT
Source organism: Viscum album (assembly GCA_963277665.1). NCBI lineage: Eukaryota > Viridiplantae > Streptophyta > Magnoliopsida > Santalales > Viscaceae > Viscum > Viscum album. The sequence continues at coordinate 1,660,599,065 of OY728148.1, read as the reverse complement.
ACATAATTTTTTGAAATATGTAAATTAATGTTATTATTTAAATGGAAATGAGTAAAATTATAATTTTCATTATTATTATTTTTCTTATCCTAATTATTTTTATTGTGATTGTTATTATTGTTATTATTATTATTAATATTAATAATAATAATAATAATATTATTATTATTATAAAAGGAAAAAAAAAGGAAGCAACTGTAAGCCCTCCACCCCTTCCCACTACGTGTTTCACCCAATTACCCATGCTCCCCCTTGCCTCATGCCGCCCTCTTCACTCCCCCTCATGTTGCCCCCTCATTTCCCTCCCTCTCTAGTACCAACCTCGCCCTCTCCCACTCCTGATGAATACCGCCCACAACCCCCAGTGTCAGCCTCACCCTCAACCCCCATCGTTGGCCTCAACCTCGACCACCTACAATAGCCTCACCCCTCCTGGACTCCTCCTTACACCAACCTTCATGATTTAAAGTCCCCCCTCCCAATTACCTCGGTGTAACCGGATCGCCCCACTTCCCCTTCTCATGTACATTTCACACCAGACTCATCCATCGGCCTTTAGTGTATTGGAAAACTGATGTTTCCCATCTATATCGCACCCTCCCTCAATTTCACCCCTATGTACACTCACCGCACTCCCAGCCAGCCCTCGTCCCTCTTCTATCCAACCATCCTCAATGCTCCGGCAAGCCACCTCCTCACCCTTCCTCACCTCTAGCTTACCTACTCCATTCCTCTATCGAACACTCTACCCTTTTCCCCCTCCTCTCTGTGAATCATCTCCCTAGTCGCACCTTCCATGAAGGTAACCTCTCCCTTCAGAATTTTTTCCGTCAAAAAACTATGAGGGTTTTCCTTTCAATTTGAAAAACACTAATTTTATGATTTTATTATGCGTTTTCTTAGTGTTTTGGGGTGTGAAAAGGGAAAAAATGATCAGTTATTCCTTACACTAAAGCTACATTGCTTTCAAACCTGTTGAGGTAGGTGAAATCGTGTGTTTTTTCTTTCCAAATCATTCCACTAATACTTTTATTCTATAAATTAATTTTACTTTCAACGTGTTTTTCACCTTAATTATTCTTATGACTAGTTTATGGATAGTGTATTCCTATTTGTAAAATTTCTATGAACTAGTTATTAAATTAGGATTGTGGGTTGGTACATTGCATTTTGTTGATCAAATTTCAGTTTATAATTTAAAACATATAACTACGGTGATTTTTATGGTACTTTCACCTGCAAAATTTTTGGTAACATTTTTTATCCATTAGGTGGAATTTCATGAATTGTGTGGGAGTTTCAAAAATTATTTTTAAGGGAATTAGTGTGTGTTTTAATTCAAAAGAGGATTTCAAGTCTGTATTTGGGGGAAATACTTACTATTCTACTTAAAAGTGCTTTTTTTTGTTTAAATGATTTACTAATATGTGTATGTGATTTCAAATCATGTTTTGAAATAATTTTGGTATGTGTTTGATTGGGTAGTTTTATTGATTGGTAGTCATATTAAAATAATTTAAAAGGGGTTCTATGGTGGCATTGGGATTATTTTCTGTTATCTAAATTAGGTAGATGGTAGAACATGGTTTTAGGATAATTGGTGGGTATTGTGGAATTTTTTTTTTCAGATTTTCTCTTGGAATTTTAGTGTGACATTGAATATTGGCACATCCATGAGTTCCCAAGGTGCACACATGGAAGTACACACAAATGAAGATGTAACTTGAAAAAAGATATTTCTTTACAAATATTAGTTTCATAAATGGATTTTTGTTTTCAAATAATGTTGGTCCACTTTTGTGGTTTTTAGAGAGGGTTTTAAATGAGGTTTCATAGAGGGTTGCTTCATGTGTTTCTGTAATCATGGGTTTCAATGGGTTATTTAAGGACTATCCATTTAGTTTGAAACATGTTTTGGTGTGGTTTGAAAATGAGTAAACGCCTATTTGGTAACTGGGGGGGGGGTTTAAATGTTTGTTTGAGACATAAAGTCATGTTTGGCTATTCTAACTCGTGAGTGATGTTGTGTTAACTTTTAGTATGGTTTGTGTTTTAAAATTTTGTATTCCTGGTCTATGTTTTAAATGGTTTTATAAAATGGTTTTGATATGACTGTGATGTGAAGGCCTAGTTGGCACTTTGATTAATGTGAAATGAATGATTGTGTAAATGGGGGTGGTCCTATCTAGGGTAACCCTTTATGGGTGAATGTATAGGAAGTGTCTGTGTTTTGGGTAGGCAAGAGTAGCGATGTCATGGTAATGTGAGCCACGCGTGCGAGGCCCTCCTACATACACAATTTTATTTTTATAACCACCATGGGTTCCCGAGGAGTGTTTTAGTTGATCAAGTGATGGTTTATTATCAGCCGTGATTACAGGGGTTGGTACCCACTTTTAGGTATAGTGGTTAGATGGGGAGTTCCACTAGTTTCTTTTTCTATAAGGGAAGCCACATGGATATAGACATAAGAAATTCACTATATTCTAGAATGTGGTTCTGAACCAAGTACGTCCATGTGTCTTCTATTGACTTTTAGTATCATCCTTGTTTACATAAATATTTACACTGCTTCTTTACATTATTTTTCATTACTTTATTTTCATTTTGCACACTTTTACTTGTTTTATATTAGTACTGATTTGATATCAGTTGTTTTGGTTTACGTTTTCAAATGGAATTTTCTTTTGGAAAATGATTTATCTTTCTGTTTGGATTTAAAATGTATAAATTTATTCTCTTTTACTGAAAAGTGAAAACCTTTAATATTATATCAATATTTCAAACTAGCATTAATAGACTATATTGTTGAAGTAATGGTATAGATTATGTGGAATATTCATACTTATAATTTTGGTTCTCTCTCATACATTATATTTATGTTTCAGTTTTATGTAGTGTTGCATCGCTCTCGGGGTGAACATGGTTCTGGGTTGGGTTGTGACCTAAAAGGCAACTTGATGGTATGCTAACTTGTTCTATTTATTTATTTTTATGCAGATAGAGTTTAGATAAATATCTTTGATTATTATTAGTTAATTATTTATATTTTATGGGCCAATTAATTACAAATAGATTTACTTGGATTCTTGATAGTAGTTGTCATGCCGTTGGGATTGGGTATGCCCATCTGGTCATCTCGTAGACTGGCTCAGGTGATGAGTTCAGGGACAAACTAGGATTAGTTATGGAAAAAATGTTATTAGGGGAGGCTCTTGTTATTTGGGTTGTCTGGTAGATAGATATTTGGAATATCGGGGCTCAGAGGTTAGTACAGGAAAGGATTCAAGAACCCTCACTCATTCCAAACCTCGAGCAACTAGGGGTAGTTTGGGAAGTGATTCATTATCTCGTTATAGTTTCTTTTAGATTGATGGATGAAAACAGATGCAAGAAGATGTTACATCCTGATTTCACATGGATTAGTGACCCATGTGGTGTCATAGTACATAGTTTAAGTTCCTCCTAGTTGATTAATCTTAAATGGGGAATGACCCCTACAATTTCTCAAGGTTATTCACGACTACTAGTCCCTCAATCCAGTAGTTTGATGCAATTTGAGTGTAAACTAGGATCTAGTTGGTATTAGTGCACTTTTTAAAATGAAAAAGTGTTTTAAAGGGAGAATTATTTAATTTAAATGGATATAAAATCTTGAAATGGGTTTTAAAAATGAAATCTCTTGGTCTAATAATACAGTGTTTCTTTGGAATTGGTAGGGAAATGGGTTGAGTGCAAACTCAAGTACTCTTTATGAACGTTCTCATATGTGAGGGGATGCAAAAAAAGTGTGTTTTGGTGCCAATGGAAGAACGTTGATGAATACATGTGAAAATATTCATGGGACTACTAGGGTTTATACATGGAATTAAAGGATTGACCTTGTTTTCTAAAGGTGGTTTTTTGAAAGGGATGTTTTTGGCTGTGTTTATTTTTTGTTTAGTTTTTTGAGCTGGTTGTTTTTGGATGAAAGCACTTTCAAAGTTGTTTCATAGTCTTGATATTAGTTTGGACTTTGTGTTTTATATGTTGTTCCAAAAATACCACCCAAAAAGGTCCCAAAGGTTTCTAATAAGTCATGCCTAGTTTTTGGTCCTTCTCAGACATTTCATATCCTTCATGGTGATTAGGGTCTATTTGAGTCAACATAGTATCTTGAAGAGGTTGATAACGTCTTCAAGGCATTAGAAACTCCCAAATCTGTCAGAGTGTGTTCTGTTTTGGGTCTTTTCAAAGGTCCAACACTAGATAAATGGGAGTTGTTTGCCCTGCCATTAATGAAAACTGGGATAATGTGGGATATCTTTAAATCATTATTCCTCGAATGATTTATACCTGAAGATGTGAATACGAAGAAAAGGAAAGAGCTAATGTGTATTCAAAATGGCCAATAGATGGTAAAGCATATGTTGACCATTTCCAGGGACTTGAGTCCTTTTATTCAGAGGTACTGTCGTGGGGTTTGACATAAACTTCTCTCTTCATTAGGGGTCTTCATCTTTAGATCAAAGACCGGGTCCTCCCTTTAAGGGACCACCATTTTGAGAATTTTGTGGTTGAGGAATTCTTAGATGAGTTGGTCATCGGAGTGCAGATGGTTGGAGATCCCGCATATCCATTTTCTCATGAATTATCCCCATCTAGAAAGCAGGGTGTTCCAAAGGGACATATTTATAAAGAGTAATCTATAGTTGTTCTGACTTTAAGTTTTACAATCATTCAATTGTGTTCCATCAGTGTGGACCTTTAGGGAACACTATGCCATTATGTCTCACCCCTACAAAGATGTTCCATTAGTGGGGTTGTCTGGGTAATCTATATATGATTTTCAGGATGCGTCACCTGAAGAAGAAACTATTACTAGAGGATTCCAGTACATAACTTTGAGGAAGGATATGATTCATCCATTAGAGCCTAAGCCATAGGTCTTGGGGTAAAACTCACATGCATTTCGGAAATTTCATGGGGTGTGAAGCCTCAGTTCAGGTTTTTTGTTCCATGTTGGTAGAAAACATTGAATGTCTTTTTGTTTTTTTTTTCAATGGTTAATGTTTTTTCATTGTTTCAAGTTCATTGTTTTTCCATGAAGTTATGATGGAATCGTTCAATTATAATCCAATAAATCCTGTAGCATGAATGTGCTTTTATGAATTGTGTTTTTTTAAAGTGTGTATGACACTTGTATGTGTTAATCACGGTTTGGATGTGTTTGTTTAGAGTTTTATGTGCCTGTGGAATAATTGGTGTATCTAGTTATGCTCAGGTTAATTGTTTGGGATATATTTTGCTTCGAAATTTTTTCTCTTGTGTTTGGGTTTTTTTTCTGGGTCAACATTTCCATGATTCAGTAGAGGTGTTGTTTCAATTGTTCTAATGTAGTTAGTTTGGATCGATTGGGGGTTCCCACATCACCCCTCTCCCTGAGTGGTATGTTTTGGTGTTATATTTCCACACTAGCTTATTTATTGTGGTGGGGAGAACCCTGTCATGTTCTCCAAGTATCTTGTGTTCGGGTTTCATTCAGTTTCAATCAGGCTTGGATTACTGTTTTGACTATTGTTCGAATGGGTGGCTTTATGGGGTTAGAAAGTGTCCCCGGTGGGGAGAATTGTCATAACCCGATGTTTTAATTTAATTTTTAGTTTATTATTTATTATCTCTGAGATTTCACATCAAGTTTCAGGCTATGTCCCAGTTTAGAATTTTATATGTTTAATAATTTTACTAGGTCTTGGACCCATGTGTGGTCAATGTGCTGTTTCCGGAAGTGGAAAAATCAGGAAGGTGTCATGAAATTGCCTAAAATTTAAAAGAAATAAGATTATATGTAAATAATTTTTTGAAACTTTTAAATTAATGATATTAATTGAAAGGAAATTATTACAATTATAATAGTCATTATTATTATTTTTATTAGCATTATTATTATTATTATCAATATTATTATAATTATTAGTACTTTATTATTCTTATTATTGTTATTATAAATTGATTTTAAATGGACAAATACCTATATCCCCTCTTCCCCTTCCCAATTCACACAGTGACAAAGTCCCCCCAGGACCCCCTTGCCTCATGACTCCCTCCGCGCTGGCCCTCACACGACCCCTTGCTTAGCCACCTTCCCAGCACTAGCCGCACCCTCTTCCAATCCAGATGACCGTTGCACTAGACCCCAATACAACCTTCTCCCCTCCCAGGATCCTCCTTGTGTCGGCCTTCACGCTACAACGCAAACCCCCCACCTTCTGGGTTACCCCTGTGTGACTGGCTCCCCCCGCTTCCCCTAATCATGAATGTTGCACACCAGCCCCAGCTGTTGACTTGTAGCGTGAAGAGAAAATGAAGTCACCCCTCAATTGGGCTCCCCTCCCTTGGTTCTCATACTTATGTTACCTAACCACAATCCCAACTAGAACTCATCTGTTTTCCAACCAACCATCCTCATCGCTCCGGCCAGCCACCCCTTCGCCATTCCACACCTTAGGCCAGCTGACTCCCATACTCCAATGACCTCTACGCCTTGCTTCGGTACCCCTCCTCTCTTCAATGGTGATCATCACCCCGGTCGTTCTTCCCTCTCTGGTATCCTCTCCCTCATGTGTTTTTTCCATAAAAAAATATGTGAGGTTTTTCCTTTCAATTCGGAAAAACCCTAATCAATGGTGTTTCTGGTGTGTTTTCTCTCAGTTTTGGGGTTTGTGAAGGGTCTGAAAGGCTCAGTTATTCATTCCACTAAAGTAGTGTCCCTTTTACACATGTTGAAGTAGGTTAATTCACGTGTTTCTCCTATATGAAGCATTCCATTAATAATTGATATATTTCAATTAAATTTTCTTTTAATTTGTTTTGGACCATAATTATTCTTGCAACTAGTTTTTTGATGATGTATTCTTGTTTTTGAAATTTGATAGAACAAATTTTTAAATCATACCTGTGGGTTGTTATTTTTAATGTTTTTGATCAATTTCATTTTAGAATTTAGTGGATAGAAATATTGTTTTTTTATAGTACTTTCATTTTAATTTTTTTAGTAAAATGGTTGATCCTTTTGGTAGCATTTCATGAATTGTGTGGTAATTGTGAAACTTATTTTGTAATTTCCTTGGAGTACATTTGAAATCAAAAGAGGATTTCAAGTGTCTATTTGGTTGAAATCCTTATTGTGCTACATAGAAGATTTTTTATTTGTTTGAATGATTTATTAAAATGTGTATGTTATTGTAAATGATGTTTTGAAATAATTTTGGTTTGTTTTTGATTTGGCCATTTTAATGGATTGGTGGTCATTTGGAAATGTTTTAAAGAGATGTATATGGTAGTGTTGGGGTTGTTTTATGTTTTCTAAATGAGTTGTATTGTAGAACATGGTTTAAAGATAATTGATGGGTTTTTCATAAATGATTTTCAAATGTTCTCTTTGGATTTTAGTGTTCCATTGGCTGTTGTCACATCCATGAGTGCACTATGTGCACACAATGAAGTGCTCTAAAATGATGATGGAACTTGTGAAATGGAATTTCACTATAAAATACTATATCCTAAATGGATTTTAGTTTTAAAATAATTTTGGTCCCTTTTGTGGTTTCTAAAGAGGGGTTTAAAGGGGGTTTATAGAGTGTTGCTTCACGTGTTTTGGAAAACATTCTTTTTGATGCATTTTTATTGTCTGGACATAAATTTTGAAACATGTTTTTTATGGGTTGAAAAACTGTAAACTCTTATTTAGTATCTAGGTATTGTTTGAAGGTGTGTTTTGTACGTAAAGGCCCATTTGGTTCTTCAAAATCGTAGGTGAAGTTGTGTTAACTTTTAGAATGGGTTGTGTTTGGAAATTGTTTGTTCCTTGTTAGATTTATAAATGTTTTTAGAAAATAGTTCCATTATGAATGTGATGTGATGGCCCGGTTAGAACATTGTTTAATGTGAAATGATTGAATGTGTATATGGGGCTTCTCTTATATAGGGTAACCCTTTATGGGTGAATGTATAAGAAGTGTCTGTGTTTGGGGCAGGCAGGTGTGGTGAAGGTGTGATAAGTTGAGACACGCATGCGAGGGCCTCCTACATAAATGGTACTATTTTTATAACCTCCATGGGTTCTTGAGAATCTTTTAGTTGATCGAGTGATGGTTTATTATTAACCCTGATTAGATGGGTTGGTACCCACTGGTAGGTATAGAGGCCATATAGGGAGTGTCGCTGGTTTCTTTTACCTCAAGGGCCACCAATTAGTTATAGACGTTAAAGATTCACCATAAACCATTAGTTTGTTCTGAACTGAGTACATTTAGGGGTCTTCTAGGGTTGTTTGGGATCAAACTTGGTTACATTAATATTTACATTTACTGTTTATATTCCGTTGCACTGGTTTATTTTCAATTTTTAGTGTTTTACATCTTTTATCGTAGCATAGCTTTGTAATCACCTATTTTTGTTTTTGTTTAAGAATGGAATTTGGATTTTTAAAATGATTTATCTTTATGAAGGAAATTAAAATGGAGAAATGGATTTTTTTATTAAAATTTGAAAACCCCTATTTATATATATATATATTTCAAACAAGAATTAATGGACTGTTTTGTGGAAGGAATGGTATGAATTTGTGGTGTTTTTCTAGTTAGAATTTATGTCCTCACCATTATGTTTTCTATCAGTTTCAGATTTCATTAGTTTTAGAATGCTATGAGGGAGAACATGGTTATGAGTTGGGTGGTGACCTAAAATTTCACATAAATGTATGTTGAGATGTTCTATTTATTTATTTTTTTACTATAAGAGTATTGATTTATTGTACTAATTATTCTTATTTAGTTATTTTCTATTAACGTGGCAAATCATTTTCAATTTCATTATTTTAATTCCTAACAATAGTTTCCATCCCACGGTGATCAGGAACGCCCCCCGGGACATGTTCCAGACCAGTTTGGATGACTGTTTCAGGGTCGACACGAGATTGCTTCATGATAAAATATTTTTAGAGGATGCCCTTGTTAATTGGTGTGTCTGATACCTGGATATTAGGACTGTCAGGACTTGGTAGGTAGGTACGGGAAGTGAATCTTGAACCCTCACTCATTCTAATTCTTGAGTTTCCAGGGGTAGTCTGGGAATTGATTCCTTGTCATGTTATGCGTTGTTTTAGATTGAGGGATGAAAACATAAGAAATCTGATGTTAAATCAGGATTTCACATTGAGTAGCAACCCATGTGGAGTCCAAGTACACAATTTAAGTTCTTCATAGTCGTTGATTCTTAATTAGGTCATGTCCTACTACCATGTTTCCTAGTTAAGCATGAGTACTAGTCCCTCACTCTGGTTTATTGATGCAAGTTGAGTGTCATCATGGTTCTAGTTGGTGTAATTGTACTTTTTAAAATGAAAAAGGATTTTTGAAATGAGAATGAATTCTTTTAAATGTACATAAATTGATGAAATGGGTTTTAAAAATGATATCTATTGGTCTAAAAATCTGATGCTTTCTTGAAATGGGTTGGGAAAAGTTTGGGTTCAACCTTTGGTACAGTTTATGAACTTTTTTCACATATGAGGGGATGCCAGGATTGTGTGTGTTGGTGTGTATGGATAAAAGTGGATGAAGACACGTGCAATGGTTCGTGGGACTAATTGGGTGTCCACATGGAATTAATGGCATGACCATGATTTCTAAATGTGGTTTTTTGAAAGGGATATTTTTTACTATGTTTATATTTGTTTGGTTTTCTGAGAAAGATGTTTTTGGATGAAGGTTATTTCAAGGATTTTACTTTGGCATGATATTGGTTTGGGATATGTGCTTTATATGTTTTTTAGAAAACGCTTCCCAGAAATATCTTGATGGTTTCTGATAAGTCATAGTCGGTGTTTGGTCCTTTTTAGATGTTTCATTTCTTTCATAGGGATCAGGGTCTGTTCTAGGTAGCAGGGCGGGTTGAAGTGGTTGAGCGCATCATCAGGGTATTGGAAACTCCTGAAGCTATCAAAGTGCATTTCATTTTGGTTCTATTTGAAAGTAAATCACTAGACGAATGGGATTTGTTTTCCATGACATCAATGCAATATTGGATGATGTGGTATGTCTTTAAATACATATTCTTCTGATGTTTTATACCTAAATAGGTTATTAAAATTATAAGGGAAGAGATTAGGTATATTCAATAAGGCCAATGGATGGTAATATCATATGTTAAACATTTTAAGGATCTTGTTTCCTTTTCTTCAGAGGTAGTGTCATAGGATTTGGGGAATAATTTTCTCTTCATTGGGGGTCTTTGTCCACTGATCAAGGTCCGGGTCCTCTATTTTAGGGACCATCATTTTGAGAATTTTTTGGTTGAGGCGTTATTATCTGAGTTGGACTCTAGAGAATAGATGTTTGGATATCCATCATATCAAGTTGCCTGTGAAGGTTCCCCATATGACATAAAGGGTGCGTCTGAGGGACCTATTTCGGAAGAGTCATCTGCATTAGTTTTTACTTCTAGTTCCCTGGATTGTTCAATGCTGGGCCATGAATGTGGATGATTAGGGAACACTGATCCATTATGTCGCATCGCTCCATATACATTCCATCATTGTGGGTGTCTGGGTGATCTAGATATATTTAGTAGGAATATTATCATGAAGAAGATATTGTGACCAAATGATTCTGGTTCCTGACTATGATGTAAGAGATGCTTCATCCATGAGATCCCCATACAAAGGTGGTTGGGTGAAGCTCGATCATAGTCAGGAGTTGGAGGGGGTGTGAAGCCTCAGTTCATGTTTTTTGTTTCGTGTTGAAATTAGTACATAGAAAGTATTTTCATTCTTGTTTTCATGCTAGTAATGTTTTGACATCATTTAAGTTCCATTTTTCCCTAAATTTATAATGGACACATTATATTATAATCCAAGAATTCGTGTTTTGTGGATGTGGATTTCAAAATTATCCAGTTTTTTCTTAAAAGTGTGTTTGTCACTCTGATGTGTTAATCTTTGTTTGTCAATGTTCATTTGGCGGTGTAAGTTTCCAGGGAATGCTAGAGAAGTTGGTTTGGATCAAGGGGGAGTTCCCATGTCTCCCCCCTGGGTGGTATGATTGGTTGTGAAATTTCCACACTATATGATTTACTAAGGTGGGAAGAACCCTCTCATGTTCTCCTGTTCTGTTGTGTTGTGTTTTCTTTTGGTTTCATTCAGGCATGGATTCTTATTTTTTTTTATTTTTCAGTAGGGTGACTTTCTAGGGGGGTAATGTTTCTGTGGTGGGAGGAATTTTCACACCATGAATTTTTTATTTAATTTGTATTTTATTATTTCTTATATTTGGGATTTTTCATCAAGGTTCGGTCTAGGTATCGATTTCAAATTTTTTTTTGAAGTATTTTATAGGGTTTTGGACCCATGCGCGGTTATCGTGTGGTTGGGGGTAGTGTCTCTTTCAGCTCAGTTGTTGTGAAATTTCCTAATGATTAAAATGAGTAAAATTATATGCAAATAAATTGTTTAAAACGAATAAATTAATGTTTATATTTTAATGAAAATGTGTAAAACATTGATTCTCATTATTAATGTTTTCATTATCATTTTTATTTTTCTTTTTAATATTAATAATATTATTTTTATTATCATTAATATAATAAAATGAAAAAAAACATGAAAACCCTTACTCCTACCCTTCCTATTGCGCGGAACTCCCAGGTCTCCCTGATCACCCTTGCCTCACACACCCCTCCGCACTCACCTTCATGCTGCCCCTTGCTTCCCTCCCTCACCAGCACAAGCCTCGTCCTCTCCCAATCCAACCGATTGTATACCTCAACCCACATCACGGGCCTCACCCTTGACCCCCAACGTTGGCCTCACCCACTCAAGGACTCCTCCTTGTATCAACCTTCATCCTATAGTGAGACCCCTATTCTTGGTTACCCATGTGTGACTGGATCCCCCCCCCCTCATCCTCTTCTCATGCACGTTGTAGAAATGCCCTGGTGGTCAGCCTATAGTGCACCAAAAATCCAAAGATGCCCCTCTACAATGCACCACTCTTTAGGTTCAAACCCCTCTATTCCCTCACAAAACACCCAGCTAGATCATGTCCCTCTACCAACAAACCTTCCTCGTCGTTCTGGCCAGCCACCCCCTCACCATTATGTACCTCCAGCTAGCTGACTCCCTTACTCCAATGGCCTCTCCACCATACTATGGAACCCCTCCCATCCTCTCTAGTGATAATCAACTCAGCCAAACCTCCCTTTCCAGTAACCTCTCCCTTAAGTGTTTTTTCTGTTATAAAATTGGGATGTATTTGTTTTTAATTTTAAAAAACCCTAACCATAGGGGTTTATTGTGTGTTTTCTCTCTATTTCAGAGTGTTCAAATGTACTGAAATGCTAGACACTTATTTCTTATAATGCAGCATCAATTTACTATGTGTTCATGTATGTGAATTCTTTTTTTTTTGATTTCTGAATAATTTCATTAATACATTCATTATTTCAATTAATTTTTCTATTACAATTTTTCACGCATTAATTATGGTTGTGACTAGTTTTTTATATTGTTTTCTTTTTGATGAAATTTTTTAGAACTAGTTTTTAAATCTTGCTTGTGGGTTGGTAATTTTAATGTTGTGGATCAACTTTCAGTTTATTATTTAGAAGATATGAATCTGGTGATTTTTAAAGTACTTTTAATTTGATTTTTTTTGTAAACTGGTTGAGCCATTTCATAGTATTTCATGAATTTTTTTTTGAATTTCCAAGGGGTGCCTTTGAATTCAAAAGAAGATTTTGATTTAGTATTTGGTGGAAATATTTATAGTCATACTTATAAGTGTTTTTTTTGTTTAAACAATTCATAAAAATGTGTATGTGATTGAAAATCATGTTTTGATATAATTTTAGTGTTTGTATGATGGGGTAATTTTTTAGATTGGTGGTCATATGGTAATGTTTTAAAAAGATTTATATGGTGGCATTGGGGTTATTTTATGTTTTATAAATAAGGTATATGGTAGAACATGGTTTTATAAAAATGTGTGGGTTTTGCGGAAATGATTTTCAGATGTTTCATTGGATTTCAGTGTGCCATTAGATGCCAGCTCATCCATGAGTACACTAGGTGCACACATGGATGTTCCCTCAAATGAAGATGACCCCTGTAAAATGACATTTCTCTATGAAACTCAACTCTATAAATGGATTTTATTTTTAATATAATGTTGGTCCAGTTGTGTAGTTTTTAAGGAGGGTTTTAAATGAGGTTTGATATAGTGTTTATTCAAGTGTTTTGGAAAATGTGTTTTTCAAAAGGTTCTTTATGGTCTACCGATTTTTTTTGAAACACATTTTAATGGGGGTTGAAAAATTGTGATGGCATATTTGGTAACCTGGGATTGTTTGAATGTGTTTTTGGGACTGAAAGGACCATTTGGATCTTCCAATTTATGGGTAATGTTTTGTTATATTTTAGAATGGTTTGTGTTTGGAAATTTTGTGTTCTTAGTTGGAGATTTAAATTTCTTTAGAAAATGGTTTTGATATGAATGTTATGTAATGGCCCATTTGGAACATTTTATATTGTAAAATGACTAAATGTGTATATGGTGGGGATCCTATCTAGGGAATCCCTTTATGGGTGAATTTATATGAAGGGTTCATGTTTGGGGTAGGCAATTGTTGTGACGTCATGGTAATGTGAGTCACACGTGCGGGGGAATCATACATAAATAGTACTATTTTTATAACCAACATGGGTTTTTGGGTGTCCTTTTGTTGATCAAGTTATGGTTTCATATCATCTTCGATTAGACGGGTTGGTACCCACTTGTAGGTATAGAGGCCTGATGGGGAGTTCTACTTGTTTCTTTTTCTATGAGGGCGGCCATTAGGATATAGACTGAGGAGATTTACCATATTCCATCAGGTGATTCTGAATTAAATAAATCCAGGGGTCTTCAAGGGATGTTTTGAATCACCCATGTTTTCTTAAATATTTAGTTTACTTGTTTACTTTCTATTTCACTAGTTTTTTTAGTTTTCATTATTTTACTTGATTTATCATAGCACAGCTTTGGTATCACCTATTTGGGTTTTTGTTTTCATATGGAAGCTAGTTTTGGAAAATGATTTATCATTTTGTTGGACTTTAAAATTGAGAAGTTACTTTTGTATTATTATAATGTGAAAAACAATATTTTTGTATGTGTATTTAAAACTAGAATTAATGGACTATTTCGTGGAAGGAATGGTATGGACTCTTTGGTGTTTTACCACTAAACATTTTAAAGATCACCCCAATGTTATCATTCAGTTTCATGATTCAATAGTGATGGATAGATCTTGGGGAAAACTTGGTTTTGTGTTGGTTGATGACATAATAGGTCACATGGATGTATGTTGAGATGTCATGTTTATTTTTTTCTGCTAGAGTTTTGTTTTATTTATTATTTTTTAGTTGTCTATCTTCTATGTGAAAAATCATTCCCAATAGATTTATTTTGATGCCTATTAAGAGATTTTATCCCATGTGGATCAGGAACACCCCTTATAACATGTTGAGGACCATCTTGGAAGACAGGTTCAGGGTCGACCCTGAATTGGTTTGTGAAAAAATTGTATCCGAGGAGACCTTTGTCATTTGGGGATTCTGGTAGGTAGTGGTTAGGACTATCATGACATGGGATGTAGGTATGAGAAGGGTGTCATGAACCCTCATTCATTCAAAACCTTGATTTTCAATGGGAAGTCCAGGAATTTATTCCTTGTCTCGTTCTGGTTTGTTTTATATTGAGGGATTGAAAAGGAGGAAATATGATTTTACATCATGATTTCTCATGGAGTTTTGGCCCATGTGGAGTCTGAGAACATTTTTTAAGTACCTCTTAATTATTGATGCTCACTTGTGGAATTCCCCAAAATCAAGTCACCAGGATAAGCGCGACTACAAGTCCCTCACTCAGGTAGTTTGATGAAAGTTGAGTGTCTTCTTGGTTCTAGTTGATGTAAGTGCACTTTTAAAATGGAAAATATATTTTTTAAATTAGAATTATTTCTTTTAAATGGATTTAAAATTTTGAAATGGATTTTAAAATAGAAATCACTTGGTCTAAAAATTTGTTTGTTTTTCATGGAATTGGTAAGGAAATGGTTTGGATGCATCCTCAAGTACTATTTGTGAATGTTTTCACATGTGAGGGGATTCATGTAAAGTGTGTGTTGGTGCATATGAATGAAATTGGATGAAGACCTGTGAAATGGTTCGTGGGACTACTTGGGTGTGTACTTGGAATTAAAGGAATGACCTTACTTTCTAAATACAGTTTTCTGATTGGTATATTTGTGGTTGTGTATATAATTTTTGGTTTTTTGATCTAGTTGTATATGGATGAAGGCACTTTCAATGTTGTTGCTTATGTATGATATTGTTTTGGGATCTGTGTTTTATATGTTGTTCAAAAAATGCCACCCAAAAAAATCCCAAGGTATTCGGATTATTGATGCCTAGTTTTTGGTCCTTCTCAAACATTTCATGTCCATCATGGTGATCAGGTTCTTTTCGAGCCCACACAGTGGCTTACAGAGGTCGACTATGTCGTCTGGGTATTGGGAACTCCCAAGCTGATAGCTTGCGTGTTGTTTTTGGGTCTGCTCGAAGGTACAACCCGGCAAGAATAAGAGTTCTTCCACCCACAATCAATGAATGATGGGATGATGTGGGATGTATTTAAATATATCTTTGTCCAATCGTTTATACATATAGAGGTGAAGAAGAAGAGAAGGGAAGAGCTCGCGTCACGAACCAGATCTTCTCTCCATCAAAACCGGCACTTGAACCATCCCATGGCAGGGCTTGAAGGGCATTCCTGATCCTTACGAGCTGGCACAAGTGCTCGGGTATCAAAAAAAGGAATTTGGGAATTATTTGCCTGAGTTTATAAACATAAAAAAGACTCAAATAAACCAAATATCAATTTTTCAAACCTAAATATAGTTAAAAAAATCATAATTAAATTACATAATCTAGAACCAAACATGAAGATTATAATAAAGGAACAAATCCAAATAGGACTTCTTAAGAACCTCCCCATGGAAAGGGGAACTGACATCAATCCATCTCCTTGACACTACGCCAAGAAGTACCACTTGAAACCTGAACCATTGGAACAAAATATTTACCCAAACCTACAAAAAAATAACCATGCCTACTTACACCAATGGATGTAATTAGGGTGTGAGATAGATCCTAGTAAGATACCATCCCAAAAATATTCCATGTGATAATCATTATAAGATAATAATCTGTCAATGTTTTGTAAATAAGTAATTCTAGTTACAATTTTTAAAAGAAGAAACTTTAAATAAAGGAAACATTCAAGTGGGGTACATTAAAAGAGATAAAAACTATTAAATAGAATGACAATGCTACTGAATTTATTCAGCCAAACATACCATATGCCAATGGTAAGCATAAAATATCTATTGAGCCCTAGTAATGGGAAAAGTCCCAGGTACCTCATACTCGGTGAATGTAACCATACAAATATCATTTCTCATGCACACAATCCACTAGTAGGGATCATACCCATAATCTAGTGGTCCCCCAACATCATCATTATCATATTTTAGTTATTCTTGTCATCATAAAAATTACAACGTGAAACAGTGGACGAACCCAACAAAATCACTAGCATACAAGAACACGTCCACCCACCTAGATACCCGGGTTTTCCCTCTTATGCTCAAAAAAGTTACAAAAGCCCTGAAATAAAATTTTCACAAGAAAATACCACTTCCAAGTCACCCACACACCAAACAGACACACACATGCCACATGATGCCCATTTTCATTCAAGTTTGTTTTGGAAATAATACTCACACCAATAAAGACCACAACACATTTCACCTCTCTTTCACACATCAACAAATACATTATTCAATTTAACAAAACCATTCCATCATAGTACACATCACATAATAGCCCTTTCACATTAAAATAGACCATTTCAAAAGTACACGCCTACCAAAATAGTTTGGCAACATAGTTTCACCTCTTAGATAAATCATGAAACCATTTAAAAACTTCAAATAACAATTCCAAGGAGTGTATCCATGTTTTTCACATAAAATCCTTCTAAAACCCTTTCTTGATGACCAAAATCATAACAATATCACATCAAACTAGAATTTTTATCCATAACATCATTAAATAAAACGATTCCATGAATCATAAAACAACCCCAATGAACACAACGTGAAATACACAGAAAAAGTATTCATTTGTGAAAAAACATGGAACTTAAAAAAACCAATTAACAAGTGCTACCAAATATAATTTTCACACAAAACAATAGAAGAGAAGCATGATAAAAATATAAATCATGAAAAAAAACTCATCCAATTATTCATACACATGGAATCACCAACTTTTTTTCCGAAAACTTGAAACTGTTATGCAAAACATTGATCACACTACCTCCGCAATATAGGGAAGTGAAATCAATCCCTAATACACAATATTTCTCCAAAATGACACAAAATGAAAACCTAGGTGTGAACCCAATCTACTAGACATTTTAGAAGCTCATGAGAAGTGGACGAAATCATAATAAAATGAGAGGAACAAGAGTGGAAAATCACTTAAATGGGTGATCATGAAGAAATCTCCCCAAATCCACCCAAATTTGAATTTTCAACTATCCAAAACTAGTATGGAGGCTCGAATGATGCTGATTAGGTCATGTGGGGACTAAAATGGGGGAAAAGTGTGAAAACTGTATTGTTTATGAAATAATCCAATTAGCTTGTCAAATCTAGATGATTTGAGAAACTGTTAGATGTTTAGGCCTAATCTGTCTTAAAAATCAACTCCAAAGAGGTGAAATAGATAATGGTGGTGAGCCTTGGGTTTTTGTTTTCGGGTTGGTGGTAGAATCATAGAAAAAATTTAAAAAATGAATGATATATTGAAAAATTTTAAATAAATAATTTAAATGAGGAAATGGGCTTATGGGCTGGCCCAAAACCGTAATTAAAAACCCAAATCCATCATGGTTATTGATTCCTATGAGGTCGAAATGGATATGGTGGTTTTAATATACAAAGTAATGAGAATTGAGAATTTTAATGAGTGTATAATGTTGAAAAATTAAGGATTTATAAGAAACAACATTTGTTTTTTAAAAATGAAATGGGCTCAAGGTTTGACCAAAATCCTGAAAACCCACCCTTTCTTCCAAAACTACATAGGAAACCCCCCTAAGTATATAAATAATAGTAATTAAATGGAAAATAACTTTCAAATAATTCATGTACATGACAATTCTCCCTACCATAAAACATTCCACCCTCAGAAAGCTACAGTAAGGCCAAAAGAAAAAACCAAACACAAACGAAAGGCTGAAATGGACTACATCACCATGTTTCTCCCACCCTCAAAAGGAAATAACACCTCCAATTGATCAATCAATAAAATAATACTTTACCCAACCAAAACATACACAACATCATAAAACAGTCAAGAATATTGAAACTACATCCCAAAAAACACCTCAAACACTATCAAAACAAAAATCAAGAAACATACCCAGAATGAACAAAGAAACGAAAGAGGTCAACGCAGTCATACTTAAACAAAACTATTTTGTGCACTCCAATACCAATGTTTACACAAGGAATAAGTTAGAGGATAAATAAATCTGAATGAGACTACATATTTCTAGACCAACACTAGGGTCAAAACCATGTTACTAATATCGAGAGATAATAACAGACTACCCACCATAAGTGGAATCTAATTTTTTTTCCAAGATAGAATCGAGACACTAACATGGGGAGGACGAAATGGTCTCCCGACATAAGGGAGAGACTTTGATTATAATTATCCAAAATAAAATAGATGAGACTCATAGTAGGTCTCCCCAGCATAAGATCCAACTATCTTAACTGACCAGCACATGCTGAGACAAAAAGACCCCAAAATTTAAAGAGTTGGAATAACCTCATGGTTCGTCTACATGGTTTGGGAAACTATGTGCTAACTATGTGGTGCAATATTTTCAAAGGGGAAGCTCTCACGGTTACATGGGCTGAGGCACACATCCATGTATAAATTTTGAGGTAGCTACTCTCTCTTATCACATGGTTTCCAGGGTTGGAGCATGGTTACAACTAACTATACCCAAACCGTGTGCTGCCATCCTCCTAACCAGAATTTCATTCCTTTCTCTAAAAACACAAGGGAAACCAAAACGGGAAACATATGAAATTAGGAGATAACATGGGAACAATATTCCCCCACTTATTTCCACTGAATGAGAGAAACTGGATAAATATAACAATACTAGAGGTTTAAACTATTCCCATCTTTCATAATGAGGATAGAACATTGACCTGAGGATTGAACAACCCCAGGTTTTACCCAGACTACGTGCCAAATTTACTCTAAGACCAATGGCTGGAGCTCAAATGATTGAATCATCATAGGCCTCATAGTTAGGATTTGGAAATCCCCCAAACCAGACTTATCCTTTCTGTGCCATCAAATCTATACCATGATTCTAGATGGGCTTTCCAAGACATAACACATTCCAAACTCCCTTTACCCTAACCCAACATTTCACTGAAACAAGTTCATAGAAGATACACACACATCACCCCTTGTTTATTCAGATGAGAAACAGAGCTAGGAAAGGATATATGGAAACACCATCCCCTAAACAAAGAATTCCAATATTTCATGAAAGAAGACACTCTTCTGACAAAACAAAGACTCCCAAAAAATTATACAGCATCACATTTATAGTCAAATGAGCACAAGACATCATAAGGAATCACTAAACATGACCATTGCGAATGATATAAAAAATACATGGAAAATGACCTTATATAATGTCCCCAAACATAAAAAAATTCCAGAATGTGGCCATAACAACATCTCATGACCATATTTTTCACACTGGTGGTTTAACATAAACCCCTTCTTCGAAGTGACTATAAAGGACCCATATGCCCTCTTTGAAAACATCCACAATAACAACCCCAGACTACTATCACCTTTGATAACATAGGTAACCTAAGAAACTAAGATCTATTTCAACCTCCGACATTCACTCTCCCACTATTATAGGATCCAAAAAAACATGATTAGAAATGGTGTTGACTCAATATCCAAAGTTTGAGAAAAAGATTCCCTATATTGATCAATTAAAGGATCTTTGAATGCTGTAAACAATCCGGGATGCACATCAGTTGTGAACTAACCTTTAATGGGGGTGTTCCGTATCTAACGAGAGAACCCAAGGATGCAACCATGCTGGTCCATTAGTCCGTACATACTGCAAACTAGAATATACAACATGAGGAGACCCACCATAAAATAACCCCAAAACATTTCTCATCAGAACACCACTAACTGAACCTTTATCACAACATACAGACTCAACACAAACCAAAAACACAGCCCAAACAAGAGGGGTTATTGACTCAACGAATCCCACAATAACAACATTTCTAAAAACACATAATATAGAACAAACCAAACCAATCACCAAGACATAATGGTTTTTTTAAATCATATCTTTGAAAAAATATGGTTTAGCGGTTAGCGCATCGACAAATTGTACCCATCGGGCCTCACTCATGCATGTTTCTAGGCCACCCTAGGCACCCCCTCATATCCATCCAGAAACTCATCATGTTATTACATTAACAATCCATCATCCCATGTAACCCCATGCATGTGGTCGATCATAGAAATATCAAAGGTTAAAACAAAAAATCCTTCCACTATTCAAAACCACAAACTTCAACTGATATATCCTTTTTCTGAAGATTTTTATCCCCACAATTAAAACCCAATTTACGTCTTAAAAACATTTAAAAAGATCACCAATAATTAAATAAAAACACACTTTCAATTAATGAGAATTAATTTAGAAATATTTCATCCCATTTCAAAACAATTTTGATATCATGAAAATCTCCATTTCATAAATCCCTATTAAATTAGGAACTCAAATCTTCTCATTTCAAAAGATGATTCCAAAATTTCTTAACATTTTTCAAATGATCTCTACTTAACAAATAAAAATACATTTCCAAACTCCACACATGACCTCCAAAACATTCCATCCCATTAAAACACGTTTCAGTAGTTTAGAAAACTCTATTAGAAACACTATTTCAAAAAATAACTTTAACATAGTTCCAACATTGAAAATTGGTTGAAATAGATCATTTTCCATTTCAAATAAAATTCTAAAAATTCTGTTCTACCATTTCTGAAATCAATGCACTTTCACTTTGCTAAAAAATAATTTCATACAAGTTCACAATTCATTAATCAAGTCATTTTTTCTTTAAAAGTAAGTCACTAGATTCCAAAAGAAGAGACACAAGACAATGTGAGAAGAATTTAGTATCGGTGGGTTACTTGGACAAATAGTTGGTAGCCATATACTAATAACTTCACCATTATGAAGATTGATCTAGGGAAACATACCTAGCTCCACATTGATTTCCAGGCCTTGCGAGCTCATCGAGACCATTATCCCAACTCTCTTTTCAATAGCCCAAATCATCATCAAACCAAGAAAACCAATGGACTCCTATAAATCCTGACCTCCCCTAGAGACTTGAATCGTGTCACAAGGTGTGATGGCTAAGAAAACTACTCATAATCAAAATTTCAGGACCCAGAAATCCTAACTCCAGAAAATCCCTTCTCTTCCCCAAATATCATGACCCAAAGAGTGATCCTCCTCAAATACCATTTTGTCACGAACTAGAACTGGTCGCCATCAAAATTGAAACCCAACACTACATGTGGCAATGAACTAAGGGTGTTATCGATCCCCATGGTCTAGCACAAGTTCCAATGTATCAAAAAAAGAAATTTCTGAATAATTTTCCTGATTTTATAATTACAAAACAATAAACAAATCCAATAAACCATATACGATTTTTTCAAACAAAAACCTATTTAAAAAAATTAATTGAATTATATAATTTAGAAAAAAACTCCAAGACTATTACAAAGGATAAATGTAAAAAAGGGTTACCCAAGAACCTCATCATGTAAAGGGGAACTTTCCTCAAGAAATATCCACGACACTACACCAAGAAGTACCTCTAGAGTCCCAATCCACGGGCAAGAAAAAGATTACCCAAACCTTTGAAAAAATAACCAAGTCTACATACACCCATGTGTGTAAGTAGGATGTGAGAAAAATCCTTGCAGGTTCCACCACAAAACTATTCCATGTGATAATATTTATAAGACAAAAGGATTTCATCTTTTGTAAACAAGAAATTCTAGTAACAATTTCTTAAAAATATAAATTTAAATAAAAACAACATTCAAGTGGGTACTTTAAAAGAAATCACCTATTTTAAATATCATGTCAAAGATATTAAATTTCTCCAGAAAAATATATTGTATTCTGGTGGTAAGTATTAAATATCTAATGAGCACTTTTAATGGGAAAACAACCACATGCACTTACTAGGTGTGGGTCCCTGGTACCTCGTGCTGGATGAATGTAACCATAAAAATATTCATTCTCGTGCACACGAGCAACAAGTAGGGATCAAACCCATAACCTAGTGGTCTCCTAATAACATCATCATCATAGTTTTGTTAGTGTTTTCATCATCAAACTTGCAACATGAAATAGGGACAAAACCCAAGGGTTCAATAGAATACTAGTACACGTCCACCCACCTAGATACCCATTTTTTCTCTCTTTTAATAAAAAACCACCCACTTGACATGAAAAACAATTTTAAAATTAAAATACCACTTCCATTTCACACACACACCAAAAATACCATACAAATGTCACATTATTCCCCTTTTCCATCAAATTCATTTTGGAAATAATACTAACACCAAAAAGACCAACAACATGTTTCACCTCTCTTTAATACTTCAACAAATCATTTAAGAAATTTTAAAAAACCTTTCCAGGATAGTACACATCACATAACATTACATTCCCATTAAAATTGTCTATTTTGATATTACACTCCTACAAAAACAGTTTGGAAGCATAGTTTCACCTCATACATAAAACCCAGAAACCATTTCAAACCTTCTCAAAACAATTCCAAGGACTGTAACCATGTTTTTCACATTAAATATATCTAAAACCCATATTTTAAGACCAAAATAATTCAAATATCACATCAAACCAAAATGGTATGCCATAAAATCAATTAATAAAACTATTCCATGAATCATAAAACAACCACAATGATCAAAAGATGGAATACACACAAAAAATATTCATTTTTACACAAATTTTACACTTAAAAACCTACTTCTTAATAAATGATACAAAATAAAAATTTCACCAAAAACAAAATAGAATAGAATAATGCTAAAAATATAAATCCTGAAAAACTAACTCATCAGAAAATTCTTACATATGGAATCACCTACCATTTGTTCCAAAAACTCCAAAATGTTGTGAGAAAATTCAATCGCACTACCGTCACACTATAAGAAGTTAAATAAAGCCCTAATCCCAATTATTTCACTCAAATAATACAAAATCAAACCATATGTATGATACCTAGCTACATGAAGTATTAGAAACTCAATAAAATTGTAAGAAACATTAAGAAAATGGGAGGAACATGAGAGGAAACTGGATTAATTTAGATATCTTGAATCAATCTACTCAATTCCACAAAAATATAAATTTACATGTATTTAAAACTAATAGGGAGGCAAGAATTATTCTTGTTAGGTAAATTGGGGACTAAAAAGGGGGAAAGGGGTTAAAATTAAATGTTTTATGAATGAATAAAATTACCTTCTCATATATGGAATATTTGAGGCACCCTGAGATGTTTCTCCCTAATATGTGATGTAAATGAGATCCAACGTAGTGAAGTAGATAATGGGTGTGATCCTAGGGTTTTTTGATTCAGTTGGGTTGTTGAATCACCAAAAAAATTAAAAAATTAATGCCATATTGAAAAATAAAAAAATAATTTAAATCTCCAAATGAGCATACCAGCTAGCCCAATACATTAATAAAAAAACCAAATCCTTCATTGTTATGGATTACTATGAGGTCCAAATTGATATGGTGGATTTAATATACTAGGGGGTTCCAATTGGGATGTGTAATGAGTGTAAAATTTTTGAAAATAGAGTTAAAAAAAATTGTTTATAAAATAAGAAATGGGCTCATAGTTTGGATCAAAATAAGAAAACACTCCCTTTCCTCCAAAAAATACTTGGGAAACCCCCACATAAAATCAACAATAGTAATTAAATGAAAAATACATTCAAAATAAGGCATTTATGTTACAATTATCCCCACCATAAAACATTCCACCGTCGAAAAGACATAGCAAGGCCAAAAGAAAAAACCAAACCTAACTGGATGGAAGAAATTAACTCCTTTGACTAGTTTTTCCACCCCCAAAAGGCCAAAACACCTCCAATTGATCAATAAATAAATGAATACTCTCACCTACCAAAAAATTCCCTACTTACTAAAATGATAAATAATATTAAAACTATATTTGAAAGTAAGGATGATTGTCGCCTATTGATATTTCAAGGATATGGTGTTGTGCTAATGTGTATAACTGCACTCGGGCCAAATCCTCATGGATGGTACTTTATAATGGGGATTGTATTTATTTAATTGTATTTTGATTTGGGGGGGGGGGGGGGTGTTTTCAGATCATAAATTATTGGATTAATGGTTCGTGTTTGATTTACCAATTTGATAAATATTGGAGTGAGTTAATTATTAGGTAATTAAGCTTATGATATCCTTGAGCTTTGATTTATATGGAATTAAATTAATACCCACTTCACAAGAGGACGTTGATTGCAATTTATACAAGTTAAGTATGTATTACAAGCCTTAACATAATATAGAGTTCTAATATTAATCATACCTTATTTATGGTAGTGTATTTATGGTTCCAATAATCCATGTAATCCGCTCTTTAGACAAAACAAGTCATTAATCCATGACATGTTTATTCCAATGTACACAATGTCAATTCAAAGAATACTCATCGAGAAAAATCTCTGAATCACATAACATACCGAAATTATAACCCACAACAATGAAAGATTTACTTAGACATTTAAATGATTATAAATTTAGTTTATCATGTTTATGATGATGAATTAATAAGAGATGAAAATGAAAGGGATAAGAAAATAGTTGTTTGTCCAACACACACACACACAAAAATGGTGGTGAGAATTAAAAATAGAGTTTCGAATGAATAACGAAGAAAAATAAAAAATTTATTTTAACTAGATTTATAGTATTTTAATTACATTAATATTAATAATCAGGGTTTAGATTATATTAATATATAATTAGAAAAAAACATTTATTAAAACAAGATTACAAAACAAATACATACATGATTACAAATGAAGAAGAATTCAAAAGTAAATCAAAAGTATCAAGGTATAATGATATATCAAGTTTAAACTTGAGTATGGAAGTTCCTCTAAAACATTTTGTAGATCCTTAGTCATTCCAACCTATCCTCCCCTCATCTGAAATGCCATTTTTTACAAGGAGATGAGGGGGATATATTTATAGATCAATGTTGTGGGTTGTTTTCAATCCAAAACAACCCCTCTACATGAATGACTAATTTTTTATTTTAGACATCTAAATTTTAAGAAATTTTATCACCCCAAGCTTCTACGGTATGCTTCCCTTTGAATAATTTGATAGCGTGTGTTGTACGCAACACCGAGTTCTAACACACCATAACTAATCAAACTAGCCGTTATGAATAGTAATACCTGATTTTTGAAATTATATATATTTTATATTTCAAAATGAACTTCATTTTTGGATTCAGAATATCGAATTTATCCTAAGGATAAATTTTGGTACTTTTCAGATAACTTTAATATTTTGATGAATAGTGAAAAATTACTAAATTTTAATTAAAAACAACTTTTTTAATCGAAATAATTTATATTAAAAAATTATTAATTTGAGTGGTTTTAAATTATATTTAGAATATATTTTTACCATTAAATACAATTTTGGTCGTTGGTCATAATTTCACAATTAAACCGAATATAAACAAGTATCAATCTTTTGATAGTTATTATATCTTAAAAACACGTTTTTTGTTTTGACAGCGGGAATTAATTTTAAATTAATTTCTGCCACTTCTGTGTTTTGAATTTGGAAAAATGGATTACATATTTATAATCAGGATGTTCAAATTGTGTAAATATGTAACTTTTTTTTAGCCATTTGGAATAATTAATTCGGTAAATATTTTATTTACCATGGTTAAAGGGTAAATCCGGTAAATAAGGGTTAAAAATAATATTATAATAATAAACAATTATCCTAAAATGTGTCCTAACCTTATTGGTTGATAAAAGTTTGACCATAGTCATCTTTGGGTCGATTTTGGGACCCCATGGTGCCACTTGTAAGTGATAGGGACACTTTATTTTAATTAAGTTAAAATGAATACAAAAATGACACAAGCATATATCTTTTAGAAAACCAATTTTTACATAAGGTTATTTATGTTTTATTTTAGACTATAAATATTCATTAGAAATCGAAAACGATTTACTACATAATGGTATTTTATTTATAATTTTTAGACATTAAATAATTTAATTTATTTATGACACAATGATAATGCAGTAATTACCTAATTAATGAAAAATTAGAATAATTGATATTATAAATACCCAAATAAATGTAATTTGAGACTTTTTATAAATACCAATAATTTTATAGGATCATATGACATGTTAGTACTGATTTAATTAACTTTTTTCGAAGTAATCATTCTGTTACGATTTTTACAAAAATCAATTATTGAATAGTGTCAAAATTGACATAAAAGAGTTTTTAAAAAAAATATTATATTATTAATTGATATTAAATTCCTAAAAATCTAATGTTCGGCCAAGAGACTTATATCATGACAGGTGTATCATTAATGGACCACTTGGGGGTCGTTTGGATGTATATTGTAAGTTTATTAACCATATGATATAAAAATACAAAGAGACATTGTAAAAGTGAAACTAATTAACTAAGAGTTAATACTTAAGGATAAGGTTAATATAATGCCCCAAACCTGTCTAAATTCTATTGGTTGAGTAGTTTTCGACCCATAACCTCCTTAACCTTTAAATAATCTACTTTGGATCCATTAGAAACCGAATATGAATTTATTATAAAATAATATTTCTAGCTTTTCCAAAGGTGCCCCTCACCCCTCTTATAAAAGGGCACTCTCCTTTCTCATTAAATCACACCTTCGAAGCCTTTTGGTCCGGCCAAACTCTGCCAAAATACTCTCTCAACTTCTCTCACTTCATTATATTGGCCTTCCTTTAGTCATAAAGCCAACTTAAGGAGCCCTTTTGATCAAATCAAAAGGAAGAACCTGAATAAGAGGTAATGATTTCACCACACTTTTTCAAGTTCCTTTCTTCTTCCACTTATTTTTTCTTTGTTATTACCATTATAAAATTATTAATCCAGTATCTAAAATATACTATAATATTATTATAAATATTGTACAACCATATTCAGTATTATATCCATCCTTTGAATGACATGTTACCATACATGCGTACGTACGGATTACCGTCTCCACGTCGTGGTGTAATTGTTATTCAATATATTATTATTTGGATGGGTATAATAATGATTTGTAATTCATGTAAATAATAAATATAACATGATAATGATTCTGTATATATGATATAACATCCAATTATATATTATTTTAATATGAAAAGAATGATATTTTCGCTCGTGCGTACGTACATATTACCGTCTCCACGACGCGATGAGATTCATTTCCAAGTTCACCATTCATTGATGATTATAAAAGTATATATAAGTATGTAATATATGAAACAATAATGCTACTAGATAGATATATATATATATATAAGGATGTATGTACTTACATATATCTTATTCATTTACTTTCGTTCAATACTATATGAAAACAGAAACAGCCTTTATGCGTACGTACGGACTACCGTCTCCATAAATGGTGTTTTCCATTTCATATATATGTCTATTATACATATTTATATTCTAAATATATATGATATATTTATCAGGTTTTATATTCTGGAAGTATTTAAATCATGATCTATGTGATACCACCAAGAGTGACAAGTTAAAACACGTACGATAAAGAAAGTGATTATTACCCAAAATGTTAACTTAACATGGAAATTATTATTAAATGGGTAATATAAAGTCATAAATGAATCAGTTATGATATCATAAATATTAATATGGTTCTGTTATAATTTAATAACATACTATGATTTTCGTACAGGAGGTTAAACATACCCTCGACTAAAGGAAAGTGCAAGGTAAGGGGTTTTCATCTCACTCCTTATTCCATTGAGATTCATTCCATATTGCCACTATTCACTTTTGTGTGATGTATATACTTCCCATAAATATATTCTTTTTGTAATACACTTTAATTTATGTGTATTTACATATTCATTGTATGATACCTCTTTCATGGGTTGTATGTTTTGTAAGTTACCAAACTGGTAAGGGTTAATTTCACAATCTCTTTATCATCCGAGGTTGTTTTTACATAAGTATCTACTGGGACATATTTATTATCCATGTACATGTTTTATGAAAGACTTTTCAAAGGGATTATTTTAAGGTACTTTTTACTAAAACATCATTTCAAATTTTTTAAATATTTAATCTTCTAAATCTTTCTCATTAATGTCCATGTCTTCAAAATGGTTTTTATGGATATATTTATATGGACATGAGTGTTTTTAAAATTTTAATTCCTTTCAAAAGTTTCAAAGTGATATGGGACACTTTGATTCAAAAATGTCTTCAAATTACTTCTTTTTTAAATTGTGTGGCTTTTAAATGTTTTCATGAAAAATGGGTATTTCTCTCAAAGAGTTTTACAAATCAATTTCTTCTATGTCAAAATCATTTAATGGATTTTAAACTTGTTTTGAAGTTGATTCATCATGATACAAATCTTCCATATTGTGTTGAAGGATTTGTGATATATTTGACTGTGGATGTCTTATTTTTATACCATTCATGGTTTATGGGTAAAGTTTTGACATTTCTCATGCTAGTTTTAATAAAAACAAATTATGTTATATTTTATCCTCTTCTTAAGATGAATGTGTTGGACTAGTATGTTCCGGGTTGGGGACCAGTAAAAGTAAGCCCTCCGGGTTGGTTTCCGGTTATTTGAGGCACTCTGGCTTGGTGTCCGGTTATTATAGGCACTCCGGGTTGGTGTCCGGTTATTAGAGGCACTCCGGGTTGGTGGTCGGTTATTAAAGGCACTATGGGTTGGTGTCCGGCTATTAGATGCACTCCGAGATGGGTTCCGGTTATAGTTAGCCCCTAGGCCTTGGCATGAGGCATTGATAAAAAAAGTAACGTTCATAATTATGCATTACATCATTATGAAAGTGGTTAGTGATATTGAATGTGATTTTTCGATTATTAGAATATCCATGTGAATAACTAAATGAAATTATTTCATTTTATTTTTGCCATATTATGCTGAAAGTCAAGTTTAAAAGGATTTTGTTTTAAGTTATACATTGCCTTAAATGTTTATGCTTATTTTTTAATGTTTCCACTGTATTTCTTACCCTTACTGGGCATTTGAGCTCACCTCTTTCTATGTTTTATTTTCCCCAGGATTCCATGAAGTGTAATGTGATTGATATGCAGGGTTAAGAAAAGGGAATAATGGTATTCATAAAGGATTATTTATGTTGTTTTGTATGTTATGAAGTGTAATGTAACATTCATGTATGTAATCTATTTTCCAAGACTACTAAACTGATCGGTTCTTTGGGACTTGGTTCCTTGTAATCTTGCCAATGTATTAAAATAATGCACCGACTCTGGGACACTGGGGTCGGGGAATTACAGTTGGTATCAGAGGAAGTTTAGCAAATAACCTTGTAAACTAGATTTAGATAAACTCTGATTAGAGCACATAGCCCTAAGATAGACTTTGAGGATTAGTATAGAAGAACATCCTAAAATTTTGATATTGTAGAGATTTTGTGAGTTTTCTGAGAAATACATCCCTATTTGGATACTAGTAGGTAGAGGCGGCTCTGGCACAGATGTACCTAGGGGTAACACTCGAAAACCCCACTTTGAGCTAGACTCGAACTGGAACTGGTGCACGACAACGAGCCTTGCTGCACTCTTGGTTACGACACTCCCGGGGGATATGCTTAGGATAATTCTCATTTTCTTTACAAACCATTATTAAGGGCTTATGAGTATATACTTACTCATAGAAAACATTTTTATGATTATGGATTATATCCATAAACTGTTCAATTTGTGTTAGGTATTTTACAAGTATGGTAATTATTCATTGCAATTCATAAACTAAACTAGTATATGCTATTGTATAGAAATGGTGCCCAGTAGAAGGAATGTGAACTCCCATAATACGTAGGATCCAAAGGGTAAGAAGGATAATATCTTTCATGGTCCTATGCTAGAATTTATAAGGGAAATAGTTTCCCATGTATTATCATCATATGAATAAATAGTATCATGTGTTGACAAGATGAGTAAAGAATTCTCGGATTCCTATGTCTTTGAAGGGAAAAAAGAGAAGAAAAGGATGGAAGATAGAAATATGGGTAAAGGGAAGAGGGAAAATAAGAATTTTCCCATATGTGATAACTGTGGGAAGAAACACCCTGGAACTTTCCTGAAAGGAATGGAAGTTTCTTGTAAGTGTGGAGGAAAAGGGCACAAAGTACGTGACTGCAAGGGTAAGAAAATGGTTTCAAATGTACAATGATTATTTGCAAGGAGTTTGGACACTACGCGTACCAATGTCCTAGTCATCAGACTATGACGCAAATGATGCTATTGGATAATAATCAAGTTATGATACAACCACAGATAAAGAGTAATG
The DNA here is from genome assembly GCA_963277665.1 of Viscum album. Lineage (NCBI taxonomy): Eukaryota > Viridiplantae > Streptophyta > Magnoliopsida > Santalales > Viscaceae > Viscum > Viscum album. Next base: position 1,660,568,117 of record OY728148.1, on the reverse strand, counting down.
ACTAGTGTTCATATGTTGTCATTTTAGAATTATTTCATTTAAGTGTTGTATCAATGATGTTCTGGAAATAAATAAGGATTTTACTGCAGTACTATTTAATTAAGGATTTAAGATTTTATGGTACTAAGAAAAGTGACTCCACAATGAGTTAATTTTTTTTTGGAAATTACATGGTTGAAGGAAAGATAAACCTTAATATGGTCTTAATATTGAGTTAGTGATTTTGGAATAAGAGATGTTTGATTTTGGAAATTCAGGATGTTGCGGTGTTTTAAAAGAATATATGAGGAAGGAGTTCACATGTTATTACCCGGAAAAAAGGATAATCATTATGTTTAACCTCCTTGTAAATTTTGGACTGTGAGTTTGGATAATATTATTTTGGATAAGTCTAATGGTTGGAATGGATTAAGTTTTAAAGGTTAGTTTTTGGGATTTTTAAAAAATGACAACACGCAGACCGTGTGACGACCCATCATGTCAGTCAAATCTGCGGGAATCGAATCCACAACCATAGTGCAATTGGGATTTATCACCTACCATTGTGATACATGATGTTCTTGGATGGTATAATGTAGTTTCTTTACATAAAGGGTTTGATATGTGAAATATAAATTCATTATATTTGGAACCCTATACGATTAGGATAAATAGAGTATTTTTGAGTTGTATTATGTTTTGGGGTGAAAGATGAGTTTTTGGTAGAAATTTATTAATGGATAAAAGTTTAATTATATAGTAAGTATATCTCCTTATGATCATATCCAATCTCATAAATAAATTCCTCAACATTAAGAAAAGGAACATAGAACAAAAATTTTGTACTAGATGGTACCTTAGATCATCAATAATTTATGGCTTTGGGATTGTTGGCCTTTTCATAGCCATGTTCTCTACCACTCTCCATCAGATAATTGATTGTTAGATTAGTCTTCCATATCCATATTTACCTACATGGAACCCTAGTATGTGTTATTTTCGGTAATCTTCATACTTTACACTCTTTATTTTAAATAGAGTCCTCATTAATATATTTTTCTATGTGGGATTTCAACTATGATATTTTGAAACGTCAAAAATGTGTTATCCGAATACCTTATGTTTTGTTGAACCGATGGTATTTTAAATCAGCATAGATTGATGAATTTAAGGACCTAAATTTTAAAATTGTTTGTGATTGATGACCTCAATCCCTACCTATAAATATTTACATTTTTCCTCTAGTTATATGTCTATAATTTCCACCAATGTCCTCCTAATCGAGATCATAATTTTGTGGTGACCCTTTCTTTTCTCTTTTCATCTTGTTAAGACTTAAATTTTATTAACCAAATTTCCGATGTGGGTTTTTTCCACAAAGATATTTTCTATTTTCAACCTTTATTTTCAAAGAAAAATATAAAATTGTGAGGATGCAATTTTTTTAAGGAGGGGAGAATGTAACACCCCAAGCTTCTACGGTACGCTTCTCTTTGAATAATGTGATAGCGTGTGTTGTACACAACACCGAGTTCTCACACACCATATCTAATCAAACTAGCCGTTATGAATAGTAATACCTACTTTTTGAAATTATATATATTTTATATTTAAAAATGGACTTCATTTTTGGATTCGGAATATAGAATTTAGCCAAAGGTGAAATTTTGGTACTTTTTGGATAACTTTAATATTTTGATGAATAGTGAAAATTACTAAATTTTAATTAAAAACAACTTTTTAAATCAAAATAATTTATATTGATAAATTATGAATTTGAGTGGTTTTAAAGTATATTTAGAATATATTTTTACCATTTAATACAATGTTGGTCATTGGACATAATTTCACAATTAAACCGATTATAAACAAGTATTAATCTTTTGATAGTTATTATATCTTAAAAACACGTTTTTTGTTTTGACAGCGGGAATTAATTTTAAATTAATTTCTGCAAGTTCTGTGTTTTGAATTTGGAAAAATGGATTCCATATTTTTAATCAGGATGTTCAAATTGTTTAAATAGGTAACTTTTATTTTTAGACATTTTGAATAATTACTTCGGTAAATATTTTATTTACCATGGTTAAAGGGTAAATCCGGTAAATAAGGGTTAAAAAAATAATATTATACTAATAAAAAATTACCCTAAACGTGTCCTAACCTTATTGGTTGATACAGGTTCGACCATAGGCATCTTTGGGTCGATTTTGGGACCCCATGGTGCCACTTGTAAGTGATAGGGACGCCTTATTTTAATTAAGTTAAAATGAATACAAAAATGACACAATCATATATCTTTTAGAAAAACAATTTTTACATAGGGTTATATATGTTTTATTTTAGTCTATAAATATTCATTATAAATATAAAAATATTTTCTAAATAATGTGATTTTATTTATAATTTTTAGACATTAAATAATTTAGTTTATTTATGACACAATGATAATGAAGTAATTACCTAATTAATGAAAAATTGGAACAATTGATATTATAAATACCCAAAAAATGTAATTTGAGACTTTTTATAAATACCAATAATTTTCTAGGATAATATGACATTTTAATATTGATTTAATTAACTTTTTTAGAAGTAATCATTCTGTTATGATTTTTACAAAAATCAATTATTGAATAGTGTCAAAATTGACATAAAAGAGTTTTTTAAAAAAATATTATATTATTAATTGATATTAAGTTCCTAAAAATATAAGGTTCGGCCAAGTGACTTATATAATGATAGGCGTATCATTAATGGACCACTTTAAAGACTCTTGAATGTGTATAGTATGTTTATTAACCATATAATATAAAAATACAAAGAGACATTGTAAAAGTGAAACTAATTAACTAAGAGTTAATACTTAATGATAAGGTTAATATAATGACCCAAACCTGTCTAAATTCTATTGGATGAGTGTTTTTAGACCCATACCCACCTTAACATTTAAATAATCCACTTTTGAGCCATTATAAACCGAATATGACTTTATTATAAAATAATATTTCTAGCTTTTCCAAAGGTGCCCCTCACCCCTCTTATAAAAGGAAACTCTCTCTTCTCATTAAATCACACCTTCAAAGACTTTTGGTTCGGAAAAAATCTTCCCAAATACTCTCTCAACTTCCCTCACTTCATTCTAGAGTCCTTACTATAGTCATAAAGCCAACTTAAGGATCCCTTTTGATCAAATCAAAAGGAAGAACTCGAAGAAGAGGTAATGATTTCACCACCCTTTTTCAAGTTCCATTCTTCTTCCACATCGTCTTTATTTGTTATTACCATTATAAAATAATGACTCCAGTATCTCCTATATAGTGTAATATTATTATAAATATGTTACAACTATATTCAGTATTTTATCCCTCCTTCGAATGACATGTCACCATATGTGCGTACGTACGGCTTACTGTCTCCACGTCGTGGTGTAATTGTTATTCAATATATTATTTTTTGGATGGGTATAATAATGATTGGTAATTCATTTAAATAATAAATATAAAATTATAATGATTCTTTATATATGATATACCATCCAATTATATACCATTTTAATATCAAAAGAATGATATTTTCGCTTGTGCGTACGTACGGATTACCGTCTCCACGACGCGATGAGATTCATTTCCAAGTTTACCATTCATCGACGATTATAAAAATATATATAAGTATGTAATATATGACATAATAATTCTACTGGAGATATATATATTTATATATATATATATATATGGATTTCTGTACTTACATATATCTTATTCATTTACTTTTATTCAATACTAAAGAAAACAGAAACAACGTTTATACGTACGTATGGACTACCGTCTCCATAAAAGGTGTTTTCCATTTCATATATATGTATATTATACATATTTATATTCTAAATATATATGATATATTTATCATGTTTTATATTATGGCTGTATTTAAATCATGATCTAAGTGATACAACCAAGAGGGACAAGTTAAAACACGTATGATAAAGAAAGTGATTATTACCCAAAATGTTAACTTAACATGTAAATTATTATTAAATGGGTAATATAAAGTCATAAATGAACCAGGTATGATATCATAAATATTAATATGGTTATGGTATAATTTAATAACATACTACGATATTCATATAAGAGTTTAAACGTAACCTCGACTAAAGGAATGTGCAAGGTAAGGGGTTTTCATCTCACTTCTTATTCCCGTGAGATTCATGCCATATTGCCACTATTACCTTTTGTGTGGTGTATGTACTTCCCATAACTATTTTTTTTGTGTAATACACTTAAAATTATGTGTATTTAAATATTCATTGTATGATACCTCTTTCATGGGTTGTATGTTTCGTAAGTTACCAAACTGGTAAGGGTTAATTTCACAATCGATTTATTATCCAAGGTTTTTTTACATAAGTATCTACTGGGACATATTTATTATCCATGTACATGTTTTATGAAAGAGTTTTCAAATGGATTATTTTTAGGTACTTTTTACTAAAACATCATTTCAAATGTTTTAAATATTTAATCTTATAAATCTTTCTCATTAATGTCCATGTGTTCAAAATGGGTTTTAAGGATTTATTTATATGGATACGAATGTTTTTAAAATGTTAATTCCTTTAAAAAGTTTGAAAGTGGTATGGGACACTTTGATTCAAAAATGACTTTAAATAACTTCTTTTCTAAATTGTGTGGATTTTAAATGTTTTCTTGAAAAAGGGGTATTTCTCTCAAAGAGTTTTACAAATAAATCTCTTCTATGTCAAAATACTTTAATGGATTTTAAACTTATTTTGAAGTTGATTTATCATGATACAAATCTTCCATATTGTGTTAAAGGTTTTTTGATATATTTTACAATGGATGTGTTATTTTTATACCATTCATGGTTTATGGGTAAAGTATTGACATTTCTCATGCTAGTTTTAATACGATTTTTTATGTTATATTCCATCCTCTTCTTAAGATGAATGTATTGGACTAGTATGTTCCGGGTTGGGGACCAGTAAAAGTAAGACCTCCGGGTTGGTGTCCGGTTATTTGAGGCACTCCGGGTTGGTGTTCGGTTATTAGAGGCACTCCGGGTTGGTGTCCGGTTATTAGAGGCACTCCGGGTTCGTGTCCGGTTATTAGAGGCACTCCGGGTTGGTGTCCGGTTATTAGATGCACTCCGGGTTGGGTTCCGGTTATAGTTAGCCCCTAGGCCTTGGCACGAGGCCTTGATAAAGAAATTAAAGTCCAGAATTATGCATTATATCATTATGAATGTGGTTAGTGATATTGCATGTGATTATTCGATTAGTAGAATATCCATGTGAATAAGTAAATGGCATTATTTCATTTTATTTATTCCATATTATGCTGAACATCAAGTTTAAAAGGCTTTTGTTTTAAGTTATACAATTCCTTAAATGTTTATGCTTATTTTTGAAAGTTTCTGCTGTATTAATTACCCTTACTAAGCATTTGAGCTCACCCATTTCTATGTTTTATTTTTCCCAGGATTCCAAGAAGTGTAATGTGATTGATATGCAGGGTTAAGACAAGGGAATAATGGCATTCATAAAGGATTATTTATGTTGTTTTGTATGTTATGAAGTGTAATGTAACATTCATGTATGTAATCTATTTTCCAAGATAGCTAAACTGATCGGTTCTTCGGGACTTGTTTCCTTGTAATCATGCTAATCTATTAAAATAATGCACCGACTCTGGGTCACTGGGGTCGGGGAATTACAGAAATACTTTTCATCAAAGTTGTATATATTGCATCTTTCCCTGTTCTCCCAATATTTTGGTGAATTTGGACTTATGGAGCCAATGTTATGGTGGTTTTCTTAAAAAATGTTAAACTCTCATTTTATATCCATGCTTTTTCGATGGTCTAAATGTGAAAGGATTTTCGAATAGAAAGATGACTTAAAATCCAAATTAGTTATTTAACAATGTCGACCACCTATATCCACTATTTCACACTGCAAAATATATTCTCTAAAATATGTCTCTATCAAGAGAAATATTAATGGTTGTTTTCTTATCTCAATTCTCGAACAAAATTATTGGTTGGACTTCAAAGCTTCCATTGGGCCCCATGTAATTGGATTTGGGCCTTGATATTTATATATATGACTACCTGAATTTTTAAATAAATTTTAGAGGAGAATAAAATAATTTTAACTTCTAGATTGGGACTTGTAATTGAATCTTCATAGATGGTCTTGTTTCTTCACAGATTTTGTAGTCCATCTTGTGTGGTCCATATTTCCCTCCAAATAAAAAATTTGTCCCAATGACCCTTATAATGAATTGTTATAATTTGAGTAGGAAGCCCTAATAATAAATAATCATGAAAGATAGATAATTATGGGTATAGTTATTATTAAATTAGTAAACTGACTTGAATTTGGATGAATTCAAATAATGCTAAAAAATTATATTTAATATTTAAACATTAATATTACAGACAAATTATGCCCATTTCATATAAAACCACTAATGGTGAATATAAAATGTTATGAAAATATTAATAACATAAAATAATTGACACATATTCTTGTGCAATCCCCCATGTACAACAAATATAAAACCATGGAAAAATCATTTTCACTCACCAACAAATATTAATTTCTTCCCCAATTAGGGGTGGTTTAGAAAATTTCAATCATCCATATTGAATTCCACCAAAAATTGTTAAGAAAATAATATTCCAAAGACAATTATTTTTTCAATATCAAAATTTAGAAATGAAAAATGTGGGCACTCAAAACTCACACCTCTGATGTTGATAAAATTCATTTTAGGAGGTTCACTCTTTCACCAACCAAAAGTGAAAATCATTGAGTTTGAAAGAGATCTTAGCCTCCGTTACCTATCCTAAAGTTAAAGAGAATCAAGAATAATTTTTAGGGGGTATAATATGGTTATTGGATTTTAGGAAAATGATATCATAAATAGAGGAGAAGAGGGGTAAAATATCACCATGGGTAAAAAAATGCACAGTTTTTTTGAAATGAATCATTGGATGAAATGGAAACACATACTTACAAGGGAACAATTGTGTGAATCAATACACAAAAAGTGTAATAAATTTTGAAGGGAATGAGAATATGTAATATATATAATATAGAAAACTTCTCTCAATGATATATGTATGTATATATGGAATTTGTTATTTTTATATCGTTTTTTTATTTTTTGGCATTTCTCAAAATATGAACTTGAAAAAGATATCACACTCATATCAAAACCCACGATCAATATCCTCATGACAGTAATTTCTATAGTTATAATAGGATTAAAGGTCTAATAAGGGTAATTTTTGACCCACCCAAGAAACGACCAATTATTTATTTTCAATTTTTATGATTTTTTTCATTTTTGGAACACTTTTCAATAATATTTGATCAAGAAAAACTAGATATACATTCTAAAACCACTCTGAATGATAACTTCCCCCCCACACTGAACTGGATGCTTTCCCTGAAACATATGATAACATGGTGAAATCAAAAAAGGGTACCCAAAATGAAATAAATTCCACCCACGGATAAATTTAAAAAAATTATGCAATGAAAATCCATGTAGATATTCGGTGGGAAAAGTTATTGGGATTTTATTATGCCTAGAAAGGAAATGTCCTTCATAGGCTCGAAGGGGATTTAAAATGGAAGCTTAATGTAAGTTTAATGGGAATCTATTTAGATACTGTAAATTGAAATAGGTTTAGAAAATCCCTCTATCATATTCATGAACACAAAATTATGAAATTCATATCTATGGTCCACAAACTCAAGACTCACAATTAGGGGGGAAATGCAAAAAAATGAAAGTATGTTCATAGGTGACCTTGGAATAAATGATAATTTTGTTCCTCACGGTTGGAGAAAATCTTTCTTCAAATCAAAAATTGTATATTATTTTTTATTTGTTTTGAAACAGAATTATTTATCCAAATATATGATGAAAAAACAATATTTTTTAGATGAAACCATGTCTTTTGAGTCCCCCAAAATGGATAGAAATTTTTTCAAAATAGGATGGTGAGTAAACAGAACTCTTTTCTTCTTTTCATTTTTTCATTTTTTTAGTATCCTTAACATACACACCCAAAAAAATATAAAAATAAAGGGTTTTATGAATAAATTGGTATAAAAAATGAAAGATATAGGAAGAAAGAAGAAGGAGGGAGTTAGAGGAAGAGATAGAGAGGGAGTTTAATGGAAAGAGGTTCCCCTTGGTTTGTATTTTTTTGGTTCTTCATCCCCATCCAGTGGTGGGACAATTGATTTTGTGGATATTATATAAGTTAAGGTGGTTCTAGGATTGAGCGTCCTCTCATGGTGATGCTTTAGTAGATGTCCAATAAATGTGAATGTCCTTTTTGAAGAGGGATCTTGGACATGCACTGCACAAAATGGGTAACCATGAGAAAAAATAAAATGACATTCGCTATAAGAATTAAGGCTACTTGGGTGATTTCGAAATCAACAATTTAAGAAAATTACCTTTTCACCTTCATGAAATACCTTTCACAATATGATTTATTCATGGAGTGACTTGGATTTTTAATTGAAGAGATTAGAATTTTCAAAAGAATCTAGTCAAAGGTCATCTAGTTCATCCAATTGCAACAATATTTCTTCACTAGATTTTTCAAAATCAAAATTACAACTTTTCATAGCCCAAAATGAATTATGTTTTATTTCAACTATAAAATGACATGCTTTACCAAAAACTATCCTAAAAGGAGACATCACAATTACTGTTTTATAGGCAATTCGGTAAGCCCAAAGTTCTTCATCAATTCCTTAATGTCATTCTTTTCATGTGGGTTTTTCAATTCTCTCATGCACTCTTTGCACTTCTCTCTTATAAATTTCAGCCATGCCATTTATTTGGGGGTGATATGAAGTAGATTCTTTATGTACAAACCCATTCTTTTTAAAAAGATATTACATGGTTCTATTAAAAAAATGGATTCCTAAGACACTTATCAAGGAACGTGGTGTGCCAAATCGGTGGAAGATGTGTGCCTTTATGAACTCTCTAATAGTATGTCAATCATCCTTTCTAGTGGGTTTGGCCTCTACGAACCTAGAAACATAATCAACCACACGATAAATGTATGGGAATCCATTTTAAGGGAGGAATAATCCCTTAAAATTAACTCCCCAATCATCTACAATCTCATAGAAAATTAATGGCTAGTAAAGAAATTTCATTTCACAATGAAAATTTTCCATGCATTTAGAAATTAGGACATTATTGACAGAACTCATGTGAGCACTTGAAGAGTGAAGGCCAGAAGAATCCATAGTCTAGGCCTTTTAGGAGGTCCTTTGTGGTCCAATGTGGACACATTTAGAAAGTGAGTGACAACATCCTAATATAGAGGAATGTTCCTCTTCATCAACATGCCTCTTAATTACCATGTATTTCCCATTTTTCCAAAGATAATTATCATCCAAAAAATAATATTGTGAAACACTTTTCAACTTCATTTTTAGTTATTTTGAGACTTTTTATGGAAAACACCAAAAACCAAGTAATTTAAAATTGGTCCATACCATGGTGTCTTTGGAGTGAAAGATGAATGATTCTTAGCGGGGATTGCGAGATCAATTTTTTTGAATGAGAATAATTAGAAATTATACTCATGTAATTAGAAACATGGTTTTCTTTTCATCTTTTTTCTTTAATATCATGGTCAAACTCTTGGAGAATTAAGATCCATCTTATAATCATTAGTGTGGAATCGCATTTCTTATGTAAAAAAATTATAGCAGAATAGTCTCTGAAGATGATGATTTTGGCACCTATGAGATAGGTCCTTAATTTATCTAAGTCAAAAACCACTAATAAAAGTTCCTTTTTAGTTAAAATGAAGTGAGAATGAGTTTCATCCAGGGTTTTTGAGGCATATTATATGATATAAGGATTATTTTCTCTTCTTTTACCAAGATCATCCACAATGCCTCAATCAGAATAATCACACATCATCTCAAAGGGTATAGACCAATCGAGTTATTGGATTATCATCGTAGATGTAAGAGCAGTTTTGAGTTCAATGAAGGCTCTCTTTTAAACCTCATCGAAATGGAAAGTGATATCATTTTGGAGAATCTGTGTGAGTGGGAGAAAAATCATACTAAATTTATGGATTAATCACCGATAGAAACGAGCATGACTGAGGAATGAAAGATGTCTCAAACAGGATTGGGATTAAGAAGTGATTGGATCACTTAAATTTTGGTATAATCTACATTAATAAAATATTTTGAAACTATGTTCCCATGAACAATCCCATTTTCAACTATGAATATAATTTTTTTTTCAAAATTTATCATAAGGATACACTTGATAAACTTTTGATAGACAAGATAGAGTGAATTTATGCAAGATTGAAATGACTACCCAACAATGGTAATGCCATTCATGACGACTTCCATGATGTGTTAAATTAATTTATAAAAGATACTCATCATACACCACAAAATTATTGCAGTAGAATTTCAAAGGCCAAAATTCATTCTATTATTTTCATGTGTTCTAAAGGGCCAAGTGAATGTATCATTTTCTGGATCATGAGGTGCGATTGAGATCTATAAGTAGTCGGTGTGTCTATCATGAAAGAAATGTTGTGACTTTCTAGCTAATTGTTATAGCATCTGATTATGGAATGGAAGAAGGTCGTAATCACTTCTTGTTTCAACATTCAATATCCTATAGTTTATGCACACACACCATTTGTTATTTACTCAAGTTGTGACTACCTCTCCATGTTCATTTATCACAATATTTATCCCACCCTTCTTAGGTACAACTTGAATTAACCAAACCCATTAACTATCTGAAATTGGGTAGATAGTAGCAGCTTGAAGAATCCTGGTGATCTCTTCCGTAACTACCTCAAGTATGAGTGGATTATGTCTTATTTGTGGTAGTATAATTTGTTTTTATGATTACTCATGATGGTTGTGTTGTATAAAAAGTACAGTTTTGATTCCTGGTATGTCATCTAGTTTCCAACCTATGGCCTTTTTGTTTTCCTCTAACACCTGAATGAGTTTGGACTGCTCTGTTTCAGTATGTTTAGAAGAGATAATGACTGGATATGAGTGATCGTGGAAATGGAATGTATATTTTTTCTGTTTATGAACAGGTTTCAGATCAGTCTCACATTTCATTTGTGGGTTAGACAACTCAGGATTCGAGGAAGGGGCTTGTGTTGTGTCAGATTCATTTTCCTTAATACTATCCATGGTGGAGTAGTAGAGAAAAATGTTGATGTGTGAATCAAGAGAGTTTTCATGACTGTCATGATTAATGGAGTTTATGAATGATAGGTCCACACCAACTTCCCCATTTAAAAATTTCTTAACGAGGATGAGAAATTCAAAATTTCCATTATCATTAGAAGATGAAGAACATGATGGATTGAGGATCAATTGACTCACATAAGAGTCCTCAAAAGCATGGACTAAGAATGAAGAGTGATCCTCATATGGGTATTGCATGGCTTTGAAAATGTTGAACAAGACCAAATGGTCAAGAAATTCTATTGATAAGATGCCTGAATGGACATCAATCTTGGTTCTCTCTATCATTATAAATTGTCTTAGTATCATTAAGGGAGAACGAGAATAGATCGCCCCACCTTCCATGTTATGTACATAGAAGTCAGATGAGAAGATAAGGTCAATAACACGATCATGGAAATCCTCAATTATACCATTAGGACAAGCAGTTCTTCGATTTTCCAATTGAATGACAACACCCGTTGGATGTAAAGGACCTAGACCTAGGTAGTAGAATAGGTATTTGGGAATGATATTAATCGAGGATCATTGGTCTATGAGTGCATAATCAATGTTGCAACTTCCAATTTTTCATGGAACCATAATGGTGTATGGATCATTTCACTTTGTGGGAATATACTACTTGGTGGAATCATTTTTGAAGGTCCTAAGTTGCATCTCATGGGAGAAAATTCCTTAATAAAATTCACATACATAGGGATTTGTTTTATGGAATATAAGAGGGGAATTTTGACTAAAATAGTCTAAACACGTTGAGAATTTCAATATCAAGTTCAAAAGACTTATTTGGATTCGAAATGGCTTGAGGAAATGTAATTGATACCCTAAGTGGAATGGAAGGACATGGGGGAATGGTTTCATATTCATTTTCAAGTTTCATTTGCAATTCATTTTCTAGGTCAACATTCAAGGGGGGGGGGGGGGTTGGAAGACTTATCATGAGGAACATCAATTTTTATCCCGGATCTAAGTGAAATTTCACTAACATTACCCTTGGGGATGTGTAATGGTTGAGTTGTGAGTTGGGAAGAATATGATTATTGTTGCTGGATCAGGTGGGATTCAAGATGACCAATTTGTGTTTCAATGTTTATAAGGCAAGAATAGGTGAATGAGGTATGATATTCCACTGCACTATCCCATGGTTTCAATGATGAACGGTATTTTCTTGGATTGGGATTTAAATGATTTTGGTTCTTGGGAAAGTGATTATATTGGTTTGGAAATTGTGAAGGCTCATTTGAATAATGAAATATATGAGGAGGAAGAGGGAGATTGATCTTTTGAGGATGAGGAGAAAAAGGGTAAGTTTGTTTGAAGTTACCAAAACATTGACCATATTAGAATTGGTTTGCATTTTGAGGAAGGAATTGAGGGAGGTGAGAAATGGTATTATCATACCTCAAGCCTTTGTTGAAGGAAGAAGACAAGGGCTCATAGTGGGGTTGGTTAATGTTTATAATGAACTAACCTAATTGTTGAGGGTTGGTGATCCCTTGAAAATATGCATCATTGATCTTCATTGGTCCATATGAATCAGAGGGATCCTCAGGGAGTTGTGGAAATGTGTCAATTGTGTGATATGGGGAGCTACATATTCAATAGTACTTGATAGTTCGAGGGAGTAGAGATTGTGGAGAAGATGATGTTGGGAATTTGGAAGCCATATCAAGTTGTTGCACAAGATCTTTAATTTAACTCATCCACTCTATCATCTAGTTAGGATCTATCAATTGATTATCTTGAACTTGTTTGACATGAGCATGTGTTTGAGTATGGAATTGTTGTGTGTTTACATCTATGTTTTTATGATATCTCTTTCACCTACATGAGTTTTATCAACAAGAGCACTTCCACTTGTAACATCAATTAGATTCTCTACATATTCAATAATCCCTCATAGAAGTATTAGATCAAGAGTTGGTAAGAGATTTGGTGGTGTGGGTAGGTTTTCACAAACATTTTGAACCTCTCCCAGTATTCATGGACTGATTCATTTATGAATCGACATATATCACTTATTTATTTTTGGATTTAAGTGGTATGAGAAGCAGGAAATTATTTCTCTAAGAAATGCTTTTTCATGTATTTCCACGTGGTTATGAAACCATAATGGAGATAGTTGATCCATGACACGGCAGAGTCAGCTAAGGAAAAAGGGAATGCTCGATGTTTGATTTTTTCCTCAGAAACCCCTTGAGGCTTAATGGTTGAGAACACCACTTGGAAATTTTTAAGGTGGAGATATAGATCCTCACCAGCTAGCCAGTGGAAATGAGGAAGAAGATGAATCAAAAACAATTTTAATTCAATATTATCCTCAATGTTTAGATTTTGAAAACCAAGAGACTGGTAATTTATATCAGGAAGTTATTTAAGTGTTTGTTCCCTAGGATTGGCCATTTCTAATTCAACTTGTTGGACGAGGACTCGTTCTTGAATTACTTGATTATTCATAATGTTTCATATATGTTGGAAAAGTGACCGCTCAATTTCAGGGCCGAAAAATTCCGAGGGATTTATTAGGAGGCTATTGGGAATTCAGAAAGATCTTTTAAGAAACATGATGATGATTTTTTTTGTTTATGATTTTTATAATAATGCATGTTTTTTTTGTGTTTTTCTAATTTTTTTAATTTTTTTACAGTAACCAATAAATAATGACAACTTAATTACACCATCCATAGAAATCGAACCATTTGAAAGCATGTACAATTGTCTCTTATCGTCCATTCAAGATTCAGGTGCATTGCTAATGTGAATAGCAGCACCGGGGATGAATCCTCAACGATGGTACTTTATATAGTTGATTGTTTTTAGTTGATTGTATTTGACCAGGAGGGTTTTTTTGAATAACTTAAATGATGAAATTTTTAGTTGGTGTTTGATTTACCAATTTGATATAAATTTGGATGAGTTCATTATGGTGGAGCCAATCTTCTGATATCCTTGATTTTTTCTTTATATTGCATTAAATTAACAACCATTTAACTAGATGACGCTGATAGGATTTCCTAAGTGTTAAAAATTTAATCCAAGCCGTAACATGACATAATGTTATAATAATATTCATATATTTTTTACGGTTGTGTATTTATGGTTCCAATAATCATTGGAAACCACTCGTTAAAAAAACAAATCATTAATACATGACATGGTAAGTCCAACATACACAATTTTAATTCATAAAATATCCATCGAGAAAAATCCCTCAATCACTTAGCATACATAAATTATAACTCACTCCACTTATATATTCACTCATCCATTTAAATGATTTGTAATCTTGTTTACCATGCTTATTATGATGAATTAAGTAGAGAATATAATGAAAGGGACAAGAAAATAGTTGTGCATCGAAGACACACACACATACACACGAACAAGTATAAGAATTAATAACAAAATTCTTATTGAATGGGGAAGAAAAATAGAAAATAGATTTTAACATGATTTAAACTATTTTAATAAAAATAATATAAAAAACATGGGTTATATTATATTAATATATAATGAGAAAGAAACAGGTATTAAAATATAATTGCAAAACAAACACTTACATGATTACAAACAAAGAAGAACATTGAAGTAAATGAAATAAAGCTAAGAGGAATGGTATCTCAAGTTGAAACATGAGTATGGAAGATCCTTAAAATCCTTTTTTAGATCATTTTCTGTGCCAATATATCCTCCCCTCTTCTTAAATTATATCTTTTTTCATGGAGAAGAGGGGGATGTAAATATAGCCCAATGTTGTGGGTTGTTTTCATTTCAAAAGTACCCCTCCCCTTCCATCGCCAATATGTTATTTCCAATATCCAAATCTGGATGAATTGTATTCTTCAACCATGTAATTATAAAAGTTTTCAGTTGGACCTAAAAATTTGGATGCATTTGGACTTATGGAGCCAATGTTATGGCAGTTTTTATAAAAAATTTAAACTACCCATTTCTATCCATGGTTTTTTGATGGCTGAAATGTGATTGGATTTTTGAATTAGAATATGCCATAAAATATCAATAATTTCTTCATAAAAGTATGCCTCCAATATTGTCTCCTTAATACTGAAGAATCCAAGATTTAATAGATGTATCTATCATGAGAAATATCAAATTTACTGTATTGATCTCATTTCCAAGACCGGATCATGGGAGGGATATCAAATCTTCATTTGGACCCCTTGATTTTGGATTTTGGATATTAAATTTCTAGAAATGACTCCCCAAATTGTAATCCTAATGTTTTAGGGTAATAAATGAATTTTCACTTTTGGATTGATCCCAGTAATTCAGTCTTGATGGATGGTCCAATTTCATCACAGATTTGGTGGGCCTTTTGGTGTGTTCAATATGACCCTCCAAATGAATGATTGGACAAATTTACATTCTAAGGAAATGTTCTAATTTGAGTGAGGAACTCTAAAAATCATTAATCATTCAATTTGGATAAGTAGAGTTAAAATTCTTATTAATATGGTAAACTAACATGAATCTAGTAGAAATCAAATATTTCCCAAAATTATATACAGTATTTAAAAATTAATATTTCACACAAATAATGCACATTTAAAATAAAATAAATAATGGGAGTATATAAAAAGTAATGAAAATAATAATAACATAAAATACCTAAACAAATAACCTCAAACACTATACAAACAAGACTCATGCAACATTCCTAGAATAAACGACAAAAAAGAGGAGGTCACCTCAGTCTTACTTCCATAAACAGTTGGTCACACTCTAATCCCAATGTTAACTAAAGGAGGAAGTTGGAGGTTAAATAAATCCAAACAAGACTTATTATTTCCAGACTGACACTAGGGACAAAAACATGTTAATGATACAGGGAGACAAAAACAAACTCCCCACCATAAGTGGAACTTTATTTTTTTCTAACATATAATATGGACACTAACAGGCGGAGGCCCAAATTGACTCCTGGAATAAGGGGAATAATTTCATTATAATTTTCCAAAATAACATACATGAGACACATAGTGGGTCTCCCCGGCATAAGAATCAACCACCCAAACTGACCAACATGTGCCGTCATGAAATTTCCCCAAAATTTAATGAGTTGGAATGACAACACAGTTAGTTCACATGGTTTGGAAAACCATGCACTAACCATGAGGAGAATTCTATACAAAGGGGAATATTAACATGATTACATGGGTTGAGGTACACGAACATAAGGAGACAATGTAGTAGTTGTTGTCTCTTATTGAATTGTTTCCATGGTTGGTGGATTGTTGCTACTAACTATGCACAAACTGTACACTTCCATAATTCTATAAAAAATTGCATAAATTTCTCTAAAAACTCCATGGAATCCAAAGTGGGAAAGGCATGAAATTAGTAGATAATGTTGGATGGAGAATCCCCCATCACTTTCCACTAAACGATAACAACTACATAAAGATTACAAAAATATAGGTTTAAATTATTCTTATATTTCTAATGAGTAGAGGTCTTTTACAAGAGGATAAAATAATCAGAGGATTTCTCCTAACTATGTACAAGCATCACTTCGAGTCCTATGGATTGATATCAAATGATTAAAGAATCATCAGCCTCATCGTTAAGCTTTGAAAACCCACTAAATGGAACTTCTCCTTTTGGTGCTAGGAAAACTATTCCCTGATCCAAGATGGGTTCCCCAAGACATTACACATTCCAAACTCACATTACCCTAACTGGACATTTCACTAAAAAAAGTTCATAGAATATGCACACATGTCACCCCTTTTTTCTTTGTAAGAGAAATGAATAGACGAAATTATATATAGAATTACATTCTTCTAAATAAATGATATTGATATTTTCCAAAAGGAGGAACACTTATGAAAAACAAAGACTCACAGAATGTTGGACATCTTCACCTTTAAAGTCAAATGAGCAGATGACATCATAAGGTGTCACTGAACATGACAATTGCGACTAATACTAACAAGACATTGAGAGGGACCGTATACAACATCCTCAAACATCACTCATTTTCAGAAAGTGCCTATAAGAGCCTCTCATGACTAGATTTGCCACAATGGGTGTTTAATGTGAACCCCTACTTCGAAGAGACAGTGAAGGACCCATAGGCCCTTTTAGACACCATTCACACTAAAAACCACAGAATAATGTCACCTTTGACAACATAGGTAACCTAAGAAACTAAGGTCTATTTAAACCTCTCGTGGATACTCTCCCACTATAAGAGGATTCACAAAACCTAGAGAGGAAATGATGTTGAATCATTATCCAATGCTTGATAAAAATATTCATTATATTGATCAATTGGAAGATCTTGCAACGTCGAAACAATCTGGGATGCACTTCAGTTTCTCACTAACCTTTAATAGGGGAGTTCCTTATCCAATGATAGACCCTAATTACCCAACCAAGATGGTCCATTGGTCAGTAAATACCACAAAACATAATCGAACACATGATGGTAACCATGATAAAAGAATCTGAAAACATTTCTCTTAGGAAGACCACTAATCAGGCCTTCAACCCATTTTACCGACCAAACACAAACCCTAAGAACCATTAAAACAAGAGGGTTTCTTGGACTAAAAACATACCAAAATAACAACATTTCCAAAACCATATAATACACGCCATACCAAACCATTCATAAAGACATCATGTTGTTTATTTAATATCAACTATTTTAAAACAAATGGTTCAGTGGTTAGTGCATCCAAAAATGGTACACTCAGGCCTCACACATGTATGTTTCTGTGCCACACTAGGTACCCTCATCATATCCATCCCAAAACTTATCTATTCATGCCATTAACCCCCAATCAGCCCATATAACCCCAGGAATGTTGTCAATAATTGTAATACTAAAGGATAAAACAAAAATTCCATCCACTTTTCAAACCCTCAACATTCAATCTATACTTCCTTTTTCTCAAGACTGTTGTCCATGAAATCAAAACCCAACTTACGACTTTAAAAAGTTTTCAAAAGATCAAAAATAATTTAACAAAAAATCTCTTTCAATTCATGCACATTAATTTCAAAACATTTCATCCCATTTCAAAACTCTTCTAATTTCATGAAAAACTCAATTTCATAAATCCCTATTAAATTCGGAAATCAACTATTCTCATTTTAAAACAATATTACAAACTTTCATAGAACATTTCAAATGATCTCCTATTACAAAAGAGAAATCCATTTCCAAACTCCACACATGATCTCCAAAACATTCCATCCCATTAAAACACATATCGATAGTTTAGAAAATTATATTGGATTTTTTTTCAAAACCAACATTAACATATTTATAAAATTCAATATAGGTGTAAAAACACAATTTTCCATTTCAAAAAAATTTTACAATTCTATTCTACCATTTTATTAATCAATGCACTTTTGATTTACTCAAAAATAATTTCATAATAGTTCACATTTCTTAAATCAAGTCATTATTCATTAAAACTGAGTCCCAAGATTATTACTCGAAGAGACACAATACAATGCAGGAGCTTACTAGTTTCTGTGGGTGACTTGGGAATATGGTTTGGGGCCATATTCCAATCACTTCACTATCACACAGAGTGTTCTAGGGAAATATCCCCGGCTCCACATGACTTTCCTTTTCCTATTCTCTCCTAGAGACCATTAGCCCACCTCTCTTTTCATTTCCCCAAATCATCATCCATCCGAGAAAACATTCGGACTCATATAAATCCATTCTTCCCCTGTTGACTTGAATCATGTCACAAGGTTTGTTGGCCAGGAAAACTACTCATAATAAGAATGTCAATCCCATAAAATCCTTACTATAAACTATCCCAACTCTTCCCCAAATAACATGACCCAAAGAGTGAACCTCATTTGATAAAAATTTTTCACGAACTAGATCTGGTCTCCATAAAAACTGGAACCCAACTACGTCTATGGTAAATCCAGAATGTCATTCCCAATCCCCTGGGTTGGCACAAATTCTGGGGTAACAAAAAAATTAATTTGGGAGAAATTTACCTGAGTTTATAAACACAAAA
Organism: Viscum album; assembly: GCA_963277665.1. Lineage (NCBI taxonomy): Eukaryota > Viridiplantae > Streptophyta > Magnoliopsida > Santalales > Viscaceae > Viscum > Viscum album. Next base: position 1,660,548,803 of record OY728148.1, on the reverse strand, counting down.
CAACAAACGAATCCAATAAAACAAATCTGGATTTTTCAAACCAAAAAATATTTTACAAAAATTAATAATTGAATTACATAACCTAGAACCAAACTCAAAGAATATAATGAAGGAAAAAATCCAAAAAAGAAACCCAATAACCTCATAATGTAAAGGGGTAAAACCCTCAAGCCATCTCCATGACATTGTTCCAAGAAGGACAACATGAAACCCAAACCACTAGCACTAAAAGCTTTACGCAAACCTATGAAAAAATAACCATGTATGCCTACACCCAAGGGTTTAAGTAGGGTGTGAGACAAATCCTAGTATGATTCCACAAAAAATGATTTGATGAGATAATAATTATAATACAATAAGCATGTAAATTTTGTAAACAAGAAATTCTAGTAACAATTTCTAAAAAATTAAACATTAAATAAAAACATCTTTCAGGTGGGATACTTAAAAAAATCAACACTTTTAAATATATTTTCAATGCTTCTTAATTTCTCTAGACAAACATACCATATTACAAAGATAATTATAAAATATCTGATGAGCACTAGAAATGGGATGTCAACCATAAGATGTATCTTGATGTGGGTCACTGGTACATCAAACATGGGGAAAGTAACCATACAAATATCTATTCTCATTCACACCAGCCACTATATAGATAAATCCCATAACCTAGTTGTCCCATGACATCATCATCATCATATTTTAGTTAGTATTGTCATTTTCAAACTTTCTACGTGAAATAGGGGTCAAAGCCTATGGGATCACTGGCATACTAGTATATATCCACCCACCTAGATACCTGGGTTTTTTCAACTTATGCTCAAACAAGTTCCATAAGCCAAGAAATACAATTTTCATATGAAAATACCACTTCCAAGTAACACAAACACAAAACAACCCACTCCCATGTAACAAGATTCCCTTTTTCATTCAATTTCATTTTGGAAATCAAAATCACATAAAAACAGCCAACAACAGGTTTCACCTCTCTTTCACACTTCATTAAAACAATTAAACAATTTTAAAAAACCATTCCAATATAGTTAACATCACATAACAAACCATTCTCCTTAAAATAGACCATTTCAAATGTAAACTTCTACCATAATAGTTTGGAAACATAATTTAACCTCTTATATAAATCAAGATAGCTTTGAAAACCATCACAAAATAATTCCAAGGAGTATAACCATGTTTTTCACATAAAATCAATCTAAAAAATATATTTTAAAACCATAATCATACCAATATCACATAATAACATAATAAAAATCCATAAAATAAATTAATAAAACAATTCCTTGAATCATAAAACACCCCAAATGAACATAACATGGAATACCCACAAAGAATATTCATTTTTAAAAAAATGACACTTAAAAACCGACGTCTTAACAAAAGATACCTAATATAATTTTCATAGAAAAAATTAATATAATCATTCTAAAAATATAAATAATTAAAAACTAACTCATCAAATAATTATTACAAAAAGAATAGCCTTCAATTTTTTGGAAAAAACTCTAATACTTTGTGAGAAACTTCAATCGCACTGTTTTTGCACCATAAAGAAGTGAAATGAATCCCTAATCCCAAATATTTTACCAAAATGACTCCAAATAAAACACTATGTATGAACCCTAGCTTTTGGAAAATTTATAATCTCATGAAAAGTGGAATGAACCGAAATCAAATTGGAGGAACATGAGAGTAAACCCACTTAATTGAGAAATCTTGAATAAATCACCCAAATCCACCCATTGATGAATATACAAGAAACCGAAATTGGTAGGGAGGCACTAATGATGCTGATTAAGTCAATTGGGGAATTAAATGGAGAAAAGGAGTGAAAAAGGAAATATTTATGAAAGAATCAAATTAACTTCTCAAATCTGGACAATTTGACAAACCCTGAGATGTTTTTCCCTAACCAGTGATACAAAGGAGCTCCAAAGAAGAAAAATTGGTAATGGAGGTGAACCTAATCTTTTTGTCTTTTGTTGGGAGGTGGAATCACTGAATAAAATAAAATAATGAATGAAATACTTAATATTAAAAGAAAACATTAAATCCATAAATGGGATTATGAAATAACTCAATACCTTAATAAATAACCCAAATCAATCATGAATACGGATTTTTATGAGGTTTAAATGGATATGGTGGTTTTAATATAACACAGGATTCCAATTGAGAAGTGTAATGGGTGAAAAATGTTGAAAAATGAAGGAGTTATAAATAAACCTTATTTATTTTTAAAACCTGATATGGGTTCACAGTTTTTCCAAAATCATGAAAACACTCCATTTCCTCCAAAACTACATGGGAAACCCCCCAAAACAAATCAATAATAGTAATTAAATAAAAAATACCATTTAAATAAGTCATGGATGTGATAGATGATGCATATTAAAAAAGTCCAACAGATGGTGAATGAATATGGTAACCATTTCAAGGAACCTATGCCCTTTTCATTAGAGGTAGCTTTGCAAAATTTGATAAAGACGTCTATATTCATCGAGGGTCTTCATATAGAGATCATGGAGTGGGTCCACCCTTCTAGGTACCATTTTTTTGAGAAGTTGATGAATGATTTAGTATTAGTTGAGTTGGTCTTTGGTGCGCTGATGGATAGAGATCTAGCATATCCAGTTGCTTATAAAGGTTCCCCATCTGGTACGTGTGGTGTGCTGGAGGGACTTTTTAAAATGAATCATCAGTAGTGGTTCTAATATTCATTTTGTTGGACTGTTCAATGTTGTGCTATTACTGTGGATGTTTAGGGAACACGAAGCCATCATGTCGCACCACTCCAATGACGTTCCATCCCTTCCGGTGTTTCGGTCATCTAGAAAGGTTTTGCAAGAAGCGTCTCCTAAAGAAAATGATCTGACCAGAGGATTACAATGCTTGAATGTGCACCAAGAGATTATTTATCTATATGATCCCCAGCCATAGTTCATGGGGTAAAGATCACGTGCAATCAGGAGCTACCCAGGGGTGTGAAACCTTATTTTGTGTATTGTGTTCCATGTTGGAAGTAGAACATTTAAAGCCTTTTTTTTCTTCTTTTTATACTGTTAAGGTTTTTATATTGTTTTATCTTCATTTTTTCCATAAAGTTATGATAGAATCATTATATTATAATCGAAGCAGTCCTGCTGTGTAGATTTGGTTTTCTAAATCGTGCCCTTTTTTCTTAAAAGTGGGTTTAGAACATGTATGGGATAATCTTGATTTGGATGCATTCGTTTGAGGTGTAAGATACTGTAGAAGAATAAGTGTTTGTTTTTATGCTCGGGTTCATGTTTTGGATTATGTTCTAATCATAGTTTTTTTCTATAGTGTTGGGGGTTTTTGATCTGGGTTGAGAGTTCCATGATTCAGTAGAGGATTTTTTTTGTTCGTGATAGAAAAGTTAGTGATGATTTTTTGGGAGTTCTTATATCGGCCCTCCCTTCCTATGGTGGTATGTTTGGGTGTAAAATATCTACACTAGCTAGGATTTTGTGGTGGTTAGAACCCTCTAGTCTTCTCCAATTCTATTGTGTTGTTGTATCTCTTTGTTTGAATTGGGAATGGATTCTAGTTTTATCTATTGTCCGGCTTGATGAATTTCTAGGGGTAGAAAGTGTCTGTGGTAGAGAGAATTGTCTCACACTATATTTTTATTACATTTTTTTAATTATTTATTATCTTCGGGCTTTCATATATAGGATCCGTCTTGGTACTAATTTAGAATTTTTTACGTTTAAAATTTTTACAAAGTTTCAGACCCAAGCACGGTCACTACGCAGTTGGTTGTCACCACGTAGTCAGCTCAAGGGTCATGCAATTTCCTAACATTTAAAACAAATTTATTTCTATTTATTTTTTTAAAATTTTAAATTAGTGTTATTATTTAAAAAGAAATTAATAAAATTATGATTGTGATTTTTATTATTTTTATTACCACTGTTATTATTATTATAATAATTATTGTAATAATAATTAAATGATAGAAAATAGAAAAAACCATAAGCCCCCCAACCCTTTACGGGCTGCACCAAGGTCCCTTTATTCTTCCTTGACTCACGGTTCCCTCTGAGGTCTCTCTGACACCACTCTATTTCTTTCCTCCCTTGCAAGCATTTTCCTCGCCCTCTCCCACTCCAGCCGATCACCACCCTCGACCCCTAGTGCCGACCTCACCCCTAACCCCCATCATCAACCTCTCCCCCTCCCATAATCCTCCTTGAGATGGAATCCATGGTACAATGAGACATCCCTTCCCAATTACCCTTGTGAGACTGAATACCCCGCTTCCCTTTCTCATTATCATTGCACACCATCCCCGACCATCGACCTATAACACACCGGCAAACTGATGCCACCCCACCATAGTGCACCTTATCCTAGTTCTCACCCCTCCAAACCCTCTTCACACTACCATCCAACCTCCATCCTTCTGCCAAAAAACAATCCACTCCACTTTAGCTAGCCCCAACCTCACCCTTCCGCACCTTTGGCCATCTGACTCCCTTACTCTAGTGGTCGCTCATCCCTACTTCAGAGCACCTCCACTCCTCTCCAGCGATCGTTGCATCGGCCACACCTCCCTTTCAAGTAACATATCCCTACTATGTTTTTTCTAAAAAAAAATTGAGTGGTTTCCCCTTCCAATTTGGAGAAACCCTAATCATAGGGATTTCTTGTGTGTTTTCTCTCAGTTTTGGGGTGTGCGAAGGGACCAAAACGTTCAGTTCTTCCTTCCACGGAAGTGGCATCAGTTTATCATGTGTTCCAATTGGTGAATTAACATGTTTTTCCATTAATAATCATTCAATTAATAATTTCTGTGCTTCAATTAGTTTTTCTTTCAATGTGTTTTTCACAGTAATTATTCTTCTGACTAGTTTTTTGGATAGTTACCCTTGTTGGTGAAATTTATTAGAAGTAGTTTTTAAATCTAGCTTGTGGGTTGGAACATTTAATGTTGTCGATCAAATATCATTTCTGTATTTATAATATATAAATTTAGTGATTTTTATTTTACTTTCACTATGAAATTTTTTGTAACCTTGATGATCCATTTGGTATCACTTCATGAATTGTGTGGGAGTAGCGAAACATATTTTGGAATGGCCTTGGTGTTCCTTTGAATTCAAAAAACGTATTTCGAGAGTTTATTTTGATGAAATCATTGTTGTGAAACTTAGACGGGTTTTTATTTGTTTAAACGATTTATTAAAATGTGTAAGTAATTTAAAATCATGTTTTGAAATAATTTTTGTGTGTGTTTGATTGGGTCACTTTATGGCCTGGTGGTTATATGTAAATGTTTTAATAAAAAGTTCTATGGTGTCATTGGGGTTTTTTTTATTTTATAAATGATTTGTTTGGTAGAACATGGTATTATAATAATTGGAGGGTTTTGGAGAAATGATTATCAAATGTTCTCTTTGGATTTTAGTGTTCCATTGGATGTCGACACATCAATGAGTGTACTAGGTGAAGACATGGAAGTTTCCTCAAATGGAGATGGTTCTTTTAAAATGATATTTCTATATAAACCTCAGTCTCCTAAATGGATTTTAGATTCCAAATAATTTTGGTCCCTGTGTGGGGTTTCTAAATTAGATTTTAAATGGGGTTTTATAGAGTGTTCCTTCAAGTGTTTTTTAAATCATGGTTTTTAATGGGTTCTTGAAGGTCAGACCATTTAGTTTGAAACATGTTTTGATGTTGGGTGGAAATGTGTGAAGTCATTTTTGGTAACATGGGAGTGTTCAAATGTTTTTTTGGAACTTAAAGGCCCATTTGGATCTTCCAACTCATGGGTGAAGTTGGGTTAACTTTTAGAATGGTTTGTGTAAGGAAATTGTGTGGGTCTAGTCAGAGTATTAAATGTTTTTAGAAAATGGTTTCGAAATGAATGTGATGTGATGGCCCATTTGGAGCGTTGTTTAATGTAAAATGATTGAATGTGTATATGGGGTAACCCATTATGGGTGGATGTATAGGAAGCACCCGTGTTTGGGGTAGGAATATACGATTAAAGAATGACAACGTGGGTCACATGTGTGAGGTCCTACTACTTACATAGTACTATTTATATAACCACCATGGTTTCTTGGGTGTCTTTTAGTTGATCAAGTGATGGTTTCTTTTCATCCAGATTAGATGGGTTGGTACCCACTGGTAGGTGTAGAGGCCAGATGGGGAGTTCCACTTGTATCTTTTTCCATGAGGGTAGCTAGTTGGTTAAAGGATTAAGAGCATTACCATACACCTGTAGGTTGTTACGAACCGAGTACATCCATGGGTCTTATATGGATTTTTTGGATCATCCATTGTAACTTAAATATTTACATTTATTGTATACTTTCTTTTGCACTGGTTTATTTTAAGATATCAATATTTTACTTTTTTTTCATAACACAGCTTTGGTATCACCTATTTTGGTTTCTATTTTTAAATATATGTTTCTTTTGGAAAATGATATATCTTTGTGTTGGACATTAAAATGGGGAAATTACTGTTGCTTTATTAAAATGTGAAAACCCCAATATTTATATCTATATTTAAAACTAGCATTAATGGAATGTTGTATGGAAATAATGGTATGGTTTCAATGTTGTTTTCCTAATGAGAATTTCGTTTATCACCCCTACATTATTTTTTAGTTTCAGGTTTCATTTGTGTAGGATTTCTCTCAGGGTGAACTTGGTTCTGAGTTGGGTGGTGACCTAAAAGGTCACATGGAGGTATGTTTAACAATTATATTTATTTATTTTTCCACTACTAAAGTTTAGTTTTATTGGTCTATCCATTTTCATTTATATATTTATCTTTTAAATCCCACTCATTCCAAATAGCTTACATATGATTCCCGACACTAGTTTTCATCCTCTGGGGATTTGGAACTCCCCTAGGGAAATGTCGAGGTCTGGCTCGGATAATGAGTTCAGGGTTGACCCAGGATTTGTTCGTGACATTATTGTATTAATATGACCTGAACAATGAATCTTTATAATGTGACATATTTTTTTATGAATCCATAATTTTTATCAAGACAATTTTTTAATCAAAATTTTAACTTATAAATATTTATGTATTTATTTCTATCCATCACATCAATCACATTGATATCATTATATTTAATGATATTTAAAAATCTATTGTTATGGGAAATGTATTATTTAATATTTGTAGAAAAAACTAGTAAAATTCATTCATCATAATTATATATATACTATTCTTGAATTCCTTTATTATTCTATATATAACATTGTTTCCAAAAACAATAAATGTTTAAAGTGTTATCTTAATTATGTGACACATTTATAATATTATTTTCATCATTCAACATATTATAAAAGACAGGATCTATCTGAACATGTCAACATTCACAAAAACCTTCCAAATGTTCTTAAAGATACCACCCAAAATTAGTATAATCTTTTCCATTCTATTCAAAATATAATTTATTCTATCACTGAAACTTTTTTATATTGGTCCAATAAGGACATATGCTTAAGATGTTTAATAATCTTATGTTTTATAAAATAAATTAAATTCTTACACATTGAGTATATTTTTATGATTAGAGATTTTCATAAATCATGAAATAAAATATACATAACATCACATAACTATAAATGAGGATACTACTAAAATATTTTCTGATTTTTGAAAAATATAAAACATATATAAAAACATAATTTCATTGAAAAATAGTAATAAAATTTTAATTTTAGTCATTATTTCTCTTACACATCTTTGTAACTTGTGAAATAACATTTAAAAAATTTCAATGTGCAAAAAAATCTCAATAAGGGATATATGTATAGAAAATAGTATTCTAGTGATGAAATAAAACACATAAACACAATTTCATTAAAACACATTATCTTGCTTGGAAACAACATGTAGTTTCCTTAGGAAATATTTACCCTAACACTCTTATAATCACCCTTACACATTGAATAACCATTTGGTCAAATTCTATCTCTGGAGTACCCAATGCATTGGGAATCAAAATGGGGCTCACCCGTCATATCTTTTGCTATAATGGGATAAAATATATATAGAGATATAATGGGCCCAAAACAAAGAAAATATGTACAATTAACAAATTATGGTAATAAATTATCATGAAATCAGGAAAAACCACATAGTCCATATATATATAAACAATCGTTTTTAATTTTACTAAAGATGCTTATAAAAAGATTTTAAAAGGAAATTCCAATACAAATATAATTGGAAGAGAATAAATGGAATGTAATGTATATGTGGATTAACTGTCAATAAACAAATTACAACACAATATAAAAAAATCATCAAACAAATAATATTAATACCCCATTATCAATAAAGTATAAGGTTAACCCAAAGATTGGAAATTGTGTTAAGAATTATCTTACCTCAGGCTTATCTTGCTAAAAACATGTTTAAACATCCTGTGTGATTTCAAAAAGAATGTTACTAATATATTAGAGAAATTTATTAATGTTTCTAACACCTTATAAGGTGACCTCATAACATCATTTACTCTTTAATTATTAGTATTTTGTTCCTTCCATTATTTTGGTTGCGTTCTTTAAATGATTTCAAGGAAAGTTTGTATTTGATTTTCTTGTCATATGGAAATGAAATTCTAGAATAGTAATGAAATGGTATTCATATGATTAAATAATATTAAATTATTCCAAAAATAATTTTTGTTAAATGTTATGAAGACGAATCATTAAATAATTATTTAGTTATATCTGTTTAGATCATTTTTGTTGTTCTTTGATAATCACAAACTAGATTCATTATATAACATAATATTATGTCTATACATTAAAAACATAAAATGAAATGGGATATAAATAAAAATATTTTTTTTCAAACATTAAAATGATTATACAACTAGTTTTTAAGTATATAAAAGAAATTGTAAACACATCGTCCGAAATTTTTGAAAATTGGCATATCACAGACGATGATTTTATTTTTAGAATAAGAGGATGATGAGAGGAATAATGATGATGAATATTTACAAAAACATGATAAAAATACATAATATATATATTACATTATATTTCATTCCTCATGGTTAAGGGTGGGTGAAGAGAGTATAATAAAAAAAATAATTAAAAAGAAAACACAAGAAAATGAAAGGGGATTCTTACCTCTTGATCACTTATCCTTGAGATACTTTTTAAGAAATTTGGTTTTTTTTATTTTTGTGAGACCAAAAGGTCAAGAACGTGGTTAAGATACATGGTGAGGAGATTGGTTATAACATACAAAGTGCTCAAGTATTGGTAGTATTGGGATGAATAAGAGAATGTGGTGGTATTTATAGTTGAGGACAGGAGGGGTTTTACATTGTTTTAATCGTTACATATATATTTTCTCTGAATACTATGAGTATTATTGAATCATGTGACCTCAAATAGTAATATGTGTATTTTAATTTGAATCAAGTGTTCTTATATCAGCCTTCAAACACCTATGTTTCTGTAAAACAAGTATTTTGCATTTATCAACATTTTTTTATTTTTCTATTAATAAAAAATTCACGAATTTCAGAAAAATCCTACAAAATTCACATTAAACAATTTTTTACATGTTGAATTCAAAAATTATATCCATTTTTGGAAAAACAATTTATAAATATTATTCAAATAATTTGTATATAAAATCATAATTTTTTCAAAAATAACAATTTTAAAACGATATCTCATTTTTTTACACCTTGGAAATTTAATCATGATTTCTTTATATTATAGTCTTAATAAAATATAATTATAACATGTTTTAATATTCATATTAATATATATAAGGATATTATACTATTCAATAGAAAAACATGTTGTTTCTATCAGACTCCAAATAACATACTGATCACAACCGTAGATTACCGTTTTTTGAAATTCAAATCATAGAAGCATGAAACTTATGTTTAAAGGATAGTTATAACTATATACATAAAACAAAGATTCATGAATATCAATTTAGTTTTAATACCTTGGGGTTTTACATTATCCCACCTTCTAAGAGTTATATCCTTTTAAATTTATTTACTTATTAATTAAGTGAGTTTACTTTTCCATTGTAGAATTTTTAGATTCCCATGTTTCTTCTTCTACCATGTGGTTTCTCCACAAAATTTTTACCTAATAGATTATCTTATTCTACAATTCTTCTCTCTACGATGAAGAATCTGAACATTTCTCTCTTCATATGTAGGGTTCTCTTCTAGGTAAACTGATTCTAGACTGAAAACATGAGATGAATATTCCACATAATTTATCTACATTGAAAGATGAAAAAATGCGTAATAGTGATAAACTCAGAGTAAATGCTACACAATAGACACATAGTCCTACTTTCTCCAGTATTTCATATTTCCAATGAATCGTGTACTCATCTTCCCTTTCATAGAAAAGAACATAACACTCTTCTATGGTGAGATTATATGAAAAAATGATCACCTACATAGAAAGAAAAATCTTTCCTCTTGTTATCTATATAAATTTTATATACGCTCGAAGATTTCCTCGTGTTTTGATAGATCATATTCAGTTTCTCTGCAACTTCCTATACTAATTATGGTTCCATCAACATTATTTCCCTGACATCATCCCCAAAAATCAGTATTTTAACATCGCTTCCCATGTAATGGCTCAAAAGGGACCATCTATATACTATAATGAAAAATGTTATAATAAGAAAACATAACTAATGATAGATGTAGATCCCAAATTCCCTATTAGTATATTCAACAATATAGAATCATATCCTCCAATGTATGAATCACCGATCCTGCATGACCATCCGATTAAAGATTAAAAGTTGTACTGAAATTTAATTTTTTTCCCATTGGCATCTTAAGGCCTTTCCAAAATTTAAAAGTAAAACTGGGATAATGGACAGATATAATAGAAATACGAATTCCTTGTAACTTAATAATATCTTTGAGGTATAATCAAGAAAGAGGATCCAATGACATGGTATCTGGAATATGAAGCAAATGAATATATTATTTTAGTCGATCAAAAATAACACACATAACATTGTTACCTCAAGAAGACTTTGGGAGTCCCACCATGATGCCCATGGAGACATTTTCCCATTCCCACTCTGGATCTAGAAATGGTTGAAGCATCCCCTTCGATATCTACTACTTTTACTTAACCTATTGACATGCAAAACATTTCTTGGTTAAATCAGCAATAACCCTTTTTCATTTCATCACACCAATAATACTCCCCATGGTCTCTGTAAATATTAGTACTTCTCGGATGAAATTAAAATGGAATACAATAAGCTTCAAACAATAATTAGTTTTTCAACTAGAAATCACATGGCACACACAACTGTTTCCCAAATCATAAAAAAAATCTTTATCAAGGATAAATTTGGGAAACTTACCCATTTTAATCAATTTTACATTTTCCTGTAGCTCACAGTCCTCCATATTTGATTTCATAATCATGTCTGATAATTATGACTTCACTAAAACATGAATAAAAATAAATGTATTTCCTGCATCTATAACCTCTAAGAAAAAATTCATTAAATAATTAATCATGGGATCCTTCTCCAAATATAACATGGATAAAGATACATGAGGATTTCTACTCAAGGAGTCCAAAACATTGTTTTATTTTATAAGATTGTAATTGATGATTCAATCATAATCCTTTTTCAGTTCAATACATCTTCTCTACCTCATGTATATTTCCTTCTTAGTGAATATATACTTCAGACCATTATGGTCAGTATATTTTTAAAATTTGGATCCCTATAAATGATGCCTCTAAATTCACAAATAAAAAATCACAACACCGAATAACAAATCTTGTGTGGGATAATTTAACTCATTAGGTTTTAATTGTCTTCAAGCATAATAAATTAACTGACCATTCTGCATCAGAACAAAACCAAGTCCCATCAATGACTCATCATTTTAGATTAAAAATTCACTACTTCGGGAAGGATAGGGAAGGACTAAGGAATTAGCCAATATTATTATTAATTATGGGAAATAATCATCAAATTATTTTGTCAAGATTAATTTTACCACTTTTAGAGTTAATATAGTTAGTGGAATAAATAACAATGCAATGTTTTCATCAAACATCCTGTAATAGCATTCGAAACCATAAAGACTAAGAAATTCAGTTATATTTGTGGGTCTTTTCCATTCATCAAAATCCTTCATTTTAGGAATATCAATAGTAATTCAATATTTAAAAAAATTTTGACTATGGAATGAAATTTTTTCCAACAAATATCCACACTTGATAAATTTTCCTTACACATTATATTTTATGGTTTGCAAAACAACCCTTAGATGTTTTCAATGCTCCTCTTTACTTCTAGAATAAACTAGAATGTCATCAATAGGAACATCCAAAAACACATCCAATAACTCATGAAATATTCTATTCATAAGATATATGAATACAACATGTGAATTAGTTAACCTAAAAGGAATAACTACAAATTCCTAATGACCATATCTAGTAAGAGACATAGTCTTCAGGATGTTTGCATCCTTTACGTTCAACTGATGGTACCTCAACATCAGGTCAACCTTAAAAACAATTGTGCTCCCTAGATCTAATAAATAAAATCATTTATATAAGGAAAATAAAACATGGATATATAATAATTTAAAATTCCCATGTAACCATCATTATTTTTATCCAAACAGACAATATCACCCCTTGTTGAAGTGCTAGGTCGGATGAAGCCTTTATCCAATAATTTTTATAACTACATTATTAATTTATAGAGTTATATTTAAGAAATTAAAAAAGGGGGTTAGAAATTGTCTTAGTATCAGAATATAATTCAATAATAAACTCAACCTCTCGATCAGAAATAAAACTTTGAAAATTGTTAGAAAAAATGTAACACCTCGAGATTTTATGAAAAATATTCTTTTTAATTTCACTAATGTCTTGTGTTGTACACTACACCAAAAGGACCTTGCACAACACGCATCCTTGATTTTCCTTTCATTACATGCAATCGCAACCTTCCGCGATAGCGTGTGTAGTACGCAATAACGAGTTTCACTAAACAACAATATGCTATTAAAATATTATTAAAACTAGCTGTTATGAATAGTAATAACCACCTTTTGAAATTTTGTAATTTTATTTTTCAAAATGGACATTATTTTTGGATTCGTAATATCGAAATTAGCTTAGGGTAAAATTTTTGTACTTTTCGGATAACTTTCATTTTCTGATGAATAGTGAAAATTACTAAATTTTAATTAAAAACAACTTTTTAAATCGAAATAATTAATAGTGATAAATTATTAATTTGAGTGGTTTTAAAGTATATTTAGAATATATATTGACAATTCAATACAATCTTGGTCATTGGATGTAATTTCACATTTACACCAGACATAAACAAGTGTTAATCTTTTGATAGTTATTATCTCTTAAAAACACGCTATTTGTTGTGACAACAGAAATTAATTATAAAATTAATTAATGAAACTTATATGTTTGGAATTTTGTAAAATAGAAATCATTTCTGACTTCCGAATATCAATTATAGCTTAGGATGAAATTTTGGCATTTTTCTGAAAAACTTCAATTTTTGATGAATAGTGAAACCACTAAGTGGTAGGTTAAAAACTGAATTTTGCATAAAACATAATTTTACCGCTTCTGTGAATGGAATTTCGAAAATACGACATACATGGTTGATATCAGTAAGTAAAATGTGGTTCAATGAGATAAAAATAGTTTTTTGGTGAATAGTATCTTTTTACTTTTTTTTACCGCGGTTAATAGTAAATAGGGTAACTAATGGTAAATATGATATTATTATTACCCTAAAACATGTTCTAATTCTATTGAATAAGTGTAATTCGACAAAAAACAACCTTATGAATATAATATGACCATTTAGGTCCACATGGATTAGATTATGACATTTAATATTATTTTATTTAATTAATAGTTAAAATAGTTAAAATCAAAGTTTAATAAGTAAATGATTTTTAATATGGGGTTATACATACGATAAATTCGACTATAAATATTCATTAGAAAGATAAAGATATTTACTATATAATGGTATTTTATTTGTAATTTTTAGACATTAAATAAGTTAATTTATTTATGACACAATGATGATGCAGTAATTATCTTATTAATGAAATATTGACATAATTGATGTTATAAACACCAAAATAAATGTAATTTGAGACTTTTTATAAATTACACTAATTTTCTAGGTTACTATGATATATTAGTGTTGATTTAATCAACTTTTTTAGAACATATAATTCTGTTATTACTTTCACAAAACTCCTATATCAAATAGTGTCAAAATTGACACAAAATAGTTTTTAAATCAAATATTATATTATTAATTGTTATTTTATTCCTAAAAATCTAAGGTTTGTCCAAATGACTTAGATAAGGATATATATATTAATAATAAACAATTTTGGGTTCGTTTGGCATGTTATAGTAAGTGTATTAACCATATAGTGTAAGAAAACAAAAAGACACGGTAAAAGTTAAATTATTTAACTTAGAGTTAAATCTAATTGATAAGGTTAAAATAATAAACTAAACTTGTCTAAATCCTATTGGTTGATAGGATTGCGACCCATACCCACTTTAACTTCAAAATAAGACACTTTGTAACCATTATAAACCGATTTTTACTTTAATATAAAATAATATTTTGAGATATTCCTATGGTGCCCCTCTCCTCCCTTGTAAAAGGACACCTCCTCCCCCTCCTCCTCACACCAATTTTAGCACTCAAGCTCGGCCAACCCCTGCCAAAATCCCTTCTCCACTTCCCTAGAATAATCCTAGAGGTCCTGATAATCTTCAAAGACCAATCTTAGTTCCCTAAGTGGAGGATTCAAAGAGGCGTTTCAAAGAAGAGGTAATATCCATTACCGATCTTTTCAATTTCTTTATTCTTCAACTTCTTCTTCTTTAGTTGTTTCCTGACAAAGTAATAACATCAATATTATTTACATACTGATATGTTATTATAAATATGAAACAACCTTAATTCACCTTCTATCCATACTATGGAAAAATGAAATCACCGCGCGTGCGTACGTACGGAATACCGTCTCCACGCCGTGGTGTAATCTATTTTCCACCACCACCTTAATAGGATGGGTATAATGGTGTAATGAGTAACCATATATGATTATTATAAAGTTATATTGATACTGAAATAGTCTACATACACTTCAACACAATTCCACGACCATGGGAACGATATCATCGCTCGTGCGTACGTACGGACTACCGTCTCCACAACGCGATGAGATTCATTCTCAATGATTAACCATTCATGAATGATTATAAAGTATATATAATAAGTACTAATGAAATATATGACATAATAATGATACTGGAGTTATGTAAATTTATATGTATGTCATCTACTTAATTCCATTCACTTCAATAAGGAAACGAAAACAGCGTTCATGCGTACGTACGGACAACCGTCTCCATGAACGGTGTATTTCATTCCATTTATTGATATATTATATATATATATATATTGTGAATATATATTATATATAAATCATGTTTTACATTCTGGATATAATTAATCATAATCCAATTAATCATATTAATAATTACAAGTTAAAAACACGAACGACAAATGAGACAATTTTACCCAAAACGCTACTTTAACATGAATTTACAAAAGAACGGGTAATATAAAGTCATAAGTGGACCATATATGATATAATAACAATGAATATGATTCTGGAATAAGTCAATAACATGATTTAAATCATTATAATGGAGGTTCGGACACTTACAAAGCAAGTCGGACCTAAGGTAAGGGAAATATCACAATCTCATTTTTATCCGAGATTGTTTATACTTTGGTATTCACTGGGGTTTATTTTATCATCCACATCCATTTTTCCTCAATATGTAATATTTACATCATTCTTCAATAGTTTATATCCAATTTTACCCTTAGGTGAATTTTTAGTAAACGATATGAAATGAATCTTTTGTCGTTTTTTGTACGAGATACTTGTTGACTTTTCTGACAAAAGTACGAGAAGAATGTTTTTTTAACTTATACGACATGAATGGATTTTTAAAACATTATTTCCAAGAATCTTCCTTTTAATGTTTTAAAGTTTATTTTTAATCAACTTATTTTAGTGTAAAATTTTATGACATGTTAAGAAAGGAAAAGTGTTTTTGAAGTAGAAAGGATATTTTCCTCAAGAATGAAGTTCAAGTGTTTTATCAAAATTATTTTCCATCTAAGATAATAAAGTGTTCTGTTTCTATCCCTATTATTACATGGATTTGATTATGTTGTGATGGAAATATTTTTATGAAATATTTTATCTTATATGAATTTTTTTATGATGTCACGATGTTTAAAGATTTCCATTTTTATTACATTGGTTATGCTATGATGTATGGTTTATGATTTTGTGGCACACATAAGAATGGTATCATTATGAGATGGGTGGGACCTATATATCCCTCCAATGCATTGGGTAAAGATTTTATATCTCATGAGATAGACATGGCTGGAATGGTAGGTTATACCGGTTCAGTGAAACAGGACTGAAATGAGGGTGACTCGGTTCAGAAAGGGACTTTGTCCACTAAGATAGTCTTGGAAATGAGTCTTGACTAACAAGAAATGATTCTCTATGATTATGTGTGTATGCCTCAAAGTTTCAAGTTTTAAGTTATGATTATTGTGATTATATTTCACTGCCATGATTTATCCCATGTTACGAAATTTTGATCTATTTTTCAGGTTGAGATTTCCAAAAGTTATGTGCTTGTGTATACGATGTGATTGATATTTCATTTGTTTACCGTTACTGAGTATTTGAGCTCACCCTTTTATGTTTTCTTTTTCCCAGGATATAAAGAAAGGTTTTAGGTAAAAAAAGGGAAGATCTTTATGGGAGATGTTGAAGATCATTCACCATGATTAGAAGATTATATTCGGAGTTTCCAAATACACTAAACTATTACGATCCTTGTGTGTGTGTTTTTGTTATGTACTATGTATTCCGAAAAATTAATGTAATTTCCATGTACGTCATGCTTAGGGTCTCTACAGTTGGTATCAGAGGAAATGTTTAGTCAAACTTTGGAAACTAGGATGCGATAACTTTAGTGAGATCCCTAGAGATATTTCTAAGGTATGTCTAGGGATGCCTCTAAGGTTAAGTATACGTATAGGTTATAGTCCTAGAATTACGCTAACGATCTTAGAATTTAACCTAAGATGTTTGATATTGAGTGTACTTCCCCTTTACTATGTTGTTTTCTCGAGCATGATTTTTTCCTTTCACACTATTCTTTTTTGGGTTTTAGACGATGGCTGGAACCCGAAGGAACTGTGTTGATCAATGCAATGGACAATGTAATGATTGCCCTCCTGAACAAACAAATGTTATGGGAGATGGAGTGAAAAATCTTATTGCTATACTTACACAAGCTATGAATCATTCTGGACTTCCAAATGAGCAGAGAAGGGAACAATATTCTATTGAGTCCTTCATGAGGCAACGTCCACCTTCTTTTAGTGGGTCTTGTGATCCACTTGTCGCTGAACAATGGATCAGTACCACTGAAAAGATATTTTCAGTTCTTCAATGTTCTGAGCATGATAAAGTCATCTTAGCATTATATCATTTGGAAGGTGAAGCTGATCAATGGTGAAATCTTATCAAGAATACGAGGCTAAGAGATGAAATTGAGTCCATGGAATGGGATGAGTTCAAGAACTTGTTTTTCAGTAATTAATTCCCTTTTATTCTTCGAACAAAGATGGAAAAGGAGTTTCTTGAGCTGAAGCAGAAGGATGATGAATCTGTTGGTATATACGAAGCGAATTTTACAAGACTTGCAAGGTATGCATCTGGCATTATCATCCAACCTGAAAGTAATGTTGATCAATTTTTCAGTGGCTTAAAACCAAGTCTTTGAAGGGCATTAGCTATAAGAGACTTCAGTAGCTATGAAGAAATTGTGCGTTGTGCTATCAAGGTAGAAATGGAAGTTGGTGTTACATATCCATCTCATGGTTTTGACAAGAAACGAAAGATGGAGTTCAAGGAGAAATCTCAGAATAATTGTGAAAAGAAGATGAATGTTTCCTTATGCACAAAGTGTGGAAAGAAGCATGGTGGAGATTTTCTTAAAGGGACAAGAAAATGTTTTAAGTGTGGAAAAGAAGGTCATCGAGCAGCTGAGTGTTGAAGTAATGGAAAAAGGGTTTCTAATGATGTGAACAAAGAAAACACTGCAGAGAACGCACCACCAACACTTGAATGCTTCAAGTGCAAGGAAATGGGGCATTATGCTAATAAATGCCCTAATCCAAGGGTTAGTGATGATCGACATGAGCAACCGCTAAAGGCAAAGGACAAAGGGAAGTCACATGCGATCACTATTGGCGATGTTGAATATGACAACGATGTGGTGGAATGATTAAGTGTTTATGTAATGGGATTCCAAAATAATGTTGTATCATGGAGTATTGGAATATTTATGTATTGGTCTAATGTGGTATTCAAATTGATTGAGATATTTTTGGAAATAAGATGATATGCGCATAATGAAGGGAAAACGAGAAAATGAAATGTTTAACAGCATTCATGAGCTCATGATTGATATACGGACTAAGTGATGTCATGGTTTGAGTATATAGAATTTTGAGGATTTTGGTATGTGGAAAGTGTTAACTTTTAACTGCATTCATGCTTTCACTAAGGTTCAATGTGTATTCATTCTTCAAGAGAATACATGATTAAGGTATTCACATGTTTGTAATTTGACCAGCATGATATATCTTATGATATATGGGGGATAAATGATGGCATTCACGTGATTGTTCTGTGACATTTCAAGTAACCATTTTCTTTATACTATGATCATGGACCGAAGTATTTTAGATAAGCTTAGAATGGATTATGTTGGACATATGTTATGATAAAACGTTTTTCGATATTATTGATGGGATGTTATAGTATTATATCTTTAGAAAAAGGACAACCTGCAGGACGGGCGACAATCCATCGCGTCGGACAAGGATGTGGGAATCGAACCCACAACCGAAGTGAGACTGGCCTTTATTGCCTACCACTGGCCTACAGGAAGTCCCTGTTTAGTAGAAACTAGTTTTATTATATTAAGCAGTATGATATATGAAGTATAATGTCCATTTTAGAAACCATATATGATTAATCTCACTATAGACTGACTTATGTATATAACTTTTGATAACCTTTTGTTTGAGACAGATGGAATGACATGTCATTCTATCACATGATCTGCTAACACTTCACGAATAACAAATTCAACTTCATTTATTTAAGAGATTAAGAGGAAATTGTTCAAGGCACGAACAACAATGACATTGTACCAAAATAAAGTAAGTATTTATTCTAATTCAAATTCTTTAACTTTAGGGAAACGATCTTGAAAACCAAAAATGTTGTCCTAGTGCTCTTATATCTGATTAATCAGATGGTACCGTAGATCGTCACAAATTTATGGCTTTGTGATTGATAGCTTTTCCATAGCCATGTTCTCTACCACTCTCCATCAGAACATGATGGTTAGATTTCTCTTCCATATCCATATTTTCACCTATGTGGAAACCGAGTGATTAGTTTATTTGGGTAACCGTTATGTTTCATACTTTCGTTTTTAAAGATTGGTTTTGGTATTCCTTTTTACGATGTGGGTTTCTATTAAAGAAACTTTCGAATAGTAAACCATTTATAACACCGACGAATTTCGAGGACGAAATTCATTTTAAGGGGGGTAGAATGTAACACCCCGAGATTTTATGAAAAATATTCTTTTTAATTTCACTAATGTCTTGTGTTGTACGCTACACCAAAAGGAGCTTCCACAACATGCATCCTTGATTTGACTTTAATTACACACAATCGCAACCTTCCTCAATAGCGTGTGTAGTACGCAATAATGAGTTTCACTAAACAACAATATGCTATTAAAATATTATTAAAACTAGCCGTTATGAATAGTAATAACCACCTTTTGAAATTTTGTTATTTTAATTTTCAAAATGGAATTTATTTTTGGATTCGTAATATCGAAATTAGCTTAGGGTGAAATTTTGGTACTTTTTGGATAACTTTAATTTTCTGATGAATAGTGAAAATTACTAAATTTTAATTAAAAACAACGTTTTTAATCGAAATAATTAATATTGATAATTTATTAATTTGAGTGGTTTTAAAGTATATTTAGAATATATTTTTACAATTCAATACAATGTTGGTCATTGGATGTAATTTCACATTTACAACAGACATGAACAAGTGTTAATCTTTTGATAGTTATTATCTCTTAAAAACAGGCTATTTGTTGTGACAACGGAAATTAATTATAAAATTAATTAATGCAACTTATATGTTGGGAATTTTGTAAAATAGAAATAATGTTTGACTTCGGAATATCAATTATAGCTTAGGATGAAATTTTGGCATTTTTCTGAAAAACTTCAATTTTTGATGAATAGTGAAACCACTAAGTGGTAGGTTAAAAACTGAATTTTGCATAAAACTTAATTTTACCGCTTCTGTGAATGGAATTTCAAAAATCCGACAGACATGGTTGATATCAGTAAGTAAAATGTGGTTCAATGAGATAAAAATAATTTTTTGGTGAAAAGTAACTTTTTACTTTTTTTTACCGCGGTTAATAGTAAATAGGGTAACTAAGGGTAAATATGATATTATTATTACCCTAACACATGTCCTAATTCTATTGGATAAGTGTAATTCGACCAAAAACAACCTTATGATTATAATATGACCATTTAGGTCCACTTGTATTAGATTAGGACATTTAATATTATTTTATTTAATGAATAGTTAAAATAGTTAAAATCAAAGTTTAATAAGTAAATAATTTTTAATATGGGGTTATACATAAGATAAATTCGACTATAAATATTCATTAGAAAGCTAAAAAGATATTATATATAATGGTATGTTATTTGTAATTTTTAGACATTAAATAATTTAATTTATTTATGACACAATGATGATGCAGTAATTATCTTATTAATGAAATATTAACATAATTGATGTTATAAACACCAAAATAAATGTAATTTGAGACTTTTTATGAATTACACTAATTTTATAGGTTACTATGATATATTAGTGTTGATTTAATCAACTTGGTTCGAACATATAATTCTGTTATGACTTTCACAAAAATCATATATCAAATAGTGTCAAAATTGACACAAAATAGTTTTTAAATCAAATATTATATTATTAATTGTTATTTTATTCCTAAAAATCTATGGTTCGGCCAAATGACTTAGATAAGGATATATATATTAATAATAAACAATTTGGGGTTCGTTTGTCATGTTATAGTAAGTGTATTAACCATATAGTGTAAGAAAACAAAAAGACACGGCAAAAGTTAAATTATTTAACTTAGAGTTAAATCTAATTGATAAGGTTAAAATAATAACCTAAACTTTTCTAAATCCTATTGGTTGATAGGATTTTGACCCATCCCCACTTTAGCTTCGAAATAAGACACTTTTTAACCATTATAAACCGATTTTTACTTTAATATAAAATAATATTTTGAGATATTCCTATGGTGCCCCTCTCCTCCCTTATAAAAGGACACCTCCTCCCCCTCCTCCTCACACCAATTTGAGCACTCAAGCTCGGCCAACCCCTGACAAAATCCCTTCTCCACTTCCCTAGAATAATCCTAGAGGTCCTGGTCTTCTTCATAGACCAATCTTAGTTCCCTAAGTGGAGGATTCAAAGAGGCGTTTCAAAGAAGAGGTAATATCCATTACCGATCTTTTCAATTTCTTTATTCTTCAACTTCTTCTTCTTTAGTTGTTTCCTGACAAAGTAATAACATCAGTATTATTAACATACTGATATGTTATTATAAATATGAAACAACCTTAATTCACCTTCTATCCATCCTATGGAAAAATGAAATCACCGCGCGTGCGTACGTACGGAATACCGTCTCCACGCCGTGGTGTAATCTATTTTCCACCACCACCTTAATAGGATGGGTATAATGGTGTAATGAGTAACCATATATGATTATTATAAATTTATATTGATACTGAAATAGTCTACATACACTTCAACACAATTCCACGACCATGGGAACGATATCATCGCTCGTGCGTACGTACGGACTACCGTCTCCACAACGCGATGAGATTCATTCTCAATGATTAACCATTCATGAATGATTATAAAGTATATATAATAAGTACTAATGAAATATATGACATAATAATGATACTGGAGTTATGTAAATTTATATGTATGTCATCAACTTAATTACATTCACTTCAATAAGGAAACGAAAACAGCGTTCATACGTACGTACGGACAACCGTCTCCATGAACGGTGTATTTCATTCCATTTATTTATATTATATATATATATATATATATATATTGTGAATATATATTATATATAAATCATGTTTTACATTCTGGATATAAGTAATCATAATCCAAGTAATCATATTAATAATTACAAGTTAAAAACACGAACGACAAATGAGACGATTTTACCCAAAACGCTACTTTAACATGAATTTACAAATGAACGGGTAATATAAAGTCATAAGTGGACCATATATGATATAATAACAATGAATATGATTCTGGAATAAGTCAATAACATGATTTAAATCATTATAAAGGAGGTTCAGACACTTACAAAGCAAGTCGGACCTAAGGTAAGGGAAATATCACAATCTCATTTTAATCCGAGATTGTTTATACTTTGGTATTTACTGGGGTGTATTTTATCATCCACATCCATTTTTTCTCAATATGTAATATTTACATCATTATTCAATAGTTTATATCCAATTTTACCCTTAGGTTACTTTTTAGTAAACGATATGAAAGGAATCTTTTGTTGTTTTTCGTACGAGATACTTTTTGACTTTTCCGACAAAAGTACGAGAAGAATGTTTTTTTAACTTATACGGCATGAATGGATTTTTAAAACATTATTTACAAGAAGCTTCCTTTTCATGTTTTAAATTTTATTTTTAATAAAATTATTTTAGTGTAAAATTTTATGACATGTTAAGAAATGAAAAATGTTTTTGAAGTAGAAAGGATATTTTCCTCAAGAATGAAGTTCAAGTGTTTTATCAAAATTATTTTCCATATAAGATAATAAAGGGTTCTGTTTCTATCCCTATTATTACATGGATTTGATTATGTTGTGATAGAAATATTTTTATGAAATCTTTTATCTTATATGAATTGTTTTATGATGTCACGATGTTTAAAGATTTCCATTTTTATTACATGGTTTATGCTATGATGTATGGTTTATGATTTTGTGGCACACATAAGAATGGTATCATTATGAGATGGGTGGGAACTATATATCCCTCCAATGCATTGGGTAAAGATTTTATATCTCATGAGATAGACATGGCTGGAATGGTAGGTTATACCGGTTCAGTGAAACAGGACTGAAACGAGGGTGACTCGGTTCAGAAAGGGACTTTGTCCACTAAGATAGTCTTGGAAATGAGTCTTGACTAACAAGAAATGATTCTCTATGATTATGTGTGTATGCCACAAAGTTTCATGTTTTAAGTTATGATTTTTGTGATTACATTTCACTACCATGATTTATCCCATGTAATGAAATTTTGATCTATTTTGCAGGTTAAGATTTCCAAAAGTTATCTGCTTGTGTATACGATGTGATTGATATTTCTTTTGTTTACCCTTAATGAGCATTTGAGCCCACCCTTTTATGTTTTCTTTTCCCCAGGATATAAATAAAGGTTTCAGGTAAAAAAAATGGAAGATCTTTATGGGAGATGTTGAAGATATTTCACCACGATTAGAATATTATATTCCGAGTTTCCAAAGACACTAAACTATTGCGATCCTTGTGTGTGTGTTTTTGTTATATACTAAGTATTCCGCAAAATTAATGTAATGTCCATGTACGTCATGCTTAGGGTCTCTACAAAAAACATCAAGGTATTCATTTACCGTGGGTATATCATTAATCTGGATAATTCCCATATCTTTAAAAATATGATCAAGATAGATTTCATTCTCATATTTTATCAATTATTTACCTTCCAAATAGGTAATAAATGGAATGGGTGCATTCTTGTACAAAAACTAAAACTCCTTATAAAAATAAACATCATTATCTCTTAAATCTATATTAGTAGGATAGAATTAAATCCAATCCATACCCTGAATAACATCAAACTAAAATAGAATATATACAATTGTATTTTATGTAAAATAATTACATAGATAAGTATATGTTTATTCTTATAATTTCTTCTTGAAACAATATTTCCTCCATGGGGTTTTAATATTAGTTCTGATTTCTTTTCTTGAGTTGGAATTCCAAAATTTTCCAAAACATTATTAGAAATTAAGGAATGTGTAGACCCAAAATTAAACAACACATTTGAAAAATAATTTAAAAACATGAAATGTACCTGATACAACCTCATTTTACGTCTCAGTGTCTATTTAAGTGCATTCAAGGGATTTTACCACACCCTTGTGCTTCCAATTTTTTTGATTCTCTTTCCGGTTGACAAGCTTCAGTCAAATATTATAAAAATGAACAAATTCCTTGTAGTTAAATAATCTCACCATCGACTTCTCATTAATTTTCAAATCTATTTACGTGTACTCGCAATACATGTGTCCAAAAATTATTTTTTGGGATAATTGCAATGAATTTAGAAGAAATTAACTGTGATTCTTATTACCACACTTTTCACAAAAATTGAAATTTATTTTCTTACATCTCGATTTCATTGATGAATTTGTTCCCAATGACTTCAAATATAACCACTTCTTATTATGTTCATAATGAGGCACAAACATGTTATAAAACTAAATATAATCATTTTTCACAATGACCAAAATGTTTCTCATATGTTTTAAACTCTCATGAAGCCAAATATCATTGTAAAAATGGTTTCAAACAAGGGAGAATCTATTAATTTTACTATCGAAATCCTAAGTAAAACCTAGTATATACATGGATATTCTTGTAAAATTGGCTTCTTATGCTATCAAATAATAATAATCTCTCTAATTTAGTTTCATGAATTGTTTCTCCATTTTATGTTGAACAGTTTTAGGAAAAAAAATTTCCATAAAAGACTCTTAAAATCATCTCATTCTAGACTATCAAGATCTTCATCATCATCATCAACATCAATTTTTTTATAATTATCCCAATAAAAATTTTATGTTAAATGTGAGAATCCCCAAGAGGAAACAAATCTTGTAAAATGAAACATATGATGATTAGCATGATTATTCTTAAGGATATTCCAAGAGAGAGTGGTTACGGTTGTTTTTTGATCATCCTGTATAAGGCCTTCAATGCAGCATGCCAATCTATCCCACGCTTGTATAAAATCCTCTTGGTTTATCTTACCCTTGTTAAATCCTCTAACTTAGAATATATTCTTCCTTTCAATCCAATATCATTTTTCACTATTTGTGGCCACCCAAATGGTCTTTTGAATTATCTTTTCACCATCTTATTTTGAATCATTAATCATAAGGGATTCCTCCTCTATGACATAATATATCTTTTCTAGAGCATTTATCCATCCTTTGGCTATCACTGGATTTATGGTTCCACTAAATACTGGAGGTTTTTTCCGCATATTTACTCAACAAAATAAAAGTTTCTTCATATTATATCGGGATCCTACCTATCATGGATACCACCATAATTTATTTCTTGAGTGAAATGAGCCATTATTGTCACAAACGGTTTATTTTAGATTCCCATCATTCCAGGATGTTGATTCAGACAGAAATCTACCTCTTAGTTCCCTCCTACATCAACATCCCTATTTAATTTGAAATTTTTTTTTCTCAAAATACATATCATACATTAATAAACATGATAATATTTAATTGCTATAACATTTCAAATTACCAGATTAAAAATCATTTATGGTATTTTTTAACACCATCCTTACCCCTAATATTATATAAACCATACTATGATTACAACTATAAGGACCCATCCTTAAAACATTAAATAATATAGATTTTTATACAATAAAATAAATTCTTAATCATTGACGATCCTTTTAGGTTTAGAGATTTAGATAAATTATGAAATTAAAAAAAAAACATCCCATAACCATATATGATGATACTACTAAAATAGTGTCCACCATTTCGTAAATATGAAACTTAAATAAAATTAGATTTTTTTGAAAAATATTCATAACATTAAAATTTTCTTCCCTAATTCAATTATAATCCTGATAACCTGTGATAAACATTTAAAAACTTGGGATGGGCACGAAAATCATAGTAAGGGATATAAGGAATGAAATAGTTAGTCATGTGATAACATAAAAACCAATAAAAACAATTTCGTTAAAGTCATTAACATGAATGGAAATATCATGTATTATCCTTGGGATATATTTACCATAACACTCTTACAATCACCCTTACACATGGAATATCAATTTGGTCAAATTATATCTCTGGAGATCACAATGCATTGGAGAGGTTAAATAAGGATCACCTGTCATACCGTGAGCTATAATGGGCTCATGCCAACATATCATGAGCTATAAAAGGATCAACCAAAAAAAAATATGTCCAAGGAACATATAATGGAAATAATGTATCATGAAATCAGGATAAACCTCTCATTCAATATATATATATAAAGAAACAATCATTCTGAATTTTTTTAAAGAAACTTTTAAAAGTGTTTTAAAAGAAATGCTTCTTAACAATAAAATTGGAGTGTGAATTAGTGGAAAGTAATGGATAATTTTATGCCTTGTAAATACACATAATACAACATAATATAAAAAAATTAGTCACACAAATAATATTAATACTACATAATTAATAATGTAGATGGTTAACCTAATGATTTTCAATTTGGTTTAGAATTCCCTTCTATTGGGTTTTTCATACATCAATCATGTTTTAAAATTATGCATAGTGGTTAAAAGAGTGTTATTAATATCTTAAAGAAACATATTCATGTTTATAATACCTTATATTATCATTTCATAACATCATTTTACCCTTTAGTTATTTGTAATTTGTTCCTTCCATTATTTCGGTTGCGTTCTTTACATGATTTACTTGATCAGTTTGTATTTCATTATCTTGTCATATGGAAATGAAATTCAGAAGTTGAAAGAAATTATATTCAAATGTATCTAGAATATTAAATGATTCCATAAATAATTTTTTTTATATAATATGATGAAGAATCAACAGATAAACCGTTAGTGATATCCATTTAGATCTTTTTGGCAGTTCTTTGGTAATCACAGACTGGTTTCATTACATAAAAAAATATTATGTATAAATGTTAACTCAAAACATGAATGATGATATATAATAAACATTAAATTGTGTTTAAACCATTAAAATGGTTTTATAACTAGGTTTGAGATGCAAAGAATGAGGGGGGCACCTCTTATCTATAAGCGTTGCTGAACCCTAAATGGAAGATTCACTATGTCACGCAGGATTCTATTCGAGCATGAAAACACCCATTTTTTAAAGGGTGATGCCTTGTTCAAATACGAAGACAATATTTATTAATAATGAAAAAATGAACTACATAAGTCTAAAGGAATTAATTGTATCACTGTCCCTTTCATAATAAGGGAGAAGAGAAACCGACAAATCATCCATCCAAGTGATGCTCTGGATGATTCCCATATTGGTAAGGCCATCAGCCACCCTGTTAACTTCACGAAAGGTGTGTGTAGCAATTAAGTTGATCTCCAGATGTGAAGAAAGGCATCTCATCTAAAGGGTAGTGAGTGGCCAAGAAAAATGCACAACACTGTTCAAAATTTCCTGGACAATTGTAGTTGAGTTACTTTCCATCCATATGTTATTCCATCCTTTTGGTTTGATGTAGTCCACATCATAAATCAGAGCCATCATTTTTGGCTCCAAGGATGAGTCCATGCAACAAAAACTAAAGAAACATCCTTGGAACTTCCAAAGGAAGTATATGAAGATTTCTCCATAACCAGCAGGTCCAAGTTTTCCTTTTGAGGCTCCATCAACGTTGACTTTAATACTGCCTGGAAGCGGAGGTTGCCAGAAAACTGCAAAAGAGCGGCTCAGTTGTCTATAGAGAGCATCTACCTTGATTCTATGAAGAATCTCATATTTCCAATAGAATATTCACAAAAATCTTTTTTTATTTAAGCATCATCCGATATAGAAATTATAATTCACATAAAACGTGCATGAATACTGAATGAGCATTTGTTATGGATAATGGCATTTCGAGTATACCAGGTAATGTGAATGAGCTCTGCAAATACTGCTATGAATTTTTTTTTGATTTTTTTGTTAAGATTCAAGCTCCACAAAATTATTTAATTGAGAACAAAAAGAGTTACAATGTAACCATTTATAGGAAAACAAGTCAGTAGTGATATTCTAGAGAGAAGAGGTTGTAGCTCAAGATAAAAAAACATGATTCTCATATTCCCTGTGTTAAAAACAAAAATGACACTGAGACCAAAGTTGGATTCCAAAATATTGCATCAAAATATTAGTGGGAACATGGTTATGAGAAATATACCTCATATGATTTAGTCTTGAAAGAATAATCCAGGCTTTGAAAAAAAATTTAACCAAAAAAAGTTGATATCAGGAGTAGAGAAATAATGATTATAAAATCTTTTTAAATCAAGGACCCCATTGTGAGCTGGTTCCCAAGTATGAAAATAATCCTCATTAAAGAAAGCGTAATTATCAATAATACTCATGGTGTTTTCATGAAAATTATTATAACCATATTGGATGAAATCCCATACAGAACAATTAGTATTGAACAGAGAGAAGATAGGGGGTAATATCAATATAAGAGGGGTAACAGATCAGTTGTCCAACCAAAAATTTAAGAAAGAATCAGCACTAACCGTCCATCTAGAATTAACCATAATATTTTTAAATGACTTCTTAATGGAGGGGAAGATGAAAGATTGGATATATCTACAATAACCATTTTTGACCCTGTGAAGGAATCTTTCATTAAGGAAGGCAGTGGAATCAGATTCTTTGTTGACCAGTCTCCATGTAAAATTAGATTGAAGAGAATTATTTAAGAGCCTATGATTTTTGATACCAATGCCACCTTTTTCTAAGGGTTTTCAGCATTAAATGAGGGAATGGTAACAAGTTTTCTTTCAATAATTCTTCAGGTCCAAAAAAATGCTTAATGTATACAATAATTTTCTTGAGAAAACCAACATGCCATTTATAGATCAACATCGAGTAAACCAATTTGGTATCTATGATGGATTTGACTAATCAAATCATACCAGCCATGGAGAGAGATTTAAACTTCCAGGAAGACATTTGGCTAACCACCTAATCTGCAATTGGGGAAATGAAAGTGGATTTAGGCCAACCCAAAAAATAGCCACCCCAAGATAAGTGAAGGGAGAGGATCATTCCTTAATATCTAGACTACTAATAACGTCATTTTTTCACCTGGGAGTGAAATTTTATCTTAAGATAAAAAACATGTTATTCCAGCAGATTAATTGACCAGAGAGATCTTCTTAGTGAGCTAAAATATTTTTATGACTTATGATATCTCTTTTACCTCCTTGGAAAATAATGTGATATCATCGGCATAAAAAAGGTGAGTAAGAACAGTAAGAAGTCTAGCCGCATGAATGGGATGAAGTTTTTTTTTGAGAAACAAGTTTCTTGATAAGTATACTATGATAATATTCAGTTATGGAAAAAGAGAATGGAGGATAAATGATCACCCTGTCTAAGCCCTTTTGAGAATTTAAACTAATCCTTTGGGGATCCATTAACAAGGATGGAGATATAAGTCGAGTCAAACAAAGTATCAATCCTACTGATAAAAAATCATTAAAGCCAATAGTAAAGTGAACCATGAAAATAATGTTCTAGTCAATGGTACCAAAGGCCTTATGAATATCGAACTTAATGGAAACATTACCTCATCTTTTCATTTTTTTCATAGTGTTCGTGCATTCAAAATCAATGCAAATGAAATTTTGAATAGATCTGCCTTTTATAAACCCAAATTGTTTATTGGAAACAATTTATTGAAAAATAGAAGAAATTTTATTATCAAGAAGCTTAGAGATAATTTTATAAAAGGGTTTTTAGAAGATAAATGGTCCAGAATATCTGAATTTCAGAGGCATTAGCCACATTGGGAATTAAGTAAATGAATTGAGATTCAATACCATGAGGAAGAACTCCATTAAAAAACTTATTTGAACATTTTACAAACATCCACATGAATAGTCTCCCAATGAAGCTAAAAAACCCATTATTGAAACCATCAGGGCCCGGTGCACTATCAGGGTTCAGACTAAAGAGGGGATCCTTGATTTCGTGATCATGTGGAATGCTAAGAAGATAAAGGTTGTTTTCCTCTATCACCAAGATTGGGATAACCTTAGTTAGAAGGTTCTTATTTATAGGAGATCCATTAAAAGTATTTTCCAAATAAGACACTACGAGATTAGCAATGGCCTCCTCTGAGTCCAGAAGGGTGTCATTATCCCTTATAAAGTAAAAAGGGCAGAAAGATTTTATTATTCTTTGAGGAGAATTATAAAACATAGTAATACTATCACCATCTTAAATTCATTTGGACATAAATAATGTCTTTCAAATGTTATAATTAATAACAAGAAGCTTATTCAATTTCGTGGAGATGTTGATTTTAACCAGAGGATCCAACAGAAAATCAGATCAAGTGGTATTGTTTTTAATGTGGTTGACTTCATTCTAAATATCATTTATATCATTGATCATATGTTTAGATTTAGCAAGACACTATTACTTTAAACAAATTTTATGTTGTGTTAGTTGAAAAATGTAGGAAAACACATCTTTGTGATGGTTCATAGACCCCTAGCCAGATTTTATAGAAAAAGAACAATCCAAGTCAGAAGACAATGCATTGTTGAATCTGAAGGGGGGACTTGATTTTGGCTTTCTAGAAGTGAGAATAACTAAAACGGGATGATGTTCTGAATAGATTTTATATATGGTAATACTGGAGATGTTTTCCTAGTAATCTAGGGCATATACATTAGCTAGTTCTCTATCCAATTTACTGGAGACTATCCCATTATAGTGCGTTCAATACCAAGTATATTTGGAACCAATGAGATTAATCTATAATAGGTTTCAGACCTCAAAAGCTGCTCTAAATTACCCCAAATAGATGGAAGAGAAATAATGGCCAATATTTTCACTTGGATAGATAATAACAGTAAAATATCCTAACATAATCCAAGAATCATGAATGATGTCAGATAAATCTGAGAGTTCTTGCCAAAGGGTCCTAAAATCATTATATCTATTCATAACATAAATGATTGAACAAAAATAATGTTTTTAATTATAATAAAAGTCACAAGTGATCATTCGTTATAAATATTCAAAAATGTTAACATTCTCCAAAGAGTCATGATAAAAAACCGGATAGATTCAACAGCCAACCCTATATTACAAGAACCTAAAATTATATAACTGAAAGAGAAAAGGTTTCTAAAACCCATAGAATAATTAATTTTAGGATTAGCTAATGCAAAAAAGTTTAGGTTTATGAGTTAGAATAAATCGCTTAAGAAAAATAAAAGTGTTAGGGCATGCAATTCCATAACAGTTCTAAAATAGGTAATCTATTAAAACCTGTTGTTGGGGAAAAAGACCCCATTTTCTTTCTTAGGACCCCCAATCCCTTATTCCTTTCTGATATTCTAGGATTCTGGGAAGAAGGTTGATTGGACTTCATATCCTACTTGATCATAGAAGAAAAATATGTTTTTTAGTATCATAGGATATAAGATTGTTCTATTCAGGAGCCAAATAGGTCACATGAGAATGGGGAACTATTTACACAGGCTGTGAGTTAGGGGTGATCACAATTTGGTTGCTAACAATCTGATCATGGATCAATGAACCCACTGCCTGATCAGGATCCTCGGGAACTTCTTCAAAGGCCCCATTTAGGGACCTTCCAATGTAGGTGAGTTGTTTAGGGTGGGTTGGTGACATGATAACTTCCTCAGATTTATTATTATGAGGCACAACCATGATTTTAGAATCACTTGAATTTTACTTTAGGCTAGCCAAGAAAGAATTAGAGAATTTACCAGATAAATTAGGTGTGGTCTTAACTAGGGAGTTGGCCTACTTTGGATTTAACAGAGGGAAAGTAGAATTACCTGTGATCTCCACCAGATTTATCGAGGAAACATATACCCTGCGAAGAAGACCTTCATCACTCTTGTGATTGTCACCTATAGCTCTGGGGGAATCATTCTCCTTATATAGAGTCACATAAACACAATTATGTCAAGATCTAGTGGGATCATCCATGGGATAATGAATCAAAGCCTGATCATAGCCTTCAACACCATCTAAGTCCCATTGTTGATCACTTGAAACCTTTTGATACGATACCAACACCACTCTTCATCTTTTACCACGATCCTCAGCTATCGTGATATATGTTATTTGATCAATCACTTCTAGCATCATCATATTTTAAAACATATACTCCCCAATCGTGTTTCTCTTTCCCTATCCTGTTGCTCCACCTGTCTGCTTCTCCCCATGTCTTTGACTAAGAATTTGTCTCCCCCTTATAAAACTATTAATCCCCCTTCTTAAATGAGCCCAAAGGTCACTCTTTTGTGGTCTACAATAGAGTATTGAACACATATCATAACATTAAGGAAAACACTCCATACCTCAAGGAGAGGGGAAACAAAATCCACACTTATTCAAGTACAATGAGTTGACTAAACCCACTGCTCCAGTAGATGTCTCTCAAAAGCTTCTATGGGTAAGGCCTTTGTCAAAATGTCTGCAACCTCTAGTTTTGTATGTAGATAATAATACATCATGATTCCCTACTCAAACGTTTCCTTGATATAAAGTTATATTATCTTAATCTGCTTTGTCCTTGGGTGATCGACGCGATTTTTTATGAGATTTATAGAACATGATTCATCACACTGGATTCTGATCAGATACTTCACTTAAACTCCCACATCATCAAGCTACTTCTTCATAAAAAATAATGATATGCATTATTGAGCGACCAAAATATAATCATCTTCAATGGTGCTTGATGAAATGCATTATTTCTTCTTTCTTGGCCAAGAAATACATAATTCACCGAGATAGAATGCACCTCCTAATGCTGAATTCTTCTAATCCACTGAATCACCCTAATCGGCATCATTATATCCTAATAACTCTGATTGTGATTTTTTATTATATATCAAGATGAAGTCTATAGTGACCATGATATACCAAATTAATATTTTCAATGTAATAATATGGATTTATTTGGGATTTATTTGATATCACACTGCTCTATATGTGGCAAAATCCATATGAGGTCTCGTCACTGTTAGGTAAGTAAAATCCCAATAATCTACATGTATCCAATGATATTAATTTCCTTGTCATCATCTTTCTATAATTTCATCTGGGTAGAAACCAAAGTCTTCACATCCTTGGGATTTTCTATTGCAAATCTTATAAAAACCTCCTTGGCATATTCAGATTAAGAAATGAAAGTTCCATTCCTTTGTTGTGACACTGGTAAACCAAGAACAAAGGTCTGCTCTCTAATTATTGACATTTCAAACTCACTTTTCACGAATTAAAATAAATATCTACACTTAGAATCATCTAATCCGAAAAATATTATTTTATTGACATAAACCATCCCCATCATCCTTTGATTACTATCACTGTGAAAATAGATATTGTAATCAACACCACCAAGCTAAAAACCAAGATTCATGAAATACTGATCAAGCCTTGAGTACCATGCTCTTGGTGCTTATTTTAGACCATATAATTCCATATTGAGCTGAAAAAACTTGTTCTCATCATCATGAATGATAGAAACATCGAAATTCTCGATAAGTACATCTTCCTCCATAACCCCAGTCAATAATTCATATTTGACATCCATCTAGAACACTTTGAACTTTTGTTGCACTGCAATATTTAGGAATAATCTGATTGTCTATAGCTTTGAAACTGGTTCCAATTTCTCATCAACATCTATACCCTCTATCTAGGAGTATCCTTTTCAGTCTAGTCATTCTTAATTTTGAATAACTACTACATCTTAATTCATTTTGTTGTGAAATACCCATTTAGTTTTGAATACATTCTTATCTATTAGCCTCGAATCAATCTCCCATGTCTGATTCTTCTCAATATGGTCTAGTCTTCATTCATGGTATAAACCCAATTTTCATTTCAGGTGAATCATCAAAACATTTAGGATCACCTTGAGATAAATGAGATGTCTACTGCGGTGATTTCATTCTTCTTTTATGAACTAGTACACTTGGATAACCAATGATATTATTCCAATCAATTTCGGCTGGACTCACTGGATTCTATTTAGACACATACATGAATTCTTCTTGATTATCGTTAGAATCATTTTCTGATTTAGAATCTTCTACGTCTACTCCCCCGGTGTTACTTTCCTCTTCATCAGTTTCATCAAGAAATTTTTCAATTTTCTGTTGAGTGTTATCTTCATTTTTTAAAATAGTGACATCATTACTCTAAACTACTTTTCTTATCCTTTTGGTGAATATTTTGTATGATTTTCTTTTTCATGAGAATCATAGGAATATTCCCTCATCTCCAGAAGACTAAAATGACCTATGTTTTCTTTTTTTTGAGAATGAAACACTTACATCCAAAGATTAGAAATTATTTCACAATTGGATTCAATCCATAGGAAATCGTATACCAAGTATTTCCTTCCATTGGAAATAATAGATCCCTATTAGAAATTTATACTGATGTCAAAAATACTTCCTTCCAAAATTTCTCTGGTAGGTCCATTTAAAAGTGTATCATTTTGGCCATGTTGTTGATGATATTATCTCTTTTCAGAAAATCCATTCTGTTGGGGAGTTCTCACTGAAGAAACTTGATGTCTTATCCTAATTTTCTCGATATAGTCTTCCACCTGACTGTTTTTCAATTCTGGACCATTGTCAATATGAAACATTGGAATTTTCTGCCCAAGAATCCTTTCATATTCCCTCTAGTGTTGTTTTAGGAATCAAAAATCATCAAACTTATGGGAAATGATGAATATCCAGGTAATTATACAATTATCATCAATAAAAAGAATGTAATTCCTCTTCCTTTCAATGGATATTTCTGACATGGGTCCACATATATTAGCATGTACCAATTCAAGAACTCTTGTTGACTTATTTTCCTTTGCATTGTAAATATTTTTGATCATCATACCTTGTTGAAAAGAATAACATGTTAGTTTATGATCACCTGATAGATTAGGGAGTTCACTAGCTACATCATATTTAAACAAATCATCTAGGGATGGTCGGCAACAATGACCAAGTCATTTATGCCAAATATTGTTTTCTTCTTTTATAGATAAAAAGCACACATATTCATCTCAACTTACCTGGTGAATATTTCCTTTTTTCTTTATTACTTATAAGATCATTGAACCATCTCTTCCATTTATGACTCATATCTTCTTGGTAAATTGTATATAATTCCATGAATCAAATAGTTGACTAGAGTTGAAATTTTTTGACTGAGACCTTCTATAACCAAGACATATGCACATCTTATTTCTTTTCCCCCAAACTTGGCCTTTCCCAATCCAATTATCTTCAATCCTTCATCATTTCCAAACATGAAAATTTCTTCATTACCACATTTTATGCCTATAACCAGATCATTATTTCCGATCATGTGAGAGATGAAACCATTATCAAGGATCCATAAACCAGAACATCATCATGATTTAAGAGAAAATTTAGCAACCACTTCATTTTCTTCTATCTTCTTCTTAGTATATATTTTTGTCTTCACACTCAGCATAGATTGGTACTTATGATCTTTCTCTGAGTATGGTGGACTAACTTCATCTTGAAAATATACAAATCTATTTTTCATTTTAAACCCACCAGATGGTTCATTGATCTACTACTTGAAAACATTTTGATTCTTCTTTGGAACATTCCTCTATATTGTCGATGTATAGTATCTAGCCAGGTTCCAAAATCCCCTACACCAAAAGCATTGTCCTTTGAGATTTTTTCTTAGAGAATGATTCCCTTTTTGGCTTCCACCTTTTTTCTTGTTCCATTCGGTATCTTATGGATATAGAACACACATTGGGTGAGTTTCCCATCATTCCAAAGTAATAACAAATGCTAAAATGTGTACTCCAATGTGTAAATTTTGTACTACTTATTGTTCCATGGGTTAATTGAATGTTATTTTTTTTCCTTTTTACCCATTTCAGTTTTATTCCGTAATGGGTGCTTGCAGTCTGACTTCATCCTTGACTTCTTCCTATTTCTGATCAAATCCTAAATCATCCTTAACATCTTATCTCGTTTTTTGTATATTTTCTACTGAACTACTAGGATCCTATCTCATCTTTTTTGTCTTTTTAATGACCTTATTTCATGGTGTCACATTGTGGGTCAAGAGTTTTTCTTGATCGTTCACTTTTTTCTCATATTATGGACTTCTTATTCAAGTTCATCAATACGCTTTACTTTATAATTAATTTTTCTATTCAATCCATTGATGTCCTTTTCCTATTCTTAAATCTTGAGCTGATTTCTGTCAACCTTTTCTAAGCTCTTTGGTTTAGAGTACATTAGGTTTGCGATTTCATCTACCAGTCAGACTTCACTTATTCCTGATATTTCAAGTAGAGTTTGGAATCATGTACTAACTTGTTGGTTTTCTTTGTTTTTCTATTTCGAAACATGTATCTCTTGAAGAGTTTCTTCTAATTCAAGATCTATGTCGATTCTTCTTTCAAAATTTTATTATTCTTCATCAGCTTCATATTACATCTTTTTTCTGAGAACAACCGACAACTGCCACCATAGCATTCTCTCTGCCATCTCTATAGTTCTCTATATCTCAAACCCTCAGAAACATAGACTCATCTAAACAGTCACATTAATTTGAAAGAAGGTTATTATAATTAAAGTAATTTCTCTGGAACTATTTATTGCCTTTCACATAGGCTAAAGACTTCTTCTTTTTAATTTTGGCTACATCGACATCATCATCCTCCAAGAAAATTTTAGGGGACATTGTCTCAAGATGTGAAACCTTTCCACATCGAAACATACAAGTGGAAGTATCCCTTTAAACATTCCTTTTTATCTTTGAATGTTTGTGGAGTGGAATGAAATCACTTCATCTGTCTGTTCTTATTTTTGAGAGTCTTCAATAGTGATCTTCTTAATGGAATTGAATGCCATCTCTTTGGATTTCCCCTTTTCCAAAAGCAGTATTGTCATCATTTCTCATTTCATATTATATAAGGGTACAATGAATGTTATCCAATACCATCGCTTTTAGATAATTTTCTCCTAATACTAAATCCTTCGGATTAATGAGAGGATGAAGTTTTCTCAAGATGTGCTTCCCAATGTTTATGTCTTCAATGACTTCACCAAGACCTCGCATGTATTCCACTACAATATTTACCCCAACAAAGAATGCACTGATAGAATCATTTGGGTTCATTATTATATCTTCATAAATGTTCCTCAACACTTGTAGCTTTGATTATCTGACCATTGAATATCCTTCATATATGTTCAAAAGTTTTTTCCCTCATGGCATGTGATGTTTTTACTACATTAACTTCCAATAGAGTGCATTGGATAGGGACCCCCTAAATCATTGATTCCATTAGCGTCAGCATCCATTTATCTTTGCTCGGTGTTTGATAATGCACCACTGTTAATATTGTCTGTTATACCATGCGTTGTTGATGTGAACACATCCATTCCCAAAGATCAAAAGTAGTGTTTCATCCAATTCTTCCATAGCTGAAAATTGTTCTCATCGAAGATCAGAATAACATTATGATTAGTGACCTCCATTTGAGATAGAACCACTGATATTAACCTTTCCCTTTGATACCAATTGTTAGGTACACGAGGATATATATCCCGAGAGGGGGGGGGAATTAGGGTGTGACATTTTAAAATAACTTCCCTTTTGATCTTGTTTCATTGTTTGAAAAAACTGTCTTCTCTCTCCTTCTCGTTGCAGAGTATGAACAAGTTATAAAGCATGCACATGAAACAAAAATTTTACTTGGTTCACCCTCACTGGGCTATGTCCAAGGATAACAAAATAAAAATATACCGATGCACCACATCCACTAAAAGCACACTATTTTTTATATGTTCAAATCGGACTCTCTGTCACTCATGGTTTACAAACATTCTCAATTTTAATGCTCATTTCTCTCTCAATTTATGTGTGATAAATACTTCATTAGATGATCTACTCAGAGTTTATAGACTTTTAGGTCACATCATTATCTCAAATGAATTCATCATCGACTATATGTATATACACAATAGATGTTCCACTTTCATCCACTGATGAATTAAATTTTACCTTAGTATTACGAGGAAACCTCAAATATTTAACGCAATGCTTATTGCATCTTTGTACGCAACATTAGTGATTTGCGAGAAAGATTCTACTTTTTTTGTGAAACACCCCTTTCACAGAACATCAATCCTATGTTCAACTCAAATATTACGTAAAACATTATTAGCTTTCGTGCAACTCAAAATATTTCGTACAACTTCACTTTCTTTAAATTCTTTTGTGATTCAGATCTCTGATTATCTCTATGTGTTCAGCTGATACGAATGAAGGGGGTCACTTATTATTAATAAGCATTGCCGACCCCTGCTTGGAAGATTCACTGTGTCACGCAAGATTCTATTTGAGCGCATAAAACCCCATTTGACGTTGCATTGGGCAATAAAGATTCTATCGCACAACCACATTTTCGTGCAACTTTGAATATTTCATGAACATTAGGCCTTTGCCATTTTTCTTCATTCTGATCTTGAAACATTCCTTGTGCAGAAGTTTCCAAACCACCATAGATCTTACGAGAAACATCCTTTTCCCAAAACATGTATCCCCGTTTTCTGATTTTGAGGCCCAAAAATTTGGAAAACACTGGAAAATAGCACCACCATATATTTATTCTTTCTGTACCACCTACAGATCATCCATTACATTTTCATCTTTCATTATCAAACATAGGTTGTCAACAATATCTCTAGAACTTGACAAATCACCATGGAAACCCTCTTTGTTAACAAACAAATCAGGTTTGTCAACAAACACATACTTCTCAAAATGGTTCAATGTTACCTTGAGTGATTTCTTCCCAACATAAGAGAAACTCCAGTGTCCATTCCTCCATACAGGATGGAACCTAAAAAGATTCATGAGATCATGAAGAAGTTGGAGGATTTAAGGTGGAAATGTTTTATACAAACCATTATATCCTCTTGGTGGTTAGCCCTGATTTTTCCCATAAGGTTTATTGAAACTTAAGTCAATGAATGGATTATATAAATTCTAACTAACTTATGGTAAATAATAGATATCCATTTCCTCTAAAAGATGATCTCTTTGACATCTTTGGGGTGCTAGGGTCTTTTCTATGAAATACCTGCTATCGGGTTATCATCAGGTGTGTGTTAGGCCTTTAGACAAAACATGTATAGATTTTCATAGTATTTGTGGTATGTATAACTACCTTATTATATTGTTTGGTCTTAAAAACATGCCCATTGTTTTCATGGATCTATGGAATAGTGTTTTCCTCCCCTGTTTGGATTTTTTTCATGGCATTTTTGGATGAAATTTTAGTGAATTGTCATAATTTTAGAGACCATTCCAAACATCTTGATATCATTCTGAGTACACCGAGAGAGCATACTCTATATTCCATGCTATCTAAGTCCCAATACAAGATAATCAAAGTTAACTTCTTTGGTCAAATAATTTTAGAATTAATATTATATGTTGACCCTAAAATGGTTAGTGTTGTGGTTTCCTTGATCACCCTTAGAATGTCTTTGATATACAACGTATCTTAGGGATGGAAGGAAATTACAGTCATTTCATACAGGATTTCTCATGATTTGATTCACCACATACTAGGATTACAAATAAGGGTGTCATGTCCCTTTGATCTTTCCTATACGCTTGGGAAGGGAAATGTTTTTATAAATTAAAATAGTCAGAAAACATAGGGACAAGCAGTACGGAAATCTGGTGATGAATGGAAGTTTATGGTTCTCTTCTTTGAGGTACACATGGAGTTTTATTATAATAAAAATCATTCTTATCCCTCATATTTTGTAGTTACATACTCCCTCCTTAAGAAGGTGAAGGGTAGAAAATTTTCCTATCCTAAAGGCTTCGTAATCTATTAGAGTCCATTAGGATATAACCCACATAAATATTGGAATGTAGACAATGATAAAATCTTGTATATTCCAATGAGCCTGTACTATAGTGGTACATGCTCATTATTGGCATCCAAAAGTCCCAGGATCAACTCCGGACGGGGAATAATTTCTGTGGTACTATAGCAGCACTGTAGCAGCGACAGACTGTACCGGCGACAACACTATAGTGGTGGAGGCACTGTATCAGGGATCTGTAGTGGCAGCGATACTATAACTGGTACTGTAGCACCCCAAGTACTGTACCAGTACTATTCACCGAGGGGATATTTGGGCCAAAAAATTAGGCTTTCAAGACTTATATTCAGGCAACATGGCCTTGGTCCTTCGGGATATGTAATGTGTCTCCCTCTACCCATTCTAAAGAGGTCTTTGCTTTAAATAATAAATGAGGCTTCATCCCCAACCATTTAAAAAAAATCTTGTGTATTAATGGAAAGTTCATAGTCCTTATAGATATGAGAGAGGTGTTGATAAAAGAGTATCATGCTTAATAGTGTACATTTTTTCAAGGCATTTCAAATATTTATCGAGACATGCGATGCTAGTATCAGTGGGTTGGGATGAAACATCAGATAATTGGATTTATCAGTATGCTTTCCCCATGTCAGTAGGTCAAGGCAGAGCAATAGAGACCTGTAGGATTATTATAGCCACCTCCAATCCTATATTGGAAATGGGAATATTTTTCTATGGAATTTTTAGTCGGTTTATGTAGGACTCCTAGAGGAAACGAAATTGTATGGGTTTTTATTGACAGGATAATGAAAGTATCCCACTTAATTCCCATTTGATTTTTTTTTTCAATTGATGTGTTCAGAAGATTGTATATTTGTGATATCATATTACTCCAAGAGGTCCCTCATACTATTCTTCTAGATAGAGATTCTCAATTCAAATCATGATTTTTTCTGTTATTGCAGAAATATATGGGAATATAGGATCTTCTATGAACAACTTTTCACCCTCAAACAAATGGAAAACTAGAACAGAGAATATAGGTTCTCGAGGATATGCTTCAAGCATAACTCCTTGATTTTGGTAGTTCTTGGGATAATCATATTCCACTCTTTATTTCAGTAATAATAATAGCTCTCACGAAATAATTCATATGGCCCTTTTTGAGGCCATACATAGTTGGACATTTCATTCAAAGTTGTGATAGCTAGTGGTAGGCGAGGCATCCCAACTAGTTCCTCATATCGTTCTAGAGACTTTAGAGTAGGTTCAGCAAATCAAGAAGCGTATGAATACTGCTCAGTGTAGACATAAATATTATATACATCATCATTGATGTACTATAGAGTTTGAGTTAGGGAATCATTTTTTCATTTGGGTGTTGCGCAGGAAAGGGAATAGATAGTTACAGAAGCAAGTGATGTTGTAAACTCATTACATAGATCCATTTGAGATCCTATAATAAATTAGATCGGTAGCATATCTATTGTTATTACCTCAATGGTTTCGGGCCAAGGATGATGTCTTCCATGGTTCACATCTTTTACAGTATCTGGTTAACCCGTATCATACCTTTGATGACGAGGATGTTCAGTTATATGATGAAGCAACCATTGAGGAGTATATAGTACACATAATCAACAAAATGAATAAGGTTCTATCAAACCAGTTTATCCCTATACTATGAGTTCTATTGTAGTATGGACATGTGTATGATGAGACTTCGGAGAAGAATCCTAACCTACATTATCAGTGGAAATAATTTTTCACACACAACGTTTCACTACACTTAGATGGTGAACTCGGGGATGAGTTCCATTTAGTGGGAGATCAAGTAAGAACCTAGTTTTTCAATCAGATTTGTATCAATTAAATTTTGATCTAATTATTTATTTCAGGTCTATTATAAATTCATAATGAGTTATCAAAGGTCTTAGGGGTGTTCAGGGATTTTTGAAGCATAGAACCCATCTTATTGGGAAACTGACAATATTGCATGGTTGTTTCCCTATCGCGTATCGTAAATATGTAGGTTTCGTTTTTTTCCACGTACCCATGCATGGTTAGTACATAGTTTTTCAAACCCCACATAGGCTATTTTTTATGGTTAAAATGTATAGTTTACCCTTAAAGACCTAATTAAGCCACATCTTCTTCCCTAATATGATTTCTATTTAGTTTTACCTCGGTGGATTTAATTTTGGAGGTTTTTGAAGGCCAAAAATAGATTATAAAAAGATCTAATTTTTACAGTATCTAACCGAGATTACATTCATTACATTGGAAGCCCAATGGTAAGTACTTGAATTCATTGAATCATTTCTCCTTCCCTTTTTCTCTTAGCCTAGTTATCTTTGTGTGAACATTTTTCCTCTTTTTATAGATCTACTCTGATCTGATCCAAATAAGGGGTCAATACCAGAGGAGTAGAGTCATACAAGCCTATGATGGGTAGTTTATAAATCATTCCTCAAGTTTACTATTTTTTTTAATTTTCATGTGGGGCCCACAGATTTCATCGGGTGTTATTTATTGAATTTATATGCCATGATTATAATAATTGGAACCATATTTTTATTATCCTTCCATTTATGTGATTAATTGATGGTGTTTATTCCCACAACTATATCCATATTTTGTGGTATGTTATTCCATAATTGGGTTTTTAGTATTGAAAACTTTTGATCCA
This sequence comes from Viscum album, assembly GCA_963277665.1. Classification (NCBI taxonomy): domain Eukaryota; kingdom Viridiplantae; phylum Streptophyta; class Magnoliopsida; order Santalales; family Viscaceae; genus Viscum; species Viscum album. Next base: position 1,660,505,716 of record OY728148.1, on the reverse strand, counting down.
CTCTTCCGATGTGACATGGCTTGACCCTTCTATTGGTATGATTTTTAATATTAAATGGCTTGATTTATATTGTGAATTGAATAATGAAATGCACCATATATGTTCACCACTTCACCATCTTATGGAAAGTGATCCAAATTGATAATTAAATGGGAAAGGGAAATTGGAAACAATTTTAAGTATATGAATTGAACAAATTAAATGTGAATTAAATATAGGTTGCATGTCTGTTTCACCCCTTAACACATTAATGTAAGGTCGCAATATGAACATTAATTTTTTGAATTTTACATTAATGAAATTAATAAAGTTTTTATGATACATTACCTTTTCACAATAATGAAAGGTAAGTCTTGAACCAAATGAAATCAATCAGGACTACATATTTAAATAGGACTGGCCTGACTTGATCTCACCATGGATTCGTATCGGTGAATGTCATGAGCACTCAGGAACCCCATTTTGATTGATGGATAAGGAATTCATATATTGATACCCACAAAGATCCCAATCCTTGTATATTCTTGGATTAATATTATGAAACCATAAGATCCATAATATAGTATTAAAGGATTCCTGGGATACACTCCTTGCATCCAACATTGACACGTAGGTTCCATGGTTACAGCCTATAAGGCGCTATCCTTTCTTAGCCCCATTTTACCTAATACGATCACCGTAGATTATATATGCATATTATTTTAGAATGCCATGGATTATGGTCCTTGGATTACACTCTTACCTTATCCATGATTCAATTTTTACTAATTTTGCGACCCTTGAGGTCTATGTTTCCTTGGTTATTAGCATGGATCTTAATTATTAAATGTCACTTCAGGTTTCCTTGTCACATCATAGAACCTTAACTATTGTAAACATGCGAATCATTATAAAACTGGTGATAATAAATTAATGGACCATTTATGATCAGATGTCATTCGAGGGATAAAGCAGGTACTTGGGAACTTAGTTATATTGTGCTGCATTACTTTATAAATGAATTACTGAACATTGATAGATTTACATTACACATGCAGAATGTTGTAGAAGATATTGGTGGTGGCCCACGAAGATTTATCTCACACTCTCTCTGATAACAATTTTGTACCTAGAGTTTATTTCATGAATGTAGGCGTTTATAAAGGTAAGCATACAACATCGAACAAAAAATTACTTTCTATTTTTTATGGAGCATGATAGAAAATGACTAAGTGATAGTTCAAGTTTCTTAGGATAGACTTTTTATTTCAATCATACATTTGTGGAACATGTCATGCCTATTGTATTATATCCATGATTTCCATATTTCTAGATACATGACATATCATCAATAGATGTATGCATGTATGTTATTCTAATTATTTCAGTTATTATTACTATTTTATCTATTTTCCAATGCGGTATCCATTTAATTGTATTTCTTCCACTATATTCCATTGTTTATATTCATCCATTGTGCTACACATTGGTATTGGGGGCATAATATCCTCGTGGACACACCCTAGGCCCTCACTACTAGATAACAACCTCTGGAATTTGGGGAGATGTGCTTGCAGCCATGTGGCCCACCAAGGATGGGGAAACTATAAAGTGGTATTCAGGTTTGGGATATCACAAAAAGGTGAACTAGAAAATACATTTATAAAATAGAAATTATTTCATACAAATTGGTAATCTTATGAGCCTTTTATTTTAATTTATCATTCACACCATTAAACAAATAACTATATTAAAATTTATTAATAAAGTGTTCTGTGTTTTTTAAATTTTTCATAATATATTTTAATTGAATTTATCAGTCAATGCTAAATAAATTAAAACTTTTTTCCAATTACATGAATATTTTCAAAAAAAAATAGGATTATACTAACATGTTCTCTATATTAAATAAAATAACAATCTGAATGAATGGATAAAAATGATTTTAACTTGGATTTTAGCATAATTTCTATACCTTGATCATTCAACTTCAAGAATGAACTTAATTAAACCAGCCACCATTAACGTAGTAACCTATATAAATTTTGAAATAGGGAAAACCAACAAAAACCTGTAACTTTAATCAATAATTGGGATGTTTAATTTTTTGTAGACTTAGTTTTGAAAAATTGAATCAATTACTAGGATTTTAGGATACCCGACCTGAAAGAAAAATATAAAAACATCTACCTTAATTCTAATATAATGTGATTGTTATAAAACATGAAATAACCCGCAATTGAAGGAATAAATAATTCACTTGTAACTACTGTAAACCGTACCTACAGTTACGGTTTGGCCAAATAGTTGATATATGCACTATTATACGACCATATTCTAACCGTTTTGGAAAAAATATTTTTATAGGTGATGAATATCTATACCGACGGTGTTTCCAAAACCATTTTTATTGGTACAAAAATTTTAAATACCTATACCCACGTTTTAGAAAATCATTTGAATAAGTTTATATCAAACGGTTTTACAAACCGTAAGAATATGTTTTCATATTTTTAATGAAATATTTTATCAAATAAAATTTAATACATAATAAAATTACATTTAAATATACATATAAATATTTTTCATATTATGTTTCAAAAAATTGTTTTAAATTAGTGTTTAGAGCATTGAAATAAAAATCAGAGGTGTGGGGATCGATTCGTGCAAGGGGTTATTTTTTTAATCACCTATACATATGGTTTTAAAAACTATTGGTATTTGGTATTTAATATTACTTATAACAATCGTTTAACAACCGTTGGTATCACCTGATTATATAAAAAACATCACAAAACCAATGAAATAGGTTTATACCGATGTCATATAAGATAACGATCACCAAAACCATTGGTATAGCCTATACCAATGGTTCCAAGCCATTGGTATTGTATTTTATACCTTTAATCTATGAAATTTCAAAACTAAAGACAAACACTTCCTAAATTAATAGAAAAATTCATTTTCAATCATTCTATGGATAAGTGACATGAATTATAACTGAACAAAACATTCATTCATGAACTCTTCATGAATGCTAATTTTTTTTATGAAAATGGGAAATACTTTATTCTTTTAAACACGCATGAAGAAGGTTAATATTCGATTCGTAATATCACAAAATATAATACGAATATATGTTTTTCCAATTTTTTAATTAGTTCCATACTGATTGTTTCATTTTACTATTCCAGGAATAGTCATGATCTGGGCCCCACATTCCCCCTTCCAATGGAGGGTGTCCTGTCACCTTAGGGGTGAAGATGATGATGCTATGATCTGAGTGAGGGGGATGAGAAATATATACATCCATTTGATGAGAATATTTATCTAGTATTAGTCTCCCCCATTAATTGAATAAATTAACTTGAATCTCATTCCTAATTCCATCTATATGTAAAAACTCATTTATTATGTCAATTGTAGAATCAGTAGAGCAAACACGTTATGCTCAAAGTTAACGAGTCTATCATTAATGTTTGGAATTTTGATGTTTTATTTTTTATCCTTTCATTGTCAATCGATGAGGGAATCCTCAACATGTAAAACAAGGGAAAAATATGGGTCTGTAGTTTCAATTCTATAATATATTAGATTTTATCTTTTTCATTTATGTCTCTAATGGAATTTTGGGTCCATCCGACAAGGAATCTCAATCTCATAACGTGAGTCATCATAGGCCATCATTATGGGCATCCCATGCTCAGTAAATGTGGTATCATACACTCTTCACATGATAAATCAAAAAATATCCACCAAATCAATATTAAGACCATCATCTAATGCTCCACATGATCATCACATAAAAAATAATTCATTTATATTGCATTTGTGGGGAGGATGGTGTTGGGATATGATTGATCTGAAACACCCTAATAAGGGGCGGTGAATTATGATATTGATATATTTAAGATATTATTTATTATAAAACTTTTATATTGTTATATTATATTCCACTGTCAGAGAAACATTTTTAATCTATATCTCACTTATATCTTTATCCTCAAATTTGAAAATAGATTTATATTCTAAATTAAAAACAGACATGATACTTCTTGGTTCACCACTAAGGTATAATCGATATATCATATTCTATTAGAGTGTAACTGTATAAAAAGATTACAATATGTACTATATATGTCAATTAGTGTTAATTAGGATGAACTAATTATTGAGGGGCACTCCCTCATCTTATCTAGTAACACACTACTTCATGATAAGTCTTAGAAATTTTATAGACTTGTCTAACATCATTATTAATTTATAACCATTGGGGTCTATCACTATTCAACATATGTTTTCAATACACATTGTTTGTTATTTTACTAAATTAATATTCCTTTATTATTAGGTTCCCAGATCTATCTAATAAAAGATGATATTTACTCCTCAAAATATTGTTTAGTCAATATCTTCCTTAAATTAGAAAAATACCATCCACTTCACTATGATCTAGATAATTCCTCACTATAATTGTCATATTTCCATCCTCATCTTTAAATCTTGATATAATAATCTAATTCATCATTCCTCTATCCTGGTTGTCTTATTTTATATCAAAATAGATCTATAAGTAAAATTCTTTAGGATCTTTTATTATAATTTTAAATTAATATACTTAATTTTATCTAATACATTGTCAAGAATTATATAATTTAGTTTTATAGATTTTAAACATTTGAACCATTTGATCAAAGGGTTTTTTTATTTTCGTTATAGTATTTCAATGTCACAACAGGTGTCCCACACATATGTATAATGGTCATTATATACCAATTGTTTTGAATTATCCCCTAAAATACTTATAAATAACTCTATATTTAAATTCATATTAAACATTCATTATTAGTAAGAAAAAAACTATTTAATCCGAAATCCACCCATTGTAGTGTGTCCCTTTCTACTTTACCCATTTATGGTGAGGTCTAAGGGAATAATTATATCTATAATTAAAGAATGATTTCATACCTCTAAACATTCCATAAATCTTGGATGAAAACTTTTATCCTTCTATCATATTACAGTGTGGTATAAATATCTATAATGTATGGCCATATAAGCCTATAAATTCCATCTCATTACCTAAACAAAAAAACACCCTTCTAGTAGATAATACTATTCTAAAATATGGTTCACTTCTTTGTGCTGAGAACTTCATTTTTCTATTGACATAACTTTAGAAGAACTTTTATATAATTCTTTTATGTTCTAAAAAACATATTACATTTTAATTCAACCATGATTCCTTCACCATTCAACAATAATATTTTAGTATTTCCTCCTCATTCACATTTCAAGATTGACTATATTATAGAATGACACATCCTCTATAGGGAAACAACCTATGAAACTCATTTTCCACAAAACTTCATCCAACCATAATTCTTTCACGGCCACATGTGTTATGTAATGGATTCTTATATTGAATTGTGTGCCACATTTTCTAAATCCCATATCTAATGTTAACTTTTTCATCCACCACATTATATTCCAAATCATGACATCCAACTACCAAATAATCCCTATTATTTTTCCCCATAGTATGATATTTTTTATCCCACAACACTACCACACATAACCTATTTTTTACTCAACCTACCACTGAGAAACACTATCTATGCCTCATTATTCTCCAATTATTCTATATGAAAGCACGACTGTTGATATAAATCACTTCCTCATGTGCAAGTATACTATTATAGTACTACATGGGGGTTATACTATTTTTATATTCTTCATTTCTGTCATGATTTATCATTAAGTTTTCCATATTATAAAAACCATATATCCCTTCCTCTCCCTGCGTTTTTTCTTACAACATGATTTTCCCCTATCTGTTTTATAATGAGATAAAGTATTATTTTTTATTATGAATTCATGTGCATCCATGTGATCCAACTCTCCGAATATTATATAATATTATTGATTCAATTATCAACACTAAATATAACTCCTCCATTTTTTTCTAATTACTAATATAATTACTGATTCAAATTAAACACAAAATAATTTGTCGGTACTAGTAAGGGTTTATCCAAATATCTCCATGTAGGGAATCATATCATCATCAAATAAGTAAAGTGATATCTAATGATCATAATATAAAATTATTTTTTACTATAATTTTTTTCATTAAAGGGAATATATAGTTTAATTTCTAATGGGGATACCATATAGGGTTTAGTGCTCTCTTGGTATGTAGGGGTTTTACAATCTCCCAAAATGCAGATGGGACAATAGTGTTCTTTTAAATTTTGTATTGAACCATTGGGATTTTTCATATGTATCAAATTATAAAAATGTAGTTTCATTTTCATAATTGAGATTCATGAGATATAATAATTCAATAATGTTTTACATCATCCAATAAAGACAATTTTTTTTATTAATGGTATGAAATAAAGGGATTTATTGGGGATTATGTGATGAGGTTCTTGGTTAAATATGGAAAGTGGAATGTGTGATGTTACGGTACAAGTATTTCACATTTTTATATGAAGTAAACAAGGATGTATTTTTCATGGTAGGTTCTTTGGAGAAATCTTCATGGTTAATACCAAGACCATGCTTAGTGAAAATTATTGGGAGATTAAAGTCCATCATAATGAATTTGAAAATGATGTTTGAATAAATGAATTTGGATTTAGGGGATATGGAATTCATGATCCATCAACATTCAAGCATGTGTGTCTCAATAATGGGGGGAATAAATTTGGTATTCATGGTATAGATTTCAAAAATTATAGGGTTCTGTGAAACCATTACATATGTAAGGTCTTGGTCTTTACATGTATTGTGTTCTTCAATGGAGGGATTTTCAAAAAGTATTATCATGTGATATTCAATGATTTAATTTATTTTTATGAATTAATTGACATAATGTATCACCTATAAGTACCCAAGTATATATTTTTTAGGTTTTGTTATCAGTAAACCTAAATATTATGCTAGTTGAGAGCTTCATATTCATCGAATTGTTGAATACCAAAATTTAAACAATTAAGTGATTAGCTAATGGGTATTTATAAGCCTTTTTCATTGGAAAATAGTTATATCATGAATTATATAAAATTATCTTGGATGATATTCACTTTTAAAAATTAATAGACAAATTTCCTAGAATTGTTTTTCACATTGGAAACCTCAATATTCATGGCATGATGAGTTTGAGAATCACACATCTAAAGATGCAACAAAATTTATCCATTTAATTGAAATTTCTTCATTAATATTTGTTTCCTCTTAAAACATTATAGAAAAAAGTTTTCAAAGAAAAAAATACCCTTTTTATTTTTCTTTAATAGGGATATGGAGGATTGAATTCTATGTAAAATTCAATTTTTTTTTGAATATTCTGCATTATTATCATTTTACTTGGGCACCCATACTCCTATAAATTGGTTTTGATTCCATATATGGTACTAAATTATTATAATAGTAATTAATTTTTATCTCATTTCACAAATCAATAACTTGCATGTTTTTCAGGTGATATAAACCAACAGTATTCACACTACTCAATTTTCACGAATAGACATTCATGATAAGAATTTGAGCATTTCAGACCTCATAAACCTTTTTGTGTGTTCATTAATGAATTAAAAATATTTAATGTAGAGTTACAAAATAATTACATATTCACATTTCTGAAATCTTATCATATTTCCTCGCAGAATTATGATGATACTCATTCTCAATGGTTAGATATGAATGAGAACCCTGGGGTTTGATTTTGAAAACCAATCCACTCCCCACACTAACATAATATAGACTCAATGAAGGATGATAAAATGAATTATATTATTTTAAATAGACTAAAATTAGATTTTTTTAGTTTATAAGATGATATCATCATCCCAAAAAACAAACCATGATACTTATAACCACAAGATCATGAGTTTACGAGAAGTCACTCCGTGATACATTACTTCTACAATCAATATATGAGTTACCAAAGTCCAATTATACCTTGCATTATTTAAGAATTTACTGTAACGATCATTGTGGATGTTCTAGTTAAGCAGTTTCCCAGATTAACTACTGTAACATCTACTAGGTGATTACAATAGATATTCATAAGGTATGGACTAATGAATCAGACCTTTTCCCAAGAATGATTTTTACTAAGGAGTGGGAATGGGCCTTTTTGGTCCACTATATGTGTGGGGAGTTTTTCGATATCCTTTAATGGTATAAGATATACAAGGAAGCATTGACATCATATTATACAATTTGTCTCTATTTGGAAGATATTTAATAATTTTATGATGCTGGTTCCTAAATATAAATATGTTGCATCCACACAATATAGAAGTCATTTTTAACCTATGATACCTATATTACATTAGAGAAAACAACATAATTGATTCTATATATGATTAATTATTGTTGTTCTTGAGTTCTTAATGGTTTTTTAGTAAAACATATTTCTTGTGAGGGTTTTTCTGTGGCACCAGAAGGGGATATATCAAATCCATAATTATTTATGAAAACTCAAATTATATTTCATTATGTGGTTCCAAATCAATGTTGAAATACCTTTTGGTCGATTTAATAGGATGATGATGAAATTTATTGAGAAATAGACACATGTAATGATTGGGTTTTCCTACCTTCATTTTATTTAGGATAATATATTGAATGAGGTTTCAATATATTGTACAGATCCCTAGAGTTGATATATCTGGTTTTCATGTTAGTATTTATTATTGGATGATTTCTACTATTCAAATATGCTCATATAGGGGTATAGTTAAAAAATTAACATTGAGATACTAATAGTATCAAGATTGCTAATTATCCTTATCATCCCAATGCTAACATGATTTTAAAATATGTTAAACTATATCTATTGGTGGAAATCACCTCTATATATATGTTCCATATTAAACATCCTATATGGGTAGTTCGATACAACATTTGGGTTATATGATTTCTCTAATATGATCATCCTAGTAAAAACTGGCTACATGCCCTCATTACTGGTTATTGATTCAATTTTAACTCTAAAATTGAATATAAATGGGTAATAATAATGATTGCATCACACTAGTAGCTTACATCCAAACCTTGTCTCTATCCAAACTGGGGAGATCGTAATGGATGACTATAGAAATGTCAAACATGGGTCGTACCTGATGACCTATAGAGGTGGAATGTTGGCTTCATGCATTGATGGTAAAATCATCATTGAACCATTCACCCCATGTATATTTTAACTCTAGTTCCATTTCGTTCAATAGAACGTGTTACGTTTGTATACTATAGTCTAATGTCAATATCATCCCATGATTTAGAATAAAATCTGGTATATTCTTAACTATGAATGAAATTGTAAGAGGATCATGTAATATTAAATTAAATATCTAGTTCCGATTACATAAGAATACACTCAAATATGGATGGATTTATATTAAAATGTAACTATTAATATAACCAGTGATTCCAAAAAAAAATTGATGAAATACCAGGGTTTGAATAGTAGACTTTTTATTACGGTCATGAATCCTTGTAAACCATGGAGGATAGATCCTATAGAATAATTGGAAGCTCATGAGGGAGATAAGTGGTCACTATCTCATTATCAAGGTGATTTACTAAGGATGGTGAGAATTCAGGTGAAATATACTCCAACAAATGAGTCTAGGATCCAAGAGAATATTTCAAGGGTATTTTCCAAATAGATTCTGGAAAGTGTGCTTTCAATACTATATATGTACATATATTTTTAGCCTTACATGAGAGAATTAAAAACTAATTTGAGGATTATATTACCCATTATTTAAATAGCTGCGTATTCAGAACACTAAGGTACATCTTCATGGAATTAATTATGCTAAGGCCTTATTCTTTGGCACCCATATAGAAATCATTTCATATGTCACTAATTAATAAGAGATGATTTACTCCTATGTCAATGAGGGTGCATTGGGTTACGATTTAGCAGGGATGATATAAACAAAACTAATCAATGGATTTGAAGATATATTTATGCTATGAAAGACAGTACAAAGGGATTCCATGGATGAGGTATCTTAAAGAATAGATACACACTGAATGGTGGATTTGATGGAGGGTGGGGAAAAACCACTCATCGATGACTTATAAGAACTTATTTGGTATGATTTAAATATCAAAACATTATTATATGGAATTCTTGATTATCATTTAACGGATTAAATATACCTTACCACCCATTTTATTATTTTTTTGGTGAGGACATTTCAGAAAAATACCTTTAGTGCATGCACTAAAGGGGGACAATGACATTCCATTGATATTCTATTATATGGGAGATCTATCTCCCAAATATCTAAAATATATATTGGTATAGGGATTGATACATACCAATGATCCAATGTAAACACCAGTCTCAAAAGATTCATATTGACTCAAAATAATAATTATATGCTTAAGGTAAGGCATGGATGATAAAGTTGTACCAGGATTGCTCCTCAAAAGACTATTAATCGTACTATAATAACATTTTTTTTAATTTCATATATCATTTATTCATGATCATGGGGAACCCCTTTGTAATTATAAAAGAACCCTCTCTAACTAAAGGGTCCCTTATGATATAAATTACTTATGGAGACTTAGGCCTTAACCTACTAGAAGGCATGAAATTTGGATAAGGTGAGGCATCTTGTGATCCAATTGAGAAAGGAAAAAATCATGAGACCTTAGGCTTTATTAGAGGTGGAATCCAATCTTGGTGACCTATATGTGGTGGGTGGCACTTCACATCACAACCCCTATTTATTTTACAATCATAAACTATGTCAATATTTAATTTTATATATTAGTGATAACCATGGGGGTGGAATAAATGTCTGACATGACAAAAGTATAGGAGGATCCAATCACTGACTAGTGAAATAATGTTTGTTTTTGGATGAAATGGATTTGTAAGAAAAAGTTTGAAAACTCACATGGTTTTCAAATATATATTGATCATAGGGATGAATTGTATCCAATGAAAATGAGTGAATATAATCTATTATGACTGACATGATTCGCATCCCTTGTGGGCCATGAGAATTGGGAATGATCATGCTCAAGGTTTGGGATCATTAAAATACTATTTGATTATTTTTTTAATTTCAGTGAGACTTCATAAAATAGATGTTCCTAGTTTATTGTCTTCTAAATAGGAATAGTGGTAATGTATGTCAAGGTCCTTTTACCAAGACATTGGTCCATGTATTTCGAGGTTTCAAAATTAAGACCAAAACAAGCCACATTAAATTTATGTTAATGAACCCGTGACTGTGGTCTAGGAAATTCAATGTTTCAATAAGGGTAGGGTGCACTCCACATGAAGTGGGGTCCCATTTAAAATATTTTAATATACCTACTATGATATAAAATTGTTTAATATCATAATATATTTTCCAAGGAGTGTATAAAATTTATTTTAAATAGGTTGGTCTATTTTCTCATACGGCAATATCTACTATAAGGCCTTATAGAAAATGATACTCAATATTGGGTTCACATTAATAGTTGATGAGGTTGGGGGATCAATGATTTTTGGTTCTATCTAATATTAGGGGTTTCTATGTAATTTTGTATCAAATAAATAGGTAACAATATGCACACAGATCTAGAGAATGGATTTCTATGTACACATGGATTACAAATAAGAAAGTAAAAAAGTGTTCCCTAATAAAAAATGGATAACAACTCCATATCCGACATTTCATGATGGCACACCATCCATGGGGTAAGAGAGGGGAATGTAGATCAAACTAAAAAATATTTTTCAGATAAGGTTAATTTTTGTATCAATATATCCCATGGAGTAGATATAAATCAAAAAATAGAATTTAGGATTTGATTTCAAGATGACTAAAACTAATGGATGTTTTTATAGGATACTAATACCACCAAAATGGAAATATAATCCCAATAATGTCTTAAGACATTGCACATATTTGTGTTATTTTATGGTGATGATTATGGATGTTTTAATATCATTCTAGTAGTATATTGTTAAATTATTTTTATGGTTTATTGTAAGGATACAAACTATAATGGTTTCTACCATGTTGTGGGAATGAAGGTTTTATTAAGATTAAAGTCACATAGCTAATCATATTAATTATTATAAAAATAAAAGCCTTGTATCCCTGACCGATGGGTTTCTCATAGTATTTTTTCTATAATTTTAACTAGGAGTATGCCTTTTAATATCCTATATCATGGAATAATTGGTGTGAATTTTAGTCTTCTGAAACTAGGAATAGGATTCATTATATTTATGGTTTGGAAACTATGTCCTAGGGGACGAGACAATCTATTTTGTAATGATAGAAGGTGCACCCAATGTGATCTGGGATTCCCTTACTGATATAGATTAATCATTATGATGAGTAAAAATATAAATTTAATCCTTAATGGACTAAGTTGTGATGAAGATTATGGTCATATGATATAGACCATTTATTTGGAATGGTATCACTATATCTATTCCTGGTGAAATAAGTAACATGTGATACATACCACTAGGAAAATTGGTGGGATAGAGTGATGATAAATTTATAGATGATCTGAGTATATGTTATCTATACATCATTAGGTAACTCACAAATAGTAACCTATACCTTTGTAGTTTGGTGACTGGATTTCTACATTGATCTGAATAATTCACCTATAGTTCGAAAAAAAGATTGGTTCCCTAATATAAAAAGGGGCATATGTTGAGAATCTAAAAGAACTGCTGGTTGTCTATCCATTAGGGAAGATAGGGGAATATAGATAAAACATAATTTTTGGATTAGGATGTGGTTTATGAGTTTCACTATGTATCCCATTGAGTGGGAATCAATCCATATGTAGTTCATAGGGGTGACATGGTAGGTGAACGATTCTAGTGACAATGTGTGTTAGGAGATTAACACTTCAAAAATGGAGGGTTGTACTCTGAATAGAGGAATTGGAAATTATATAGTTTTGATTATTGTGATTGGGATTAATTCATGTAGTTGAAGATAATATTGGGAAGTAATTAATTTCCTATATTAATGATATATTTTCTAGAATAAACTAATGCACTTCCATGTCTTGTGGTGAAGATAAATATTAAATGAAACTTAAATTCATGCAGATAAGGGCATTGGGTTTGATGTAGTTTAATGTAATTTATCTTAGAATAGAGGGGGATACCTTATTTGATGAAATTCAAATGTACATTAGAATGACCCATTGGAACCCCTATCAGTACATTACACATTATTAGTGTGGGAAACAATGGGTAATAGAAGATGGAATGAGTCACAAACGAGTTCACAATAGGGAAACTAATTGGGGTCGGAAGGTTGTATTGATCAATTTCAATGACAAATTGAATGTGGTTCAAGCCTAGATGGTGTGATTTTTTTAATATATTCACCCTTATCACATGCATGAATTCCTGATATGGTAATATTGAGGGTTTTATTACTCTTGTTGATAAAAATACGGTTGTGTAGAGGTAAATTATTGATTATTTGATCAAGATTGGAAAGGGGTCCTAGATTGTATGAGGATGAATTCCAAATAAATTTAAATAGAAGAATCCACTACGGAATAATTAATAATGGTGGAAAAGTAGGATTTCAAGAACTAGGAAAATATAATTAGCCATATCCATCATGTTTCCATCTTGAATGTTTTTCCTGGATGTATACATGGGATAATATTTTATCATAGGTAACAGTGTCACTACTCTATGGAATTCCATTTGGAATAGGATTGGTATGAGGAGATATAATATCCATATAAATAATTTTTAGAGATTAAATAAGGAAAAATGAATAAGTGTTGTTTAATCACCGTGGTGATACATTTAAATATGTGATAAAAATTTATAGAGTGCAACCAAACATGTGGAGTTCCGTTACCATAATAGATGATAGATATATTCTATTATTCCATACGTGAAACTAGGCCAGTCTTTGATTTTATATATTTTAAGGATATTTATCCTTACAAAGATGGGCTATTATGGTAAAGATAATATTTATATATGTATGGTTATTTATTCCAATTTTTATTTAACATAACTCATACCATGGTTTCTTATAGTTTATGGATTTAAATTGTGTATTACGGGCCTAAGGTAGTTTATATAGAACTGGTAATGGTAAATATGGAATGAATTGGATAGAACGTTTCCAATACAGTAATACTGCAACATATCTTCATATAGTTTAATTTATTTATGATTTGACCGTGGTAGATCTATAATTTTCTATCACATGGGTTTGACTATAATTTTTCAATTATTTTATCATCTTAAATACTTTAGAGAAAAAGAAACATGGTGAAGGTGAATTGAGAACTAGGACTAAATAAAAGTTAATGGGTGACTTATGGCTAGTCTCAAGATAGGAAAATCGGATGCCACTACAAATACCATGGTACTGAAATCATTCCACAATGGATTTATTTAGGGAATGAGTCCTCTTTATAAATTTAAATCATATAAAGAAGCGTGGGAAAATAATTTACAGTTTCTCTAGTGAGGAAAGGAAGACTAAAAGATGATATAGATCAATAATTGTCTCGTCACTAGTAAAACAATGGGTCATGGATATCTAGTATATGTTTTGGACTAGATAAGTGGCCAAGAGTTACTATTTATCCCTTCAATAAAAATAAAGTCTCTTGTAGTTCGATCAAGTTGGTGTGTTAGGTTACAATAGTTGAAAAAATTGGGACATCATATTGACTGGGGACCCAAATATATTTTTATTGTTTAAAAACACACATAATGATGTTAGATATGTAGTCAATAGTTGTGCAGTTAGAACCAATGATGGTCAAATTTAATATCATTGATAATAATATTGATTGCATAGTTTAAAATCGTACAATGAGGATGATATAGTAAAAAGTTTAGGTTCATACCTCTGCTACCAATTATGAGTTTAAATTGATTTATTATTGAGTGAGAAGATGTGTAGTTTTACATTATACATTATAGAAAAAAATTATCATTAGATTATTGTTAGGAAACTTGGACTAAAACCAAACATTAAACTATGTGAAATAATTATTCAGAAATATTTTATTAGGGGAGGTTTAATGTTTTCCCTAACTATTTGTGATCATTAAGTACTCACTATTACAAGAAATTTTAGAATTGCAGTTTCCATTTGGGGTCCATGTTCTACATATATCCTTTTGTTATCATCAGTTTTCTTCATTCCAACACAAAAATAAAATAGGAGAAATGATAGGAGGAAAAACATCAAATTGAATACTTTATCCACTTGGTTTTAGTGGTCCTCTAGAATGTGAAATTCAAGGAATCTATTTTTAGGAAGGGATTACATCCCATATTTATAGGCATGGTACCATTTATTATATGTCAACTGGTCAAATATGGATGTTTAAATTATATTTATATTTAATTAGGAAATACTAATTTTGTTCCACAAAACAGGGGGTGATGATTTTCCATGGTCAATGTCGAAGTTATGGTGGGATATACACACAATGTAATTGAGATATTTAATGGGTATGTCATCTTCTTATAGACCACCATCTATTGACTAATATTAGATGGGTTTTTTGTTGTGTTCAAGGATTTTTATATTTTCATGTGTTGGATAACATGAATAATGTTTGGAAAATATGTTTTACAAGGAATAAAAATTATTTATATTGACATCTCAAATGTTGGTACAATTACTGTGAGAATATTATGATGGATCCAAAACTAATAAATATTGTGGGATTTCAAAAAAAAATTCCATGGAAACGGTTTTAACTCCTTAAGGAGAAATAACCTCATCCGAATTCAAGACGAAGTTAGTGTTTATTTGGATGAACATAAACTTATAGGGTATTATTGGTAGGTAGAGACCCCAAATTGGAATTCCCTATACAAAAAAGCGATATGATTACATGGTTTTATGTAGATGATCTAGAGGATGACACTTTAAATTTTACATAACCATTCATATGTGACACTTCTTATTTAATTATATATATTTTCACAGACTATGGTATGAGAAACATAGCACA
Organism: Viscum album; assembly: GCA_963277665.1. NCBI lineage: Eukaryota > Viridiplantae > Streptophyta > Magnoliopsida > Santalales > Viscaceae > Viscum > Viscum album. The sequence goes on along the minus strand of OY728148.1, from coordinate 1,660,489,720 downwards.
TCCTATGAATATGGTTAGAGATTCTCAATCCTATCTAATGAGATCCATGTGTCCCAACATAACCCACAGATAATAATATACAAATTTATATTCCTAAGATGTAGTAGATAATTATTCTAACAAATTTCTTATTATAAAATACTCATTCCGAGTTGGGGCTACTAAAAATGATGATATTATATACATATGTGTATATTTTATCTCCCTAGGGATGTTGTAATGGAAGAGTTCTATGATGGTGGAACTTAATAATGGTACCCATCAAATTAGAATCATCTTTTATCACATGAACTCAAAAGTTTTCTACCTGGGAAGATCTACATTGAGTTGATTCATCTCTCATACTTCCATAGAAGTAGTGTTAGGGTGATTATAAATTAATTCACTATGGGGATGACCATATGATCTTATACAGGATCATAAAGGGATGAGTCCATGTTTCCCATAGAATCTACCCAATCATCCTAGGAATGCAAGACATGGGTTACCTTCATCTCATAAGGATATCTATAAATAAAATATATATTTTACTTGCGGAAATGGGTGATCTTTTGTTTCGTTATAGTATAGAAACCATTGAATTTCATGATGAATGAATCAAATTCACATTACACGTTCATCTGGGGAACCTATATTTCAAAAGGCTATATTGAGACCATTACTGTATGATTATTATTCAAGAATAATTTTTTTATCACCCCTTTGAAATGTAAAATTAGTATAAAATGATGCTTATTGTGCAACTGTAAAATATAGCTCCAACTCCAGCCTTGTTATTCTTAGTTTTATTCATTATTATCTATGAAAGGTTCTATAGGGGACCGCCAATGTGCATCTACTAGTATGTATTTTGTTTCATCAGTGGAAGGAATTACCTCATCAGGAAACTCGATATATTGGGAAATTTTAAATGGGGTTTTTCAGGTAGCATTGAAATATAACAATTATTTCCCATTGAAATCATTTTGAGGGGTGAAAATGATTTCAAACTAATGGAGGGTCAATACACATCACACCAGTCATCCATTCAATTTGGGATTGTTGAGTGTGTACTTGGTCTAGTTTCTTCTAATAAAAATTTAGAGCTCATGGTGATATATTAAGTTTGATATGTATTTCTCCATGAATACCAAGGCATGGTATACCTTCTCAATTGGAGATTATCCATCCTCAATTTCTACCATCATTCAACTAAGGTGGTATAGACTATTTTCATTACCCTTGTTTTTCAGCTAAGATAATGTCACATAATGGGATGACTCATGGGATATCATAGAGAGAACCATAGGATTTAAGTATATAATAAATAAATTAATTAGGTACCATATTAAATACTTCCTTCTTACATAGAATTCACAATGGAATTTTTTATCACATAGTTAGGAGGATCCATAAGTTGTTATCCTTAATAAATACTTATACATTACTTCTAGTTGGTTGGAAAATAATTAATATAAGATAGAAACTCTTTTAATCTACTAACCTTTTAAATATTGCATTAAGGGGTATTTAAGCAATGTATTTTTCCCTCTTCAAGTAAATCATGATTCCTATGACAGATGTGGAAGCCCAGACATTTACAATTAGTGACCCAAACTACACACATCATTGGGTTCATCATAAAATGGTGAGTGTGGAGTACACCTAATAACTTTTAAATATTATTGAGATGAGCCAAAATTTAGTGACATTCGATCCCCAAATTATTTACATAGCACTCCACCCCACCACCTGTAGTGGATTAATGATATGATTCATGGATAAATGATAGGTATCTCAAGTTTTATTCAATAAAATGGTAATAACCATGTGAAGATATAGCCCCAATTGTTCCCTATGTGAAATTTACTCTTACTCATTAAGATAAATAACGATTTAGATCTATCTAGAGTAAATATAATTGAATTACAGATCATGGAAACTAGTGTTTGTTTTGATCAATGACTGTATTGGTTTGAGAATGAATTATCACATCTTAAATTGGTTTTTATGATCCTAAAAGCTGATTTAGATAATGGTGTCCATATTCATAGATATAAATATATAAATACTATCCAACCATATTGGCAACTAAATATCTCCAATGATGTAACATTTGATAAACATATCATATTTAGCCCTCACTGTGGACCTTTGGGAGTAATACATTCTCTTAAGAACCTATTTACAACCATAGTGTCCAAAAATAAAGTTTATACGATGCAAATTACATGGGTATAATTCATTTTTATATCCTTGTATTACCACAAAAATGAATCATATTGTTTCTTCAGTAACATAATATACTAATATTTTTCATCAACGACAATGATGATACTAATCTATTTAGGCTTATAATTTCAACTATATAGGGGATTACATAAATTAGATGACCAATGGTGGGGGAAATTATTTTATTTATAATAGAAGGGGATACAAAAATTTTTTCTTAATCAGAATTATGTGGTCTATATGGAGTAAATTTCTCTTCATTCATAGGTGTTTAAGAGATTATACCATATTCATTGTAGGGGATTAATATTTAAAGTTAGAATATTTCTCTTCTATTTCATTGGAAACTATGTTGGTAGATGTTATGGATCCTACCACATATGTTCCTTTCTATCACAGTCCACATAGCATTCAAAATAATCATGACAAATTCAACAATTCGTGGTTCAATCCTTCTCCATATTAGAAAGTGTGGTGATGTTGATTATCTGGTAAGAGATAAAATTTCAGGTACACAGTTATTGATGGATTCCTTAACTTCAAAATTATATTTCTTTCATTCTAGTATATGATGTCCTATTTTTAATATTTCATCCTAGTCACAATGAAATGGTGTCTAAATTTTGGGGTTTTTAATTCATATAATGGCATAGAAAGATGAAAATACTCCTTAATTAATCATAGTGATCCATCAAAGTGGCTACTAAATATGTTCTCCCATTAATGAACATAACAAATTTTCATTAGAGGTGATTTACACCCCTTATTTAATACCTATCATATGTGTGTTGATTTTATCATGATTTAAATGTATTAGAATCCCGATGGATCAAATCAACTAAATTTTTAAGGGAGTATTTGAATCGTTGGGGTTATGATAAAGGGATGAATGAATAGAGGTGGTGCTATTTCTCTCTCTAGAAGGCATTGAATTTTGTTTCTGTTGATATAATGAAGAGAATGGTATTGAATACCAAATAAATAAAGAGAAGATTCAATTAATATTTTTCAAAGAGTATTATATTCAATCTTTTCTTATCTAAGAATCTTCAAAATGGATGATGTTAGGTACTGAACCACCATGGACCACCTAGCTAGTTGTATGTTCTGTGATACACACCAAACATACTTCAAATATAACACGATTTGTATACTAGAACTGAGTAGAAATAAACAAATATTTAAGGCCTTATACTATTATACATGTATGCACACATATCTCCAAGCACCAATAAAATACCAAAATGATAAAATATCTATATCTTAAATGAATTCATAATAACAAACCCCACATGTGAGTATAAAAATAGAATGGAAAATAAAATGAGATAAATACAAGACCACAAGTACTGTAAAAAGTGTATAACATGATTACAAAAATAGGAATTCTATTTTTATATAACTCTTATAGTCATCTATGATATGTCTAGAATGAATAATCTCTTGTTTCTCATATGACATTATTAAAAGGCTTATCATCTCTATAAGATATGTCACATGCAGGAAGAGGCCATTCATGGTTAAAGATATTCAAACCGATTAAGAAACCATAATATTTCCAAATATAAATCATAAAAGTTAATCAAATCAACATAAAATACGATTAGAACCCAAATATGATCCTAGGTAGTCAAAAATATTCATAGTATGGCTACTTCCTCACTACTATCCTATGATTCTTCTCCAAGAACCATGGTAAGAGTTGTCTGAGAGAACTCACCCCTCATGTCATTATTACACTGATGGTTGTCATATGAGAGTTCATATGCATTGGGAATCTTCTTAAATAAGTGCATGATATAATATAGAATATTTCAATACATATATAAGTGATTACACACAAGGTATACGGGGGATACCTATCCCAAACTAGAATAACCTAATAAGATTGGGATCACATGATCTTGACGTTAGAAATTAGAGACCTGAACCATCATATAGAGGGATAATAGAGTATCACACCCTATAACACAGAAAGGGATACTTGGATATGTCCAAAACTAATATATAGAGAGGATCAATCATTTTATACTTGCGATAGGATGCCCTAATATATCCTCATTACTATGGGCTGTGGGAACTCACCAAACAAAAATCGTAAAGACTAAATGTTTTAGGGAATCAGATTTCTAAGGTAGGGTACAATATATGCATAAGGGATACATGATGTGCCTTATTATGTCTAGTTATTCCCATGAATATGTTCATGTACTCTTTTTCATGGTCATTCAATTTGGTTGTTCCCATTTACTCTGGCCATACCCATAAACCTTTTTCACAAATATTTTCATGTCCATTTCCATGTACTATGTGTACATGGTGGGTCATTAGGTTAATGGTCACACATAATGTGAATATGTCACATAGTTTATTATCTTTATCATTTAATTTAAATTCTGGACACCATTAAAAGTAGTACATGTGGCTTATTTTCTTCCAAACTACACACCGTCTATATCAACATTTTTCTAAAAATATATTTTTCACATGTATCATTTCATATGCCACCGATGATATATATTTATCAATTTATTCTACCATTACACTTAGAAAGGGGGTTGACCAAGCCTACAACATCTTGTGTGGATAGATTATGTTCTCCTATTGGTTAGAAATCACACATCAATATGATCATGGCACACTTAGACAATATGTATCATGAAAACTATTTAAATCATACCATTATCAAACTCCAATATTCATTGTCATGCCTAAATCACACATTTAATTAATAATTTAATCATAAGTTGTTGGTTCATTGCACCAATAAATGGTTACATATTCCAAGTATATTAGAACCATATATCAAATGGAATTCTAATGATGAACATCCAAAGAATGAAGGGATAATGAGATCGAAAGATAAAAGTTAAAAATGAATGTTATCCATTGATAGGGATGGTATTCTTTCATTTTTTTCTTCATAAATCAATAAATTAGGAAGAAATTCATGTTTCAAAAATTTAAAACATTCAACCAAAAATCAATAATAATTTGGTGAATTAATTTTAAAATAATTAATTCATGATGAAAATAAATAAATACTGAATCGGAAGAATTCAAATAAAAAATAACATGTTACGTAAATATTGGAATATTCATTAATGAAGAATGGTTTTGTATTATTTTTTGTGTGTGCGAACCACAAAATCCATTGATAATGACAACCTACTTGGTATACCGATAATTTATTTACAATCCTATTATTCTCTACCAATGTTCTCCTCTATGTTCCTCTACTTCAACCTATAGTATTATTCATATAACCATAGTATTTTTACTTTTTCATGTTTGAATAGACGATAATATTTTTACAAGTATTTAATATAAACTAAATGGTTTATTTAAAATATTTTCATACTATTATACCCACAACTGTGCTTAAATTTAATGCATTGTGTGGTCATAATTTTAGACAATCATTAGATTTAACCCTTATTCCATATTTAATTATTGTTTTCAATTTCCACATTGTGATATAAATTGAGATATATTACATTATTTTAAAGAAAAAACTAGGAAATTGATATAATAAATTTCTTATTATTTATATATTTAAACCAAGTCTCTGCAATCCCTATAATGTTATAATGACTTCGCACATAACTTTAAAAAAATTCCTCAAAATAGTTAAATGTGTTTCAAAGAAAAAGTTAATTCATTAAAGATGATTCTATATTGGTATTTTTATAGTCCATCTTGTAGAGAGTTTGGGTATGGTTGAGATTGATGTATACACAGTTATATACCAGACACTGATACACATTGATTCCATTGATATTTATTTAGATGTAGAGGTGGAATGTGAGTCCCTATATGAATTAAACATAATATTATATTAAATGGTCTCATGATTTGGAAATACTCATTTTTACCTTACAATATATGGTATAATTTAAGAAAATTCATTTTTTTTCTCAAACGTGATGCTTATCTATAATGACTTAATGATAACATTGGGAAGTAAATTGATCGAAAAATCACGTATAGGATTAAGATACTATACAAGTAACGATTAATGTTCTAGGGAATGTTGTGCCTACGTATTAAAGGAAGTATTTTCTCCTCGGGGGTTGTAACGTAACAGGATGTGTTGTGGTTCTATGTGGGTGATGCGATGATTCTTAGTTTGAATTTTACAAATTATATAAATAATTTAATGGTTTTATGGTATCTAAATGATCTATTAATTGGATTATATATCGATTAGTACCGAAGGATGTTACCATGGATGTTTTATTCTAATGATATCCGGGAAATGATTGCATTATAATTTATATGATAAATACAAATATTTTAGGGTTAGTTCCCTAGGAACTTATCCTTTTCATATAATATTTTCCCATAGATTGGGAGAATTTGTGAAACGATTCAATAGGAAATGATGATTATTATTCCCAAATAGTCCCAAAACAATAATTTACCTTTTAATTGATATTGATAGTGAAAAAATAATTATCCACATTAGTGGCTTCCTATAGAGTTTGATGGTCCAAGAAAATACTTTTAAATAAAGGGGCATGAATATCATTTAGGTGGAAACCATTTTTTGAACTAATAGAGGCATGCGATCGTCCTTGTAGTTTCATAAAAAAATTATTAATATTGGGAGGGATATAAAGGCGAATGTATCGTTGTAGTGGTAAATATGGTTTGGAAGGGTGCTAAGTGATTCCACTATGAGATATTGATCTTATGTTATCATAATATCATAATTTCAGTCCAACCAACAATCAAACTATTTCAATATTTTGTTTGGAACCTTCTATCATTCCCTATCATCTGTGTCATTATTTGGGATAGAAAAAATCATTTTATATATACATAATGATATCCATGGTATTGTATGTTGTGATCTATAATTCCTTGGATACATTACATAAAGTAAATGAACTATTGGACTTCGTATCTAAGGAAGATAATATAGGGGTAGTAGTTGTGGCGATTCTTTAGCTTAAAATAATGAGACTTATTGTTTTCTAAATACTTCAAAATAATCTTATCCATGAAAAATTTAAATAATATAGCGAGATTATAATCCCTAATGGATTATATAATATGCCATCATTCGTAATAGGTTTTCGATTCTTTCCCTTATCAGGGTACTGAAAAACATTTTTAGTAGGATACTATGATTTATGGGAATTTTTATGTGAGGCCTCCATGGGAAATAGGGGTCATGGGTAGATTGTGTATCACTAAATCCATCACATCACATCTAGTATATTATAAAGGTTGGATAGGATTTTTATGTGACTTTTCCTGGTATACTACAAAGGCTACTATAGATTTTGTTCCCTCATAGTGGACTCGATGAATCCCCCTCGGCAATTCAAGGAGATATGGGTCATCCCATGTATATCCCAAAGATAAGACATACAGAACTATAATAACTATTCTTGGTTAATTTTATTTTTGTCGATGAATTTAAAGACATTATACCATGTAGTGAAGGTTAAGTCACATTCATTCTCGTGATATTTATGTTTATATATGTTGGTTTCACTTATCGTTTATAAGGAGAACAAAACAAATTAAGGAATTATTTTAGAATATCATATAATGTGGTGATTTAACCTGGCGCTAATTTATTATACTAGATAAAATATGGAAGATCATATGTTTTGATGAGTTAGTGGATCTTGGATAACTCATTCTACTCAAGGGTTCCAAGCTTCACGAAATAATGAGTAGTTATCTTTGGGATGTGTTACATGGGGTTACATGTATCATTGAACGATGTGATTTTTTGGTATTTTAACATTTGTGGAAGAGGGAGATAGTCTACCGAAATTAGGTAAATATAATTTTAGTATATATAGAACCTCATTGTGTCTCTATATCTTCTATGTGAGTGAAAATGGGATTGATCAAATCATTTTGGGGATGGGGATTCAAAATTCATTTATCATAGGGCTGGCCTACTAACTCATAATATTGATAATCTATGGTCCGATGGGGGATTTAATTTAGATAAACCTATGATGGATCCATTTGTATTTCTAGAAAATATATTTAGTGAGAAAAAAATTGTTTCTGAACCCTATTATATTGACCATGGAAAATTATTTTCCATGGTTATATAGGACCCTTGATGAGATCAGCTTTAAAATCCTCCATGTTGGGAAGATATCCTTGGACGACCTCGTTATTCAATTTTATTTTATCTCTAACTCATAGAGTATAGTGGTGATTTTAATATCTGAAATGTTTTTCTTGGTGGATATAGGCACATTATATTTTGTATACATATCTTTATCATTTTAAAGGATTCAATTGGTGTTTTAGAGAGGAATTTTATATGGTCTTTTTAGATATATTAACAATATGTTTTTATGAGTGTGAACACCTAAACAAGGGATGAAAAATCTTGGTTGATATTCCCAAGGTAATTTCTCTTTTCCAATATAATCAATGTAATTACAATATTTCTATTTATTTGGATTAATGGTAAATAAATTTACTATGGGAGTGGATTATGGTGGAGAATCCCTAATTTAATCTAAAGAACAATATGTATTAATATATTGTCAGTGTCTAATAGAACTAAATCATAGAGAAGTATACTTCCATAATTATTTTACATTCTCATTTTTGTGATTTTTTAAATAATCCATATTTTTTAAATGACTCTATCAGTATAAAAATGCTCTAGATTCTTAATGTATCCATAAAATTATGGAGGGTGAGATACTAGAAGTGTTTTGTTATTTTCCTTTTAGGAATACAATTCATAGTACAATATGAGTTTATATATTTTTGAATTGGAAAATTATTATTATATATGGTGATTTATCATCAACAAAAAATTCATCCAAAAACATTCAGGGTATTCAGTGAGAATCTCTATAATGATGAAGTGTAGATTCATTGGAAGATAGAATATGAATCCCATTTTTTAATGGATTTTGACTCTATATGATTATTTTCATCATATTATTATATCTTAGAGTGGAATCTCTACAATAATGTGTGATTTAGGTATAAATCCATAAGGAGTGATGAGTACCTCTAATGTTGTGGATAAATTTGTGGTAGATCTACTTTCTCGAACACCCTACACAATGTGAAGATGTTTTATAACTAACTAGAATTGGAATCAATAGAATTATAATATTTGATGGTGATTCTATATCTTAATGGTGAGGGACCTCTTCATGCGCCAATATCTCAACAGAGGTTTTCTCCTCATCCAAGATAAATAGGCGTAATGGTGACAAAACTACATTTAATTTAGAGAAAAATAGACGAGATTATAAAAATTATAGGAACATTTCCACAAATGTAACATAAAAGTAATCCATAAAATTGAGATTTTATAGGTATATGTAATGGAAAATAGGATTCAATCAACCTCTATTTCAAGGATTAACATCTTCAATAACTATGTTCTTTCCTGAAGTGGCTGGGCTGGTAGAGGTATGTTCAACTCCATTGAATGATATTTATTCCTAGATTATAAATGATTGGTAGTATCCAAAATTTAGTGTTTTTTAGGTATTCTTCAACATTGATTCATAATTTCCATATTCATAAGAATGTAAATTTTAAAAGGATATTTTCAATTGGTAATAATTTTGATGTCACGGTGTGAACATCACATTTTTTGGTCACTTTACCCTATAGAGTACCATTTGGGTACATTTAATCATCACAAGAAAACATATTTGATGGCTACTAGATTTTAATATTTGATCTTAATGGTATAATTCTTAATTGTGGGGATAATCTAAATAACAGTTATTGATATCTCAAGTAAGACCTTTTATATAAATTTATTCACTTTTGTGAGGGAGTTTATAATTTCTGGTATCATTAGGAAGAACTTATTCACACAATTTAAAATTTTATAGTGAAACTTATTTGTAACTAGTGGTGGTTTTAGGGGTTAAGATATTTGAAAAAACATGACTAGTTTCTGGTTGTGGTTTAGAACCCTCTCTTGTGAGGGTCTGTCCCACTATAGTTATTTGGATTTCAGGATATAAATATTATTTATATATAATTTTCTTCCTGTAAAAAATAAATATAGGTGATTATCAGTGTGGATTCCACATGGGTTATACTAGGGAGGCTGTTATAAGAGAAGGACCATCCTACTCAGCCTCTTATTAGGTGTACGTGTACTATTGAAGACAATAATTTATTGGATCCCTCATTTGTGGATCCTTCATGGTAGCTGGGATTAACACACCTTGGTACTACACCACATATTTAATATATTTAAAATCATAATTTCAATCTATAAGAAGGATATTGATGTTTTTGAAGGTGGTGATGTAAGGTAATTGAACCTTGAGTACCTCTATTATAGGTATAACAAATATGGAACCATGGTGCCAATACACTTCTAATCCATTTGATAGGGGGATGATTCCGTCATTTTATTAGTGGATAAAATGATCATTTATGTCTCTTATTTGTATGATATCCATTATTGAAGATGGAAAAGGTTCGTGGTAGATGTATATTATGGGGTGGTTACCCATTGTGGGTTTGATGGCATGATCAACATGTTTAAGATAACATGGGTTTGAAAAGCTACATTGTCATATCTTTTTCCCCCAATATAATTATTAGTTTTTTGATAACCAATATTTTAATGTGTTTTTGATGAAATTATATAGCAGTATTTTTAATAAACCTTGAGTATATTTTAGATGATGAAAATTCCCAACATGCATAGCATTACTCATATACCCACTGTTTAAGAAAAATATTTTAAAATGGGGTTCAAAAATATATTTTTATTTATTTTCATGAGGTATAATTCCTTGAATTACACCACGTATATTCATGATATATTTACCACATTCCTAAATTCCATTGGTTAATGTCATGTTACCACCAATGTGATTTTCCTCCAACATGATCAGAAATAGGGGGTGGGGTTTCATAGCATCCCTATGAGGTGTTAATTTTATTGTGTTTCACTACAAAATATAATTAAGACATAATTGGGAATATTATTCCCAATTATATATCCTTTTTCACACTAGTAATTTACATTTTTTCTCCCTTAGTATGTTTAATAACTTGTGGTCAAAGTTAATGTGACTATAATGAATGTTGGGAATAAATATTTTTCTTCTTTATCTTATAAGTGTATGGACAAGCGGGTATCCAACTATTTTTAAATAAATTTATATGTCGTTTCCATAATTTATAGACAAAATTCAATGAAATTTAATCATATTTTTATCTAACCATGAAGGAATATTATGGTGTTACACATTTATTATCATCATAATCACATGAGGCATGATAGGATTGTCATATAGGGCTATCCTTTCTCATCTCATGAGGAAATGATCATAATACAAAGATTCATAATATATTCATATGAAGTATCAAGATATCATCACCAAAGGATTTTTATTCAATTTAAAATATAAGGGATTGGTTTATAGTGCATCAATGGAGGCTGTGTTATCTATTTCTCATCACATAGGGATTATATTATCATAAAATAGGTTAATGGGTTATTAAACACATGTCACCTAAGAGTGGTTAGTCCTCTTATTCTAATCATGTAAGGGTAGGTACAATTTAATTTCTAGCGGGGACAACCTTATAGGTTTAGTAATCTCCTAAGATATATGTTTTTTAACATCTCTCAAAATGGATATTGTGTGGTATATTTTTTTGGTGTCGTAATTAAATCTTGAAGGATTATTCAATATGTCTTTGCATATTATAATTAAACATTATGTGGTTTTAGATTAATATTTCATGGTAATGTAACAAGACCATTCCATACAGTTTAATCTCCTGTGTAAAGATTCTTATTCCCTAGAAGGGATAAAACCAAGGTAATAGGATGGGATTACATGTTATTATACATAATTCAACATGGGATTTAGAACTTAAAAAGATAGGTTATGGTTAATACCCAATATTTCTTGAAGGTAACAAGGATAGAGGATGACTAACCTATTATTAGGAGTTATAATCATGGATGATACCTAGCCAATTCATGGTGAAATGTGATAAGAAAAAGATATTTAATGATCACAATAGTGTGTATGAATTTAAATGAAGGAATCAATATTTTTAAGATGTGGGTTTGACATGATATTAAATTTCATGAATTTGTTTCTCACCAAATGGTGAATCATGTGGTGGTAAATGGTGTGGTTTTTATTCATGATGGAGTTTGTATAAACCACAGTTTCTCTGAGGATCTTTATTTTTTGTTAAGTGTACTCTTTATTGGGGGAAATATTTTAAATAGGGATAATTTAAATCAAATTTGTTAATAGAATTAGATGAGTTAAATCACAAAATATTACACTTATTATATTCAAATGTGTTTTATTTTAGTTGTCTTAACTTTTTATTTCTATGTTACACATGCTAAATGATTCATCTTCCTCAAAATATAGAACCCTAAATTCCACACCATTTAAAGAGTAAAAAGAGGGGTATTTATAGACCTTTATATTTTCAAAATGGATTTCTTGTGAATGATATAATAATATTGTAAAAGTTATAATATGTGAGAAAAAACAATAGAAAAAATTATAACAAATCTTTCATGACTGTGGAACTCTAGGGTTCTATAACACATTGGGTTTTGGACATGTGAAACTCATATTTCATGTAAATATATCAATTTCACTAAATTAATTTTTTCAAAATTCTTTCATCCTAGACCCCACTTAAATGAATTTTTATAAATCTACCCTATTGAAAGAAACTTGTTATACCAAATTCCATTTGAACCATAAGAAATATTCACTTTTGTTTTTTATTTAATAAATGAATAAAATAAATAATAATCCTTTTATCATTATTAATATAAATTTTATATCTATTTTTAGAAAAAAACACATCAACTAGATTGGTGTAACAATAAGAAAAAACAAAAAATAAAACCCATACAAAGATAATAATAATAATAATGATAAATATTATTATTATTAAGGTGATCATAAAAATTAAAAAATAATATTAATATACATTATTTATAGAGTTTAAAAATTGAAAATGAAAAACCACACACAAAAAAAGAGATGGGTCAATGTCATCTAAATTATACTCCCTCATGAGAGTGTATCCAACTTAAAAAATTATCAGTAATTAAATTTTAAAATGAAATAGTTAAAATAACATTTTTTTCTCATAGATTCCAATTAATTAAAACCTTTTGAAGGAAAATATTATTTTCCAAAAGAATATTAGTATCCCTAAAATCATTATATATTGATGGACTTATGTGAAGCAAGAAAATGGAATAAACAAGGCCTTTTAAGCCAAAATGAATATTATAAGTGTATCACCTCTATAAGAGTAACTAAGAGTAAACCATAAGATATATAACCCTAATTGCATTGAAACACGGTATCCACCACAACTCAAACATGGGACCATGGATTTACTATTTCCTCGACTTACCAATGACATAATTCCACATCAACAATAATGTTAATAGTTGTGACGTGTCATTCATGTACATCTATATATTATGCCTAAAATAAATATTATGAAAACATTATTTTGAACTAATTTTATATTGTTGGAAATAAAATTACCATAATTTCATGGAAGAAAAAAAATATTTCCTTATATAAAATGGAAAAAAACGTTTTTTTATATCTTAAAAAAATATCATAAATGATTTAATGTTACAAAACCCATGAATTTATTTAATATAATTTATATTTTCATTATACAATATAAGAAACTAATTATAATCTAATTAGTATTCAATTTCTCCTAAAAATTATCCACATAAGATATAGTATTAGGCATACCATGTGTAATATTTTTAATCAAAATTTTGGGAAATAAAAACTGAATTTGTGTGATCCCAAAATCTCAGTAAGGTAAAAAATACCAATTAGGTAATAATGGATAAAAATAGAATAAATATTATGTCATATAATATAATCAAATATAATTTTATAAAATAAATAAACTAAATGAAAAATTTATCCATTTTTAATAATGTAAATGAATAGATCATGTAGATATCAAAAAATCATTAGAGATGAAATGAATAATGACAGATTAATAATTTCATACTATAAGTGAAGAAATAAATATATTTGACATAATGGTCTTACATTAATGGAAATATCATACTCTAGGTTGGCAGAAACAAAAATACGCATTTTATTTTATCTTAAGATACTGACCAATTCATCGAGGTGATATATAATGTCTGAAGACACCCGTCAATTTTTTTATGTCTAATGTATTCGTCACATGAAGAAAAAAATTACATCATTCAAAAATTCATTAATAATCATTCATATTTTAATAAAAACTTATTAAATACCAATCCTTTCACCATGTCAATTAAATGGATAACATTGTCTTAACTGGTTAGGAGAGTGGAGGAAGATGGTAAACAGGGCAAAGGAAATAATGTATGATTATTTTTATAAAACTTTTCATTCCATAATACTCCCAAAGAAATAAGATATAAGGTTTCATAATAAAATATCCATTGATGAACAAATTAAATAGATAAGGAGTTTTACATAAATGAAAAACAAAATTTCATAATGAATTCATCAAACGATATCCCAAAATAATGGATAAAATATTGACTTTTTTGGTACCAGGAGTTTAGAACCCAAAAATATACATATATATTATATGAATAATATTGAATCATGAAATCCATGAGAGTAATTATGTTATTATGATAAGAAAAATGGAATTAGAAACAGAAATGTGTTTTTAGAAAACCATTTTATTAATGTTGTAGGAGAGAAAATTAGATTTCACATTAGGGTGTGAATTTAAAATGATTAAAGTGAAAATTTTTAATCATTTATATGTAAAAATAATTTCTAATTACATATAATTGAAATAGATATAATGGTTTAAGAAAATTAATGTGGTGTGGAATATAGAAACACGGTTTTTAATGGGAAAACCTTTTAAAGATTCTTAATATTCCACCATTTAAATCCCACCCTATAAAAATAGAGAAAAATAATATTATAATTAGAACATAATTTTCCCAAATATAAATTTAAAATTAAATATAATGAAAATTTTTGGTATAATTTCACCATAATTGTATTAAAAATCCCATGAAAAAACATCATAACTTAAAGAAGCATATTGTTGTTTCTAATAATAATTACGAACAAAATGTCTGAGAAGATAAAAATATTGTTTAAATGGTTTATGTGATGGAAATTTTTATTCTGACACAAAAATTATACGATAAAAAACACTGCAATCAAAATGTATATGTTTCATAACTTGTTTTAAATATGCTCAAGACAATTATAATATATCAATTAATAAAATTTGAGCTACCAAAAATTCATAGTAGAGGGGAAATAATTGAATCATTTACCACATGAAAAAGGGAACATTATTTGGATTGTAAATACCATGAAATATAATTATTATAATAATAATTCATCCATGGGAATTAATTACACCAGACAATGAAAACAAGGTTCAAAAAACTTATTATGTCTCTAATAATTCGAATTGAGTCCAAGGAAACCCTTGTAACCCTATAAGCATTCGATTTGAAACCTCTTGAATCATATTTCATGAAATTAAAATTCAAATAATATGATTAAAATACAATTTGTGGTAAAATATCTCAAATATGAAATATATAATACATAATTTAAATAAGGTGCATAATACCAAACACGTCTCAATGAATATATATTTGAGATGAAAACCAATTAGCTTACATTATCAATTAAACTATCTTATTCTAAAATATGATATATTGAACACATATATATTAATCACATAACTCATATCCATGATATAAAAATAAAAAAAATTATAATTATTTTATAACTATATGTTACAAAAAAATTAACTGAATATAGTTTATTTTCACTATCATGTGTTAGAACATTAAACTTTTTCTATCATACCGACTTCAAAAAAATGGAATCAATTATAACTAAGTGGATTCAAGTTATTAATTAATATATCATTAATGATATTATAACCATTAATTGTATATGATTACTTATTTCCCATTTTCATTAGGAGAAATAAATGAGTATGGATTGTGAAAATGTATATCGTGATAAACTCATTTTCAATGATTTTAACAGAAGAGTGGTAATATATTAATACATATTTTAAATACTATAAAAACATTTTTCAGTCATTAAAATGTATTAAATATATAATCCTAACATTATTATAACATTTTATTATATACCTATATTATTTATGACATAATTGTTATAACATTCATTTCATAGGTGGAATAATTAACACAAATGTTAATGTGTTACAATGGTTTAATGATTACATGGATATTTTTAGATAATGATAATGTGACGTATATAAAATATAAACATTTAATAAAAATATTGTATACTAATTAATTGTAGACTATTACCTCTATATGGTGGGTGGTATCAAAAAATGAAATTCATCATTCATTGAGAATGGAGTTCATATATATGCATGATTAACGATTCAATTCCTCAAAGAACAAATGAAATGATGATATAAGAAAAATAACATTTAATAATTTCATATTGTAATTATAAAACATATTAATTAACTAAATGGATCATTTATACCATTATTGTGAAGTGTTTATGAAAAGTGCACCACATTATGTCATAGAGGAGGTAGCCTGATTGTACCCATGATCAATGTTTAACCTTTTCAAAGTTGGTAGAATGGAATGAATATTTTATGTTTAATGAATATAATGAAATTATAGTATACTAATGATACCAATTTATTTATAGTCATATGCATAAAAAAGTTTGGTATAGTAAAAATTTAGAGGGACATACTAAGAATAATATGATACTCACATCGATATCCTGATTTATTTCAAGGAATTCTTCAATGGAATGAAGACCATATGATAACTAACAGTGACCCAAGGATTTTTTTTTTTGGAGAGGCCTTTAGGTGTATAAATTCAAAGTGGTGGTGTGTCTTTATATGGTTTTTGTTTAAACTTATTATAAATTTATAGAATTGTAGTTTTAGAACTAACCATTAAATTATCCATAATTTGAAGTCACTATTCAAGTATTAATAGAAAACAATTTCAGAAATGGGGAGGAAAATGTTAGTGCGTGGTTAAAATAACCTAGAATACTAATTTAAGAGACAATATTGAGTGTTTCCATAATTTTATTTTACCTTTTAATCATTTTCCATAAATTACATTAATATAACAATTAATTTTTAAACAATTCAATTAATTTTATGAAAAAATTTAGGATCTTAACATTTAAATAATATAGAAATTTATATTTCAAATTTGAAAATAATTTCACCAATTAATATTTTTAATGGTTTTGAAAAGTTAAGCTTAATATTAGGGTACAAAATGTGTAAAAATATTTTGTAGAAAATGTTTTTTATTAAGAATTACATTTACATGAAATACAATGTTAATAAAATTATCAATTATCCATAAGTAAACTAGGTTATTATAAAAAAATAAAATATATGATGCATTCATATAAATCTAAATCAAAATCTCATAATGAAAATAATTAATTTATAGAAAAAACAGAAAATTATGTTTATTAATGTAATATTTTCATTTAGTTATAAAAATGTTGATGATAGGATTTACAACCTAAATATATTTTTTAAAAAAATATGATTATTCTCTAAATAAATATATTGTAAAATAAAATTAATTTTAAAATTATATTATATTCTAAAATAATGATACAATTACTAAAACCTTAATTTGTGAGAAAACCATATTTTTTTATTAAAAATACATCCCTTAAAAAAACTAAAAAATATATAATAAGTAAAATTTAACGAAATTAATTCAGAAATGAATATTGTTTTATTAAATTTATATTATAAAATTTTTAAACATATCTTTTAATTTAAAATAAATATTAGGATGACAGTTTTTTATATTGAATGTAATGTTTTTCAATATTAACTCCAATTAAATATTTTTCTTCTAAAGAATACAATTTTTAATGGTTAACCATATTGTTGATTACTATAGTTTTATTTATATTTTTCTTAAAAATATGATATTGTTTTTTTATAATGGGTATTTCCTATAACACAATTTATTGATTAAAACTTCTCTTTTTACATCGTTTGAATTTTTGGTTGTCACATTCCATTAAAAATAAATTACATCCACCGAATTTTAATTATAACTCACTAATGAAAGTATTTTAATGTAATAATAAAATATCTATAATTACAAATATAAATTATAATATTAAATCTCTCTTAACATCTTAGGTTATACCAAGATACTTATCATTAGCCAAATAACATTAATCATTCCACCAATAATATACCTAAGCATATATATAGTCTAAAAACATATTTTCCAAAACATTCCATTCCCAAAATAACATGAATCTTTTATATAAAACCAAATATAAACCACATATTCCTTTTTGTATTCTCAATATTTTTAACTGTATAATTTTATTGACCAATATTTTATAAAGACACACACAATTAAATATATATTATATTCCAAAAAATTAGACAAACATCCCTAAAACTATCTTAGGTTACTTTTCTATTAAATAAATATTTAATTAAAAGGATCTTGATATGATTAACTTGAATTTATAAATATAAATAAATCATTTATTATCTTATTATCAAGAATATTTTAACTCTAAGAGATATCCCTCCATCAATAATTTGTTCTTCAATAGCTATCCTCTAAAATATAAATTATTCATAAAATCAGATTTCACACTTGTTAATTACTTTTAATATATGAATTAAACTTTTATACTATAAAAATAAACAAAAATACTTAGATGGTTTGCATAACTTATATTACATTTGGAATATACCAATATATCATCAATAAATATCACTCTATATTGAAAGTCACTATGAGTTTCAAGGATTAATTTCTATTATGATTTCTACCTCACATATTTATTTAAGAATAGTATACTTTACTCTTCCATTAAACCATTAATATTATAAAATCATACTCTGTTTATGTATGCTACCATATTCAATTATACTACCTAGTGGTTTAAAGATATATAACATTATCATCTTCATTTTCTTGATCTTAATTAAACATAAAACTAAAACCAAAAGTTACTATTAATAGTTAAAATTAAATAAAAAAATGACAATTTTAGGATGTATTATTTTATGGAACCACGATTTTTATTATATGATATATTCATTCCCACCTGTTAATATCATTCTTCTATCCTAGGCCGTCCATTGTAATTATAAATTTAGGCTAACTAGTTAAATAGAATGAAATTATATTAAAATCATTTATAATGGTTCAAAGATATAATGTGATTAATTAATGTGTATCCCCCAGGTGTGTCAAACATAGTGTAATGTTATACCACTTTACCTTGCACTAGGTGATGGTTTATACAAATCTTAATCAGCCCATTTCTGGGTGATTACCCATTAGAACATTTTTTGAAGAGTGTCCATCAATATGTAGTATCCAAAAATTGATATAATTTTTGGGATATCAACACAATATCTAATTTACCTAAACATAAAGATATTATCTTATTCATATATTTATCACTGATACTTATCGCTAGGGTTTCCAATAAAGTTCAATTATCCTAATATAAAAATAATACAAACATCTTTTTCATAACATTAAATCATATATTGTCCCAAATCATTATCTATATCTCTATAATTATGATCAACCACAACGTTTAAAAACATAAACCATCCAAAAAATTCCAATCTATAATTTAATCTAATCCCTTAACCGATACAAGCTAGGATGCAAAAAACCCACACTCCTAGATCTGTTTCGTTTAAAAAATGAATTACATAATATATTTTATACGAACTATAAATAAGGAGAAATAATTTTACCACAACTATATAATAGAAAAAATAGTTCATAATATATGTTCCAAAGACAATTTATGTTTAGTTATATTAATAATTTTAGGAAAACATAAAATATAAAAACACTTTTATTTTTTCAAAATAATTTAATTTTTCATTATACTATATATGAAACTAATTAATCTATAATAATTATTCTATATATCTCACAAATTATCCGTACTAGTTATCCTATTATACATACCATTTATAATAATTTTATTACAAACTTATTGAAGTAGAAACATAATAATTGGTTATCTAAATTTATTTTTATGGGAAAAAGTGAAATTATTCGAACAATTTAATGAAATTTAGATAAATATTATGGCTGGATTGGATAATAAAAAATTATATAATATAATGAAACTGAAATACTAATATATCCATGTATAATATGAAAAATAAATATATCCCATGGAAATCTATAATAATTATTGTATTATAGAAAATAATAGTTTGAGACAAAAAAAATCATAGAATAGGATAATAATACATGATATTTTTTTCAAGGAAAATCTATATTTTTGGGAAGGAACACACCGAAATACCCATGTTTTTTTTCCTCATTGGACCTATTGATTCATAAAAGGGGTTATAAATTTTTTTCCATTTCGTTCCTCTTATTTTTCTAAAATGCATTCATGAAATGTGAAAAAGAAATAAAAATCAAAATAATAAATTATAATAATTCATTTTATATGAATAAAAATATTTTTGATGTGAATTTGTTTACTTGTGTTAATGAAAATATTTACATGATCATAACCAAATTATTAAAAGATTATTGATGGAAAATGATTATAAATAGAGTGATGAATAATTCTTAGAATTGAAATAAATATTTTTATGACATAAAAAATAAGGTTTATCCTTATAATATAAAATTACATTATTCTAATAATGTAAATATAGGTGGATGTGAACATAAATGATAAAAACCCAAAAAAAAGTATTCATTGAATAATATCATGAATGAATGGATCAAAAATCAAGTTATTTTATACCATCAGTTCAAATCACTATTAGATAAATTTATATTAGAGGTATATTTATTCAACATGAACCCCATAGTGGTAATTAATTTTTAATATGATAAGAAAAATGGAATTGAAACCCAGAAAGTGGTTTTAGAAAAAATAATTTGACAATGTCATAAGAGGCAAAGATTTGGGTCACCTTAAAAAGTAATTTTCGAAACGATAAAGTGAAAAATTATTAAAATAAATAATTTTAAACATTATTGAAAATAATGGATACATTAAGATGATATAAAGGTTTCAAAACATAAATATGGTGTCTAAGATAAAGCATATGGTTTTGAATTATAAAACATATCCAAACATCTTTATATACATTCATCTAAAATACATAATCTAAAAAGTCTTGTAAATAATTATTTTTATTAAAAAATTATTTTTTCAAGTATGACTATAAAATAACATAAAATTAAATATTAGGGAGGAAGAAAAAACTAATGAAAGAAAAGATCCCATGGTAAAACATTCTAACTCAAATAAAAATATTTGAGTTACTAATAATTCATATAAGAAAATTAATCCATGAATTAAAAAATACATGGAAATGTAATTATTTTGTATGGATTTAAATATCTAAAAAACTATTAAAATTCCACATATTATAATCATATTGAATAATGTTCTCAAATTATAAGAATTAATTTTCCAAAAATGATCATAAAGCAATGAATGGATGTTGAGGTATCAGGAATCATTATAATGATTGAAACAAATGAATTAATATCCAATTTATTAAAGGATCATAATTTGGATATAAAATCAAATGAAAATAAAATCATATGATAGAAATGAATCCATTGGTAGTAAATAAACCACAATGAAAAACTATGGTGAACAAAACATATTATGTCTCAAATAATCAAAATTCAGACAGTGAAAATCCTTACAACCTTAGAAATATTCAATTTGAAACCCCACTTCAAATAGGTAATTAAATTTAAAATTACATTATATTATTAAAATATAATTCATTATATTATTTATATAATTTTTATTTTATAAATAAAATAAATTAAATCTGGTGTATAATATAAAATATGTCACAAATATTGGTATTTGAGATGAAAACCACTTAGCTTATATTCCAACTTACTTGATAATTATCTAACAATTGTTATAATAAAACATGATATATTAATAAAATATCTCTGAATGATGACACAAGAATATTATCCACTTTATAATTGTTTTAATGCCATTTATTTAAAATATATTAAATTATTAAAGCTTATTTTCATTATTGGGTGTTAAAAACTTTGGTTGTTTATTTAATACAAATATCACAAAGGTGAAATTTATTTTCTATAATTAGTTTCAAGATCATAATTGAGTAATAATTCAAGATATAATTACTATTTTTTCAATGTGTAGTTTTGTATCAATTTTTATTTAGCGATGGAAATGAATGTGTCTTGTGAATATTGAAACCTCATTTAACAAGTCTTCAATGTTTTTAGTGATTTAAAGGTAATATGTTATGAAATTTGTTTATTAATAAAAAATCAAAATCACAATAAATTATATATTTTAAATATAACATTATTAAATCATATTACCATTATATGAGATCCCTAATACTTATTGATATAATCATTATCATACCATTTACATAGGTGGTTTAATCAAACCCCAATAGTATTGTTATATAATGATTTAACGAGTAGTGGGATTTATTCAGAAAATGATAATGTAAAAAAATATTATTAAAATATTATATATATATTTTATAGTTATTAAAAAAATTATATTATCCATAAATAATAGGTTGTGATGATGTTTTAAATTCATCACTCGTGCAAATTATAGTCTGTATGTATGCATAATTAAGGATATCATTTCTCATTGAATTGAAAGAACTATAGAATATGAAAAATTATCATTTAAGAAATTTATTTATTTTTGTTTTAATTAAATTTGTTCATAAAATCTCTCCTTTTTAACATATATCATAGATAGTGATGAAAAATAAACCATATTGCATTGTAGAGGTGGTAAACTACATTTAAGCAAGATCAATATTTTATTTTTTCATTGTTGGTGGAATTTTTTAAATAATTATTTTTTATTTAATATAATTTATAATTTTTATACTATTTATAATAATTTATTTATATTTTTATTTTTATAATATGATAACATTGTACAAATTATGTCATAAAATATTTGATGAAGTGGATTCCAATGTCGGGGTATTGAATTTTTTCATAGTATTCTACGTTTTTATGAATCCCCTATGCTAAAAAATAGCTACCATAGGATTCTGGAGGTGGAGAGCATTATAGGGGGATATATTTAGAAAATTAACACATATAAATGTGAATTATTATTTATTATTGATGTTTTGGAAGTGCAATATTTTTTATAAGTGAAGGGATGGGTAGATATGGATGTAACCATTGAATTTTAAAAATTGTAATGTTACAATTCAAGAGTCAGACATAAAACAATTGAATAATGTGGAAGTTAATGTGACAATGGTTTAAAAACAACCTTAATCACTACTTTTGGAGACAACATTGAGTGTATTTGGGTATTTTTTTATAATTATAACTTAAACCAAATTTAATTTCTCTATGAAATTACTTTTAAATATTAATAAATAATATTGATGAAAAAATATAATAAAATACCGTTTAACTAATTCATATATTATAATTTAAAATTATTAAATAATTAAAAAAAGGAATTTTAATGGTTTTAAATGTTATTTTAAATAATATCACACATAACACATAATTGTTCTAGAAAAACAATGTTCTAAATCATTATTTTTTAATATGTAGTTATTAAAATTATTATTTCCCGTTAAATAAATTGGCTTATTATAAAAAATAAATGTTATGAATTTTTAATGTAAATAAAAAATTTGATCTCACCTTGAAATCATTTGAATCAAATAAAATACCAAAAATATTTTTTGTTAAACTAACAATATAATTTTTTTAAAAGTACCACACATAGGATTTATAAGCTCAATAAATATATTAAAATCCATTTTTTATTAATTTTAAAAAATTATGTTCCTTAGGACATCTTTTTTACTCTTATATAATATTATATTGATAAAAATTACACATTTTGGGAAAATTTATTTCTCAATAAGAAGTCTTCAAATTCAGAAAAAAATAAAAAACCCATACTATGTATATTTTAATGCAAATAATTCAAAAAAATTATTGCTTTCAATTTATATTGAAAAAATGATAAATTTATTTTTTTAAATAAAATGAAAATTATAAATAATAACAATTTTTTTAAAATAACATTTTCAATACTAATTCATATATTTTTTCTATAGGTAATAACTTTTAATTATTTTCCATGATAGTGCTTATTATATATTCAATAATAATTTTCATCAAATAAGATGCAGTTTATTTGAATTTGGTGTAGTAGGTAATAAATTTAATATAACTTAACATAAGTTATCGTGTTATAGAATTTGGGATAGTTTCAATAAAAATTATTTTTTTTGTGTCGAGGGAATTAAAATCCAAAAATATTGACACATCTGAAGAACCAAAGTGGATAAAACCTTATATCTCACTTTAAGGATATGAAAACACCCATGAGGTCCCACTTAATATTTTTGATAGACCACATTCCATGTGGTTTTGAAGCTTACAAATGGCTTGAAGGACATAATTAATCTTGGACCTAAGGACAAATATACCAAAAAAATTATTTCTCTCTTATTAGGGTTTATATTTGTGGACCATACACACTATCGTTATAAGGAATACTTGTACAATGTGGCGTCTTATTCCACCATCCCACTAGTCGAGTAACAAGTCCACAATGCCACCAAATTTAGACCACATAAAAACCATAATCGAGCATGAAACCCTCTACTTTAACATTTTACATGTGGGAGAAAATCCTCCAATAAATTGGGGGTTGATGATGAATGAGTTGAGCCTAGAACCACCCCAACTATATGTAGATGTCATCTATGACTAACACATGGATGTTACATGGGATATAATAAAATAAAGTCATCATGAATGAATATAATAATCTATGTATTCATTTAGGGTAATATAATATAAAAATACAAATATACCCTCATAATGGGAGTATTGTAATAGCCTACCAACCCCCCTAATTGGCTGAGTCACCTCCCATTGCCCCATTTTACTATACTAATCCACGAAGGACTATACATGAAGGATAAAATTCTTAACCATAAAGGCCATAATTTCTTACAAATAAGTGACAATTTGACATTGTGAATAGTTTTTTATGTATCCATAGCTCATACCACATTGATCTCTGTAGTGCCTACTAAATTGCCCACATTAATTTTTGTTAAATTGAAAATATATTAACTCAAAAAATTTATTCTACTTATATTAAATCATGGGGTTTTTCATGAACATAAAACCAATCGATTCAAAAAAATCAAGCTAAAGTAAAACGTTCCGAGAAAATTATTAAAGATAAAATATGTATATAAGGGAGAGGATTGAGTCTAACAAAGGTATTTTACCTTATCCAGGAAACAAGAGATTTTGGGATCATACAAGATGGTTCATATTAATATTTATAATCCTCTATAATTTCCCAATTTGACTAATAATCACATTTATTGAAGATCGTAATGATATCCTCATTGGTCCCTCTTGGAACCACAGAGGGAAAGCATAAAATAAACATTCATGCACCTAAATGGGGATATAGTAGTCTATAAAAAAACCCAACCACATTCTATTATCCCATTTTATTACAAAATGAAATGAAGTACTAAACACCAAGACCTGAATGCCTTACAACTTGGTCTCTAAGGCTTTATATAGAACACCTAATTGATATATTTGAAAAATTTATTATACCTCTATAGTTTATTATACATTTAATGCAACATTATATGTTATATTTACACTAAAATAAAAAAATTGCAATCCTGTGGATTTTGAATGATGGTTTCTTATCTACTTGTGCACTATCCAATAGCACTTGGCTATCAGTACATGATTATAACATAAAAAAAACAATATATATTCACTAGAACTATGAACACAATGATATTTTTCTATCTTCAAATGATCATTAATTAAAAAAATACAAGCATATAACAAATATTTAGACCTACATCCTCATAGTGGTATCACGCACAAATATATATTGGCTAATTGGGTGAAATCCACATTTTATGAATTCAAGAAACAACTATGATTAGCGTTGATCATCAAGTCTATATAGATAGCTAGTATGTATGTATAAATGAAATCTAATAATCTCTTAATTTTTTGATCCATTAATACTTCTAGGAAAACACATTCCAATTTTCATATGGGGAAGTGGGAATGAGATAATGGGATATGAATGGGGTTTTTGAGACACATAGCCTTAGATATATGAAAAATGTGTTACTCCTCTCTAATTAATCATAAGGATATATTATGATAATGAAATCATAAGACGGAACACTGTTAAAGTTGGACACCAATTCTACATGGAAGTGACTCTACCCATCAATGGACATAAGATTTGAAAAATGAAAGGAATTTTTCCATTCTATATATAGATGGTTTCATATTGACATTCAAAATATGATTACATTTAGTTTCAAAAATATAGATTCTAGGAATTTATTATCTAGAGTTAGGGTGAGGATACTATGTGATGTGGGGATAATATGGAAACCTAATGATCCCTACTCAAACATGGGTAGACTTATTTTACTCCATCTGAATGATGAGGTATCTATTTATTGTATATGAATTTTATAATGGTTCAAATATATGAAAATTTTTAATAGTGACCATATTGATAGCGGTAAGTATTTTGTTATCGCCCAAGATCCATTGATTCATGTTACTTGTGTAAAATGAGAAGTTTGCATTTCATATCACAATGTTAATTAATTTTTGTGGGACTTTATGACTACAACCATAGACACATATGAGCATCATATAAATGTTCATATTCTACATATTAGATTCAAACTATTAATTAATGTTATATATAATGTATTATCCATGTATTTTATGGATGATTATCATTTCAATCCCTCAATTTTTAACTCATAATTCGTCATTATCATTTATGGATCTCCACTATCATGTTTAGGTGTAGATAATTTTTAGGGAAACTATGAATATAGGTCATATAAAATTGTTTAAAAAGAGTATATATTTACATCATTGGTCAATTTTTATGTTTTCCTTTATTCATCTATACTAAACATTTTTATCTTCAATATCATATTTGTATCATCAATGGGAGTTTACATTGATGGGTTTTAGAAATCATTCATGTTATCAGTGATAAAGGTTCATGAGACCAGACCTATTGATATTTGGTTTCTTTCCCATGATTAATTCATTTGGATACATTTTATATATTCCCTTTCATTTATGTCATTATGTCCCCATATGATAATTTTTTGTTGTCTCCACTGGGTAATTAATTCTATATCCATGAATAAGGTAATTGGGGATATTAGAAGGTCCCATAATATGATAACTACCAGTAATATTCTTAGGTACTCAAATAAAACTCACATACTAGGTTCTTGATGTCATAAAATTGATGACATGTCACATAATGAATTAGACATAATATTATTTTGTGGATAACAGAAATATGTTCTCTTTGCAGAATATTATAGGTAGAGGAATAGTTGATTTCAAAAGAACTTGAGTCTTATATAGGACCCAAAGGATTTTTGTATGATTCCTCTTCAGGCTACCTACTCATGGAAGCCACCTATTTTATTGGGGGTCACTACTAGCCAAATATATCATGGGTTTTTTATATTACATTAAAAATGTCATCCATATTCCCTAATTTTGTTGATTCAATGCCCTCAAAAACATTAACATCTGGATTTCTTATCCTGATGAAAAAATTACATAATATAGCAGAATATGATGATAATTTTTACCAATAATATGATCCATCTTACCATATAGTAACTTGAATTATAAAATTGAGGTTTCATTGAAAAGGCAATTCAAAATAATATTGATGGGGTATGGGATAAACTCATTAATATTAAATATTTATAATGAATATCCTCAAAAGAAAATTGGTCTATATTTCAAATATGATAATAAATATTCAAATTTTACCATAATACTGAGATTTTAGGAAGCAAAGGAATCTATATTGTATCTAGAGTATACCATAGGCTACCTCCATTATTGGATGAAAAAAATTGGTTCCACAATAAGAGAATAGTAAATTCCTTATATAAAAAGGGTGATTCTGGTGGTAGATTAGATGATTCCAAATTCCATCATCATAGCTTGAACACCTTTTTACCAATAAGTAAGCCTAAATATTTATTTTCCCTATATTACACGTAAAGATTAAACTGAAATTTCAGTGAAGATCATTCCCATTGATTATATATGATTGTATATTAATCATATATTATATTCTAACAATGATATGGATAATTTAATTCATTTGGTTATAAAATATCATTTATTAGTTATGTATTCTTATGATCTATTGCAATGTAAAGAAATAGGGTTTCTTGATTCTCTTCCTCCCCTTATTAAATAATTAGTTCCACTAATATTGTAGTGTTCATTTATACTAGTTGAAATATCTAATTTTTATAGTTGATTATTATATTCATAATGTATAAACATTGAGTACCATTAAATAATGTTATATTTTGGTACTATATTTCTATTTATGGATAAAAATTCTCACAAATGTTAAAGATGTGAGTGAAATTGATCATATTTTTTCAATAAGAAAAATTTCTTTATCTCCATAATAATTTGTTGAAATCATTAAAGATCTGGATTATAAAAATTCTCCCTTGATACTACATGAAAATTTATTTTACATCACGACATGTTGATTTTGGACTCTTAGATTATAGAAAACAATCTACACAAAATGTAACCAAGCTAATACTCAAACAGGGTATAGGGATTGTCTCACCTCTTCTGGTAGATTGATTGATGATCTTAGAGTTTGTGAGAGTGAAACCACATTATATTCTAAATGTAGACCATGAACACTCTTCATAAGTTTCACATAGTCCATATTCCCAAAACTACATGTTTTTGAAGAAACCACCATGATTAGAAGTCTAGATATACTACCCATTCATGCCATGGTAAGGGGAAAACGCTCTCATGGTTCCTAATGAATGGAAATTATTATGAAATTAAGTCTTTATCAAGGACAATGATGAAAATCCTACCATATGTGATACCCAAGAAAACATATAGATAATGAGAATGTGGTTGAGGAATATAATGACCCATATTGGGAAAGATAATACTTCTAATAACATTTATTGACACCTATATCTACTTAAATTTGTATTTACCCATCGTTGAACCGATTGCAGTGCCAACATAATCAATTGATAAATTCAAAGAATAATTTTGTCCCCACACTCCAGTTATTGGGTATACATAGACTAAATTCAATAAGGTTCTCACAATCTCATTGGATGACTAATATATTTTCTACATGAGTGTGATAGTACATTGTTATATTTTAATATGTAGGATAAATTCTACTTTATTCTATAAGTATGTAATTTTTTGACACACCACACAATAATTTTTTTTGATATACCTATAGAGTTTGATCACTTGACCTTCCAAGGAGGTTATACACAAAAAGATGCAAAGGATTTATCCTATGTATAAGACTATCAGTTATAATGGATTTAGTTATTGGATCAACCATGTTGCCATAAAACACATTATTTGTGATTGGGAAAAGAAGCATGTGTCCCAACACATCCACTCATAGGAAACATTCGTAACAAAATTCTATTAACCTAAAATATGACTCCCTACATAATGTTCTTAGCTTGCAATTGTGGTGGCAATAGAGTTGTATGATATCAAGGAATAGAGGACCCTAGTTGAGTGACTATATAAAAAGCTTCTATCAACAATGAAAATATTTGAGGTCTATAAAAAGATACTCAAGGAGCCTAAAAGTTTTAGCGTGGATTTTTTTTAATGAAAAATAATATAACATACTATGGAAGTTAAATCTATAGAGATGGATGAATTTTGAAAAATGAATCAATGTGATCACTAGAAAAAATGAGGGACTATAATTACCTAGACCATTCACACAAATATATTTCATATCATTATATGAATATTCAATATTTATCATTATGATGCAGGCCAAAATAATATAGTTCTAGTGAATTTGGTAACATTTATACATAAAAAACACATTCCAAAAATTTATAAATTATACCCCACGTAGTTATTCTTATATATAACCCTTCTTATACCTATCATAAATTACTTTTTTTCATATCCCATGGAAAATAAAATAGAATTAATGGTGACCTGAAATGATCATTAATATTATACAAGGGAGAATTAAAATACCATGTAGACATGACATGGAAATAAAGTGGTATGAGATCTTGTTATTATCCTTTGAAATTCATACCCATAAATTCATATATAAAAAACATGAGTGATTGAAAAAATATTGTATGTTCCTGATACATGAATCATATTGGTATCAATGAACATAATCCATAAGAATATAACACTATAATAATATCATGTCATGAATATGAGATATAATGTGTGTAATAATCATAATAAGAGAAATATTATTTTAAGGATACCCACCAAAATATTCGTAAAATGTTTAGGTTTAGATGCCACCTATGTACATGATTTGTTCTTGAGTTTCCCTCATATGAACCCTAGTTTAGTTTTGGAGTATCCTCTTGTGTTCTCTATTTCAAAATTGAGAAAACCGCCCATGTATTATATTTTTATATATTGGGATAACCTCCTCTGTACCAACTTTTGATATTGGTATAATGATATATCCACCCTTTCATGTGATATTACATTTATTGTCACCCATTGTATTGGTGGGATAAATACTACTTTTCCCAGCCATCACATTATCATAAATCCATACATATGTATGCCAAAAAATCATAAAAACAATCATCATTACATAATCCACCTAAAATAATAGGAGTTTCATAGATATTTCATTATTATAATTAATGAATTATATAAGGAAAAAATAATGGTGATACCATTAGATTATATCCCCAGTAATGGATAAGTAACATCAATGGATGTAATAAAATATTATAATCCACTTTAAAACAATACTAAATGATTTCTTGTGGAAAATACCATTTTCATTTTTAAACCACATATTATGTTAGGACCAATAGTGGCCAAGATACACTGAGAGGTTTGGGTACTAGGGTATCAATATTATATTTCATAATTCTTCCTACCCCACTAGATCTTGAACTCTATGTTATAAGGGTCACCTTTTTTCACTTATATAGTTAACTTTTATATTTTTATTTCTTTATTTAATTTATAATTGTGCTTTGATACAATTTTGGGAAGCAGACCGACAGACACAAATATTTATACGTGGTTCAACCTCACTGGGTTACGTTAAATGAGTATACACCGATGAAGTTCCAATATACTAAATCCACTAAAGCTCACTTCCAATATAAAATGTAAGGGATATATCATATTTATGCCCCAGATAAAGGCCTTTACAAATTTTAGGGTTATCTCACAACTTTCCCAAGGACCACTCCTTGTTTCGCTCTCTTTGGCTCACTACCAGTATAAAGGATCACCTTCTTCATCTTCTTTTTCTTACTGATCTAGAAATGATCCACTCATTACTTATAGACCTATATGTCTCTTCATTATCTCTAATTAATATTGAATCCTTAACTATTGATAGATGGTCTTTTGATGTCCCAATTTTACCCATAGATTAGTTCCTCTTTTCACCGGGTGTACTGGGCAACACCAATGTTTAGGTGATGCCTTCATTGGGCCATGTTCATAAATCCTTACTTTTGTGTGAAATCCACTTTTCAAAAAACACCTATTTTACATTCAACCAAATATTTTACACTCAGGAGCCTTCTTTTACACACATCCTTTTCTTTATGCATAACTACATTTTTACGCGTAAACAATTATTTTACGTGCAAACTTGTCATTTACGCGCAACTCCATTGCGTACTCCAATCTCACACGCAAGATCTTGGATACTCTCTATATCTTGATCTTATTCTAATGATGGGGTCACATCATATTTATATTCTAATCAATACCTTTGTGAAAACCCATCCTTCCACGTGTAATCCTCTTTGAGCGCGAAAAACAATTCTTTTGCGTGAAACCATATTTCCTTCCATGCTCCAATTTTTCCAGCACCTCATGCCTTTTCTAATTTTCGAGCTTCTGACCTCGAAACACCTATTTCACAAAAAACTCCATTCCTCTATTTCATGCACCATGCTAATATTTATTGCACAGCTTTATTTTTCACGCACCACTCTTATTTTGCGCGCACCTCCATTTTCCAAAAACACATCTCTCCATTTTCTGATTTTCAGGGCCAAAATTTTGGCAAACACTGGAAATTGGCGCCATCTTTTATCTCCACTTTTTGTACTGCCTTCAGATCGTCCATTCCTTTTTCGGGATTCTTCTATCATACATGTATATCCAAAAACATATATTGAACTCAAAAACCCCCCATTTAAACCCCCTTATTTAACAAATTTGGCATTATGGTCTGCATTGTGAAAAACACAACATGGATGTCCGCTTGGTCAACAAACACAATCACCTCAAAAATGCTATACCTTGAGTTATTTTCATCCAACATATTAAAATATGAAAATATACCAAATATTAAAGAATTATTTTAATTTAATAGGAAACAGGGAATCATTTAAAATAATCTTAATTTAATTTGGTGTTCATGATGGTGGTAAATTCTCTATAAGATAATTATGTTAAAATAAATATTACTTTAACATTTTCAGTAAATGTAAAAAGTACTAAGTTCATAAAATTAAATATAGATTCATTCTAATTTTTTTAATAAATTAATTAAGGATAAAAATAAAATTTATCAATTATATATTTATTTTAAAAACACATATTAAAACATTTAAACAAATCATTCATATTGAACGAGATGTATTTTCAACCTAAGAGAAAATAAAATAATGTTTACTTAAAAGAATTCATTCAATCACTAGAGTTATTAATGTGATGAAAATGAAATTAAAAAATTCAGTATAAATAAACAACAAGAGAAGAATAAAACAAAATGGATTTATCATAAAATTGTCATATAATTTTATTTAAAAGAAATTCAAGAATAAATAATTCTGGATTAAAATGAAATTGGAACATAAATCTCTTAACACATTGGTAACATAAGAATAATATATCCCATAAAATAATTTGATATATATATTGCATAATATTATTGGTAACAATCATTTTATAATTTAATTAATATTATATACACCACATAAATTACAAATGTGTGGAATATGACATGGGTCTTAGAAAAATAAAAGTGAGACAAAAAACGCTTACCTAGAGTTTGAATTTCTTTAAAGGCACTCTAATCTCAAATATAATAACATTAGTTGTTGTATAATCCTATTATAGAGTTATTTATATACTTAAAATGGAATATATTATCAAATTCAAAAATATTAAATCAAAGATATGAATTACTCCTTGTTGAAATAATTATTTTATAGTCTCTTTTTATCATTTTTTCTATTTTTTGGGTATTATAGATCAAGTCCATAAACATTGATCATGGTTCCATCATATATATAATTTTAAATAATATATAAATATATTATATTTTACTTATATATATATACACATATATGTCTATATTAGTATTTAAAATATAGAGATAGAAAAATGAATTACACCATTTATGGAGATGGTAGGTCATTGGTACGCATGAACACTATTTTCATTTTTTGACAGATGGAATGAAAGAAAGGTAATAATAATTCAAAATTAAATTATCACTATTATAATATATATATATATATATATATATTAGTTTTCATTAAATATATCTTCATTACCATCAATGTAAATAAGTAAATAAAAATGAATCACTTCTCTTCATAGAAGTCATAGTACCCACGTACGCTGGAGTGATGTTATCCTTTTCCAATAGATTAGATGGTTAGAAGGATGAAATTATAATAAAATTAAATAATAAAAATTATTTCTAAAACATCAAATATAAAATTTAAAACCATAATAATTACCATATATAAAATATTTTAATGGAAAATGAATTGTATCACTACTTGGAGGTGATAGTCCACATGTACGCTCAAGCGATTCCTTCACAGCCCATGTGATGGAATATAGGGTTGATAATGGTGGTTACATAATCATGAAAAAATAATATTAATTTTATAAAAGACTTTTTTTATAATTAATACCACATAATAAGATGAGGCAAAAAAAGAAATAAATTGAAATAGGTCGGATGTGATGATTACCTCTTCTTCGGTAGGCCACCTTTTGATATGTTGTTAAGGAACATTGGAATAGGTTTTTAAGAGGACCTCTACCTATAATATTTTTTTTGGGTTTTATAGAAGTGAATTGGCCAGTGCTATGTTATATATGTCTCAATTGGTGTAAAGAAACGAGATAATGGATGTCTTTTTATAAGAGAGGAAAGAGAAACAATTGAAATTTAAAAAATTATAATTAGATAATTCTCAGGAAATATTATTCCTAATATAGATGGATTTAAATTAATATATTATATGTATATATATACTCATATAATTAAATTTATATAGATATGGGTTTTATTTTATAGATCATATTTTTCTTTAACCCCTTCTTTATCCAATTTTAACCGTATATGCAGTGATGACTTTTTCATTTTAAAAGGGTCATAATACTTCTTATAAATAAAATTTTTTTCATTCAAATCATTAAGGGGTGATATTTTCCACTATTTCATATCTTAGATGTCTTATTTTAATATAAATATTATTTTTAAATAATTTTAAAAATTCAAATTTTTATAAAATATCATTAGTGTCATTTTTGACACTATTCATATATATTGACATTAATGTCATCAATAGAAATATTATTTTCAAATATAAAACGTTCAAAAATCAATGAAATGTTTTAATAATTTAATAATTCACTGGAACCCAATAATTTACCAAATTGTTTTAATTTTTATATTTCTAAAATAATTTTATTTATTTTTCTTTTTTATTTAATAAAAAATTTATCAGTGCCGCGTAATCATGTTAGGAAATTATTCAATAACAAAAAATTATAAATAAATCTCAATTTTTTTTCTTATTTAAAATAATAATTTATAAACAAACATATCCTATTTATTCATTATGAAAATAATTAGAGTTGTTATAGTAAAGAGAGTGGCATTTTAGAGTTTTATTTAATTAAAATAATATAAATTTAAATTTAAATAAAAAACCGAAAAAATATTTTATACTCAAATTTTATATTTTTATGGTTGAATTTATACCCTTAAATGAAATAAAATAATGTTTTGGATTTATTTTGAGATCTTATCTCTTGGTTTTTATTTGTTTTACCAACATTACCCTTGTGGAGGTTATAAATATCTTTCACTATTACAATTCAAAATTACCAAATGTAAGGGAAATATTTAGCAAATTTATCCATCATGAATAAAAATATCATATATATTTATAGATGTCCAATATAAAAATGTTTTTGGAATCTATTTTAATATAAATGTATAAAATGCAATAGAACCAATTTTTGGGGAAAAATGTTTTGAACATAAAATTAACATATATAAAAAACATGAATACTTGTAATTGAGATTGAATTAGTTAAATTATTAAGAATCTAATTTATCAAACAAAATATTATAAAAAAATTCAAAATATAATGTTATGTTTAAATTACTTTATATAATGAAAATAATTGAATGTTTTTAAAAAAATTTATTTTTTACTTTTTAGAGAAAAATTAAATACTTTTGAAAAAAAATCAGATAATTTTAATTATGACATTATGATTTTAAAAAATAATTTTTATTTATTAAAATATAATTTTAAAATTTATCTTAATTAAATTATAATATCCAAAATAGAATTTTTGAATAAAATGAATATTAAATGAATAAAATAAAATTACAAAAAACTGAGTATACGTGTACTAGGAATTAATAAGTTCATTTGTACTAATTTAGACCTATATATACATATATTTCATAATGTGGTTACTCATATTCATACCATCCAATTCAATGAGTTTTTTTTTAATATTCAAATGTAAATTATAATCTTTTTATAATATAACTCAATTCACTAAAAGCTCAACATTTTATGTTATGAATGTTATCGAATTAATTATTCTATTAAACTAAGTTTTTAAGGAGATAAATTATCCCCCATTAAATAAATAACACCCCCATAATATTATCTTACTAATAAAATGATTTATATTTTAAAATACCATTATTAGAAACCCACACAATATAGAGGGATAATAAATCATCTTTTAGAAGAAAAAAGTGGGAAAAATCAGGGTTACTAAAAATAGAACATAATCATGTTCCCATATAATTAGAAATTTTTTTAGAATTTAATTTTCTAACATGGATGAGAAA
This sequence comes from Viscum album, assembly GCA_963277665.1. Classification (NCBI taxonomy): domain Eukaryota; kingdom Viridiplantae; phylum Streptophyta; class Magnoliopsida; order Santalales; family Viscaceae; genus Viscum; species Viscum album. The sequence continues at coordinate 1,660,453,217 of OY728148.1, read as the reverse complement.
AAAACCATTTATGGAATAATATATCATCATATAGAATGTGGTAATGAAATTTAAAATAACATAAAACCATTAAACAGTGATGGATTAATAGACTATTGATTCATTACAAATTAAGGTAAAAGATTTACATTTTTATATTAATATCCATTTCCTAATAAAAATGGATTATTTTACATTCAAGATATATAACATAAAATAATGTACTTATTTTGATTCATTTCATTTCAAAAGAACAATTTTATCCTTTGGCAGTGCTTTGATGAATTCCCACTCCATCTCATACTCTACGAAATGAATACTGAAGATGAATTTTTAATGTCTAAATGACTAGAAATTACTTTTAATATATTTTTGTATCCATAAAAGAATGATACATTATTCCTTTTATCTATAGTCATCCTTAAAAACAAAATTTAATTCACAAGTTATCCAATGGGGTAAAATAAAATACATTAAAATCAAAAACATCAATATTCACACCCAAACATCAAATTTTTTCATTCTATAATTATTCAACATTAATACCGAAACAATATATGTCCGAACAATTTCAAAACCTTGAAATATGAAATACTTTATCACAATTTTTTGCAAGATCCACATTTTCATTTTTCCCTAAAAACATGAAGTAGATCATTCTCTCAAATATCAAAAATTGGAATACATTGATTATATTAAAACATGCTAATAACATTTATCACCATAAAATCACAATGATAACAAATACGATTCCAAAAAAATATAATTATCCTTATTTATCAAATTAAATCGTAGACTATTGAATATATACTATACCTTCAAAAATTAAGAAAACATCATATAAGATGAGATAAATATATATTTTTAAAAATAATTAATAAATTTCCTAGTTACCAATACTATCACATTTAATTGATTAATTTAAAATATATCTTTATCCTAGATAAACATTATTATCTAGACATTCATTGCATATTAAGGGTGATATTTCCATTAATCATGATTCCTCTTAGAATATCTCCATACCCTTAAAATATTTTTCAAGGTTATTAGTACCATCTATCACAATTATTTAAATAATTAAAGAAAAAAAACTGTGGAACAATCCTTAAATGTCTCATAACTCTTATAACCATAATATCATGGATATAACACTTACACTCCAAAATTCCTGATTCCAAGTACATATAAACTTCAATAATATTACTTCAATTATTTTAATAACCAAAATCCTTACTAATTATAGGATTTAATCATTGTATTAGTAAATTGAATCAGATAATTCCCATATTCCCGCAAAATAATAACTTATAAAATCATTTCTCCATAAACTTCATTTTTATATAGAAAACATATTCTCATTACATTAAGAAATTATAATGGGTTATCCATCCCAAATTCTTGATATGAATAGAATTTTACTTCCATTACTCTGTGTTTATTTCCACATGAAAATTCATAAAATTATATCCTCCACATATTTGATACATTAGGAAAATCAAAAAAATTTATATTGTTAAAAAAATATCATAATAGCTAATTGAGAATAATGACAAGGTTTCATTTCAAGATCCCATTTTATTAAGTTTTAATGATGAATTCATTTCATTTCATGTCACTTTAAACATTACATGAGTCCTCCTAGTTCCAGTATTTATCTAAAAGAAAAAACATAGTATGAGAAATGATAATTATATTGATAGATCATGAACATCATTTATTGAATGTTTAATTTTTGAAATATTATTTTAGATCTATGACCCCTCAGGTTTATTGCATTCAATACTTGGTATTTATCTATTGAAATCAATCATATTTGTTCATTATGGAAATGTGAATTTATACATGAATATCACCCAATATCATCAAACCGAGGGCTTAGTATGGCTACACTCATTTTGCACCAAATTTTTGAATGCTATATACTTGGATGTCATTTTCTGAGTTTATTACCCCAAATATTAATTTTTACAACACCACCTCAACATTTTGTATCCAAACATGGAACTTTTTATGGGAAAATAATTATCAATTTTATAAAATAAATTATGATGATATCGAATTTATAAGATATACTGAATGATTCTAACTAAAAATATCTAATCTTAGTTTCCAAATGTGACTAAAAAATTATTTGATTCCAAAATTACTGACTCATATATTTCACAAAAATATATTACATATTATAAGAAAAATATTAAATAAATAAAATTATGCTTCATGATGGAATCATATAGGACTACTGACTATGGAAATATAGATTCATTAACTACTAGTTTATAAAATATCTAAATCTTCTATCACTTACTTATTCATATTTGTAACCACTCATAAACACCTCATACATAAAAATATTTCTTCATATCCCAAGAAAATAAATAAGAAAAAAGGGTGTGATTATATTCTCACCAAGGGTAAACAAGGGAGATATAATTCATCATTTAACTATAACATGGGTATAAATTGGTATGAAAACATAATATTAAACTTTGAAAGTCATAACCAAAAATTCCTGAATCATTACCCCGTTTGATGGTATAAATCACAATTGATCATAAGATATGAATCATAAATGGATAAAAGGTAACGATACATGTGAATATAAAATTTTGATAATATCATATCATAAATGAGTTTCATAAACTGTGGAATAATCATAATCATAGAAATATTATGTTTAGGAATTTAATAAGTTCATTGCATGTATGTCTTAGAATACCAACCTCTGTACCTACTTCATCCTAGATATAACCTCCATAATACCCAATTTTGGTCTCGGTTTAACCTCTCATGTACCATATTCTGGGTATAGAATAACCTCCCATGTACCCTTTTTGGGGCTTGGGTAAACTCTAGTATACACATATTCAAGATTGGGATAACCTCCTATATACCCTGTGAGCTCAGACATCATTTATCATTACTAAATACAATATAGGGAAATATAATTTCAATAAAACCTATCATATAATCATATATCCATTAATATAAATTCCATAATATCATAAATTGTTTTATCATAACCTAACCTAAGGAAAATTAAATATGTTTCAACTATATTTCATCAGTATACCTACAAAATATATAGATAGAGAATAAATATTATACTATTGGATCCTACCCTTAATAATACATATGTAAAGTCATAGGATGTTATCATATATGAAAATGTATTTATAAATTCCATTATAATATTTCATGGGAAAAAAATATTTTCATTTTTAAATAACATATTAAAATTTAAATATTTACCATATATTACTTAAAAAACTTTATTGGAAAAGTACCTTTAAAACATGTAAAGTAAAAGTTATATGATTGATTGGTAATGGTGGTGGAATATTTTCTTTATGGGATATATGTTAAAATAATTTTACCTTTAATATTAAAGTTACATTGTCAAAATTATCTCATTAGGAAAAGTATAATAAGAGTTCGTTTTATTTTTTTTGTAAAAAGTTATTAAGGGATAAATGTAAAGCCCCAAGATTTTAAAATAAAGAATTTTTTTAATTAGTATCTGATGCAATAAATATATCTTAATCTCCCCATGAAATTAATTTCATTAAATTTAATCCATTTCATATCATTTTGAATATGCTACCGAGAGTTGAAATGAACAATAATATAGAATAATGTTATAAACTATTTGTTAAATTGGGGAAATTAATAGGAATATCTAAAGTTTGAAAAGTATATATTTTTAATACAAACATTTTTATAATTTTATTTTAAATAAAAATAAAACCATTTGGAATAAATAGAAATGTTTTCTCAAAATAATAATTTTTTCTAAAATCTGATTTAGTCACGCTTGGCGCATATATATTAAAAATATTTTTTTCTAGTTTTATAAGTTTTAGTTAATAAAATGAACATAGTTTATGAAAATATAATAATAAAATTATCTTTTTCTGAATATTTCGGATTTTTCTAAAATTATTCATTCTTCAAGGGATAGTGAAAAATATTAACTTTTCAATTAAATATATATTTTCAGTTTTAATTATTTATAAAGATAAACTATATTTTAAATTTTCATTGAGTAAAATTAGTTAATTTATATATCTATTAATATAATTAAGTTCATTTAATCTTTATAATATTGAATTTGTATATTAATCTTTGTAATCTTTTGAACATTTTCACTATAAAATCCCTATTTTTCATCACTTTTTGTCAGATTGACGTTACATTAAAATTTTCCACTTATGGGAATTGAAAGAATAAAAATTGATTACAAATTTGTAATAATTATAATAATAATTATATAATATTTTTATCTTCTTTTTCCCAAAATTAATGGTTACAACTAAAAATAAGTAGTTATCATTTTTATTATAAAAATAGGTTTATTACGTGGATAAACTAAGATGATATGGGTAAAAATACCAACCAAATGATCCATATAATATCATTTATAAATATTTTCAGCATAAAATATTATGTATTTTAACATTATGTTTTTTTAATCTTTGGGAATTTAAATTATATTATCATTTTGGACTCTTTTGGGAAATTTACAAGTAATTTCTAAGAGGGTTCTATTTCCCCACTTATCAAAGGGAACTCTCTAACCTCTATTATTCACATCTATAAATCACTTTTTAAAGACTAAACCCCAATATAAAATCTCACCAAATTCATCATACATATTCTAGAGCTTGAGGTCCTCCCAAATTCCTATCCTTAGGGAACTTAAGAATATATCCAAAGAAGGTTTATCTTAGAGAAGGAAATTATCTTAATAATGCTCTTTTGTTTTTATTTTTATTTTTCTAAATTTATATTTTTATTAAAACATAAAATATAATTAAATAAATATCTCCAATTTAATTTTATTTTGTTATATTTATGTAATAATATTTATATGTCTCTACTTCCCTCAAATGAGAAAGGAAATCACAGATCTTGTGTATGGAGGACAACATCCTTACAAATAGATATAGTTTGATTTCCATCACCAGCATTAATGGATAGATATAATGATTGATTTAACAATTTTTTTTTATTTTGATAATATTATTATAATTATGGAATTTTAATATCACATTTACCTTTTTATGTTACATTAGGTTTCAAATAAGATAATGTCGCTCATGTGTGTGGGGGAGTATCATCTCGTGAAGCGATGTGATTTTATTTTCACATACGATATACATGGAATGTAATAAGGATAAAATGGACTAATAATTCGATATATATGAGATTATATTGATTCTATAAATTTCATATATTAACCTATTCTTTACCCTCATGGTTGTTAAGCAATTTGTTTTGTTACTTGTCCATATGTATGACATATCACCTTAGTGAAGAGATGTGAATAATTTTCCAAGTAAAAAAAAAATAATTTTTTATAAAAACATCTATAATGAGTAAATATTACATTTAAAAAATAAATATATTTATTTAAATTATATATATATTTATATTATGCACAATAATCGGTAATTTCATGACAAAACACATAAGAAATAACAAGGAAATTATCACCCAAAACAATAAAAATAATGAAATATTACTAAAAGTTGTTAAAATATTATTATATGATCATAAATGATATTATAAATATTATTTAGGTTCTATTATAAATTAGTATCATGATTAAAACCATTATACCTTTGTTCCATACATGAATGAATGAAATCGTACCAGAAGTAAGGGGTTTATAGTCTCATTTATACTTATGTGAGACACATAGTGTATTCATCACTTATTTCTTCTATGTGGTCTGTATAGTTAAATTTTTATAATATATATAATGAATTAATTTTTCTTCATGATATTTAATGTTTCAATTAATTTTATTTCTTTCATGGGTCTTAGGATTAAAAAAATTTCAAAAGTTGTAAGGGTTTATTTAACAGTCTCATCATTAATAATTATTGATTTTTTAAGACTCGTATAGGGTAATTGTTTGAAATTTCTATCGAAAAATCAGAATGTTTTATTATCCACTTGTTATTAATGAATAATTCCATTTAATAGTATAATGTTACCTTTAAATGGAATTTAAAAGTAATATGAATGTTTTTAAGAAAATATTACTTTATTTCACTCTTCGGTCAAACATCATTTTTCAAAAAGTACATTTTTTATAACAATGTTTTCAAAAATAGTTTTTTTCATTCAAAAATACTTATTAAATAAATGTTCAAAAAATTTAAATTTAATTAAAACCTTATGCTACTCGTCATGTTGTTTTCAAAAAATGTCCGTTTTGATTTTCCTAAAAATGTGAAAGGAACGTTTTTTTAACATATAGGACATGAACATAATGTTCCACCATCATGAAAAAGAAATGTTTTACTGTATATTATAAAAGTTTTATTAATCTATTTACAAATTAAATGTTTATACAAATAATTTTTCAACTTTCAATTTTAATAATATTTTAAAAGTGAAATAGTTCTTTCCTAAAAAATGTTTTTCACAATCTTTTTATGGTATTTTTAGTCTTCAATGACATAAATAATTTATTGATATCACCATCCAATAGGGAGACATTCTATTTATATCATTATTATTATTTATTTTGATGGTTTATGATCGATTTGACTAAGGATGTAAAATTTTATTATCATTCACTATATTAGTTTGGATAGTTTATGACTATGTTTATTGATTAAGGAATGAATTAACATTTCATATGGTAGTTTTTTAATATGAATTAATATTTATATTGTGTTTAACCCATTTCAAATGATGAATGAATTAGAAATTTTAATTGATTAAAGGGCCCTGATATTTCCCCTCGATGCATTTTTAGGTCTCACGAGACAAACTAGATTGGGTGTTGGTCGAGCCCTTACAAATATATAAATATGTCTTGGAGGAAGGCCTAGATGATATAATATTTCTTGTAACATAGATTCAATTTATTACTTAGAAGTACATAATTATGAAATCACACAATTATTAATGTATTTATCAATATTCCATGTGAGTGTTATATTTATTATATTATCCACGATTAATTTCATACTCAAAAGATAATTTATATACTATTCTTTGATCATAATTTACTTATACAAATTTATACTCAATATATAAATTAAATGTAATTTGTTTCAGTTATTCCTCATCCCAAGTCAATTATTCATAGGTTATTCTTTTCAACCTATGTACACTTACCCTTACTTACCATCTAAACTCACCCATTTTTAGGTTTTAATTATCCCATTATAAATGTAAGTGTATGTGATTGATATGATAGGATATGAGAAAGGGAAAAATATAATTACCAAAGAAACTATTTTTCATTTTTTTTTATTTCAATTTCAAGAATAATTTAAATTATGTATCAATTATAATAATAACACTAAACAATATGGTCAATTAGTATTTGATTCATTATATATAATTCCAATTTATAAAAGTATGAATCATATATGGGATACTATTCTTGGGGTCACTATATTTGGTATTAGAGGAAGATCTGTAGAATCCCTGGGAAAATGAATTCTGAAAACATAGAGAAAGGAACATAATTATCAGGTATACTTTTAAAATATGTATATAAGAACATCATAATATTTTGGTAAGTCAAATATTACGTAATTTTTCCTATAAATACATTCATGTCTATACATTACAAGTGGACTCAGTTTTGGAAAAGATATATCAGGGGTAAATAACTCTTAATAGGCTATATTGGGATTACCCCAATCATCGCATGGTGCATGATAATGGGTCACACAGTGCACTTATTTTGGAAAGCCTATGTAATATTGTTCTTATTTTTCATATTTCTTTAAAAACAAATATGTAGGATTTGTAAATATACATATCACCAATGAAACCTTGTTTATGATTAGGAGATTAGTTATAAATATAATTTTGAATATATATTCTTTTTTTCACTGGTTTTTGTAATATAAATTATGTTTCATAATGATATAATAAAATATAGTTTATGATATTTTATAAAATGGATCCCATAAAAAGAAATTTGAACTTTATTAATGAACATAATCCAAAGATTAAGAATGGGAATTTCATTAATGGGATTAAGATAATCATTCAAAGGGAAGTAGTATCTCAGTAATTCTCATCATATGAGCACCAAATATCTAGTGATAATAAGAATAAGAAAATCTCCAAGTATTATGGCTTCTAAGGGAAGAAGTAGAATAGAACGACAAAGAAAAATGTGGATTAAGGTAAGAAGGGAAATATGAATTTTACCACACGTGAAAATTATGGAATGAAATGCCCTTTCATGTTCTAAAATAGAATTGATGTTTACTACAATTATACAGAGAAATTCAAACATGATAATGATTGTATGTGAAATATATATTTTTTCAATGTCAAATGATTCCATTATAAGGATATTGTTCAATATACAATCAAATTCACTATGAATCAATTGAATAATCCTCAAATATGATATGGGAACACAGTTAAGATAATGTAATTATTATTGAAGAATTGGAATGATTATTTTTGGTGTGTTTTATTTCAATAAATATCTATTTTATTATTTTACCATTTATTTCTTACTTATAATTATTATGGAATTTATAAGGATTTTACTATTTAACTCATTCATAAGGGATTTTAAAGATCATATTGAATGGTTTCGATGACCCAGAAAAATGATTTAGTGATAACATGAACTTATAAGAAATCACACTGTTGAGGGAAATGTAACAATTAATATCTTCCTTATATTGAGATAAATTTTATGGGGATAATAGTTTATTTATATGGAGAATTTAAATTAGAAGGTGTTTACTACCCGATAATTTTTTAATGATTTTTAATAGAGCGGTTTATGTTATTATTTTAGGGAGTTAACAACATTGTTGGATTTAAGGAATATATCAAATAATATGTGTTTTATTTAAGGATTAAGGAACAATATATATCTTCAATAAGTTTTATGGAATTTCATGTTATTATCATGTTTCAATAGTATATATTATTAAGGTATTAACTTCTTTAGTTTTAGATGAATAATATCAGATTAAATTTTCAGAGATTAATGGTAATTTATTTTTAATGTTTTTTTAAACATATATAAAACATTTTGAATCTTAATCATTTGAATGGTTCCTAAGGTTAACCGTTTATTAAATGGATTATATTGAAATAAGGATGATGTTTTATAGATAATGTATTACTTTATAATATGATTATTTATTCATATTAGATAACATGTACTAGAATTTTTGTTATAATAATAACTAAATATCAGGGGAAAATCTTTTAATTATTTCATAGATATTATGATATAGTTAAATTATATTTTAGTTCTTTATGAATTACAAAAATCATCTTATATATTAACTTCTAGAAATAAAAAATGTTGTGTAAATGATCGAAGCACAACCGAGAGATAAAATTTTCCTTATGAAATAGAAATACTCCATATATGTATATATTATTATAGTTTAAGTATATATGGTAAACTAATTCCTTAACTCAAGGAAAAGGATATGGAAATATAATGTTATCCTAATACCATAACCTATTTTGAGCCGATATTCTTTTAAATCATCACATATTTATGGTTTTATGGTCCTTATCAATCAATTGATTGTTCACTTTATTATATTCAATGAACTCTATAACACTCTATAAATATTTATTCATCTCTTCTATATGTGTATCATTATTTTCTATATATTGTTTCTTATATTGAAAAATAGTTATGTAATATTTTTTATTACCATTATACTCCCCTTTCTCTCTTATCAAGAGGAACTTTTATTATACCTCTTGTAAAGTGGGTTTTTAGATAATTGTATTTTCAAATGTGAATCCTTGGATAATAGATATCATGTTTTAATTGTGAGGATGAAATTTATTTCATATGGGGGGAAGGAATAATAATACTAAATAATTTTAAAAAATATACAGTTTATATGGGTGCATTTTTATATATTTATTATAAATAAAAATAATAATCATTTTTAATGAAAAGATATGTTTTCGAAAAAACTAATCCTTTTCAAAAAGGTAGTTATGCCACGCATCATGAAAATAATTTACAATTAAATTTTACCAATTTTATAAATATTATTTTCTAAACAAATTAAATTTTGATATCAAAATTACTTGAGGGTGAATTTTTGGATTTTTATGAAGTGTTTCATTCTTTGAAGAATAATTAAAAATAATGATTTTTTATTGATAATTGAATTTTTTATATAAATAATTTAAAAATATAAATTAAATTTAAATTGATATAACAGAAAAATTAGTTCATTAATGTATCTATTAATCCAATTTATGGAATTTTAATAATTTCTATATTGAATTTTGATCTAAAAAAATTGTAACCTTTTGAACACATTTTTTTTGGAAACAATATATATCATCCCATTATTGAGATTATTTGTCAAATAAAATTTCCCACTTATATAAATAAAATTTGGAAATATTGATTCCATATTTTTAATAATGTTAATTTATATTTTGTAATAAGTTCAACATATTTTATGAACAAAATTAATAGTGAAAATAGAGAAAAAATTAATTATTGTGGTGGGGTTTCCAGGGGGATAAACTAAGAATATAAGGGTTAAAATGACCTAATAAAATATTAAAATAATATTATATAGAAATATTTATAACATATATTAACCCAAAATTGATCATTTTTATTATTATTTTGGGATGTGAAATACTTTTTAATTTTTTATTCTTTAGCAAACTTCCATGTCATTTTCAAGGGGGTTCCCTTTCCCTTAATATAAAAGGGAATTCACTCCCCTCACATAGTAACATCCATAATGTAAATTAGCTCATAAAAATTCTAAATAAATTATTCCCAAAAATATTTTACATATTATAGATCTTATTTACCTCCTAAAATACCATCATAGGGGTCCCAAAGGGGATATCCAAAATTGGTTTCTCTTATAAAATGTAGTTATCTTAACAATGATCTTTCAATTTCATTTTGATTATTCCACCTTTTATTTTTGGAAACATGATATATAATATAATAATTATATCCAATATACTGATATTTAATTTTTTATGGCATAATATTTATATATATTAGAATACATCGAATATGAAATTAAATTATTGATCGAGTGTCTGGAGGACTACCACCTCCTAAATTGAAGTAGTTCATTTTTCATCACCATCATTCATGGATAGATATAATGATGGATTTATATGATGTATATGATATTTATTATAATATTATAGTTATTTAATATTAATATCACATATTCATTTTTATGTTCAATTCTGTTTAAAATAAAATAATGTAGCTAATGTATACAATGGACTACCACCTTGCCAAGCATTGTGATTCATTTTTCCCTTAAGAAATAAATGTAATGTAATAAAGATAACATTAATAAATATATGTGATTTATTTTCTATTATAATTGTTTTGTATTGTTTATATATCACCCACTTCCTTTCGTTTTTACTCATTAAGGGAACTATATTTTCATTCATACATGCATACAGTTACTGTTTACATGATGTGATGTCATTTTTTTCCATATCCAACTTTCCAAAATGGCTTTAAAAATGTATATAAAAAATTAATATATATTTTATATAATTATTGTTATTTTTTGGTTATATATATATGTATATTGTATAATGTATAACCAACAAATTCATGAATAAATATGAATGAGAAAACAAGGTAAATAACACTTGAAATAATGAAATTAATCAAATATAATTAAAAAAGGATTGGTAAAATGTTACTAAAGTATATTATATGATATTATATATATGTTAAATGTTTTTATATATGTTAATAACATTCCTAAAAACATAATATAGGAGTAATGAACATGTATGACAAGAATCTGACCAAAGGTAAGGATTTCTCATCTCACTTTTACTTCTATGATAGATACACCATATTCACCAACTATTTATTTTCCATGGTGTATATAATTCCATTTTTATGTTATATCAGGAATTTATTTTAATTCATAGAATATAAAATTTTATACAATTTAATTTAATTATTTGGTATTATTATTCAACATTTACCAATGTGATAAGGGTTTGATTGAAAAAATCATTATTATTTAGTGTTACTACTTTTAAGTCAATTTTTGGGAAATTATTTTATATATCTATCATAAAAACAATATATTCTATTGTACTATGGATATTAATGAACTTTATCATGTAATAGTAACATTTCTCTCTTTATGGTACAAAAAATAACTAAGAAATTTTTTTATGAAAGTAAAATTTTATTTCTCTCTTCAGTGAAAAATACTTTTTAAACAAAAACCATTTTTTGTAAAAAAGTTTTAAATTTTTTTTCATTTCATTAAAAAATTTTAAAGGTATTTTTACTCATATTATTTTATACAAAAATAATTAATAGAGTCATCATGCCATTTAAAAAAAATATTTTTTTGGGTTTTACTGAAAATGCTTTAACATTTTTTATTTTAATGTGTACTGGATGAACATAATTTCCACAATCATGAAAAATCAATTTTTTAAATACTATTTTATATATTTAAAAAAAATACCAACATAATATTTTTGAATATATTTCATAAACAGTTCTTTTTAAATATAATTTTCAATGTCCAAAGATTATTTTTCTGGAAAATGTTTTTAATGGTCATTTTATGGAATTTCTACCCATTAATAACCACAACACATTATATAAATTAAGATCCAATGGATATATGGTGTATTGATGTCATCCTCATTATTTTTTATGAATTATGATCAATTTGACTTAGGATGTAAAATTTAATTACCATCCACCATATTTCTTTGGATGGTTCAGATTATGTATATTTATTGGGGGAAGTATTAACATTTCATATTCTAGAATTTAATTGTTTATGTTTATGATGATTTGGATCCAACTCTTTAATAGGTGTAATTAATTGGTATTTTTATGTGATTAGTGGGCCCTTATTAAACCTTCTATGAATATGTAGGTCTTATGAGAGAATTGAAATTGATTTTTTGTTGAAGACTTATCCATTTTTATAGTTTTCTTGGAACAAGGAATAAAGAGTATTACATTTATTGGATTATGGGATCAGAAATGTATTTCTGATTTCCATCATTATTCATTCCATCATTGTGAATTCTATTATTGATATTTCATGTTATGATTCAATTAGTTTTAAAATACATGGTTATGTTTCTTGCTAATATGATTATTTATATGAAATTATTTGATTATCATTTATTCCATACATATTATAATGAATATATCCATTAAGTGAAACATTTTTAGCTTGTATAATTTTTCATAATTATTATTCATTATTCATTACAAGCTTATGTTGTACGCTTACCCTTACTGTACATCTCAGCTCAAACTTTTTTGATGTTATATGTTCCACAGGATACCAAGATGTATTTTGGAATTGATAGTCATGGATACAATAAAGGGAATAATAGTGTTCCCAAAGAAAATAGTTTATGTAATTTATGATTTAAATTATAATAATAAATACAAGTATTTATCTATTTTACCCAGAAAACTAAACAATTCAGTCCTTCTGAATGTGATTTACTATATCTTATTCCAATTCAATAAGGTAGACATAAGATTTAGGATACTATGGTAAGGGTCACTACACTAAAATGAAATTTGAAAATAATTGTATAATTTAACCGCATTCATGATTTTTTAGAAAACAATGATATGTACGAAAAATAATTTTTAATAGAAAAGAGAAAAGAAGTCAATTTTCCTTAAAAACATTCTTCTCGTCTCATGAGTAATTAATGTAGATAAAATAAATATAAAACTTTATTCTTATGAAATAACATAATTATAATAAAAATAAATTTATTTATCTGAAAATGATCATAAAATATCATTCATTGGAAATTCAGGCCTAAATAATCCTTTTAAAAATGAGATAAAAAAAATCCCTTACCACTTTAGTAATTATTGAATCATAAACCCCATGGAAGAAAGAACCTTAGATAGATTTTTATATCCCATTAATTTTGTTAAAATAAAAAAAATACATTAATATACATTGTATATTCCATATAAAAGATACACCTGGTGAATATGTCATGTTTCACATCGAAATAAAAGTAAGATAAAAATTTATTGCATCCGGATTCAATTGTTTTAAAAGAACCTTAACATAATTTATAATTAATTTAAATTTATTATAATTTTATAAAATATATATACAAATTATTATAATATCACATATGACCCACTTATAATATTTAAACACGCATTTATTTATAAATCATTATTAAAATCCTTTTTTCTGGGAGTTCATTATTTCTTTTTTCATGAAGATTTTGGTTTAGTAACTCATGTCCCAATACTTGGATCATGGTACCATCATCTCCAAAATTTTAAAATCACTTAACTAAAATAAATAATCAATATATATATATATATATATATATATATATATATTCTTCTATAAATTGTATTGGAAGAAAAATAAAATACACCATTCATTAAGACGATATGCTATACGTATCCACAAAAGATTTCATTACTTATCGAGGGATGGAATGAATGAAAGTTAAATAATAATTCACAGTTCTAAAATAATTATTGTATCATATATATGATTTTTTAGTTAAATGCATCTTTATTACAATATTTGTAAAGTGGAAATGAAAATTTTACCACATCACTTCATAAAGGTGGTAGTCCACACACACCCATGAACAATACTATCAATTTCCAATGGATTAAAATTTAAGAAGGTGAAGATGTAATTATAATTAAAGAAAAATTATCTCATAAGTATCATATATAAACAATAAATATATCATAATAACTATCCGTGAAATATGGTGATGGAAACTGAATAGTATCCCTAAATGGAGATGGTAGTCCACACATAAACACGAGAGATACTTTCACATCCAATTTGATGTAATAATGTCTTCATATTTGTGGTCAGGTAATAAAAATAAAATTTAAATCTATTTAGGATACTAAATTTATTATTTTATAATTAATACTATATAATTATAGTATGTATAAGAATTCAAAAAATGAAATACATCGGGTAATATTATTACCTCTACTTCAGTAGCCTCTTTAAGATTCTCTCTTAAGGGCCATTATAAAAAACATTTAAGAGGAAGAATACCCATGAAATATATATAAAATTATAAAAGATAATTTTTTAGTTAATGAAAAAGATATATGGATAAAATTTCTATAATGACAAGATTTAGCGGGTTTCCTTTTATATGGAAGGGAAAGGACACACTTGGAAATACTAAAAAGATAACAATATAATGTGCTAATTCTCAAGAAAAAAAATTATTAAATCCAATGGCCTAAAAGCCTTCATTTTTAATTGATTTTTGATAATCCACCATTCATGGGGTGAGGTTGAACCCATACAAGGCCCGTAGACGTAGGTATTACATGTCTTGTAGGATATAGAAAAATTCATTTCCCGTAGGCTTCAAACATTACATACAACCCAAACTAACTACTTGGAACTGCTCCTCCCCAATATCATCATCATGATATCATCTATCCACCTCTGCATGTCTATTTGACTAGGATTTCCGAAGCTTTCATAGGATTTTCCCGATGGCAGGTGTCATACCCTCTCATTCTTGCAATCCCTTTAGCTTCTTCTACAGTGAAACCTCATTACTTATCCTTTTTCGGATGATTGTTCTTTGTAGGTTTTCTGGTTTGAATCTACACTTAAGGTGGCCTGAAGGCCTTGAGGTGGCCCGAAGGCCTTAGGACTTGAAGTCCTGGGTGGCCTGAAGGCCTCGATGGACTCGGTTACCAAATCAGTGGCCTGAAGCCCCAAATGGGGGAATATTCCTAGCTTATACAGTTTCAAACTGTGCCTACTATAGTTCCCACTATAGTACCTACTATAGTACTGCACAATTCCCACTACATTACTATTAAAGTACCCCAAAAAATTTTCCTCCACTTCGATTTGATCCCGGGTCTCCTGGATGCACTTAAAGAGTACTCACTAATTGGGTTTAGGCTCTTGTTTTAAGGGGAAAATATCCTCATACAGTTAAACTCATTGTGTATTAGGATTCATTTTCACACCTTATATTTTTTTCAAACCCTTCATTAACATACTTTATCCTTGGAATAGGGAATTATATTTTTAATAACAAAGGGTTATAATTTTCCTTATAAGATAACAATAATCACCTGAATTGAGATGGGGTAATTTTAAACCATTTATCATTAAAAAATTCTGATTCCAATGTTTTTATGATTTTTTAATAATTTAATAAAATCTATTTATTTTCATAAAAAAATTATTAATTTATTTATTTACACTATCCATGTACATTGATATTATAGTCATAATCATAGTTATGAAATATTAATATCAACCATTAACACAAATTTAACTTCTCATATTTAGCTAAAAAATCTTTTAAAACATTAATTAACAAAATATTATTCCTTTCAAATTTTTTAAAAAGTAATATTTTTTTATGCAATTAATATAATAAATATTGTCACTCTATTTATTAAGAATTTAATGTAATTATTCAATCACTAAAATTTATAAATATATTTCCTTGATGGAAAAAAATAAAATTTATTTGAAAAATGAATTTTTAAGTGAACATTTCATCTTTTTGTCCTTTAGAAAAAAATTACTGTCATTAATGTTAAGACAACGAATATTTGAAAACAGCCCAAATAATATAAATTTTATTATCATGGGGAGATGACACCCAAATGATAAATATTAAAATTTAGGAAGTAAATAGTCAAATGAATTCCCTAAAATGATATAAAGGAAATTTTTTATGTTGATTATGAGACCTTATCTCATTGTTTTAACTACATTTTTTCTATTTTACGCTAACCAAGGTGATAAATACTCATTATTGTCACAATAAATATTGAAAAAATAAAAAAGGGAAACACTAACTATATTTTAACCTCTTAATTCAATATATGGTAAACATTTTAAAGACACAATATCCACAACTAATTGAAATAAATTCTAATATAGATGTTTCTAATTAAATAAAAATCTCTTTTTGGAATGAAATTATTTTTAAGTATAAAAATTAAATTTTATAAAAATCATTAATATTACTAATTAAAATGAAATTAACCAGATTATTCTAAATCATATTTTTAATATGTAACTTCATTAATAAATTAAAAATAAATTGTTAGTTAGAAAGGAATTTATTTAATGAAAATAAACATCATTATTTGAAAAAATGGTGCTTTTACTTTTTAATAAAAAATTAATCATTTCAAAAACAATTAATCATTTTAGAACAAATTAATAAACTTTCACCTAAACTGATTTATGAGTTGATGATTTTAAAAAAATATTTATTTATAGTTTTTTAATGTCCAAGAAATTAATTATAATATCCATTCGCAAAATGAAAAAAAAAATATTTTGGAATAAAATTCTTTTAAATGTGTAAAATGATTGTACTAAAAATTTAGTGATTGTTTCCAATGAATTAATAAATTAATTTTTATTGTGTGGTCCTATCAACCATATATTAAAAAAAAATCATATTCATGATTTATAATTTAATGACATTGTTATAAACGTAACATTATAAATAATAATATTTTTATAATATTTATTTATTCGTTTAATGATTGGCGTTGTGTGTAAAGTAAGATTTAAATATTCCAAATTCATTAAGTTATATTTTCAGGATGTAACAAATCCCTAGTTGAGAAAATCCTATTATTTTCACTTATTGTAACTACATTCTGCTTTTTTAAAATCCAGATAGAGTATCTCACTTGTGGATATTCCTTTTATTTTTTTAATAAATGAAAAAACTCATATTCCAATATTTTTTTAATCCCCTTATTGTTGTCTCATAATATTAATAAATTCCTGAAAATCTATTGAACATACATAATGTAATTTCATGAATATCTTAATTATATTAAACATTCTATGGAAATGGATCAAGTAAACCTAAACTTATAAATTCTTTAGTGTATTTTGACATGCATGAAACTGTCTATCATCATTTAAACATGTGGACCCATATAGATATTGTTGGGTGAATATTGAGGTTCATATATCATCACTATAAAATAAAATAATTTCATGTGATAAAGGACCATGGAATTTGTTTCCTTCCCAGTATATTCCCTTTTATGAATATCATTGATACTAATATAGATGCACAAATAACATCAATATCAGCCATGTTCTTCCATTTATACTACTTCCTCATGGAAACATTCTCTTATGCTCATATAGGATCATGGAAAATATTGGAAAATTCAGAATAACTATATTTTAAGGATAATTCATTTAGATATGAAGAAATTAGTTGACACTACATCATAAAAATATTGTAGTGGGATACCAGAATGTGAATTCCAGTATTTAAAAGGGAATATATTCCATGGAATTACACATTTGTCTATCTTTCACAAATAAACTAAATCAATATATGAGGAAAAAGGGGATCTATTTTTTTCCATGTTCAAGGAGCATAGTTTAATGGATTGAGTTTTTATTGGGCCACATAGTGGATCCCAAAATTGTTATGTATTATTTACTTCACCCTAACTTTTCACAATCCATTGATGGGGAAAGGATTGTTTGTTAAGAAATCATCTTTTTTCTCAATCTTCCTTTTGTGATATTTCATCCTCATAGGTAATGTTTTGTTTTCCTTTTCCTTAAATTATAAAATTTTATCTGTGATATATAAAATTTAATCCTTTTGACCAAAAACTAAAATTTATTTTAGGATTATCTTTGTTGGTTTTTATCATGGTAAGAACTAGGATTCACTCCATTTTTTATTTGTGGTCGTATAAGATGGACCAATGATACAAGTATTTAATCCAGAAATTTTTGAACGAAATATTATTTTTCATACCTAGAACCAAGAGAAAGGTTTACCTAACATGAATGAATTTATAATTATACTAATGTATATTGAATTTTTTATATGTAGTAGGCCAAGAAATTTATGTTCATATTTCTTAAGACAGGATTTTATGGGGTTTAAGGTTATAAAACATGGATAAAAATATAAATCAAAAGGTTATTCATTTAATATAAAGGAATGTTAAACCTTATGTGAATGATTTATGGTCTCCATTCAAACAGATATATTTAGAAAAATTAATACATCGATTAACGGATTACTTTATATAATTTTTTTGATGGTGTGACAACTCAATTAGGGATCAATAGTGTGGAATAGTATAAAACATTTGGAATATGTCGAGAAGAAGATGAAGATCATAAACATGGAATTGGAATTAAGATGTGATGTCATGACCCGTCCCTCGGAGCCCGTGTCGTGACTACCCCAAACCCGCCTTCCATAGGCCAGCGTCTAGCGACTAGCACCAAAGGAATAAATCCCTAAACTAGGAAAGTATTACCTTTATAACTGAAAGCACACACAACAGAGTACACAGATGGATAAAACACACTAAGTAAAACTGTATAACAAGAGAGTGCTGAAAATTAAAGGGGCCATAAATACAAGCCCAACTGAAACTACAAGTACAACTGAAAAGGAAAAAAACAGATGAAAGGTGAAAAGAAGGTCCTGGATTATCCACCACAGATCCAACTTGGAGGTTAGGTACATATACTCTCCTCATCAATCCATTTCTGTAAGTCTCCTCCTGTTACCGACTCATCGTGAGGTCCACCTCTGGGTACCATCCAGTTCTCGTACACTAAGACAAGGTCAGCGTTGTCCATCGTATGCATCCAACAGAATGAGTTATGGGCATAACACGTGCAGGGGTGAGTATAATGATCGTCAGTAGGGACCCCAAGACCCTCTAGGTCTCAAAAATCTAACAAGGATAAACCAAAATGTATGAAATCATTAGATAACCCCACTTATGTACATGCCCATACATATAACTAAGTTATCAAGTAATCCATATCAATCATGAGGAAAAATAAAATGTTACAGACTTAGCTCACACAGGTATACAACATATGTAGATAGATAGAGATGATCAGATATAGACACGGAATCATCTATTCTGTCGAACCCACATAGGATCTAGGAATAGAAAT
This sequence comes from Viscum album, assembly GCA_963277665.1. Taxonomy (NCBI): domain Eukaryota; kingdom Viridiplantae; phylum Streptophyta; class Magnoliopsida; order Santalales; family Viscaceae; genus Viscum; species Viscum album. The sequence continues at coordinate 1,660,433,265 of OY728148.1, read as the reverse complement.
CAGAACTGTCGAACCCATACAGGATCCAGGAACAATTATTTTGTCGAACCCACACAGGATCTGGGAACAGAAGCCTGAACTATCAAACCCACAAATGATCTAGGAACAGTATTCAGAGCAGTCGAATCTATATGGGATCTAGGAATAGTCTTTAGTGCTATTGAACCCTCACATGATCGAGGAACAGTCGTCAGTGCTGTCGAACCCACATAGGATCTAGGAATAATCGTCCGTGCACACCCAGTCACAAGGTTCCACACGTAGCATGCTTCTTTTCAGAAGATTCCACTTTTCATGCCAAGTTTTGATATGTCAACAACCACTTAGTTTGATGAAGAAGTATCCCAATGGTCTGTCTCGTCATAGGGGTCTCAACACAATAGACAGTGCGTCAATCGGACGCCCAGTCTGTAAGTTATTATCTTTTTTGTCCCGAGGGGCCCGGTTCGATTCATGTATGATCCAAACTGACTGAATCTAAACTAAACACTGATCTCCTATGGGGTATACTCAATGGGATGACTATGCTCCAATATTTTTATCGCTGCTTATGGATCGTCAAACGGACGTCTGATGCAAAAGATATAGCCAAAACAAGAAAAGGGTCAGAAGTGGGACTGAGTCCAGTCCGACCTGGTTGGACTGACATGGTCTGGGTCGACCTAGTCAGACCAGTTGGATCTGGCCTAACCCATTGGACGAGTAATCATGTTCAGTTTGGTAGGGCCCACTGGGGCCAGTCCAACAGGCTGCGAGGGCGGTTCGGTACAGGCTTGGGGCTAGTTCGGCCTAGAGCTTCGTGAAGACGCGGCTTGGGGCGGACAGGCCGGTTCAGCTAGGGAAGCACGAGGGAGACCGTGGGCCGGTTCGGAAGGCCGGGTGGCCGGGAAGTGGTCGGGATGGACGTGGCCAGGCGGGCCGGCGCGGTTTGGGAAGGGCGCAACTATATGGGACGGTGCAGTTCGGGAAGGGCGCGTACAGGAGGGCTGGTGGGCAGCCGGTTTTGGCGTGGCTAGGCGTGCAGCCAAGCGGAAAACCAGTTCAGGCATGGCTAGGCGGGGGGACATGCGGGCGACCGGGTTGGCGGACAGGCGGGAGGCCAGGCGGGCGGCCGGGTAGCCATCCGGGCGGGCGGCAAGGCGGGTCGGCGGCCAGGGGGCGCACGACCAGGCTGCTGGTTCGGGGTGGGGGGGGGGGGGCAGCGGGACGCGCGCTAAGACTGGGAAGTCGTGAGGCCTTGAGTTCGGATGTCCGGAAGGCCAGGTCGGCGCGAGCATGTGGTATTCGGCCGGGAGAAAAGAAGCACTGCGGGGGTGGCACAATTCATAGAGGCTGCGTGTAGCGCGACCTTTGTCTTCGCCAACTTTGTTGCTTCGTCCTAGTTATGCCTCCATACAGACGATCTCCCCAACAAATAAAATCTATGGAGGATGTCGGGCCCTATTAAGTTGGCCCACACCCACCGTGTTTAGGGAGGTATAACTTGGCTCATCAAGAAACAAAGATGAACAATAACATATCTGCAAAAAATTCCATTATAACAATTTGAAAAAGATAACAAAAGGAAAAACATCATCAAGTAATAAACCCCCTACCTTTGATTGTCTGTCATTGTTCGTTGACAGAGTCGTGGAAAGAAGAAAAAGAAGATCATCCTTCGTCGCGTCTACTACACGCTTCCAAACCCGAGCTGTATTGGCTGTGGAAGACGCTCCACATCGGTAGGTGTCTAGGGAAGAAGTCGAAGAAGGATCATCATCATCATTCTTCATTGGTAGAATCCATTTTTATTCTTCATTGAGAGAGTTCTAATCCCCCCAAGATCTCCTCTATCCCAACCTCCACCCAAATGTGATGTGTAATAATATTAGATTGAGTTTTCTAATATTTCTTTGGAAAAAAAATTAAAAAAGAAGAATTAAATTAATTAGATAGGCTCCACCTAAATAATGTGAAGGTTTGTCACAATAAAAATAAAGGGATGTTGGAGAGACTTCCCTATATGAATTGGAAATTGAGGGAATATCCACTTTAATGGGGAGTTTCAAGGGTTTAAAATCCTGGGTGGTCCCCACCACATTAATCCTCTAATGGGAGGTTGTGTTCTGGTGGGATCCACCACCATAACCATTAATGGGATGTTAAGGTGCGATGGTCCCACTTCCAACCTCCATGAGGAGGTTTTAACCACCCCGAACAAAATATCGGCTCGAATAAAATAAAGTGTACCTCACTTTAGTTTATTATTTTTCCATGAAAACCAAAAATATTACTTTTATTAACGACCAAATGTCATATAGGTGGAAGTCTCCTTAAACGAATACCTGATCTACTAGTTTAAAATTTCCCTTAGATTTTAGTTCTGATCACCAGTTCAAAAGTTATATAGTTCCTCTCATACGTTTACTGAACGTACCTGAAAAATTCTTTAGAAATTTATTCCAGGCACACCGGGGCTCTGAATCGAGCGCCGTCAATTTTTGCGGACTCATAAAATTACCAAGTATTTATGAAAAAAATACCATGGAAATTCCGGGTCATTAAATTCTCCCCACCTCAGGGCTTTACATTCTCGTAAGCTATAACACTAACTAAAGGAACAAATGGGGGTACTGAGCACGCATCTGAGCCTCCCACTACCATGTTCTCTTCTGGAGGTTCTCGTACAACCAATGAACTCGCACCAGAGGTATGTAACGTCCATGAATGACCCACTCTTGTCGATCCTCCATCTCCACTAGAACCTCCGTAAAAGTCACCCCATCGTCGACGTCCAACTCCCCATGGTCGAAAATGTGGGAAGGGTTGTGCACGTATCTTCTCAGCTAGGATACATGGATGATGTCGTGCACCCATTGAAACTGAGGTGGAAGAGGAAGGTGGTAAGCCACCTCTCCTACTCTGTTGAGGACCTGTAAAGGTCTGATAAATTGCATAGATAACTTACAACCTTAGACAATATCTGTAAACCTCATCGGAGTTAGACCCGTAGAAAGAACTGGTCACCATCCTCGAACTCTAGAGGTCTTCGTCTCATGTCGGCCTATAAATTATTCTTTCTCTGTGCAGTCTTCATTTTCACTTGGATGATCTGTACCTTCTCTGTGGTAGACCGTACCATCTATAGTCCCACTAGTTCTAACTCCCCTGGGTCTGTCCAGCGTAGTGGTGATATGAAAGGTCGATTGTACAAGGAATCAAAAGATTCCATCTCGTTGGTGGAGTGACAGCTGTTGTTGTATGAAAACTCTACAAAAATTAAGTGATCCTCCCAACTGCGATTGAAGTCGAGGTCACAAGAATGTAGCATGTCCTCGAGGGTTTGAATGGGCTGCTTGGTCTAACCATTTTTCTGAGGATGGAAGGCATTGCTCATATGAATCGGCATCCCAAAAGAATCCTAAAACACCTTACATAGCTAGGATGTAAACCTTGTGTCATATTCGGACACAATAGAAGAAGGTACTCCATTCAGTCGCACAATCTCCTACACATAGAGGAGTATGATTCTCTCTACTGAACCCTGCTCTATGACCGGTAGAAAGTGGGATGACTTGGTTAGTCGTTCGATGATCGCCTAGATAGAGTCATGTCCCCTTGACGTAGGGGGTAGAACCGTCATGAAGTCCATGGATATCTCTTCCCAATTCCACTCTGTGACCTCTAAAGGCTGTACCAAACCTGCTGGTACCTGATGCTCTGCCTTCACATGCTGATAAGTGTGGAATCGAGAGACAAAATCTGCTACTGCCTTCTTCATACCTCGCCACCAGTGCTGTCGTTGAAGGTCCTGGTACATCTTCGCCACTCCTAGATGAACCACTAAAGGGGATGTGTGGAAATTACTTAACACTTCATCTTGAAGGGACACTGGTACCATAGTACATCCTCTGAAGATGATGAAATTCTCCCCACCTTCTTGAAATCGATCAGGTGCCTGCCTGATGGATATCTGAGCACGTCATGTCTCGCAATCAGTGTCCCCATGATGTGCCTCTCTGACTCGTTGAAGAAGTGGGGGAGTGAATGTACAGGACTGAAGGACAACTTCTCGATCTCTATCCACAAAGTATATCTACAAAGCGTCCAAACTACTTCATCGCTTCGCCTAACAGCTATATACCGATTCTCCTGCTGAGTGCATCTGCCACAACATTCCCCTTCCCATGAGTATAGACTATCTCGAAGTCATAGTTTGAGAGGAACTCAAGCCAACGTCACTATCTCACGTTTGGGTCCTTTTGATAGAAGATATACCAGAGTATCATGTGATCAGATTACATGGTGAAACGTTCAACCATTAGATAGTGTCGCCACATATTCAATGCGAAGACCACTACTGCTAACTACAGGCCATGGGTAGTGCAGTTATGTTCATGTCATCTCAGCATCCGAGAACCATACATGATCACTACTCTCTCCAGAATCAGGACACTTCCCAGTCCGGTCCCTGATGCGTCACAGTAGACTATGTACCATACGCCTTCCTCTAGAAGCCTCATGATAGGGGCACTAGTCAGCCTCCGCCTCAGATCATGAAAGATCTGCAGGAATCTCTTTGACCACATGAAGGTTTTCCCCTTCTTTTTCAAGGATGATAGTGGTGTTGCAACTCTGGGATAGACTGGCACGAACCTACGGAAGTACCTAGCCAAACCCAGGAAACATTGTATCTCCATCACACTCTTGGGTGGCTCCCAAGCATGTACGACCTCAATTATAGATGGATGTACTGCAACTGTAGTGTCACGACCTACCACCATGGTTCATGAACCATATCATTTAACCCCATGGGGGGCCTAGCCCAAAGGGGTGGCCTGACCCGAGTGCGGACCGACCAAAGGCGGCCCATCCCATGGGCGGCCCGACCCGTGGGCAGCCCAACCCATGGTAGCCCGAACATGGGAGGCCTGGCCCTTGGCCGCCAAACCGAGGTTGGCCCAGCCCGTGGTGGCCTGGACGAGGGCGGCCCAGCCCATGGGTGCCCAACAGAGGGTGGCCCGGCCCGTGGTGGCCCGGCCGAGGGTGGCTCGGCCCGTGGCATCCCAGACGAGGGGGGCCTAGCCTATGGCGGCCTTGCCGAGGGCGGCCCGGCCTGGCCGTGCCCACAGGGGGCGATGTGCGCCCCCCTTGCACCAGAACTTCTCTATCATTCAGGTGTGAGCTGAACTAGCGCCCAGTGGCGCTGGTCCCGTACACGCGAGACCCGATGGTGTCTCGCTCGTCCCGCCTGGACCATGCGGCCAGCCGCTCCATCTCCAAGACGACCGGGACTGCCGTCCGCCTCTGCTCCTCCACTATGGCGCGACAGCTATGCGGTCATTCCATCCTCTGCGCAGCGCTACGATGCCACACCCTCACTGCCATTGCATTTCATGGCCATGACCCCCTGTTTCCTCGGCGCAACATGATGGTGTCGCGTCCCCTTCGCAACCCGGCTTCCTTGTGCCGCCAGTCTTCTTCGGTGTCGTTTATTCCTGTGGCACCATTGTGCCACTACCGTCGTCAACCAAACAAGAACCAATAGAGGGACATCAGTCCGTGTTTTTTCATCCTGCTCCCTCCACATTAGGTGATAACAATTGGTCAACATCGAACCATAATACACAATGAGGTACAAGGATTTAATTTAATCAAACCAAACGCCTACATTGCTTTTCCATGTCGTTTGACAGAGTCACGGGAAGGTGGTGTCGTTCCGTCAATGTCGAAAGAGGAAGATAGGTACTCATCGTTGGCAGATGCTGTTCGAAGGTGACGATTTTGAAGTTGACGTCAGAATTCCTCGTGTGTGTCGCATCCCTTCCTTACCCCGGTTGAAGAAGGAAACAGATGATACTCAACGTTCATTGGAGTTGGGGGGCATTATTCATTGTATAGGATGTCGTTCTCCAAGAATCCCCCAAGTCCTCTCTCAATGTTCCACCCAAAACGAATCACCAACGAAAAAAATAATTTTTTCACTATTATATTATTATTGCCAAGAATTCAAAAACAAATCCATAGTTTTCAAAAAGATAATTAATTGTGGTCATTAATTAATCTTGAGGTGTGTTGGCACCATTATGGGAATGTTCAAGAGTTTCCACCATTTTTGAGGAGCTCAAGGGTTTAAAGGGGGTTCAAGATCGTATGGGCCCCACCACATAATATCCTCCCATGGGGGATTATGCATGGGTGGGCCCCACCATTAACATCCCCTTGAAGGATTAGACAACGAAAATAAAAATAAAATTAATACTTTTATTTTTTTAACTTAACTTAAAAAACCCATAAACTAACTTCCAAACTCATTAAAAATCAACTACGGTGATGGTATCCTTAAGAGAAAACTGGTTCTTTGAGTTCAACGGTGCCCTTATATATCAATTTCTAGCACCGGTTCAAAATTTATAATATCTCACTCGTACATTTACTAAACGTACCTGAACAAAACTTCATAAATTGATTTTGAGCACACAAGGCCTCGGAATCATGTGCCGTCAGAAACTGCGGACTCGTAAAATTACAATGTATTTAAAAAAAAATTTGAATTGAATTTTTGGGTCATAACTTCCAGACTCTGAGATTACATGTCTGAGAAAGTGAACCTAACGAATCTAGAACTGGCACTTAATGATCTTACCATAAAGCTGGTGCTCTCAGAGTGTGTCCAGTACTACCCAAAAATAGTTGGAATGCTCTTCCTTTGTAGTCCAGTATATTAGAATGTTGTCGATGAAGACTATGAATAATCGATAGAGGTATGGCTGGAAAATCCTATTCATGAGTCCCAAGAACACTATTGGAGCATTGGTTATGCTGAAAGGCATAACCCAAAACTCACAGTGGTCATATTGAAATCTGAATGTTGTCTTCTGCACATCCTCATCTCGAACTCTGAGCTATTGATAGCCTAATATGAGGTCTATCTTCATGAACCACCGTTCTCACTTCAGCTGTTCGAAGAAGTCGTCAATCCTTGAGAGTGGGTACATGTTTTTCACGGAAACCTGGTTCAGGCGATGGTAGTCGACAGAAATCATTAAGCTTCCATCTTCCATCTTGGGGAATAGAATTAGGGCTTCCAAGGGAGAATCGGTGGGTTGGATTAATCCCTTCCCCTGAAAGTCCTCCAACTGTACCCGCAGCTCACAAAGCTCAGTAGGAGCCATCTGATATGATTGTGTAGATATCAGTGTCTTCATGGGGTATAGGTCAATGTATAAGTCCACCTCTCTATGATGAGGTAGTCCTAGAACATCATTAGGTAAAACCTCAACATACTGTCCCACCACTACAAGATTTCTTGGACTCTTCACATCAACTGCTCTGAGGGTATGGCATGCCAACAGATGAGTGGTCATCCCCACCCTCCTCCAAATATGTCTGTCATGTGTTGCAAAGGCTCCCTTCTTGCTGGTGATGGTAAACCTAGTCCCATACATGTGGACACACCACACATTGTGCCTAATATAGTCGATTAAAGCATGTACTATAGATAAATAGTCCAAAACCAAGTTGACGTCGTAAGTCTTTGATGCCTCTATGAGGAGATCACAACTGAAGCTCTCGCCTCCTAGAGTAAGCTCACACTACTGGCACCAGTGCGTGATCTTCGATTCTTCTCCCGTAGGAGTCTATATCCATAAAGATAGAGCCAACTGCTCCATCGAAATCTTCGAGATCCGAACGTGGGTGGTGGTAATGAAAGAGTGACTAGATCCTGTGTCTATAAGAACTACATCCAAGGTAGAGTAGTCATAGATTGTACCTTGAATCATTTCCGGAACATCGTGATCGTAAGCCTCGGCTGCATGGGGCTGAGATCTCCCCGGTCCACCAGCTCCCTACCGTAGGGGTGGACCTCCAGGTGGTGGTTGTGTTAACACCACATTATGCCATCCACCGCCGGCTGCACAACTAGCTCCTCTTCCACATCTACTTGGGCCCTGTGGATCACCTCGATCAAATCTCGTCCTCTTCCTAGGAGATCCCTCAACTGTATGATGATTATCTGATTAGCAGGTCAGACATTCACGATCCTTGTGAACCTACTCTCCGCATGTGAAATGTTGCATGTTCCCTGAATGAATGGATATGTCTCATGAACCTATCACAACCAAACCCAAGTCCTGAGGTCGTCCACCGGATGGTCTGGTCAGCTTGGACCTTAGAAACATCTGTCTGCTACCAGCTGCAGAAGACTATGCTATGTGTCACCCATTGGTGGGTCTCACTACTAGTAACTACTCAGAAAGGAAAATCTCTAGTAATAGGGATCCCTCCAACACCCCCACCTGCGTTGGTATGCTGATGGAGATTATCGAAGCCCAGATCTATCGCCAAAACCCCTGCTCGATGGTCCAGGCCCTGAAGAATGGGTCTCATACCATATTTGTGGAGTAGCGTGAGAGGTCAGTAAACCTTGTTGAGTACTGAGCTACCATCATTCAATCATGTTGTAGATGCAGAAGCTCCTGTATCCCCACCACACATAGGGTGGCTGGGACAAACATTGCCTAAAATAGGCTCTTGAAGACTACCGAGAGAAGTTTCGCCTCATCATGCACCTGGAGTATCAGGCTCCACAATCTGTCTGTTGCTGCCTGAAAGAGACTCGTGGAGAGGATCACCATAAGGTCTGCTGGTATCTCTACCAGTATAAAAACTCTCACCACAGCCTCTAGCCAATCCTTAGCTGCCTGTGAGTCTGTCTCACCCCTGTACCTGGGTGGCCTGTGGCGCTAGAACTCATGAAATGTGCTCAGGCGGCATGCACTCTTTGCTGCTGGGGCTATTGGAATTAGTGGCCAAACGGGTAGTGGTACCGCTGGTTCCTCCACTATGATAGGGCCCTCCATCAAGGCCTTGTCGCTCGGTGTGCTTCCATCTAGTACAAAACCTGGAACCATAGTTGGCTCTCTACGTGGTAACATCATGAAAAGGAACAGGTGTTCCATGGTCAATAAGTTATACCTGGTGAGACGAATCAATAAGATCACAAAGAAAACTCTTGAAACACACACGCAATCAGGATTTTCTTGCACTAAGTCAGAAATCGGAATTTAGGGTCCTGGTGTATGGATACATCAGCTGCCACACCAACACTGGACTCCCTAAACTAAAAACCACACCCAATAACCAGAACACTATAGCTTAATAGAAAATATCAGAGTCCTATGTTCTGCGGTAGAACCGACTCCTCTGATAAAAATTTGTCATGACCCATCCCCTGAGGCCCATGCTGTGACTAACCCAAGCCCGCCTTCTATAGGCCAGGGGCTGGTGACTAGCAAAAAAGGCATAAGTCTCTAAACTGGGAAGTCATTTCCTTTATACCTAAAACACACATAACAGAGTACATAGCTGGATAGAAATCACTTAGTAAAACTGTATAACAAGAGATTGATAAAATGTAAAGGGGCAGGAAATACAAGCCCAACTGAATGTACAAGTACAACTGAAAATGACAAAAATTGTTGAAATGTGAAAAATAGCTCATGGATCTTCAAACATGGATCCTACCTGGAGGGTAGGTATAGATGTCTTCCTTATCACTCCACATCTTTCAGTCTCCTCCAGGTACTGACTCGTCGTGAGGTCCACCTCAGGGTACGGTCCAGTCCTCGTACACTCATCCTCAATCAATGTTGTCTGTCGTCTGTATCCAACACAATGAGATGTGGGCATAGCCCGTGCAGGGGTGAGTATAACGATACTCAATAGGGACACCGAGACCCTCAAGGTCTCGCAAATCCAAGAAGGATAAACAAAAAATTATGAAATCAACAGATAAGCATACTTAGGTATATGCCCATACATATACCTAAGCTATCAAGTAATCCATCTCAATCCTGATGAAAAACACAATGTTACTGACTCAGATCACATAGGTATACAACATATATTATCGAGATAGAGATGATCAGATGTTTCCACTGAATCATATTTTCTATCGAACCCATAAAGGATCCAGGAACAGAAATCAGAACTGTCGAACCCACACAAGATCCATAAACAGTTGTTCTGTCGAACCCACACAGGATCCAGGAATAGAAGATAGAAATGTCGAACCCACACAGGATCCATGAACAGTAGTCAGAGCAGTCGAATCTGTAAGGGATACAAGAACAGTCGTCAGTGTGGTCGAACCCACACAGGATCCAAGAACAGTCGTCAGTGTTGTCGAACCCACAAAGGATCTAGGAGTAGTTGTTAGTGCACAACTAGTCACATGGTTCTGCACGTAGCATGCTTGTTTATGAGAGAGTCCTCTCCTCATGCCAAGTGTCAATATTTCAACATCCACTAAGTCCCATGAAGAATTATCCCAAATTTCTTCCTTGTCATAGGGGTCTCAACGCAACAGACAGTGCGTCAATCGGATGCCCGGTCTATAAGTTATTAGCCTTTTTCTCACGGGGGCCTGGTTCGATTCGTGTACGATCCAACCGGACCATATCTCAACAAAACCCCAAACTCTAGGGGGGTATACTCAAAGTGATGGATACACTCCAAGATTTCCAATTCCACTTACGGATCATCAAACGTATGTCCGGTGCCAAAGATATGGCCAAAAAAAGAAAAGGCTTGGTAGGGGGCCCAGGTCTGGTCTCACCCGGTCGGACCAACCTGGCCCTACAGGGTCTGGGCTAACCCATTGTTGGTCGCCCTGGAAATACCTGTTGGGTCTGGCCCTGCCCATTGGTCGGGCCAACCTATTTGGTTTGGTTGGGGCCGCTTAGTCCAGCCCAGCGGTCCGTGAGGGTGGTTTGGCCAGGGCTCGAGGCCAGTTCGGCTCGGAGCATCGCGAAGGCATGGCTTGGCGCGGCTCGACCCGAATGGCATGGTCGGGCCAGTTTTGATAGGTATCCGTGAGGGGGGAACATGGTCCGGTTTGGAAGGTTGGGTGGCCTAGATGTGGCCGAGCATGGCGTGACCAGGGGGCCGGCGTGGTTCAGGAAAGGCGTGGCCCTGGCATTCTGGCGTGGTTCTGGAAGGGTGTGACCAAGTGGGCCGACAGGCGGCCGGTTCGTGTAGGGCCAGGCAGGCGGCCATGAAGATGTCCGGAACGGGTGCGACAAGGTGGGTGGCTGGACGGATGGACATGGGGGTGTCCCGACAGTCGGGTGGCACGCGGCCAGGCGGCCAGGTGGCATGCGGCCAGGCGGCAAGTTGGGGGCGACCAGGGGGGTGCGCACAGAGGCCAGGAAGTCGGGAGGCCAGGAGGTCGGAAGGCCGGGCCGGTCCGGGCCGGTGGTATTTAGCAGAGAGCACCATAGCACCACGGGGGCGGCGCGATTCTTGGAGGCTGTGAGTAGTGCGGCATTTTTCCTCCCTACATTTGTCGCCTCATTGTGTTTACGTCGCCATGTCGAAGAATTCCACAAGAAGGAAAATATACCATGGATGTCAGGCCATTTTAGGTTGGCCCACACCCTCCGCATTTAGTGAGGAATCTCTTGGCTCATTAAAAAATAGATGAACAATAAAAAATCCACAAAAAAATCCTTTCTAACCATTTGAAGATTATATGAAAAGAAAAACATCATCAAGTAATAAACCCCCTTCATTTTATTGTCGGTCATCGTTCCTTGATGGATTCACGGAAAGAAGATGAAGAAGATCATCGTTCATCGCGTCTGCTGCATGCTTCCAAACCCGAGCAATGTCGGTTGTAGAAGATGCTCCATATAAGTAGCTGTCTGAGGAAGAAGTCGAAGAAGGATTGTCACCGGCATTATTAGTTGGAAGAATGTGTTCTTCATTATTCATTGGGAGAATGCTAATCATCCCAAGTTCTCCACATTCCCAACCTCCACCAAAATGCAAAGTGAAATAATATTATATTGTGTTGTCTAATATTTTTTAGGCCTAAAAATTCAAAATGAAGAATAAAATTAATTATATAGGCTCCAAATAATTAAGCTGAAGGGTTGGAACATAATAAATAAAACGAAGTTGAAGAGGCTCCCCCATATTAATTAGTGCTTGAGGGTTTCTCCACATTAAAGGGGAGTTTCAAGGGGTTGAAATCCTGGGTGCTCCCCAACACATTAATCCTCTCATTGGAGGTTGAGCTTGGGTGGGACCCACCTCCCTAAACTCTCATTGGAGGTTAAGGTGTGGTGGTCCCACCATCAACCTCCATGAGGAGGTTTTAACTACCACACACCAAATGGCAGCTCAAATAAAATAAAGTGTAGCTCACTTTATTTTATTATTTTTCCATAAAAAAATAAAATCTCTCTTTTATTCTTGACCAACTGACATCGATGTGAATGTCTCTGTAAGTGAATACTAGTGCTGCGAGCTCATCGGTGCCCTCAGATTTCAATTCTGAGCACTGGTTCAAAATTTATAAAATCACGCTCGTTCGTTTACTGAATCTACCCAATAAAATTCAAAAATTGATTCTGGGCACACAGGGCCTCAGAATCAAGTGCCATCAATTTTCACAGACTCGTAAAATTCCAGTTTATTTAAGAAAAAAAATTCCATGGAAATTCTGTGTCATTACATTTGATTAAATTGAAAAATAATTCCTTGGATAGATGAAAACTAATATTCAGATTTTGGGTTCCATTAAAATGTTGTTTAGGGGATATGGGGTTATTAGACCTTCTCTCATGGTGAAAACATGCATAGGGTTTATAGTGAAAATATGGCAGCATATACAATATTCAAAAGTATCCATTTATAGTTATACATGAATAAATTCATTATAAGAATCCAGGAATGGATTATGGTAATCTAAAAAATTAAATCATTAATTTTGGAATATATAAATATATATTAAAGATGTTATTAGAATAAACCATTGCAAAGTTGGACGTGATTAATCCATTTTTATGTGTTAACTAGGGAGGGTAAATAGATAATGATCTATAGTAGGGTTTTATATATATGGATTATATATCACTAAGTATCACATGACATTACAAATTAGTCTAACTATTGTTTATTTTTTGGAAATATTCTATTCTTGTGAATAATACCTAAAAAAATAATCACCAGGGGCAAATAAAGTATAATTCTATATTTTTCATCCTTGGTATTAAACGTTTTTTAGTTATAGGTTTATTAACCATTTGGAAATAGTTATTATCAAATGGGAATGTGATCATAGTGTATGTTTATAAATTAAAACAATATATTTGGAACCCATATATAGATCTCTCTCTATTTGAAAAATAATGTTATATAAAATAGATGAATATATGAAATTTTAAGATCTTCCAAGGTCGAAGACATATAGTATTGCTTAAAATCCTGAAAAAAAGGACACAGTTGTATTTTAGTATAAATTTTTAGTATAAGGGTATATTCCAAATAGTATATATTCATAATAATTAGACCTTTATGTTTCACAATTTATGGAATTATAATGATAAAATAAATATGTATATTATTTTCACAGATCTAGATTAAGCATATGGTGAAAATATAATGGATACATACATGTGAAAGGCCATTGGAGAATAAATAACATAAGTTTAGGAGAAACCTTACATTATTATAGATTAAGGTCAATATTTAACCACTTAACACATTAGAGGATATATTTCCAACAATTCATTCCCAAAAAAATGGAGTCAATCCAAATATAATTGTTTTAGGGATTCATAGTGGAGTTCCATAACTCTTTGAATTTTATTATTCATAGAAGAACAAACCCAAATATTGAATGGGGCTATAAGAACCTGAGACAATAATATTTCATTGAAAATTTATATGAAAAAAAAATGAAAGCATTTATGGAATTTCAATGTCGTTGAATAACAAGATTATGGAATATTTTAATCATAACTTAATCCATTGAAGTAATACATGATGGGATTGAGAAAATATATTTGGTAGTTTCAATAGCCAATAGAATAATGATGTGTTTCATATAAATGGTTTCAAGGGAACATTTTTTTAGATAATTTTTTATTTTGAATGAAACATGTCACTAATTGGGAATAAAAAATATAGATTTTCATATATCAATACAATATAGAGGTGTATTATTAGAGGTTAATTATTTGATTAATAGTATCTATTAATTGACTATGATGAATTAAATTCCCAAATAATGATTTTGGTTTACTATAGAAAATGATACTCATTAGGGGTTTGAATACCCAAAAGGATTCTTCAGTGTGTGTCAAACCCACTCTCAATGAGAATGGAGATGAAAGTAGATGGATTTAGTACATGAAAACATTAAGTTGGAATCTCATACATGTCAATAAATTGACTCTTCTATATTGAAAATATACTTATAGTACAATTTTAGCAAGTGAAAGTGAAAAATTAGATCTTCTCTAACATATCCTTAACTAGTGTGACTAATGTGAAAAACTTTTATTTTCCATGTATATTTTTAGAAATCCATATGTATTTTAGATTATTTATATTTTAATCAAATTTTTTCAAAACCATCTATGGGGATATATTATTGATTAGAGAGTTGACATTTTTTAGGACATGATTTACTGATCTTCAACAAAAAAGAACAGTTATTTCAATTTTATTTCTAATTTACGTTTATGTGATATGGGTTATAAAGGGATATAGACTCTTACCAAAGAAAATTAACAAAATGTGAGGTGAAATGTCCAATTTTAGGGGAGAAATTAACTTCAGATGAAAAAATACTCTATACTAGGAGTGGGAGTTGAATTTTTTGTAACATTGTAGTGGCCCTAGGATGTGGGATTTTGAAATCCCTTTATATCCTAAAAAAATATAATTTATCTATAGGTATTTTTTATATGGAAGTATTTTCAAAGATCTAGATCATGTTTAAGGGAAAATTATGGAAGTAGTTTATTGATATCAGGTTGTTTTTATTGACATAATGTGAATGGATGTACCTAAGTACTAAGGAAAAATATAGTAATGTCAAATACTAGACTTGGACTGAGATCTCATTGTGTCCCTAAGTTTTTCAAAATGATAGTAATCAATCTACATGTAATTAATATATAAATAAATCATTTTACTTCAATATGTTAATAAAACTAGACGATTATCTATGGTGGTATATAATATTATAGATTTTATACTTTATACAAGTTTCCATTGTGTTTGTTAAATGAAAAAATATTATGTGAATAAGAAGACCAAGCACTAGTAAAATTTATATGAATGTTTTATTTTGTGTCCTATTTGAGAATATGTACTGCAATAATTCATATGCATCCTATTAGAAAGGGTATCAAGAAATATATAGCTCTTATTATGTTATCGTTGACCCCAAATAGGCTTATGTGAAAAGGGGAAATGGTGAAAAATTTATTCTTTCATAGGGTCATAAAAAACCCATATGTGAATGAGGGGTACAAAACATAAAAATATGGAGTGGGTCAAATTCTAAGAGATTTGATACATGGCCTAGGATAAGAGATATATGCAACACTACATATATTTATGTAGCACAAATCAAGGGACATGTAGTTAATTGAATTAAACTTATTTTATATATTAGATAATCTATGGAACCATGAACAGACTATGCAAGGACCTAGCCTTAAACATTACATATTCTTGTGTTTTTAAACAAGAATTCAAGTTCTTAATATTTTGAGGATATTTTTGTAATAAAATTTTAGATAAGTAGGAATCAATACTTCAATTTAAACACCAAAATTATAAGTAGACAATTATATTTAGAATCCATTTTCCCCCCAATAAAAGGTATTTGAAATTAAACATGGTTTATCTTTTTGAAAAAACATCATATTTTTAACCTTGATATCGTCATTGTCCCTACTCTCCCTTCGCCATTTTAAAACAATTTTAAAACCTCAGATGAGCATAAAAATATCATTTAGGGTTATATGAAAACAGAATATGTTATTCCATGAATACATATGAACCCATGAAAACATTTTCCCAAAGATTTACTTTTAACCCATAAAACATAATCTCATTAGCTTACCTCATGAAATCATAAGTTTTCTATAAAACACTATAGAGACAAAAATCATAAAAGTATCTTTTGGAATAAATTCCATATAAATCTAACATTTAAATAATGTCTCATGGATACATATAATGTAAACTCCAATGTTACATTTAAAATATCCACCACAACAAATACCCTTAATTTATTACAAGAAACCATACTGATTAACTTCATCTAATTACCTAATAGATTGGAGATCTATTATGGGCTCATATTCCCCTGTTTTTCCCAGAACTACCCATACTCATAAAAAATTACCATAAACATTAACATTAACATAACACATAAGTATTGTATAAAAGAAAAAAATCACTTTTACTCTTTGAAATAACTCTTTTTTACAATGTTGTGAACTCATAAATATAGACTCTTTTTTGAAAATTAATATTTTTGATTTAATGAAAATAAGAAAAAAAATAAATAGAATTAAAATAAAAGAAAAGTTTTTATTGATATATATATTTAAAAAAATTTCTATAGTATTTTCTAAAAATAGTTGAAAGAGTATATTTGAAGGTGGATTTTAAAAAATAACTTACAAAAAACATTAAAATGATCCCTTGTGGAAAATCCTTGAGAGAAATTTGAAAGTTACCATTTTAAACCATTTATTTTAATATAAATACATTCATAATCCCATTTCATAAACATGGACATGTAATATACAATTTATAATTATAAATCATTAAAACATTAAAAACAAGGTTTTTAGTTAAAATTCCCTTTCAAATAACATATTATTGAAGTATGGTTCAATAAAATGAATTAGTTACATGTATTCAATATAAATATTTAAAAAATCAGTGTAAATACAAAATAATATATTAAAAATTAATTTCACATGTATTATTAATGTGACATACTCATGAAGTATAAGTTTCACCCAAAGAATGGATATTCGGTTAAGAAAGCCCTTACTGTTTTGTAATCAGCAGAATTAGATTCCACCTGAAAGTGTAACATTTTAAAAAAGTAATTATAAAGAGAATAAATAAATTTATTTTATAATATGTATATAGTGGATAATATACTCATAAAAAATATATAGTCAAAACTTCATCATATGCCTTAATGAAATAAAATTGAGACGAAGTCCCTTACTTGAAACTAAATAATCACCTATAGTTATTATATTTCTGAATAATTAATATAGATATATTATTTATTATTATTATTATTACATTTAACACAAATATTATTCCTTTTATAACACTTATTACTCTGTTAAAATAATTTCATAATTATTTCTGTTCACATCAGATTGTTTTATGATATTCAGCATATAAGTTAAAAACTACTATGATATGAAGTCTATAGTCAAATTTTTCTTTAGTCTACCATAAATAGAATAATATTAATGAAATAATAATCACTTTTATAATTAATTTTTTTTCATTAAATCTTTTAAATATGGACATGAAAAATGAACTATGTTACAATCAAGAAGATGGTATGTCGTACATGCGCATAAATAACATTATCAATTTTCAATGATCATTATGGAAAGAAGGTTAACATATTTTTTGAAATATACTAATAATAATATAATATATTTCAGAATATTTCTTAAAATATAATTATATATATTATAAATGTGATATGGTGATGATAAAGGAATCACATCTCTCCATGGAGGTCATAGTTCACACCTATACACAAACGCCATTTTCTCTTTTCCGTGCATTGAATGGTATGAAGATAAGTGATATATAATATTTTAAAAATAATAAATGTGTCATTAATATAATATATAAAATTTAATTCTACAATTATAACCATTATTTGGTGATATTAATGGAAAATTAATTATATCAGGTCATAAGGTGGTAGTTTGCCGTACATATGAACAATAATTATTTTCTCTTATGATGGATGTGGAGATGCATTTATGAGATTATATTAACATTGTAAAACATAGGAATATTGACGATACTGAATTAGTTATTCAATAATGGTTGAATAATATTTTATGGATGTTTAAGAAAAAATAAAATAGTTTTTCTTGATTTAAAATGATGCCTCTTTCTTAAACCACATCCTTTTTTTAACACCTTATGACCACTAAATATTGTGTTATGAATAATATAAGATATATATAATGTGGTGGGGAATTATAGGATGATATTAGGGTAGATTGTGGCTAAAATAAATATGTTATAATGTGTGTGCAATGGAGAATAAAAGGATTACTTTATATGATAGATGATCGGAACTCTTGGAATTCATCAAAATATTAAATAAATATAAACTAATTTTCTATTAAAAATGGATATAGAATGATTTATTTTAAATATAGATTAATTTTGCGTCGAAATAAATTCATCCAATGAAAATTGGACAAGTTTTGACAGCAATTTTAATCATTATCTTTTGGTTTTAACCCTAATTTGACCTCTAAAATTATTATTGCGACACCATGTGTTTTTACTCTATAAGGGTTAATATTGTTACAATAAATTCTACAAAGAAACATAATTGGATCATTTATGAAATTTTAAACTGATTCACAATAATGTTACATATTTTTTTATTTTTATGAAATTAATATCATTTAATAAAATATTACTTATTTTAAAATATCATTAAAGTTAATTTTTACAATATTCATTACATGACTTTGGTAAATATACCATAATATTGGGTTGAATTAAAAAAAATTATTCTAAAAAATATCTTGTTAAATTAAACAATTAAATTGTTGTATGACATTAATTATCTCAAAATATATTAATTTCAATATTTTTAATATCTTTTATTTGATATTTTTATTAATTGAGTTATTATTGGACCGTTATTATGTAAGCCTTTAACGTAATTATTTCTCTACAAAATGATTAAAAAAATATCAATGATTAATATAAAAATTATATATTATAAAATACTATATATAGTTGATAATATCCCCCATATATCCCCATTGTAAAAAAATTTCACGTGCAAAAAAAGTTGAGACAAAATTTACTTTTCATTGAATAAAATACAATAAATGGATTAATGTTATCCAAGTAGATGCAAGATCTGAAAATATCATACCATGAACTGTTTTGGTCAATAATAAGGCATCCAATAAGATGAGGAAATGTTTTAGGGAATTTTTCTTATATTTAAAATATTTTTTTCTTCCTTAATTACATGATTTACACTTAATTGTGGTAATAAATATTACCAATGTATTTATTCCTATTTTATAGAATTAAAAGAGTCATATTTAATAAATTTTGAACTTATTTTTCCTAATATTGAATCCATTTTTAAAAATTTATATTATTAATGGGATATAATTAATTTAATATCAATCTCTTCAACGGGACAAGAAAACATGTTTTTAAGTGGAAAACATTCAAAAGATTGATATATTTTATATATCAAAATTCAATGTAAAATTCATTCAAATAACCTAAATAATATATTATAATATAAAATTGATCAAATTATTCATTAAAATCATAAAAAAAAATATAATTCCCGTATATACATTATTTATATGAAACAACAATTACTCAATTAAAATTCCATATTTTCACTATTCATAAAACAAGAAACATATCAGAACAATACACAAAATCAAACCATTGAAAATTTTATATTAGTAATTAAAAGAACAATTTTATTCATTAAAATGTAATTTATAAAATTTCACAAAGTATATTTAAAATATATGCACCATTGAAAGGCGAAAACACTATCTTTTTAGAAAAATACATCTTTTATTTGTAAAATTGGATTTGTTCATATAACAAGTCTAGAAAAAAATTAGGTGAATTTTAAACATTACATTTAATAATATATATAATTAATATAATCATATAATATTTAATTTTTTATCTATTTATTTAAAACACACTTCTGCACATTTAAATTGTTTTTTTCAAAAACAAATTCATTTTATTTTAATAATGGTTTTAAATAAATTTATGATTAATTTGTCAAAGAATTATATATACATGTATGATTTTTTTTAATAATTTAGCTAATCATGTTTGTTCCCATTATTCGAACAACTTTTTTATTATGGAAAAATTTTAATAATAATATTCAAATGTTCATTTAAGCTTGATGTGACATATCATGTATTCTATCGAACATAATATTTCATTTAAAAATATTGGGATATTTCAAATTGTGTTATTATAACCATAAAACCCATGAGGATAAAATGAATCCATCAAATAGATCCCTCAATTACTCAAAACTAATTTTTCTTTAAATAATTTAAAATCCACTTTATGTTTGAGTGAGAACCTTGTAAATAAGATAACTAAATAACAATTCTTCAAAAAAACATCACATATTAGAATTTCAAAATCCCAAATAGGAAATTCATATTTCATAAATCCTCATATAACTATAGAATGAGGTATGCACCAATTCAAACACACCGCATTCCAGTCAAGGTCTGGTCACCTCTCGTCAGCTGAAAAACATTATAACATATTATCATGGTCACCTATAATAATCCACAATCATCATAGTTATCCCCGATACCATCTGAACTACCACCTCCATCAATTGGAAAAATATATAACCATATTACAGACATGATGAATGAATGAAATTATTAAAACATTCCAAACAATAAAAAAATATCAACCATCACCAAAAAAGAAACAAAAAACTTGAGCAATACAAAAGTCAAATAACTAGTAACCAATGTCTTAATGGGAGAAACACCATGTGAAATAACATTATACCATCATAAACGCCAGAAAATAAATATCTGAACCATCAAAACCATACCATAAATTGAAACTACAACCACCATCATCACTGAGGATGAACCGCATATTACCTAAATCTTTGAACCAACCAAATCATCAGGAATATAGTGACGTTATAAATATAAAGGAAATAGATGAAGGCCACACCAAAAGGTATAATGGAAACCGCTTGAAAATCGCATCCTGAAATTACTATAAGAAATGCAAAATAAACTAAAATGATGTGGAGTGATTGAAAAGGTACCCAAAGTAGTGTTTTTTGGGATATAAACCCATTAGTGAACCAAAAAAATTATCTGAACATGAAAAATCCCATATACTTGCAATGCCTATCAGAATGTAAAAGAATCATCTTATATATTTATAGAATAGTTCACTTGATTAAGAGTGAACTCTAACCATAAAAACTATAGGAGAACAAAAAAACAGTCAAGAAATGAGCCCAACTATGGGTCATTATCCTATGAAACAAATGATGGGTTAATAATAACAACCTAAGCCACCTCATAAAACTAGTGCACCTAACCAAGATGGGGTTGGAAACAAGGTGAAAAAGAAATAAGAGCAGTGTAATGACCAATGAGGTCATAAATATATATATTTAACCTCAAAATATTGATAATAGAAACAACTGGAACAACCAGTCCCCCAAATATCTAATAGTCGCAATCTTCTATATGAAACACCATGATAGACCGTGGATAGTGTCTAGAAAAAATAGAGGAGAAAGAATATCAAAGGGAAAGAACATTACGTGAAAAGAAAACCCCTTGGACAATAACTAAGGACTATAAAAAAATAAATACTCTTATGATTCAAGAAAATGAAACGGACAAGTGAGGTGGGTATATTTTAAGGGTTTATTGAGGAAAGGAGAGGGAGGAAAGGGGAGATAATACCAAAGAGTAAATTATTATAAATCCACCATTTGAATTGCTACCAGATAATTTCCCTCACTTGAAATGGGGGGAAAATATACCTTAATCTCATATTGATCCTTCAATTACATTGGTGGAATCATTCCCCTTAAGATAATATGAAATATATTACTCAAATGAGTTTATGGTTAAATAGGAAAAACTATGTATTATCCATTTTATTATCATCATAGAAGTACTATGTGTTGTCAAAAATATATTCATATTGTGGGTAGTTTGATGTATTTTAATTTATAGTTATATAGTGAAGAAATTTAGGTTATATGGTTTTAATTCATATAATGTGGACAATATGATATTCATTTTAATTTAATTCATTCAATAACTCTAAAATCAATTTGAATGTTTAAATATTATTTCTTAATGAACAATACATTAGTGAAATAAATGATACTCTACCCATTAATTATTACCAAGTACTAATATTAATTTAAATAGATATTTTTCATATGGTATGTTCCTTCTTATTTATGGTCTAGTTTTAGGGGTTTCTTCATTAGTATTGTGGGAGTTTCAATTGATTTTAATAATTATATTTGGATGAAAAAGTAGATATGATTTTTTTTGTTAACCTATTTCATGACATTATTATAGTTATCCTCTTTGATTTTATGTGTGTATAATATTTTCCCCTCAGTCTTCTCAAATTAATAATTACATATCTAGGAAATACTATATTTATATACTTGATTACAGATTTAAATGTAAGGTGAAGGTACTAGGAAATGAATAGAAAGGAATGCATATATCCCATACTCAATAGAATATGGGGTACCCTAAGTGGTAGTAAGGGTTGTGGTGTTATAATACCATAAAAAATGGCATATTTTATCCACAATTTCATATAATTTTCTGTATTTTCTATAAATATTATTATATTTAGTTTATTTAAAGGATAATAACATTCCATTGTACAATACCTGATTGAGTGATTAATGGTTGGTGAACTACTTAAATTTTGAATCAACGAAATATGTCCCATTATCATTCAATATCATTTAAGGTACACTAGACATAATGATGAAATTTGACATCACAAATTTTATGATATCTTTTTTCTAACTTCCTCAAGAAATATTGACTTATCTAACATGGAGAGGAAATTAGAGGTAGTAAGGATGAACACGATTTTCATGGATATGGATATGGTATATGGTTTAATGGAATCAATTCTCAATATAAATAATAGACAATAATATTTGGCTGTGTGATACCAATTTAGGGGTTCATGGATGATGTGGGATTATATCCGAAAATCATGGAACATCAATGATATATCTAAATATCTCTATATAATTAATAAGACAAATGTCTTATCTTAATAGTTTTATGGGAACTCTTAGTTGCGTATTTATATGTAATATATGTACCAGGGTGAAATTCATGCATAATAGTGATGGAATATCCCCCATCAATATATCTGAGTAGTACTATATAAAATATAGATTTTTATATGACCTTCTAAAAATACAATCTCTCATAGAGGATTTGTTTTTCTAAATTTCACTGAATTTGTTACTTATTGACTCAATTTGGTGAATGTAATCATTTTTAATGGTGGAATATTATGAGATAAATCCATCCAACCATGATATTTCTCAGGGATAATATCAAATAAATCATATTAGTTGTAGTTTTTATCTTTTTCATTTTATCCATCTCATTACTGAATAATAAAGATATTATCATGCAATGCATGATTTGAATGAACATCTCACCCAATTTTTCATTTAATGAGGATATAGATTCATTATTTTTCAAAATACTTATGAATTATAATAATGAGGGAAATGAGATATTATTTTTATGAGGGGAATTGAAACACCAACCACTGTATTTAATAAATTATGCCAACTCACATTTCCTTCTTAATTGAATATTCCATAAATATTTTTTTTTCAGAAACTCTAAATCACCCTTTATATTCAATATAGACACTAGTGTTTACAGGTTTAATTCAATGCCAATAATGTGGGATATATATTCCACCTCATTATTGGTATATTATTATAATAATAGAAAAATGTATAATTTATTTCAAATGGGAGATGGATACAATCCCTAAAAAAATGTTAGAGTATCAATTTTCCAATCCAACTCCCTATTGAGATCAAATAAGCTCCATAAAATTACATATCAAATGACTATGATGATTGAAAGATGAAAAAGATGTACACAAATGATTTTATTTTGATAGGGTGAACTATGAAGAAATATACAAACAATGTCCATTTGGTTTCCTTCTATGTCCAAAACTATATGTCAAACTAATATATAATGATTCTCCAATACACTAGAATAATTTTTAACATTAGACGTCAGAGGATATAATATATATGATCAATATAATAGATAACAATTAATTTATTGTGCTATAAATAATTTATTAGTTTTCATAACATTAAGATAAATTTAAGGAAGTCATAAAATTTTTAATATTGATATTTATATTCAAATCATTATCTTTCTGATTTAATAGACACTATTATTTTTTCCCATATCATTCTTATTAGTGAAGAGTGAATCAAGTGGACATTATAGGGTTTCAACATAAAGGACAAGAGACATTCCATCAATATATACCATTAATATGGGTGGGTGCATGAGTTACCCCAATTAATCATTGAAGGCTTTCTGATAACAACCATTACAATGAAAAGTAACCCATATCTTCCTCAATTTTGTGAAGGGTGCCCATTTTCTAATAATGTTAACCATGAAACTATCTATTTATGTGAGACATACTTGAATTCATGTCAACTATTTTGGGTATTTAGGATCGGTAAATCAAGTATTGGGTTTTTATTTTGAGGATCAAATTCAATTAAAATATAGAATAATAGGGAACCGAGAAATATCCCTAATGTTACCTATAATGTTTATTATGAGGGTTTAGTTTTCATTATTTGATTACACATATTGTTTAAAATTATTCCAATATTGATAATACAAACACAATTATTTTGTTACATTTCATCCATGTCATCTAAATTTCACTCCATGATCTTCCTTGGTGGATTATTGAAGATATAGTACATGGTACATTGATATAAGGAACTATCAATTTTCAAGATAAATGACATTAATTTTTATTGATATATCCCTTTGGGTTCTCTAAGTGTATTGGATTCCCAACATTATGTTCTTATCAATATAAATTTATTTATAGAAAATATATAAATGATAAAGAGGTATTGAAATATGAATATATCATCGATATATAATTTAATTATTAGGAACCGGAAAATCATGTTGCATAGTGTTAATTGAGATCACTAATGTCAATATAGACATATACTTTCCCATTAATTTTCTTGATCTGAACAATTATGGAATTCCACCTTTTTGTATTGAAATTATCAAATGATTCTTAATATCAAAAAACATCATCATTAACAATGACCTTAGTTGTATGGGTTTGATGTATTCTTTTCCTTAAAAAAATATAATTATACCAGTCATATAGTAACTGCAGATGATGAGAGTCCGTACCTAGATCTACTATTCCAAAAAAATTAGTCATTTGAGAAAACATCTCAATGTTAATTTAAAAAGCATATGTATTTTCTTATTCATCCATAGTTAAGTTAAAACTAAACAATTTGTTCCTCAAATATTTCTCTACATTGATATTAATCTATCTAAATTTATTGATGGTGGTTGAGGCACCATCCTTGAATGTTGGAAGTGTATCTAGGATATCTTAATCTTTTTTTTCCCATGATTTTATATTTTCCAAATTTTTATTTGGGTGAGAATTTTGATTTCAAAATTATATTATGGGCATTGTTATTATTCTCATTAGAGTTATATCCTTCTTCAAACTGGCAGGAATCATCTAATTCAATCGATACCAAGAGAATTAGAAAACATATTCCTAAATATCCTGATATTATTTTTATCCTATGATTTATATGAACTTGATTAATGTGTCTGGGATAATTTTTAAAATGATATTCATAAATAATGTTGGATAAATATTCTTTTGGGGAATGGATTACTCACATGTAATATGCAACATACATTTCATATCGTGGTGCTGGATACTCAATCCAAATATCCATGTAATATTTATATAAAAGGAATGTCATTGGGTTATTTAATCAGTTTTTGAAGGTAACCCGAATAAAATGGTGTATTATTATATTAGATGATTTTTCAATAATTATTTTTTTCAAAAACACATATTTATCAATGGTTTTAATCCATGGTAAAAAAATATAGGTTTCAAATCCGTTAGGGGAATTAGTTTATATAGTGTTATTTGTTATCAGTTTTATTCCCTCCCTTTTTGTGGAAGTTTTCATTTATATATTGACATTTAAAATCCATAAGTAGATAACTATCATTATAAAATATAGTTTATTTTCCATTAATATAGTATATTGGGAATTAGTTAAATTATGAGAGGATATTCACATGTGTATGGAGTCATGGTCTTCCTAGAAAAAGGTGGAATGTTATTTCATGAATAAAAACAACAAATTTTGGTTTAAAATGTGATCTGAAAATTGGATTCATATATTTATATTAATATGGGGTATTTTATTTCTCACTCAATATATTTAAATTTTTCATGTAGGATGGATAAAAGTTAATTTTAATATAGATAAAGTGCTTGAGGTATTGGATTTGTATAAAATTGGTCAAAGAAATTTTTTTGACAACAACCTTATGAATGTCGATGACATAGATTTTACAATAAATATAAAAGGATTAGTGATCCTATTTTTGGGGAATTTATAGTATTATAATTTTAATGAAATTACTATATGGAATTCAGCAGAGCTCTTCTCATTTTTATTTGACTACGTGTCAAATATATTTATATCAAACTCCCAAGGTTATGAAAGGGGTAAAAAATGGGTTACCATAATGTTATTTTGACTTGTGAAGGGTAGCTAAGATTTATATCCAATATAAGACAATCAGGATAAAAATCAAGCTTCCATATTTCAAGATTATGATATAATACATCATACTTTGAGAATACTCCCTGGAATAGCATTTGGAAGCCCAACTGAATGTAATGGCCACCCCTTTTTTGATATGTATTAGGGGAATTTCTTTTTGGTTTTTATGTTAAGTTATACAGAATTTAACAAGCCTTGGTTTCATCCATAAAATTACATGTCTACGAATAAATCCTCTAATTTTATTGGATTTGGATGATCCTAATATGATTTGTGATCTGATCATTTCCTGTTTTGATCTCATTAGTGTGCTTGTATTTGGGATTGGTTTTACATATGACATCAATAGAAATGATTTTTGAATGTTTATTCCCTCCAAAACATTATCTTCATAAAAATGATCAAACTCTAAGACATCTATATCAATTATTAGTATATAAATCCGGTTCAAGGGTATCTTATTCATTAAGGAAGGGTAATTTCATGTGGATAACATTTACCATGTTTTATTATAAATAATTTGCTCAGAATATCATTTCAATGGTTGAATCCAGTCATTTTAGTAATGGGGGATTGATTTCCTAGAAAGTCTGAATCATCTTTCATATGGGAAATTTATCTTATTCAGGAAGATTTTTATACTGAGTTCATAAACATTGACTATTGGAAGACTATAGTTTTATATATTTCATCTATGACATTATATGAGTAAAATTGGTCAAAACAATCTCATTCAGATCCACCGTGAGCATGGTATATACACAACTAATTGATATTCTATTCATCCAGTGATCAAAAATTCATTAAAATATTTTTGGCCTTTCGTTATATTGTTCTTCATTTAAGGTGAGGTACTGGAAATTGAAATAGTTTTGAATATTGTGTCCTAATAACTTGTTTTATGGGTAGTTTTTTGGGTGATCCTTAAGACCAACTTCATTGGGTTTTCTATTCTTCTGTAATTAGATCCAGTCCCTATATATGTATATTATGATGAACCAATGAAATTATAATTTTTATAACAAATATAGCTTATTCTTTCAGTATTAAAACATTGTAGTATTTTTTCATTCATCCCACCATAAAGGGGTGTTATTTCTACCAATACTATTTTAGAGGAGGTACTATATATTACTAAGAAGGCCTCAGAACTAGAGTGAGAGATGAAAAAATCTTGAGAATGACAGTTATGGTATCTTCCCTACTTGTTCCCTTCCGTCATGATGATGATGTTGGGTTATATTTATCCTCATAGTGCCAAATAGAATCATTCAATCCATTTATGACTAATTATAAATCCCAAAATAATAAATGATACTTTAATGGAAGTATGGAAGGCTAATGTTCATCACAAAAATTTTCTGTAGAAATTTTTTATAAATGATCTTGTGGAAGATCCACATTAAGAGAATAGGTCTATCTATTCCCATTAAATATGAAGTGTTATTAGGTTAATTCTTCTTTTTGATTAAAATTATTTAGGTTACAGATTTTTTCTTCTATGACACATCAAGAATTAAGAATATATCTATTTCATTAAATTAATACAATGTTAGATAACATAAATCAAACATAAAATAAATATAAAAAAAGTAGTGACACATTAGTTGAATATTACTTACAAATTTTTATAACAAAAAACCCATTGTAATTAATAAGATTATATTCAATTATAAATTAAAAAATAATAATTAATATATAAAATTCTAAAAAGGAATTTTCCAATAAAATAAATTTTTATGAATATGTAATAATTTAAATTAGTAAATAAAATAATAATTATTATAATTATTATTAAATAAAAAGTTTATTTTAGAATTAAAAATCTAAAATTATACTAACATTAATTTATAATATTTTGGAAAAGTATTTTACTCATAGGTTAATATTAAAAAACAGATATTATTATTACTATAACATTAATAAAATAATTAGAATACAAGAATGGGATAAAATTATTTGAAACATTTTTCATTAAATAAAATATTCATAATTTAAATTAAATCATTTAATAACACTATTTACAAGTTAAGAAAACCTTGTTTAATTTTTTGGAATCATAATTAATATTTTACAATAAAAATAATTTTTATTCCCTTATATAAAAAAATAGTTTCGTAACTTGTAGAATTAATTTCTAATTTTTTAGCTTTTTTACATCAACATGTTTATATTGTTTAATATGTTAAATTTAATTATAGGTATAAAGGCATGAATACAATGATTATAGTTACTAAACATGAAATTTTTAATAGTTTATTTTCACTGAATTATATTTTATATCAGGTAATTATAATCCAATAAATTCTAATTAAATAATTTCTATTAAAATTTTAAATAATATATATATATATTTATTATCACTCATTTATTTTTTATTTAAGGGATGATATGATTAACAACAATTACCTGTGAAAACAATATTTTTCTATAAAATATTTTTTCGATATGTTAAAATATTTAATTAAAATGATAATTTATTGTGATATTAAATTGGATTATATAATTATTAAATACAGGTTCATTATTCTCAAATTTGGTTAGAGGTTTTATTTTATATTTTTAAGTAAACATAAATTACTTAGTTAAAAGAGGACCACTACCACCACAATATTATACATCGTTTCCATAATATTTCCTAATAAAAATATATTATTTCTCTCCTAATAAAATATATCCAAAATTTCATAGGCCTTCAACATAAATTAGTTTACATATTTCCTCTATTTACAAGGATATTTCCATGAGAAATCACATGTCCTCAATCTGATTATTTCATACTCTTTAGAATTCTCATTTTAATATTCAACATGAAAAAATTAAGAACTATAATATATTTAAGTAAATATTAATGACATATTATAATGTTATTAAATTAATGGATAAATCATTATTAAATCATTTCTATTCACCAATAAATCAAAACAACATTATTCATGAGAACTGATGACTACCACCTCCATGCGTCGAAGTTGTTTATTTTTCATCATCGCCCCTCTTGAATGGTTAAAAATAAAGATATGATAAATTAATATTCTCCAAATATTAAACATATAATTATGAAATGATAATTTATCATATAAAATTATTCTATCTAATATTTGGATTAATAGAATCATTAATCACGCATATATAAAGACTACACCTTCTACGAATGAAAATTTTCATTTTCCACCACCACCATTAATTTATGATGATAAGAATGAATTTAATGAAGAAATGTCATATTAATTATATTTATAACATTATATAAAATAAATATTATCATTTCCTCAAAAAAACTCTTAACCCATTAAACCATTTTCACAAACTCTCATTTGGGTCGGTTTTACCACGTATGTGAATGATGTTATAATGATTATATCATGAATGATAAATATATATTATATAATTATAATATCATATAATAAAATTTAGTTTAATATTTTAAAATTATTCTTTAATTTTTTTGTTAATATTTATTATCTTCATTGAAATACCAAAATTTGTTAGTTAAACTCACTGAAACAAGTTATTCATGATTTCCATTTTCACATACCATAATTTTTTCAGTCACCAAATGAAAATGGGATATCATGAATCATTGAAAAAACATGATTATATAATATTAATTATTTTGGGAATTATTAAATTTTAATCCTTAAATAATAATAATCATCACTATAATATAATGTTTTTGAAAACATGCAATAATAATTTCAAGCACTTGGGGATGAATGGTAATAAACAAATAATGAGTTTATTTCTTGTTCACAATTATAAATGATGTTTATAAAAGGTAATATATATCAATTTGGTAATGAAATAATTTACTAATATAGTTATGATGATTATTCTATGGTTTAGAGAATATTTTAATTATTGGTATTGAAGAATATGGTGTTCACGTCTCAATTTAGATTAATTGACATATAAAGTGTACTGACCACTTATTTAATTTTTATGGTGTAAATATTTCCCATTGATTTTATTTATCACAAATATTCATTAAATCTACTGATTTTAAAATCAATCACATGTTATACATAACATGGGTATTTAATTCGAATGATAACGATGATGTTAGGGAATTTTATTGAATCAACTTCCTTTATTGGTTCATATTTACTACTCTCTAATAATGGTCTTATTGGATGGTTTTCTAGTATTATATAATGATAATAAAATTAAATTCCTCCCTCATTTCTATTTAATTACATTGATGGATTTATTTTTTTCGTAACAGTTGATGATGTTAAGAATGATTCCCATCCTCTTCGAATAATAATTTTTTATTTTATATCTATATTCAAGAATCCCAAAAATGTTCTACATTCTTATTTTTGAAGTCCAAATATGTTTTATTTAAAGTGATCATAAAAAATAACTGTATGTTTTTAAAAAAGATGATTTATTAAAATTTTAATTATTTTGGTTTTTAAAAATAGTGTATTAAAATAATAAAAAGGATTTCCCAAAAAAATTTACATTTCAATCCTATACTACACATTCCAGGTATAAAAATATTTATGTCTTTTTAATGTATTCATTATTCAACATGATTTTTAAAATTTCGATTTTTCAAAAGTTTTTACTTCACCTTTTTAAAAATGGCTTCTACATTTGACCTCTAATTTTATCTCTTATAGTGATTGTAACACAATCTCTGAAAACCCATTTATAGTTTCATGTATTGTTTGAGAATTCATCATTAAAAATATTCCATTCCATATATTGGAATTTTTTTCTAAATGATTTTAACACTAGATGACTATGAAATGAAATAATTTTTTTTCATTTTTTTCTAATGAAAATTTTTGATTCTTAAAAGAAAATCTGGACTTTAAATTGGATTTTACATGCATTTTTTCCAAAATATTATTTAGTTTTTTTGAAATCATATTTATTTGATAAAATTTATTTTTTTAACCCTGCTTATGCTTTTAATGGATTAATATTAAATTCTTAATCAATGTAAAAGTCTTTGTGTTAATGAAAAATTTGTAATCGTGTTTTGAAGACATTAAAAAAGTGGTATCATTTATTATTTTCAATTTTTTATCTAATTGTTATAAAAAAATTTCATTTATTTAAAAATGCTTAATGCTTTGTATTTTATATTAGGATTGTTTTTAATATACCATCCTACTAATTTCCTTGGATTTCTTAATAATTATTTTCATGATTATTTCATGAACCCAATATCTTTTCCACAGGATTGTTAAGAGATGTTTGAACAATGGATTTTTTATTTTCTAAAGAAACAAATATGTATTTATGATTATTATTATGATGGTTTGGTTCCTATATCTCCCTAAAATGCATTGGTTGAGAGTTTACATCCAATGATATATCTATGGGAATCATGAATTAAATCCTAATACACAATATTTATTGTAATTATGTGGTAATTCTAGCATAGTTATTCAAAATTATGAAAATATTTGAACTTCAATATGATTATATTAATTAGGTTGTGATTAATACTCCACTATGATTATGGGAATTAGGAAGTAATTCATGCTCCAATTTTTTTGGTAATCTTGTTTTAATGAATGATCCAATATTTTTTTAGAATTATATAGTGTTTACTATAGGAATTAGATAGTGATTATTGTTACACCATTTTATGGGAAATTAGTTATTATTCCCATTCTATTATTTTATAATTTATATAGCAATTTTCAAAACATTTTTTCAGTTATGCTTCATTTCCAGGAAATTCCCCATCCTTAAACCTATGATTTTTCTATAAGGATCGTATTGTTTTCTGATTCTATAACCATATTCCATAGTATGTTTATTCCCTTTTGAGATTTCATGACTTTATATCAAGGATTATAGACAAATATTATTGTTCTATATTATTCTTAATAAGATATTTCTCTCGTTATATATGTTCTCTCAAAAACAGTTATGATTTAACCTATTGAAAATGATATTTTTCTCCATTAAGAAAAATTTTATCACACACATTTATTATGTTTCAATTCCCCATATTATAAATACGAGTATAATATATGTTTATTATAGAAGAAAGAATTTTATAGATTAATTATGTGGAAATATTTACATGAATATTAAAATGAGTTTTTAGTGTATCAAATCCTTAATGAAACCGAAATTTTATTTTTTAATGTTTTGTGACAAATGTCAGATGTAATTTTTAACATATTGAGAGTTTTTAAATTAAATATTCATTTATATTGGGTTATTAGTGTTT
Source organism: Viscum album (assembly GCA_963277665.1). Classification (NCBI taxonomy): domain Eukaryota; kingdom Viridiplantae; phylum Streptophyta; class Magnoliopsida; order Santalales; family Viscaceae; genus Viscum; species Viscum album. The sequence continues at coordinate 1,660,400,557 of OY728148.1, read as the reverse complement.
ATATCATAGATGTTTTTATTATTTTTGGTGATATTATTGTGTGAAAGCTAGTTAAAACCATTAGAGTATGTCTAATGGACAAGTCATTATATACAACAACATCCTAATGTTTTAGTTATGCAATTACTATGTTGGTTTTCAATAAATTAAATGACTATATATATACATGGGAGTGTATGTTTTTATAAATTAGATATACCTATGGGTAATAATCCTTACAAAGGTTGGTTGAGTATTAATTCGATCATCCCTCGGTGTAAGGCGAGTGGACCTAGGACTATGAACCTAGATAGACACTCCTAGGGGATAAGGTCTGGTTAATTTGCATACTCTTTATGAACAACTATAAACGATTAAAATACCTAAGTAGTTAGTATATATAATATATTGGGTGATATAAAAATATCTTACATATATTGAATCCTATGTTGAACAAGGATAGATATATGTTAAGCTTAAAGGGAACACAATATATTTGAAGAGTAATACATTTGATTGGTGAGTTTGCAATCGTAATATTTATGATAATTCTATTATGATTATAAATATTTAACAATCATGATAACATCAATTTTTACTAATGGTTAGAGTATAGATAAACAATGAAAAACATTCAAGGGATGGTAAAAATTAGTGATTTTACTAATAAAAAAAGAATGGGATGGAATTTGTTGTTGAAAATAATATTTTTTTTATCAACCATGTTTCTTAAATTATGATTAAATAAATTATTTTATTTTGAAATTAAAAACACACTAAATAAAATAAGGACAGTGATTTGTGGAATATCACCTGATAAAGATTGAGAATTAAATAATATTGAACCTTTATTTTTTAAATAATAATAGAATAAGAACCTATGGGAATGTATTAAAGGAACAAAGAAATTATTGATGTGTTAAAGTATTGGACAATGTGAAATGTATTATAGAAAATAAATTAATATGTCTGATAGAAAAATGAGAGGTATAAAGTACCAAACCAATTCACAGCTCACACTTCAATATATAAAATAGAATGTATTGTGAATTATAGAAATTAGTGAACCAATCTAAGAGCCAATAAGTATAATAGATATATGAAACCTAAAAAACCATGGGAAAAAAGATGAGATAACATAAATCAGGATAATAATTTTAATCTTGGTCACTTTGGTACACTTATCACCAACTCAATAATTTAGTTTTTCTTGTTATATTCTAATTCAAAGCTTCCTTATATTATTAGAACATCTTCCTATCATTAAATCAACTCCTAGATACTTTAATTATAAAATAAAACATCCATTTATATGATTATTGTATTCCAAGTTTAGGCATATTAGAGTTTTACTTATTAAAATATTATTTACATTCCATTAGATGAAATTAATGTGATTTAGAACTGGATTGGTTCTATCCACTTAGAGGAAAGATTATTTTTTATAATGACATCACATTTTATATCAAATTATGTTATTCTAGAAATTAAATAAGGATTATATAATTCATTTTTAAGGAATATATATAATTTCGTTCCTCGTACCAAATAACTATAGACTCCTCTTTGAAATGGTTAATGAAAGGAAACCCCAAATTTTAGGTACAACCATATTCTATGGAAAAAGTTATTTTCCCTATGTTTGTATGGTTTATACTTCTCTTTGAATTTTATCCTTGAGCCATGTATATCTTTTAGTTTTCATTATATATTTTCTTCAGCAAATGATAAATACAATTTCATGGATCCAATTTAATTAGGTGTGAGATTGTAATAGTGGGAGATTTTGGAATATATATTTTTCCCTAAATTAATAATATGTCTAATATCTTGCTTCAAAAGAAACACTGAAATAAAATTATTCCTGATACATTATATTAATAGTATTATGAAGATTTACGAATAAAAAATATCCATTAAATAAAAACCATTTAATAAATTAAAGATTCATAAAAAATAGTTTTAAGAACAGATATAGTTTTAAAAAAGAATTTTTCAAGAAAAGTGATTTTTTAGTTTATGTTTTATTTTATTAAAAATGAAAATTAATAATTATAAAAATTTTAATTTTATAAAAATGTTTTCATATTTGAATTCACCATGTCAACGCAAACCATTGCTTATTTTTTTAATTCTCTAAAACAATTTATTTTGAGTTGAATAGTCAAAAAATATAGAATTTACTAATACAGATAGTTTTATGACATTATCATAATAAAATAATAAATTAATGCCTCTGGAACATTTATATATGAAAAAAAATTCGATGTAAAATAAATCATTGTAAAACAACATAATGAGTTTTTAAAACGTATTTTTTTAGTTTTTGAAACATTAATAACAATTTACTATAACAGTTTTTTTATTTGAATATAGAAAAAATTCATCAAATGTTGAGGTTAAATATAAAAAATTTATTTCAAATGTTATATATAAATATATTCATATTATTTGATATGTTTAATTTTAGTTTAGAACTAAAAATATGATTTTTATGACTAAAGTTAGTAGCCATGAAACGGTAAAGGGGTTATATTAAAATAATTATTTTCTAAAAGATATGTCTTTCATATCTAACTAATAAAATTGATCCATTTTATATAATGAATTTTTTGATGTTTTTACATATATATAAAATTATATTATCAATAATTTAATTGGTAATTAGTGTTTAATATGATTAAAAATTTTACCATAAAAAATGTAATTTTCTACAAAATTGTTTTTTAATATTTTGAAATTTTAAATGAAAATATAAATTTCATATTATATAGAAATTGGATTATATTACATGGTGATTAAATTTATTTTAATAACACCCATATTTGGTAAGATGGATTGTTTTATGATTTTAATAAAACATAAAATAAATATTTAATAACAAGTTATTAAGGTAAAAACTAAAATGATAAAGTGTATATATCTAATTGTAAATAACCAAAAAAATTAATAAAAAAATTGTGAGAATTGATAGTTTAGTCATTATCAACCCAAATCACCCAAAAATTCAATATTTCCCACTTTTTGATCCTTTTTCCCAAGAAGAGTGGAATAAAATTATAAAAATGTAATGGTTAGTGTCAAAAAAACCCTTCACATCATTAATAAAAGGGATTTATGTAGGAAAAAACGTATATGTAGATGGATAAATTCAAGATTTGGTGAATTTTATGTTTAAAATATTTCTTTTTTAACATTAAATCAATTTTGTTAATATAATTTAACAAATTTTATTCACAAAACAACTTATGTAATTTATTTCAAATCGGATTGTGCTATTGGTTTAGATGATAAGAATATCATAATAAATTAGATTTTGATATATAATCCATAGGTCGTAAAGATAAATTGATTCTAGGGAATAAAATCATATTCAGTAAGTGGTAAATGTAATCACAGTTTAATCATATTCACAAATGAAAATTATTTGTCAGAGTATTTACAAAAGTATCGCAATCACATCAGTTATGATAAATTAGAGTTCAAATAAAATAATGATTTATTCTTAAAGCATATATAACTGTAAGCAAATTACTACTGTATTCATAAACTAATAGTGGTTAAAATAAGTGTATTGTTATTAAAATAATTTTGATGAAAAAAAATAAAATAGAAATATGAATTAAATTGTATCAATTTCCATTAAATGCAGTAGAAATGAAAAACTTTTAATAAAATAAGTAATACAATTAAATAAAATTATTTTAACCCAGATAAAACAATATCTAGTAAAATTAGAAAAAAATTTCTTATTTTATACTTAAAATAATATATCTCTTTCTTTGATTAGATATATACCTTGATAATATAATTAATATGTCTCTATATCCCCACACGACCTGAATTGAATGACCAGATTTGACGTCATCCTATCCTCGACTGACCTCGATGGGATGATTTAATTTGATCTATCTTTACATATTCTTTATCCCTAGATAAATAATGTTATCATACTATATATCTTCCTATCCGTAGAATACCTCGATCATAATGACCCCAAAAAAAATCACACGATGAAAAATAAACTCTATGAATACAAGTATAGAGAACATGTAGTTCACTATTGTAATGTTCAGAGATCTCACATTGTAGAAAAATCATCAGAGCACTCAAATTGTGTCTCTACATGAGTCTACCAATTCTTCTATGGAATATTCAAATGACCAAGAATTTATAGTCAATCATTCCAATGGTTATCTCAGTTTCTAAAGGTCAAATTTTCATTCAGATTTCTGCAAGGACATAGAATCAAAGAACTCCAACAGTCATATTATAACTGATTACATGACATTTTTTAATATATATTTAAAATAATGCTCGAAATAATTGTATTTACATTATTTATATAGTGAAATATATTTCATTATGAACGAGTTTATATTTTTGTTTTCAAAATTAAATCTTTAGTCAATTTGTTTTAATTTTTTACAATATGTCCCTATGATTATTTTTATGATTATAAATCTGATGATATGGGTTTAAATGTAAAATATTATTAATATATATCTACTATGAATATAAAATAGAGTTATAAATTATGATTTGATAAGTTTGAGTCTGATCGTGATCAGAAAAATTCTCAATATGATTATTTTTAACAAAATAATATATTTAAATTCATGAATGCGTAAAAAAATTCTATGTATTGTAGAGAAGTATGTTTTCTTAAAAAATAGTTTAAACACTTTAGAGATGAAATAATTAATTAATTTTGTATTTCAGAATTTGTTTTGGATTTCCATGAATAAATGAATGGAAAATTCAAAAAGATACTATTAACTCAACAATATCCTCTTTTATGAAAATCACAAACAACAAGAATTAAATAGAAAATAAATATGAAAAAAATTAGTCCATTATCTTTTAGATACTTCGTATTTTGAAGTATAATTTTATACATATCTTCCCCTAATTTTATAAGTCATATGAATAAAATAGTCAACATGACTAACTCCCCCTTATGATAATATTTCCCCTAAGGATCATATTTTCTTATTTAATCATTTTTCTCCCTCATAATTAATGAATATACCCCTTACTAAATAAATCAATCCTATGTACAAATTTCTCCCACATTGTGATTTTCAAAAAGTAATAGAAAAACTATTGAATCACTTAAAAAGGGTTATAGAAACATAAATACAAAAACACAATATTATAATATATGATCAAAAAATGTAAATGGAATAACCATTAACCAATATGATTAGAGAACATTAAGTCATAATATATTTAAATGGAAAATTCTTTCATTGAGGTTCAAAAAATAAAAAATAAAACCAGTGTATAAAGAAATTAAATCATACGCCCGGGGAATCAAATATCTATCAATTTTATTCACATTCATAAACTATTTTCTAACTTGTTTAAACTTTTCCTTCAACTCCTCTTGAGACTTGTTTTCCTTTTGAAGCTGTGGAATCCTCTCCTATTAAATCCAAATAAATTCATCCTATTCCTTAAACATTTCTTATGAGAATGAAAATTTTCTTCTAAAAGTTTATCTTGATCTACATGGGAATTGATATTTTTATAGAAAGCCTCATTATGATTATATAAAGTAATAATATCATATCTTTAGGATTTGAATCATGAAATCTCACTATGTAGATACATACAACTCATTTGAATTTTTGAGAAATCTTGAGTTTTTTTTACAAATGTGATCTTCAATTTTTTGGGATATTTAAACCTTTTTTTTATATACTATATAAGACTATTGAAAAACATACCGGTTTCATCAATATATTTACTAAATTTTCCATGATTATCATCTTGAATATTATTGTCTTTATCAATACCTCATTGATATTTAATAACTTTATTACCACTATTTACGTCAGATTCATCATTTTTATGAAAAAATTTGAAACATTCACTCAATCTTATCAGCATATATGCCAAATATTTCTATGAATATTAATATTTGAATTGGTTATCATTAACCAAGTTTAATTTTTTTCAAATATAGGAAAATATTGAATAGTTGTATACAATCTTCTTAACTTATGTTAAATGTAATCATGACCTTCATAAGTGATTCTATTCAATGATTCTGAATCAGATTGAATATTTATTTTTCTTGTTCTAATATCTTTTGGATCATCTTTATTTTTTTAATTTCCTTAATTATGACTTTTAGTTCCGTTTATAAATTTAAATTACATAAACAATAGCCTTTATACACTCTGAAGCCTTTCTATTTTCATTCCATTCACCATCCTTAGAATATGATTATACTTATTAACAATATAGTGTATTTTGTTTCTCAATACAAAGAAAATTATATTATTGAATTCCTAACGAAAATAACTATTTTATGAGTCTAGATTAGTCTTCATGGAATTATTATCTGAATAATTCACCTCTTTATTTTATTTTGAACCATTATTCTCTCTCTTTTATTCAAATTGCTCTTCTTATTCCCCCTCTTATTCTCCATCATCAACTTCTTATCTTTTTTACCTTGTTATCCTTTATAGTTTTCTATTTTTGTTAAAGTTTAATTCTTCTTCAAAAACATCATAACATTTCTCCATATCATTATGAAACTCATCTTAGAGTTGAGATTCGATCTAAAATCATGTTTCCAAATAAGAATTGATTATTTTTTTATAACCACTTCTATTATTTTGTCATAAATTAAAGGGATATCAGCATGAAAATATGTATTTCAATTAAATCTATACCAGTGTATGGAATTGGTTATAACATTTTTTTATAGAATTTGATTCTATACCCTTCATTAATCTACCACAGAACATTAATTCTTTTATCTTTTACAATATCTTATTTTCATTTACTTATTTCTCTAAAACTCCCTCAGCATTTATACTTATAGAAAAACATCTGATTGGGTTAAGTGTGATTTTATCATCTTTTTATTTTAGTTGATCCTTTCACCTTCTCCATTCATCATTGACATCCTTTGAGTATTTCATTTTATACTTTTGGTTTATAGGAATGGAGTCAACTTTTCACATTTTATAACTATTATCAACCATCTTTGTCAAAAAAAGGTTCTTCCTATAATGAAGTCATTTGAGTATTATTCACAAAAAACTTTGATTATGTATAAAAAACAAACTTTATTGTCTTTATTATATCATAACTTATTAATTCCATATTTTCTCTCACAAGTTTGGACATGATTACAAAATTGAAATACTCCATTCTTGATATAATCATTGTAAAAAATAACAGTCCAAAATGTAATAATCTGAGAATTTATTACTCATTATTTTATATTTTTGATTGAAAAAAGAATATATCTTACAATATTGATCATCCTCATGTTTACAAGGAAATCTAATACCAATATATCAAACGGTTTTAATGTATATATTTTTCTTCTTCTCAAGATCTAAAATCCTTACATCCAATTGGATAACACTATGTGATCCTGAATCAAGTGACTGAATTTCCTTTCATAATCATTAGTTAAAAAAATAATTTTTAACTATATATTTATTAAGCACACCCTTTTTCAGTTCGTTTTTTAGATGGAGAGAAATCACCTCCTTCACCTGAAATCTTTCAAAAACTAGTAGCTTCCCTTGATACCATCTAATAATGTTTCTTATATATTTTAAATGAAAATATTTATTTTCCACCATGAGAATGTTAATTTATATAATCATGATAACATCTAACCATATCTATGTAAAACACATCGTAACTTGGATCAGACTGTTCCACACATAAATATTCTCAACCATGTAATTGTATCATTCTTATCAAAGATGAATCATACTTATTAAAGATTGATTATGAGATAACCCTTTCATGGAAGTAAATTTATTTACTATAATCCTTTACTAATGAAATAATATTTGTGTTTTAGACTGAGGTTTCAGAGAAGGAGTGAGAATATATCCTTGAAACATAAATTAAGCATCACTTCATGGTAGAAAATTGAGACAGCCGATCTGGGATCTGAGGGGGTCCACAATTAATAGTAAATATATAGAGACAATTTATCATTTTAATAGATATTATGGATGATATTTAATCTCACTGATCTGATAGTTGAGAGAATATCTGAATATATATTTTTAAAATAAAATTAACTCCTGAGGTTTTGTAAATCAAATTACCATATTGAGTGAATATGATGAATTTGAAAATACCTTCTACTATATTGTGTTAATGTAATTAAAAATAATTTTTAATTACAAAAGGTAAAAAATTTATAATAACCACAAACAAGCATTAAATAAATAATAATGGAATTGTGTGAAAATAAAAGAGCAATAAGAATTTCTTTTTTGAGTGAAAAAATTTATATAATAATTGGTTTTTATTTTTTTAACAGATTATGATTTTTGAAAGAAAAAATATTTGAATAAGATAATTTTATGATTATTAAAAATTTTAAAATAAAACACAAATATGATTTAATTTTCCAAATACTATTAGAAATTAGAATCCGGTTATTTTTCCAAATCCAATTGAAATTCGAATATGAAAAAATATTTTGAATCTGAAAATTTAAAATTTTAAAAAAATAAAATCTTAAATATTTATAAATCAAGAAGAATTAAAAAATAAATTTATGTAAAAAAATCATATTTACTCCCTCTATAAAAAGGAACAACATAATGTAAGGAGATTATTTAAAGAAAAAATAGATATGATTGATTACTTTAAAGTGATCATTCATAACTTTTATTTAATGATTTATAATCTATCAAAAGGTATTGGTTTTGAAAAAATATTAACATGTTTTTCTTTTGATTAAATGAATAGTAAATGATATATCCTTTAAGAGTCTGATACTTAAGAAAGTGATGCTTAAAATCAATTCATTTTTTTGGAGAGTGTTGTGGATGGTTTTTAGTTAATAAAATATTTTTACTATTATGATGTAGTATTTGAGTTTCAGTAAAACTGAAGCCATAGTCTATTGGTGTGTGTTTCATCCACATTACAAGACCACAAAAATGCCCACCTGACACATTTCATATTTTGTAGTGGAATGTTCTACTGATTTTTTTTTCTTACACTACTAGGAGACTAGTATTTTTTACTATATAGGAAAGGGTCACAAAATTTTGAAAAATAAGATCTATGATTCAGTAGATCCTCAACAATATTATTCTTTGAAAAATTACATAAGTTCCTAAGGATATAAAGACCTAAAAATCTATGTCATAACAAATATTGTTCTTCTATTACACTATGGAAAGGAAGTTATCAGCTCTTAATTCCATCTATGTTTAGTGTGTATATATTCTCATGCTAAAAGGAAGAGAGAATCAATCCATCATTGGAATTTGTACTATACATTTTTCATTCAAAAAATTCAAAAGGTAACCTTCATCCTATAAATTAATTATACCTATAAATTTGTTCTAAAAACATTAACAAATAATACTTATTAAATTAATTCTTTATGAAGTAGAATAATATTAAGAATACGACCAATTTCTCCTAGAGAATTATCTCTTAAAGTAACATTACCTCCTTTTATTATAATAATATTTCAAAAGTAATATTTATTATCTTTAATATTCTGGGAATAACCACTAACCATGTCCCATGTATTCTTATTGTTGTTACTTCCATTATTTTTCTATAAGAAAAAAAAATGGTTTTCGTCACCCAAACCATCTTAGGATCAGAAATGTTAAAAAAATGATTTTAAGAATCCATAATTGTTTTGAAAAATGAAATTTTTGGAAACCTAAGAATTATATTTTATTAAGTTAACAATTTTTTAGAGATTCCACCACGTTGACATTATGTAAGATATGGGGTCACTTTTTGGATTAAAATAAGTGTAACTAAAAATCAGTTATGAATGTGATTTACACATTCTTGAACTAGTACCATGAGGAATGAGTTAAGGATATCTGTCATCAGTTTTTTGGTTTTCTTAAGAATAATTCAATAGTAGTTTATTTAAATAATAAATTTTAGAATTTAGTATAATAAAAAATTCCCATTCCACAATTATATTAGTTTTGGAATTTAATTTCTCAAAAAAAAAAACAAAATAAACATTTCAGAACTAAGTTTTTTTAACTCATATAAAATTTCATCTTTTTCAGAAATAGATTCATTAAGGTTTTCATAACAATTTTAAATTAAAACTTTTTTCTCATTAAGATATTTATAATGATATGATACTTATTTTAATAAAAAAAATATCTAAATATTTTCCTTTTTATGTTTTTTCTAACGTTTCAATTCTCATATTAAAGAAGTTTGTAAAATCTAGAAACCCCTTCTTAAGATGGTGAAATATTATTATGAATGAACGAGGATGATTCCTCATCCAAAAAAATATAATTATTCTCATTACGTTAAATTTACTTTAAATAAATATCAGTTAATTAATTATATGTGTATACGTTGGACATAAAACATTGATTTAGAATCTGTACTATAGCAAAAAGACTGATATTCCTCTACTCTAAAAATTCACTGTCTTAATAATTTTCTAAATAACCAACACCACTGGAACTCTATGCGTCATCATATTTAATAACATTATATCTTTCTTGACTTATAAAACATCATTTTATTACTGAATGAATGTATTAAATTTATATCTTTCCTTTTCTATTTATGCTAGTCGAGTCGAATATGTCTAGCTCTTTTAAATTTATGAAAAGTAACATTAAAAACATTATTTTTTATACTGTCTTTTTTAATTTTCTTGAAACAATATGGAAAATCATTTTTACCATCAATATTATTCATTCATTGAGAAATGTTTGCTAATTCATTCTCATAATGTTCTGAATCACTTGAATTTGTTTCAATGGTGTCATTTTTCCTTGATGGATTAAAAATCGTTTTAGGCATCAGAGATTTTATATAATTTGAAATAGAAGTAAATTAAAAAACACCATTCTTCTTTTTTTTCATTAACTAAATATCTTATCAATCTATTCTAATACTATATAATAATTCCAAACAAGTTATCAATAATAACATTTGTACTCTTTCATGATTCATCAAAAGTCCTCTTTGATTCCAATATACTAGGCATAATATCAATAATATTTTCAATAATGATTTCATATAGTTATCCTTAACCCCCATATCTTATAAGCTATTAACAATCTATGTAAACCTTTAGTGTCACATTACAATAGGTTCTCTATAATGAAATTTAAAACCTTGGTAGTTATCATTAAGCATTCAACTTGTAGTTTAATAAACATAAGAACTTCCAAAATGTGTAATCTATTACTTTTTAAAATACTGTTAGCTACATCACGAGATGAAATATGAAACTATATATTTCTTATAATAGAACATAGTAAAGTATTCCTTATAATATTATTCTACTGATATTATTTTTTTCCATTATTTTTAAAGGTTTTACCTTCTTAATCAGTTATTTTTTAATCTCCACTGAGCATTAAAAAATTATCAACACTAGTGTTGATCCTAAATGTTTTAGTTTTCTATATCCTTTATTCATAATCCTTACCCTAAAAATTAGTGGTTTAGTGAGATTGATAATTTATAATTTATTTGATATTTAATCCTTTATTCTATAACTCAATGACAAAAAATACTTTCCACAATACATGTAAAAGTATAACCATTTTATATATAAAATGTTTAAAAAAATAAGATTTACTTTTAAAAGAAAAAAAGATAAAATAATTATCCAGATTTTAAGCAGGGAGAATCACGTTTGATTCAAATTGTGAGTTTTAATATTACCGATACATGGTTATGATGTCAATTATGGATAACATTAATATAAATTCTAGTCCCCGATACAAATTGTAAAATAGAAATGTATATGAAAATGATTAAAAACAATAGTGGTGAATTTAAAGATTAAAAATATTTGTTTTTTACCTTATCATAATTTTTTAAATATAATTAAAAAATTATTTTCAAAAAACCTCTTACGTATTTAATTAGTAATCAGATTTGGCCCTTGGTTCTGATGATAAGAATATCATAATCAATTATAATCCAATATATAATCCATTGGTCATAAATTTGAATTGATACTAGTGGAATGAATAATACTCTGTATGTGGTAAATGTAATCATATTTTAATTTTATTCCTAGATGAAAAAAATTATCAATGTATTCACAAAATTATCATAATCACATCAGTTATGATAAATCGAAGTATAAATAAATAAAAATTATTTAGTAAAGCATATAAAATCATAATCAGAGTAATAATGTATTCACATAGTATTACAAGGTAAAATAAGTGTATCTTAGTTAAATCTATTATGATAAGGAAAATATAAATAGATAGATGAATATAAAAGTATCACTTTCTATTAAATATACCAGAAAATAAAACCTTGTAATAAAACAAGTAATACAATTGAATAGAATTATTTAATCCCATAGGAAATGGTATACAATAACCTTTGATAAAGGTCCTTTGTTTTATATATACATGAAATTAAATGTTTATCCTACCAGAGAAATCACTTGATATGATGATATGACTGTCTTGTTATCCCCGCGATCCCTCTATTCAAAGATCAAATTTCCTATCTACCTATCCCCAACATCCATTGATAAGATGATTTCATTTTATCTTTCTTGTTAACCCTAAAATCCCTCAATCAAGAAGGTGATCAAATCATGTATATTCTCATCCCTTTAATCCCATTAGGGTAATCACAAAAATTTAAATCACTTAAATAAAAAATATCTCAATGAATACAAGTATATTGAATATGATGTTCACTCTTGTTAAAATTTGAGCTCTAGCACAGTTTATCAACATGATTCTATCACTTATTGTTACAAAATATTCAAATGAACTGGTATTTAAAGAAATCCCTTTCAATGTTCATCATTATTTCTAACGATCATATTTTCTCTATGATTTCTGGAAGGACCAGGATACCTGCAACTCCAACAGTAATATTATAACTGAATTCCTGAAATATTTTTTATTTAAATATTACAAATGAATTCAGTAATAATTTTTATTAACCTCATTTAATGAGTGAACTATTTTCTAATACAATATTATATGTATTCTTGATTAAGAATTTACCATTTATTGAATATGACATATTTTATTAGAGTATTTCCTTAAAATTATATTTAGGATTTTAAAACTGGTGGTATAAGATCTAATGTAAAATCATATTAATCTTTAGTTAAAATGAATATTAAATAGTGATTCCTCAAAGATGATTTTATAATGGTGATTCCAGTTATGATTGGATCATTTCCCATTATGATAATACTAATGAATTGAATATATTTGAAATAATGAATAATTTAAAAATAAATCTATGTTATGAAAAGATTTATGTTTTATTAAAAAAATACCTAAATCATGTTGGACATGAAAGAATTAGTTAATTAAGTATTTGAGAATGAATTTTATATTTCCAAAACAAAAGGAATGGAAAATTCAAAAACATACTTTTGACTCAGTAGATCAATAACATTACATCATTCTTCAACTATTCATTATAATTACTTCTTGAAAATATGCCATTATTCTCCTCCTTAAATCCCATCCCACATTAACAAATATTTGGTCTAATTTTTTATCCAAATGCCTCATTTTTGAAGGACATTATCATGATAAATTATATGTTCTCATGTTGAGTAATACTTACACCATATCCATTTCATCATAATCTTCCTCTTAAAAAAATAGACATACTATGATAATTAAATAATTATTATTAATATATTAAAATGTTATTATATTAATTTTTAAACCATTATTCAATATTTTCCATCCACTAACATGAAAATAATATTGATTGTTCATATGTGTTGATTACCGCCTCCACAAATTGATGTGGTCTGTTTTTCATCACCACATATCAATGCTAGAAAACAATTTATATCTAATGAGTGAATATAACAATTGTTTCAAAATTATTGTTCCAAAATTATTATATATCATAAAACATTATTCCATCCCATTCATTGAGATGTGTAAATATTAATCACCTCTATGTGCATACTGCCATATCGATGAATAATGAATTTTATTTTTCCTCACCAACCATCAAGGAGAGTTCTAAAAACTGTTTTGATGGGAAAATGTGATTTTATATCATTTTTAGGCTTATTTAAATGTTATATTATATTTCTTTAAAAATAGTTCATTAATTCTTAAATCATTATAACATGTTCTCATTATAGTCGATTCTACCAACTATACGAATGATGTTATAATGTTTATATATAGCATGATTATGGAATGTTATAAAATGATAATATAATATAATAATGGTGTCATTAATTTTTATTCATTATTCTAGAAATTTTTATTGTAGTCTTTTATATTTATTAATATATCACCTTTAATTCTATAAACATGTTAAACAATGTTCTTCACAATTTAAATTTTCAGAAACCATACCATTTACCATCATTAATAAATAACGATATCATGAATAATTGAAAAAAAATATTATAATATCTTGATTAATATTGGAATGATGAACTTTCCATCAATAAATAAGAATATTCCTCACCATTGTGAAACTTGTATGAAAACAATCAACAAAACATTCTAACAACTATTACTGAGAAATAATCTAAAACTAGAAAATCAATTTGTTATAGATGATTATTATATAAATATATAAAAGTAAATATGAATTTGGTTCTAAAATTAAAAATTATTATAATTATTTTTATACTACAATAGGTTAGATAATTTTTTTCTAATTAGGATAAATGCTAGTGGTTTTCATATATTAATTTTTCTTCAATAATAAATTCTTTTTACTCACCCCTTATTTCATGTTTTTCGTGTTTATATTAGCCTTGGATTTCATCATCCATAAATATTCATCAAATATTATGGATTTAAAATTCTTTTCAATGTTATAATTTTCATTTGTTTTCAATTAAAAAATAATGATGGTGTAAGGGTCATTTATTGTCTTTTTTATTTTATTAAGGCATAGTTTTTACTACATTGCTATGATTTCATGAGATGGATTTATCCTATTTTATAATGAAATTATGATTCATTATTCCCTATTTTATTTTGAATTAATTGGATGAATTTATTTTTTTATAATTTTTTTATCATAAGAATGACTCTCATCCTCCCCTAATAAGTACAATTTCTTCCATATCCAAATTAAACCATCCCACTAATTTTCAACATACTTATTTTTAAAATAAAAAAATGTATTATTTTTTATGTTCTTAATATACGTATATATATATATATATATTAAAGTAGATTATTTTTCAATCCTTTTAGGATTTTTGGTTTTTAATAATGGTATTTATAGATATTTAATTGTATTACGAGGTCGCAGAGGGTGACCTCAATAATGCTCAGAGCCAAATTCATCCCCCTTTATAGTTCTTATCTTGATCATTCCGGCATTTCTTCTCTACATTTCAGTCCTACATCCCTTGGTTCCGCATTCGTATTACTGTTGATGAATCCTTTCCCATCGCTCACCCTCCATCTTTGGGTTTCGAGAGTTTCTGATTCTTAGTATTCTTGCGTCCTTATTATAATCCCTCCCCTTTGGTCATATTGTTCCATGTGCTATGGTTACCCTTCCCTCCTTCAAATCTCTGACGGTCTAGATTCCGACTCCCAGTGAAGCGTTTCATAGATGGGTGGTCACTGGTGCAGTGGGAGTGCAGCGTCCCAAGGACAGGTAACATGTTTGATGGTTTCGAGATGGAATCAGTGTCCGATGGTCTGACATTCTGGCAGTGATTTTTGGACGGGTCGTCCCTGGGATGTGTTTCTTGTTCGTCTCGTTTTGGTTTCTGGTTCATGTTATGTTCCTAATTTTGAGCGAGTCTGGTCTTGGGCGGTGTTTCAAGCCCATCTCACTTATGTGTGTCCTTTGTGCATGGTGGTTCTCACATTTACATAAAGTGTTTTTATAAAATCAAAAAATATTTTGTGATAAAAAATTGTGTTTCCTCTCTACATTTCATATATAAAACCCGGAATTATTTTCCAAGTATTTCGTATTAAAGATCCTTTTCAGAAAAATTATTAAATTTTTTCACTTAATATTTTCAAAAAATAATTTTTAATAGGACTTATATATTCACATTTTATGAATTTGGTTAAAATACAATACAAAAACACTTTTATAGTTTTTTCTAAATATTAGAATTCTCCTTTATAAATCACAATTTTTTTATTGTAAAACCGTCTAAAAAAATATTTTAAATATTGATGCTTTCAAATATTTATACAAATGTTTGAAAATATTTCAAGAGTAAAAGTTTAATTTTAAAATTAAATTAGTGATTTTAAATAGGATTTTTATGGATTTTTATTTTCAAAATAGAAATAATTAGTATTTTTGAAACCATCAGACATTTATAAACATTTTGCTATTTTTTTAATGGATAATTTCTAAATTATTTACCAATATCAAATAATTTTATTTTAATAAAACCATTTCAAATTAGTTTTTAGACCTTTCAAAAAATGTTATTTCCTCTTATTTGTAAATTGATTTTTCAAATAATAATTAAACTATAGTTTTAGTCAATGTGAATGTCTTTTCTTATATTAATGGTACCCTAGGGATAATTGTTTCTACAATACAATTTCATTTTTTTGGATTTAGTATGGAATATTATAGTAAATATTTTTAGAAACCCATCTGTTCTCCATCTATTATTTGAGTAATTCTTAAAATATCTATATTTTTGTATTCTAATGGAACAAATATGTATGGATAATTGTAAATAAGAAAGATTAGGTACTATATTTCAATATTATGAATTTTATAAGGATTTATATGTCATGATATAACTATGTGAATCATTAATTTAGGGTTTTTATAATATCATTATTGTAATAAGGTACTGATTTGTGATATATTATATTTATTGAAATCAAGAAGTGATTATGTATCCATAAATATGTATGGGAATTAGTTAATGATTCTTACTCTTCTATTTTAATGGGAATTGAGAAGTAATTTCTAATCCACTATGTTATGTGAATTTGTTAGTGATTCCTAATATTCTATATTTATGAGAATTGGGTTCATATGTGTAATATACTATGGGAATCAAGTAGTGATTTTTATTCCACTATGTTATAAGAAAATTTTAGTGATTATTTCTTATTTATTTTATTACTTCTACACCTAAGTTAGTTCTATAGATTAATTTTATTCCTAATTCCCATGACATTTCGTATAACTATTCAAATGATTATTCTACATGGCTCATATTTTTCGCCTCATGTTTCCTCGCTATTATTCTGTAGTATATGTGTTATATTTTGAGATAACAAGGCTTTATAGCAAGCCTTATTGATATATATTTTTATTCTATTCTGTTATAAATAATACATTCATATATTTCTCATTTTTCTCAGACTTATGATCTTACCCTTGATGATATTTTTTTTAGTGTCTCTCTTACTTATAATTTAATTTCTATTTTTTCATTTATTTATATCCCCGTGTTATTAAGATGAGTATAAATTATGGGCGGTCAAGAAGGGGGACTATAGGGGATCAATTATTGAGAAATATTTACATGTTTTTGAAAATAATATGACTTTGTAGGTAGTACTCAAATAAACAAAGCCTTTAATTTTCTTATATTGTGTGGTTATTTTCATAATTAATGTTTATCTTACAAAAATCGAGTAAAATAAATATATCATTTTCTTGGGTTTTTATAGTGTTTTTTTATGTTGAGTTGGATTGATAGGGGAGATATCACAACATATAATCCTTGTTAGTGGTAGCCTTACATTCTTAATTAATTTACGGGATAAATCATGCTCACTATACTCTCAATAGAAAACTTTATTTCTTTGTGTATTTCCATTGCTTAGGTTTTTCCATCATGGAGTTTTATTGAAAAATGATATGAATAATAGGTTTTTTTAAATCGCATTCCAATGAATATTGGGTAAAAATGACTAAACATTTTTTGAAGAATAGGGGTAAATGTACACACATTCTTGATAAAAATTACACTACAGCTTCATTTGAAAATTATTCCTTCCCATAAGTTTATTTTATGTTGATAGGGATTGAATGGAATCATGGAGTTGTGGTTGGACTCTCACATGGGTAGAAAAATAACTAAAGGCTATAAGAAGATCTTGATAATGTTTGATAGGTTTATTCTATAATTTATATAAGAATAATGTTTTCATGTTATATCTCTCTTAAACAGTAGGTGTTTCATACCCAAATATAGATAATTATTGATTATTAATAATTTTTTGAATTAAATGAATTTTCTAATAGAACACTCGGACTGTTTAATAACTATATTTCACTCTTATTGATTGATTGGATCCCTTTTTTGGGGTTGAATATATTCCATGTGTGGTATATCAAAATTTTCATGGATGTTTTAAATATAATAAATATTTATTCTAAGTAATTTTGTGTTGAATAACTTCAGCATCTCCATCTCAATTTCATATTGAGTAATCCTTTCCTTAGTAGAGAGAGTTTGAAATTAATTAGTTGATTGGTTAGATATGTACACATATTTACCATTATATTTGGTCAAATCCCACAGAGTAACTAATATTTGAATATTTTTTAGGACCTTCAATATCATCACTTTTACAATGATTTTATGTGAACACTCTTTCAACACGCGTTATAGTGTGAAAAATACATCAAAGAGATGCCTTCTCTTTCACTTTTTCAATGTATGTTTAATACTCTATGTTATCTATGGGGACAAAACTATTGATTTTCATTGATGTAAATTATATACTAGATATTTTATCCTCTTCAATTTTTTGGAGGGATTTACCATCCTTTGAATACCCATTAATATAAAAATCAGAAAACTCATTGATATTTATATTCTTAGTGGAATATTGTGGCTTACCATTCCTATGAACCTTCACTAAAACTCATCAATGATCCATAGAAGAGGATTATTGATAGAGACATAGATAAATTCTCAAGAAACATTCATTAATCGTCCTCTGAATGTCAATGACAGATAAAAAATTAGAAAACAATATGAGGGAATTTCCTATGATGTTCCTCTAAGCCCGGATATTTCTCGTATCCTTGGGGGAGGGGATGCTAGTAATTATCACATCCATGTTTGATGAGTTTTATGTCTTATTTACCACCATAAAATCCTAAATCTGATTTGGGTTTTATAATCAATGGTGTGGTGGTGGTAGTATAAAGCCCCTAACCCCATTGGCTTGGGTTATCATTGTATTTCACTAGTGGAAATCTATATTATGGACTTCCAATATTTTCGGGCCAAAATTATTTTTTGGGAAATATGAATCAAATTTTTTAATTTATAACTACACATTATTTATAGATTCTTTGTAATATTAGGTTTTTTTCATAAATTAGATGCCTACATGAAATTTCAAGTAACTTTTTGTAGAATCATGTTAATGGTTCACTCTAAATGGTTATTTGATTTCATTAATTTAGGAATTATTAGGTTTAATTGGAGATACCAATCAATATACACAAAGATGAGTCCTAGGGCCATAACTAAAGAAATGACACTGTATGATATTTTTTGAGATGGATGTGGATGGATTTTGAGTAGTCAGAAATGTTGTGCCCTGTATTTTTTCCACAATATTATATTCACAAAAAATTAGTTTTTTCCTATCTGAGGAAATTAATTTAGAATATTAAAGAATAATTACAATATATTGTAACACTATTTCCATGACATAGACTTCTAGGCCACTAAATGGTTTTTGAATTCAAGATAGCTGCATGGGTCATAGATCATGTTTAAGTAGTTAGTATACTCCCCGTAATTCAAGTATCTCAACTTGAGATTTTATAGATTATAAAAATAATTATAATTAAATTAGTGTATATACAAATCTTTTAGTGCCTCTAGGATGTCATATTATAGAATAGTGATGGGCCAGAACATTGTGAATATTCTACCTGCATCAAATTCCTCCCACACAACTATAAAAATCATTTTATCCTCCGTGATGGGTTCCATGATCTAATATGACCATAATGGCCAATTCCAACTATTTCATTAAAGGTAAGAGGCATCATTAAGAATCAACTCAATTACATCAGAGAGAAAATGGTCGGATGTAGGATAAGACAATGAAAAATTCCTCAAAATGTGTTGTGATATGGATAATATATCAATATTCAGTGATAATATTCCTAATATAGTTATCCATAGTTTCTCATGTACCTCTTCGAGTTATGGTAAATGTATATTACCTTAAATATAGGGAGTAAATTTTCATCAAGATGATGAATCATTATATGAAGGGAATCCAAAGCATGATTCATATAGAGGACCCGCATGTCGTTGATTATATGTTTTTCATCAACGGGTGGACATCTGCTTTAGTTAATTCATTTTTCATAGGGGGGACTCCATGTTTTTTTACTATGATAATATAGTGAAGGCATTTAATATTATATAATATTTCTATAGTTAATTAAAAACATGAAAAATATTAAGTGATAATTGAAATATATTTAACGGAATCGAGAATATCATCATTTATATAGAAAATTTTATAATAATTCTCCAGGATTACAAATTTGAATCAACAAGAACATACTTATGTAAATACTTTATCAAGACACATGGGTTGGAACCTCCAAAACAATCGTGGTCATGTATGTTCATAGTAACCCACATGAGTGTGATCCCACATGGATGAATCTATACTCATCATTGGAACATAATGATGATCTTTCTAAATAAGAGATTTGATATGCTCGTACTCTACTATTTTCATCACAATATACCAATGGCCTTCATTTGAAAAGCTATAAATATAGTCTTGATTCATGGTTACTACTGAAATAGGCTAATGACTTCCTTTATAAAGATTAGGGATTCCCTAAAGTTTCCATTTAAAGATTCTATTGAGATTTATCAACATTAATGTAATCATGGGTATAATCATTCTCATGTACCACTATAGGAATATACCAGGAACCGTCCAAAATAAATTCAAGTATATGTTCATACATTTCAAATATCATGAAAATATTCTAAGGACCTTCCCTGATATTGAGGGGAGTAAGGCTATGATCCTGCTTCTTGGATTCCATTAGGATATTACAATGAATCTCTAGGGTAAGAGAAGGGACATGAGCCAACTCTTTATATGTTGTCAGCATATATTCAAAAGTTTCCTAATGGTGAGAAGTAATACGACCCTAACCTAAGACAACATTGGTATAACACCCCATGATTTTAAAATTTTATCATCCTCGATATTTTTCATTAAAAAAACCTTGAGATTAAAGATAATTTTGATCTACAATTAAAATATTGTTATTTAATTGATACCATTGTAAACTAAAGGTTAAATTAGAGGGTAAAAATAGTGATAAATACATTATGAAATATATATATATATTGGTAAAATATGATGAAATATAATTATTTATTTCATAATAAATATGTATTCAAATTTCAGTGATGTCATTTTATTCTTCAAGATTATGTTTTTTTAAATGATATTGGTTAATTTTTTTGAGAAGTACTATAATTAATCAATAACTACTTAAGAAAATAAATTTTATAAAATTATCATCATTTTTGAATTCATCATATAAAAAGTTTCTAAGATCTAATTTTCTAGATTTTTTTTAAAAGTATGATTTTTTGATAATTTCTGATAAATACTTCTTTTTTTACAAATTGTATTATTTAAAATCATTTTCAAAGTAATATATTTTGTTTTAATTAATTTATAACTTCAACTATTTCATATTTATTATTTTTATCCAATTATTTTCTTTCGAATGATTCTATACATTGTTTTTGTAGAAATACTTTTTCTGCTTGAGAATCCATTTTTTCTGAAAAATCGCTTTTCATCAAATATTTTGTGATTAATTTTCAAATAAATTATTTCAATTTAGTGAATTTAATTTTATAAAATGATATAATATTTGAAATATAGGGTTACAAATTTTATAAATATTTTCCTTTTAATTTTTATATTATGTTTAGTAATTGTATACCATATTTATCTACTCAATAATGATAAATTTGGTAATTAATGAAAATAATATTACTATAAGGACTATAAACAATCATAAAAAATAAATATAATATATTTTATGATATGTTTTATTCCATAGTAATATAATATTATATGTGATGGTAATTTTTAGAAAACATCCATGAAATGACATATATATTCAGTTATTTATGGAAAGTGATGGTATTTTTGTTCATTTTGTTTGTTATTAAAGTTGATTGTGATTTCTCCTTGAGTGATTAGGGTAATATTCACTACATAATGATTTGTAGTAATTCATTAACTACCATTGGCCCAATATGAAAAGTATTTTTCATTATAAGCATCATCAATGGTACATATGGATTTACATACAATACATATTGCAATCTATATAGATTGAATTCATAGGATATTTGAGATTTATTGTTGTTCCTTATGTTCCATTTTCATGCATGATAGATACAATTTTTGGTTTCAGAGAAATATTCTTAGTTTTAGATTTACTTAGTTAATTCAATTGAACACTTTTTATAACATGATGTGTGATTTATTTAATATATTCTAATGGACAACACTATTCTATGATTTATTTATATAATATATTTTTATACCATTTTTAGGTGATTTTATTTCATACTATAGTAATTATTATCCTATTTATTATATACCAATATTGGGTTTTTTTATTATGTTATAGATTATCATATAAATTCATCATTCATTTTTTCTTCCTACCATTCTAATAAATATTCTTTTATACATTTTTCATGAATATTTTTAATTTTAAAACATATAATTCATTAATAATGTGAAGTTATAATCCTAAATGGTTTTCTAACACATAGATTGATGGTGACACATTATATAATGATTCATGAAATTTTTGTTCAATAAACCATTGGTTGCAGAAGCCAAAACATATATGGTTGTGCTTAAATTTAATCCAATTTTCAATCTGAAAAGTGTATGGGAATATTATAAATTTTAAATTTGTAACCCACATAGGCCAAACATTACATGTATAAGAATTTAAAATACCTTGAAATGGTTTTAAATATAAATGTTTTCAAATGTAGACTTTAAATAATGTTTTTTTCATTTATAAATGATTGCACCTCTTTAATTTGGGTATGAAGAACCTTATGGATAAATTTCCTGAATACAATGATAGACCCAAGTAGGTCAGTTAGAGAACGTTAATTATTAAATTAACCCACTTAAGGTATTTAAAATCTAAATGTTTAAAATTTTGGGTTTGTTTTATTTTATCCCAAAATGTCTTAATGGGACTCTTGTTAGTCAATTTTTTTTTTATTCCCTAGTATTTATCCCCATGGATGTATGATTATAATGCATAGGGATATTAATTTAAAGTGTCTATTTCCATTTATATTGTATTACATATAAGAATATAGTGGAATATCATTTGAACAGTTCTCTCTTAAATTAATAAAATACTATTTTTAATTACAGTGGAGTTTACTTATATGAATCTTTAGTTAATTAAAATGAAAAACATATCATAAATGGTTTTTTTCTCCATAGATTTCAATTGAAATTTTAGTTAACTAAGTAAATTGTGAATTATTTTAACTGAATTAATAATCATTAAACTGGGTTTTATAGTGTGAATATTCTAATTATTATAGATTTTCAATAAAATAAACAAGTCTTAAAAGGGATGTTTTATAAAAGTCATTATGTGAATAATGGTTTTTTCTATGTAATGTGACATGTATAAATGTTTTTATAAACCAGTTAATGATGATAATTGGAGCCTTTAAAATTCTTAATCAATTGAATGTAAATAATGGAAATGAATTGGCATAATGAAACCTTAATATTTTACCTAACTTGAACCTCATCTAAGGGTGTTTTAAATGACTCATTGGACATTTACATTCAATGAGAATGTGGGAGTTACCCGTAAAACACTTATTTTACATATTGAACATAAATTATAGGCCATTAATCTTTGTGACCATTCCAATTTGAACTTACTTGTAGGGTTGATCCATTATGTGTTAGTAAGGGGATATATCGTGGTAGGGAGCTCCCTAATAACATTAAAACCTTATAAAATGATTGAATCCTTGTAGTAAAAGGTGTCATTCTAGTGATGATGTCCCTAGTATGACTCTTAGATTCCAAAATGGAAACTGGGTTGGATTATGGGTTGTTTAGTATTTTGACCCTTGTTAATGCTGTGATCATTATTTAATGCTTATTTTCAGTGGAATAAAGATGTATAAGTGATTTTCATCCTTATAGAAGGTCGTGTGACTCTTATTCTTAATCATCATTAGTGTTGGGTGAATTAAGAGGTCATCATCCTATTTTATAGGTGTATGTGATTGGTGCATCTTTGGGATAGTTATTTTTATATACCTTTAATGAATTGAATAAATATTAATGATTATCCAAAGTATATCGTGAAGGTTGTGTTGTTTAATCATGTAATATTAGGGTATTACTCATTAGAACTTTCGATACCCATTGAGATTCTATTATGGTACAATAAAATGTGTGGTCTCAAGAATAAATGTTTAACCTTTAGATGTTATTCTTGAATCACAAATCATCCCTAAATTACAATGACACAGGAATAAAAGAGGAATCAGACTCATTTAAATGATCAAGATGATTTCATCAAGGGGATTAGGTGTTTTTATATATTAGTATGACTTTTTCGATTTTACACCAAATTGTACATTAAACGTGGATATAACTCAGGGGATTTTCATGTGTACATATAATGTTTAATCCAGTATAGGGATTTTATGTGGATGCTTTTCTATCTCATTAGTTTAATGATGGGTAAGGTTTTTTGTCCATGTACAGGATCTGTGTTCAGAGGTTAATGGAGTGTTTCATGTGTGATGAAATCCCTTCCTCAATAAATGATGAATAGAACATTCCTATGGTTTGGATCATCATTATGAATGTGTTGTAATGTTTTCTCACACATATAAGGATCACAATGATGAAAGACCGTTATGAAATGGTCATTGCTACATTAAATTCCTTAAGGCTAGTGAGTTCGAAAAATATTTGGGTTCCTACAAGTTATCAAGATGATATAATGTTTTTCTATTTATATAACCAATATAAATATTGTTATTTAAGATGGTGATGCATCATATGTTGATCCTATGATATTCTAAAAGAAGTTGACTTATAGTGGTTCGACTGCTCTTATTTTTGATAGTTGGAGACGGTTGGTTCAGAGGATGTATTGAGAGATGTTTATTTAATATAGTAAGCTTTTATTGGGTCATTTTGGATATATTCCATAACCTCTTAGTGTTCTCATGGATTAGTAATTATCATATCCCCTATCTAGATATCAATTAGGATTCAGTAACGGAATATTGGTTAAAAATTGTGTTAAATCAAAAAATTTCCTTATGAGTTGGTACAAAAACTCCATATGAGTTGTCTACTGGAAGAATATTTTTTATCACGTCATGGTTAGTTTGGAGTAATACCATGGTTCTTGAGAGGAATTCCATTGATAGTCCAAGGGAAATGAGTAGGTTCTTTGGCATGAAAACTATTGGGCTTAGTAAGTGTTCAGAATCATGGAAGTTCTGGCCTATTATGAACGCCTCACATGTAAACACCAGAGTATAGAATTACATGGATTTTATCCTAGGTTCTTAGGGTAAAAATTATATATTTTCCCTAAACATCTGTCGGTCTATGATGATATATTTTAATTTTAGATATAAAAATGTTTTTTATCATGTTTATAAATGTTTTTCCTAGGGAACAACAACTTTAAATGTGTTTTCTAGATAGGAATGTAACCAAAATCAATTTAAGGGATTTTGTGAGAATCTTATAAATAATCTGGAGGTTCCTTCATCTAAATAAATTGGGTCTAGATTTTTTAATTAACTTTTTGTCGAGTCTTAGTACCATGTGAGTAGTCTATTATAGATGACTCACCATGTTCCCTCTTATTTTTTTGGATGTGGTCGGTGAGGAAATGCTTTTGAAATGTTGTTAGGATAGGGTGAGTGAATGGTGGATGGATATGTTATTCATAAATGGATAACTTGATGATGTTAATTCAGTTTGAATGGTATTTAATTATTCATTCATGATGAGAGTTGTTTTGTGGCCATCATTTAACATTTGTGGAATGCTTAAATAGAAGTGTTCTAACAGTAGAGGCATCATGACTCGTAATGGTACATATTATTAAATAAACAATAGTGTAAAGCTCCATAGGAACAGAAAATAAAATAGATGTTTATGGGATCATGTTTCAAGTCATATGAACTCAATTAAGATCAATCTCGATGTTTTAGATTGGTAACCAAGGATTCAGTAGAGTATTAATGACTATGGTATGATATATTTTATGTAATGTTATGAGGTGTTTTAGGCATTTGGAATTAACACTTTCTATATTGATGAGACTTCATGACCCGAGTTTTTTCAACCATTGGTTTTATTATTTTACCTAGGGATTCTTAGAGATGAAAAGTTCTATGATGTGGAGGTTGTAGCATCATGTGATTTTATATGAGATAGAATTCAAAAGATCATTGAATTTTATATTTTTTTGGATGTGATGTTCTCTAAAACAATATTCATAATATATATATGATATTTGGAACACTTGACTGTGTTTTATAGACTCAGTAAAGTCCTGAGGGGTGCAATAGTTGTCCGATTGAGTTTTGGGATATTCTATTTCAGAAAAAGAAAACGGAAATAACTGGTCAATGTGTAGGATTTTTCTGAAACCAAGTGGCCGACTATAGGTAATCATGAATCATGTCCAGGATGGATTAGGATGTCACATGGTTTTTTCTAACCATGTTCACCAGGCCACAAGGCCATGCATTTTTCTTCAAGTTCTTGAAAGAGTGGAAACACACTGATTGCGAATGGTTTCTCAAAATGTGGTAATGAATAATGTGGACCCTTTTCTTGGGTAGTGGATGAAGCATGGTTAGAGCATGTTTTGTCCAATCTTGTGGCCAAAATATGAACTACATTAATGAGGCTTTAAATTACAAAAATTCCGCTCCATAATTATTTCTTTTTTCTACCTTTTTTTCTTTTCATACATGTTTACCAAGTGAAGACTCTCAATATCTATTTCTTATCCTCTTCTAGGGATAAAGAGATCTCCCCCCCATCTATTATTGGAATCACATATTTTCTAATGTGTTGGATAGATGACGGAATGATTTTGAATCATGATGTGTTATTTATTTTCTTATCTTCTTTTCCTTCTTCTCCATTTTAGTGTGACCTTATTATCCCTGTTGGTAGGATGTTCATCCATTTCTTCATTCTCTCTCATACCAGACTAAACCAAGACTAGTTATTGGACTTATGAGTTTCCTTATACCTGATTCAAGATTTAAAGAGAGTTTCCATGAAATTATTAGTGTTTTGTAAATTGTATCATTATGTGGTTATTCAGTATTTCAGTGTAATACCCCTTAAATGTGGGTTTTAATTTATAGAACCTAACTCCATGATTCTAGTATCCCTATGTAGAAATTAAACATCATTGATAATAAGTAATATCTAAATGGAAATTACATTATGGTTATTACCCTTGGATTCCTTCAGACATTAATTATTTTATAATAAAATCACTTGTCAAGATTAATTGTATTATAAAAGTTAACAAGTTGGTTAATTGAATATGGATGGGAGTAGCACTTCTCTAGGCTATCCCTAGAGACTGATCCACCTCCCTTTGAGTTTTAACCTACTTTTATTAAATGTATTTGATGAGTTTTGGTATAATATACTTTTTTATAATGATCAATTTAATATTTTGTTAATGTGTGGTGCTTTATTCCATGGGAATTCATCCTAGCCTTGGGTAATTTAATAAATTCGTAGAACTCCTTAATAATGAAGCGTCCTTTTAAAAAATTATGTGTTGTGTTTACGAGAATGTCCCTACTCTAGTTATTTTTAATGAGTTATGGAATGGTTCTACATATGAATCATATAGTATTTAACTTTAAAGTGGTAGAATTTTTTTAAACCTTGAGTAATACACAAGTTCCTTTTTACAGAATTCTGATGATGTAATCATGAGGTGTTCAGAGATTATACACTGTAAGTGATAAATGTAAAATCTGTAACAAGCTCACCATTTTCTACATACCTCTATATGAGCGGTATTGGATGCTTGGGGAGAGCCTGTGGACATGCTTTAGGGAATGATGGTTACATCATTCCGTGAGTGATGCATGGACCCCTTTTTAAGATACCAAGGATAATCATAAAGGAGACATGCTTCACATTATTTCGATATTGATACTTGGTATTCCATTTATGGATCATCATGGTCCAAATCCTTCATATTTAGATACTTTTGATGCTCTAGGTGTGTTACATAGGGTCCCTTATAATATTTTCATTGGATGGGACTAGGATGTAATTTAATTAAATAAAATAGATCCCACTTTATATTAAATTAACGTGGAAATTTAGTTAAAGTAAAAGACATGTTATCCTGGAAAAAAAGTATGTATGGACTTTTTCCTCTATTTCCCCTAAAATTATGAAGACCCATGAATACATGATATACTTTTTGTAAAGTTTATTACTAGATACAGACATTACAGATTATGACAAAGTAGTTATAGTCATCCAGGAGTCTCTTATGAACCTAATCCAACATAAATATTTTCTTTATTTAATTATAGCATTATATATCATGCATATATGTTGATTCACTTATATTCATGGACTATATTGCATTTATACCACATTGGCTGTGTCCAAATAAATTTATATGACACCCTAAACAGGTTTCCATTGCATTGGGGTACCTGAACGTATCTTCTTTTTCATGGGTCCAAGATTACATGATGATGATTGTGTTTTTGTGGTAGTATTGGGTAGTTAGAGAAATGGAAAGACATAGTAATCAAAATTCCAATGGAGATCACCCTTGAGTCTTTTTATTAGTTTCCTTATTTATGTTTAGTATTATAACACCTATTTATTCTTATTGTATTTTTTATATAGCTTCAAATAGACATGTATTCATTGTGGTACATATGGAATTGTACACTCTTCTATTTAGTTATTCTATTTATCTTCCACTGCTCTTAAATTTTTTATTACATCTTCCATTGTTTTTTGTGTTCATTTTTATATTATGTACCATCATGATACTCTATTGAAGAACGTATAGTCTCCCCACCATACTACCATTAAACCCTCATTACTAGTCCACACCCTCTGGAATATCAGTAGGTACACTCGAGGAAATGTGGTGATCGTTCTGGGTACTGGTTTTGTAGTCAATCACTCCCAGATGTAACATGCTTCTGTTGGATATAATTAGGCCTCAATTACTTCTAACACTACTATAAATATAATTATATATGCTTCCGATATAGTTATCTATTTTCTTGGTATGGATTTTAATGGTTTTCATTGAGAAAAAAGATTATTTTTCATGTGGATATGATTTATTTCATATGATCAATTAATATTTGGATAATTTTAAAAAATTTATGGGTTTATGGGTTTTCACTCAAATAATTGTTTTCATATTTAACATACCTTAATGATATTTTTTTCTCATCCAATGTATTTAAATGTTTTATATAGTCTTTAAGTAAGGGTAAAAACAAATATTAATTTTTTTATAAATTAATGAATATTTTTTATAAACTGAAAATGTGATCTCTTTTAAAATTTTCATATTATTGGAAAATGGTTACTTATTATATTTTTTTATTGAAATATGTGGGTTTTAATAATAATAATTCCATAATTCTCTAAAACTATGAATATATAATTATCTCTAAATGAAATAAAGTAAATTATTTTCTAAAAACTCGTGGTTATGTAATGATTTAAGGATGGTTCTTTATAGAAACGATACACTAGTGATAATTGTGTTTGTGAAAATGGATATAGTAAAACTGTTTAAAATAAACTGAGATATTCTTATGAGTATCATGATGGGAATAGATATATGAGTCTACTCCACACAATCAGTTTTTTCATGTTGACCTTTGAAAGACCTCCTCTTGGGATTCAAGGTATAGATGAAAACTTTTGTATTAATAAAGTGGTATAATTATAAAATTGCTGAGGATATAGGCACATGTAGTGATGGTTATGG
Source organism: Viscum album (assembly GCA_963277665.1). Taxonomy (NCBI): domain Eukaryota; kingdom Viridiplantae; phylum Streptophyta; class Magnoliopsida; order Santalales; family Viscaceae; genus Viscum; species Viscum album. The sequence continues at coordinate 1,660,370,533 of OY728148.1, read as the reverse complement.
TCATGGAGATTATTTTATAGATATTTATTAGTTTTTATGATATCTTCAACATTCCCCTCCACCTCCCTAGGATAAGGTATTCATACACTGTCTTATTCTAAGGATATACCCCAAAAATGTTTTTGTGTGGTTCTATATTCCATGTTATTTCTCATAGATCACTGTATATATGAAATTTAATACACATTCCTATTTCATTATTTGTAATGAGACTCCAATAATTTTAGTGTAGAAATATTTTGTAATTATAACAAAAATTGGGAATTAAATTCCTATCATTTGAGGTGATGGGTTAGTGATAATATCCTTCAAATTTTAGGGGCCATAAAAATCATGGTGACTAAATAAAATATTTTATCAAGTTATTAGATGTTTTACAATGAATTATTTTATGTTTCCACTTTGATTGAATGGATTTTTAATTGGGATCATGTATGAAGAAAATAAGAAAAATGATAATGAAAAATCGTTTCTAAAAGGGCATGGTCGATCTATCTATTTCACGGGGAATTGATTTATATATGTTTGACGATTTTGTTTTCAATTTTCCCATATAACCATGAATTTTTTACTCAATGTGTACCCAATTTCCAAGGGTAACCATTTTCTCCAACATTACTATAGACATATTTTTTGCACACCAATTGAAAGGATAATACATGGATCATTCCTTAAGGGTTTTTGATACTTTATCCAAGACAATTTTAAAGGATTCATATTAGTTCCTAAATCCATCCATGTAATTATATTACTCATTGTTACAACAATGTTAGAGATCAAATAATATAAAAATTATCACTCTTTGGTGATGTAATATGTTAATGAAACATAGTTGGAAACTTTTGAATTTATCACTATCCAATGTGGTGGTATGTGTATTTGAGTTTAGATTATGACCATAATATATGATTCATACATATCTATACAATATTAATCAAAAATAATTTATTTTTTACATCTTAATATGAAATATCATAAAAATTAATTTCAGGTGAAAAATATTGATGTGATTCTTTTTTATGTAATGTAACCTGAATAGATGAAGTGACCTATATAGGCATGTTCACCGGACCTATGGGGTGTCATCAGAAAACATCCAAGAGGATTCCTACCTATACCAATGTACATGAAGCAAGATCCATATAGTATGAGTTTCATAATATAATATATTTTGGTAGGACCAAAAAATGCTATTTGACATCTTGTTGTAAGGACATCTACATAAAAAGGGGGTGATATGAGATCCATTAGGGATCATAAATGTGAGGTTATGACTTTTCACCATATCTATTGGTAAATATTCTTGAGAGGGTATAAATATTTCCATAGAAACATATCATAGTGATAATTGGTCTAATATGTAATATATCTCAGTGGGGATCTTGGCTTCTAATAGAATACAACCATGCGAAGATATAGGATTCAATGGAAATATTACATACTGATGATATAGGTTTAATATTCCATAATGTAGTGAGGAATAGGATATACAAGGAATATATCACTTTTCTGATTCAATCTATATGTATAATTGATAGTGAGGAGATATGTTTCACTATGAACATATCCATTTTAGGAAGAATTAATCCTAGGTGATTTTTACACTTAATTTAGAGTCTTCTATTACACATGTCTGGCCCAAGTATGACTCCACTCAATATATATTAACATTAAGAAATGGAAGAAAAAATGGATTCATGGAGGATATGGCCATGTGAGGATGTGTTGGGGCATGAACAAGAGTATAACCAATTTTTATGCTAGGTAGTTGACTTGGGTGAAGTTTGTAACATTAAGGCATACATATATTATAGTCTCATATAAGTTTTCAACCACTATATATAGATAAATAGTCAGTGAAATGAAATTGGATTCAAGGAATAGCTGTCCTGGTGAGAATTATTTGGGGATTACACTTGTGCAAACCATAATTTTCTACCTAGACAATAAATCATGTAAACTTTGTTATGTGGAGTTATACTATATTTTATTACCATATATTTATATGTTTTATAGAGTAAACTCAACATATTGTCATGAATGAGTATGAATATGGGTTTTACAACTAATAGGTGGACCATGATAGTTATGGTTCATTATTTTGATTAGAAAAACAAGATATAAGTTTGTTTTGATAACATTATGGATATGATTATACCATAATAGGAATCATGATCTAATCTCCATTACAGTAGTATCATTTTAATAAGGAACAACATTATCATTATAAAATAATATTTTAAACACCCTAACTATTTAATTAGATTTTTCGAGGACCTAGGAATAAACTTTCATTGGAGGCACTAACCGTTTATATATATATGATTAATGGGGTGAATGTTGATTTTTATAGACTAGTAAGTTACCTTATGATTCCATGGAGAATATCTGAAAGGATATGTACCTAGATAAATTTCTAGAGTGTTAGTGAAACCTATGTAGGGGACGTGGATTAGAGTAGTAGTCAGGTAGGTGTCCTGGGTAATTTTGGCATAGAAGTTGTATACCTAGGTAATGGAAAGATCATCCAACAGACTAGGTTGGGTATTACACCCTAGTATGGTGGTTATGAGAAAGTTTACCCTAATACAATGGCATGGAAAGATACAACTCCAAAATATGATTTAGGGTAAAATATCTAGAAGGTTTGGAAACTTTTTGAACTGTTTCCCAGGTATGCAGATTCAGTGATATTGAACCTAGGTATAGGCTCAATGATAATTTCCACTATGTTATAGGGGCATGGTGAAGTGTCACCTTAGTATAAAGTAAGAGAAAAATTTCACAATGATATGGAGGAAAGGTAGGGTATCACATTAGAATATATTCAAGGATAATTAATTACCTATTAAGGAAGGTTTGTTAAGGTTCCTAGCTCTGATATAGGGTAAATAAAATATCCTCATTATTATGGACTTCCTAGGGATAATTTAGTGAGTGGATCCCATGTATAATACTCTTATATGATGATTGGATTGTTTTGTCACTAGTATTTTCTATGCATGATGGGGCTTCGTCCTACATCTCGTAGAGAATAATGGAAGTGTTATTTTTTAATGTATTAAGTTTTAATATCTTCAGATGTCAAATTATCGTTATCTTTTTTTTATATTCAGTATTTTTTGACGTAGTATTTCACCTCATGGAGATTTGAAGGCTTGGGTGTGCACGCATTGAAATATTCCTTGTACCCATTCATCTTTCTTCAATTTTTTCTTTTGTGTCTAAATAGTGTACCATTGGTTTCGTTTATATATAAGTTGAGACTAGGATATATGGTTATACAATCCAACACCCCACTAACTTCAGATGATGATTACCTTGTGCCTATAGGATCAGTTTTCATAGGTGAGTAATGTGAAAACTATTTCTATAATTATGATATAGTGATAGAATGTACTAAAGTGTGTGAAAAACATGAACAACATATCTTGGGGTCATATAGAAAAATTTTATGTGGGATTTGGAGAAATATCCATAGTGTGTCAGGTACTTGATCACATGAATAAATGATTGAATATATAAAATTTCCTAAGACCTGTGTACCTTTGAGAGGATAAATCATTGGAAACATATAATTTTGCATTCATGGAAAACCCCCTTTCCAACACAAAAGTCATAAACCCTATAAAAATACACAATATGTGATTGAAGAAATGTTTCATACCTTTAATCCAGTCCACCTTAAAGGAATATTATTCTATATCTAAAAAATCATCATTGATTCTTTCTTTTTAATTAATTATGTTGCTGATTTATTCTTCAATATTTGGGTAAGATCAAAAAATTAATCTTGATACTCCTCCATATAGAAATTATTTATTTCTTTCTTCTATTGGTCCTCCTTAATTTGAGTGCAGTATCCTTATACTTCATCTATTTATCCCCCGGATGTTAGTATATATTATTTATTTAAATCTCACCCTTATCTTAGTGCATCTATCCCAACCCCTACTACTTCCCCTAGAAGTAATATCCCAGCTATTGATTCAGTCTCCACCTGCTCTTGATCATTATGAGACTAGTCTTAATCATCCCTAAATAAATAAAAAGTCATATAGATGATAATATTCTACCACATTCCTCTGTCTATAGTTGAACTCTTATTGAGTTAAAGAATTTGAAACCATCACCATCAATTCGACTTACACAAAGTATTTATCTGGACAGTTATTTATGGAATGTATATCAATCCAATTCCTATAATGCTCACAACTCCAAAATCTAGGACCTTGTAAATCCTTACCATGTACCTATAACTAATCAATTAAAACTAATATCTCAAAATATACCCCGACCAACCTTAGTTCACTCATTCTTCTTCCATTTTATCGTATAACAGTAAGTAAACTAATATCCTATAGTGGGAAATGATACAAAATGGATCCACTAACATAGTTAGACGAAACATTCCAAATTTATCTATATTCAAAGACATAATGATGATAGTTCTCAGACACAGTACAATAATTCAAACCATATTTTGAATTTGAATGAAAAAAACTAGACATTACAGTAGAATTGAATTCCACCATAATAAGAATCTTCAATAAATTTCTATGATTGGACTATTATTTTCCATATCAATCATGATTTGAAACCCTATATATGGGAATATATTTCAAATAATTCATGGGCGTCAATGAATCAAACTAATAATAAGTATACAAATACAAACAGAAACTGGGGAATTATAGAGAAAATTGAATAAAAGCTGTGATATTATTCTTGAACATATATCAAACATGTCTTAAGAGCATTGAAGAAAATAATATATTTATTTATTTTCAGTATTTTGGAAGATCAAATAGTAAATCACCCACTAAATTGGAAATCGTCTATATCGTAAAAAACACCAAATCATATAAAGGTATATCATTGGGGAATCCTAACTCCAAGGATTCGATTTGAAAAGAATAAATATTAAAGACATTATCAATTTCATTGAAATAATAAACATATACTCAATTAATTTATGATTAAAACAACTTGTGGTATTAAAACATTATTATTATACATTTTGATATCATAAACCCTAAATAAGAAAAAATCTTCTATGAAATGCCTCATCGATTGAGATGTCCTTATTGTTGGTCAAAGTGTAATTCAGGCCACTTCTTGAAGCCTAAACAAGTTGACTGTATTCTAAGATTATCCCATTAACTAGAATCTCTCCCTCTAAATCTCAAAAGGAGGCCATACTGAGAAGAATCATTAATCACCATAGTCTTCTGACAAATATATATCCTAAACAGTGAACCTAATCACAATCAACATTTTTCTAGAATAGAAACTAACATTAATAAAAATATAAAATAATAATAATAATAATAACAGTAACAATAAAATTAATATTAATATTGGAACTAATTACACCAACAATAATAAAAAAGATATCCAGAAATATAGAAATAATAACAACAATAATAATGTTAATATTAATTTTTACTATATTTCTTGATTGTGTTTTAAGGTTTTATATATAAACAAAAAATGAATAACACTCAGGGAGGCATAATCCTAAGACCTCTCCTTTACTGCATGAGGAGAACAAAAACTAGGATAAAACATACAAGGAAATAATAAATACAACTATAATAATGATGATGATGATGATGATTATGATTATGATGATATTGATAATAATAATAATGATAATAATAATAACAACAATAATAAAAAAATTATTTTGAACTTGAAAAAAAATGATTATAAAATTATACTCAACGTTCTTTTATTAAAAAGAATAAGAATGGTACAATTGATTGAAATTTTCAGAACATGTGACACACTTTATTAAAAACACTAAAATACAGATTTTTTGAACATTTTGTATATCATGTAAATTCTCTTCATTCAAAATTTGCTCCCATTTTCTATTGGGTTATAGTATCTGGACTTTCCAATATCCAGTCAAGAGTGTGAAACCATGTTTCGTCCAAAGTATCAACTTCCACTCTCCATTTATTGCTAAAAATAACAAAAAAAATTTAGATGGATATATATTATATAAATATAACATCATACATTCCATGAAAATGATTAAATTTATCCGCATTCCATAAAATTTTTCACCCACATCAATTAAAATTGATAAAGGAAGATCAACATAAAAATTATTAGTTCTTAGCTTTACCTTAGTTTCCTTTATTTGTAATGGTACCTCTACAACATGGATACTAGAATCGCCTCCATATAGTTGGTATTTAAAGGGATTTTATTGATCTTTGTTTTATAGATAAATAATTATCATATCCATAATACTAATATCTTCATTAATAGTCTAGACTTTATCTAAATAAAGATCCACGTCCATCACTAGTTCTTTAGTTTTAGATAAACCCATATTCACATTTGGATATGTATATATGAAATTAATCTCATTAGAATACCAATTACCTTGATCACCAATAACCCCACAAATATAAATTTTCAATTGTGGTTCTTGAACTGTAAGTAGTTGTGTGTTTCTAAACCAGTCAACAACTAAATGGTGTTTATCAACCCATATTTCATGTTTAAAAATTCATATTGATCATAAAATTCATTGAATCATCACTAATAAAATTTTCATCTTGAGTAGAATTTTTTTCTCACTATTATTGGTGTAATTATCTAGAGTACTACCCTCAACAGACGGTGAGATATTCCCACTCAATATATTCCCCATATATTGTTCTCAAAAATGACGGATAACTTATGACCCACCATGAAATTAACATTTAATAAATCATAATCCTTCATATCATCTTAGTGATATGTTTTCTTATATATAGATCTATTTAGAATGTGTAACATTGAAAAGTGCTGAAATGTGATTTTGACTTCTCCTTCATACCTCATTCAATGTTTCTGACTAATTTTATATTTAATTATCATTGTTGATATCTATATATCATTATATTTTCACTTATATTGTAAAATTCAATCGTTTTATTCAGAGGAAAAGATATCTTATGATCCATTCAATGGCCCAATATGCATATTTGAAGATGATTCCATGTTATTATTCTTATTAGTATCTATAATTTTATCAATGCTTCTAATTATAGTAATCTTAAACATAGGTTGTTGTAGGCACACAACATTACTATCTTAACATGGTCCAATTAAACCTATATTCTTAACAATCCTCATATTATGATCATAAAAACATGAAGTGATAAGGGTTTTTATAATTTTAGCATTTTTATATTCAAAGATTCTAAATTTATCTCCCTATAAATATGAATATTCCATATCATCCTCAATCCATAAGTACAATCAATCATACTCTCTGAGATCCTCAATTGCTCTCATGGTTGGATTGGTATCCACATTTTATTTCTAAAATTGACCTCTAGATTATGATGACCCAAAACTCTCCACCAAAAGTTACATACCCATGACTAAAACCATATTATTTTGTGCCATGACATAATTGAGTCTCTATAGTAAATCTCTATATACCTAACACAGGCAGAACATTGGCCATTAAAGATTCATCTAAAAAATTTAGTGTTTTCTTAACTAAAAAAATCTCATTTATATATTTTCATTGTTTTAGGGGATAACCACAACAAAAAAAATTAGAATATCTTCCAAAAACACATGTTAATGACCTAACCTATTGAACCCCCATATAAAATTTTCCACTTTTTCCATTGATATAATGAAAATTTATTTTCAAGGAGAAACCTATACTACAATTCAAAAAAATACCAGATATTGGAATTTTAAATATATAATTATCAATCGAGTGAGAAAACTTATTTAAATCAGATGATAATAATATTATATAACACATTTTTTCCTAATGAATAAATAAATTATATTTATTATAAAATATAAATAAAATATTTTTATTTATCAAGATATATATACAAAATTTTTCAACAAACAAAATCAAAGTTTCTATTAAAATATATAATATACTTACCTAATGTAATTCAATCGTAAAAGTATTACATCTTTCATGATCAGTCTCTAAATCAGACTTTATTGGTTAGACAATTCTAAAATATATATCGTAATGATTTATTTTTGTTCTACAAGAATCGGATCAGCCTTGGATCAGATCCAATGTTTGGGAAATATAATTTTTGACAAATACAAGATGGAAAAGGAGGTCCTATTCTTTAATTATAAAAAATTTGTGTTTTAGGGAGTCAAATTTTAAACCTAATGTTTTATCATTATGTTCATTTATAGGAAAGAAAGTTCTATAAAAGGCCTTATCAATCGAGATGATGTGTTACACAATTAAGTATTAAATTTGACGGAGATGATTCTAAAAGTATTCAAGTTTTGATAGCTTATAATTTATTAGTGTATTTAAACATGGAATAAATAAAAACCAAAATACCAAAAGATTATCATCATAGATCATTGGATTTCCCCCAACAAACTCAAAATAAGTTTTCCACATTATATGTTTATACTGAAAAAAGAACCACCCCTATGATATATTAAGATACAAAAATGTTCTAATTTTTCATAATTAGAGGGAAAATTAATATTTTATATATCTACAAGTATTATTCTTTCAATAATTATACTCTCAACATTAAAATGATGAAGACAATGATAATAATTATCATAATCATAATCATAATAATCATCTACATATTCTTATGGAATAGAAAAATATGAAATAAAAGACACACCCACACCAGTTCCCCATGGCTAGGCCTCCAACATCCCAAATGGGTTGACCCCCCTCTAATGGATGTGTTTTATTAGGATGTTCTTCAAAGTTCAACACACTAGGCACTGAAGGTGTTACACATAGGGATAGAAATCCATACAAATGGGCACCAATCAGACATATTTTTATAGTTTCTTTAGTTTCAATAATACATAATATGTTACCATATTATTTCAACAATGGTACCCATCATAGAGATTGTTTTAATACTAAATATCATCTAATTAATGTTCCACTACAAAAATATGGAAATTCACTTACACATAGATTTACACCCACCACATTTCTAGCTAAACTGACTCTATAATACACTAAATTATTTGAAGCATGAGTTAATAAACTAAATTGTTCCTATAAAAATTATAAATTAATAGAAAATTATAGATATATATGTATGAGGATAAATGAACATTCGCTAAATTTTTTTAATTATTATAATCCTAAATGAAAATTAAATTTACAATGTACACAACAAAATATCATTGGAAATTCATGGTACCAAAAATAAAATTCACACCACATCCTCAGAAGAAAAAAATAAATTACCTTTAATCCTAATTATGAATTTTTTGACATATTTTCCTAAGATGGATTTATTCATAAAATTTTAAAACAGGAATAAGGTGAAAAAAATAAAATATTTTTCTATTAAATGTCATGATCCTTGGTTTATAGAAGGCCATAACTATAAGAATAGGTCAAAATAAACAACCAGGATTATATAATAAAGGATCATATATTATGAAAAAAAATATTATATTAAATCACTTTATTTCTACCTTTAAATCAAACAACATCCTCATTTATATAATTAAATAAAATCTCATGAATTAATAATCATTATAAATTTGATTTATAGTAATTGATATCTCACATTGATCAATAAAAATAAATTCAATCACAAATTAAAACAATTAAATAATATATCATTGGATTACCATCTTGAAAAAATATACTTCTTTTATAAATAAATCATTATGTAGAAAACTATCATCACCACACAATACGAATGGTTGCAACATTTTTTAAACCTCATCACAAAAACAAAATCCAATGGTTTTGATCAACAAAATATCACCAATGAAACATTAACATATTGAGTTTACCTATTATATATTTAGTAAATTCCCAAACTTCCTCTAGGAAACTTCAAAATCACACCATGTGAATAGTAAAATAATTTAGGATTGATATAGATACTATAATATGAGGATATATTAATTTTATAATTCAAAATTTATGTTGCATGGAAATATCTATATCCATATATTATAACATAATGAAAATGAAAAATATATTTATTTGAATCTATTTAGGAAATAAATAATACCTACTCAAAATACCTATTGTTATTAACTCAATACAAAGAAATATTATGAAAATAAATGTTTGGATCATGAAAAAATTTTATTTAATTTAATGGTACATAATTTTGTTAAAATTTTTATATAATAATCCCTAATTATATTTACAATATTATAATTATCATTGAAGATAAAATATTTTTTATAGATTCACTAATAAATACCCATAGTGAATCCTTACAGTGTGTTTTGGTACTTTCTATGTTCAATTGAATAAATATCATCCTCTACCACATCGTGTGATTGATGGATTCCATCTAGTTGCAATGTGTTATGTATAGACTTGTAAAATATTTTATATTCTTTCACTATAGTTATTATTTATTCCTCTAGCCTAAAATTTATTTAAGCATACTATGAAATAGTGACCACTATATTTTATGGAGGGGAACAATTTTTTATTTTCCTTTTTTAGGAAAAACCTTTGAAAAATCATTAGAATAAACTGTTTTTTTATTACATTTATAGGGAATGGTTGATAAAACCGTAATTTTGATTCAATTATAATATAATAATAATCATTATATTTATGAAAAAAATAAGTTTATTCATCCAACTAGTTTAACCTGGGTTCACGGAGTAGTAGGTTGAATCACTTTTTCATCAAAAAATAAATTCTGATTTTTTTCCATAAGGTTATACGTGATCATATATTTTCTACTTATCTGTTTCAAAATAAAAAATTTCTATCCAAATCCAACATAAAAAAAATTTAACTTCCTAGTAAAACAATTAGATAGATTTAATATTTTCATATAGGAAATACAATATTTCACGATCACTATTTTTAATCTAAATTTCAAATGGTAGAGACATTGTGATTTATACCTTTTAAAAATTATAAGCCACATTGGGTATTAATTGAATTAATGTTACTAAATCAACACTAATTGGTTGAATAATAATTATCTAAATTGATAATATATCCACCATTAAAGAAATGTAAATATAGAGCCCTTTAAATCCCGGAAAAAAGGAATGATGGGGGTTAAACATTATGTCGTAATTTTGATGAGAAAATAACAATCATCATAGAACTTCCAAAAAAGAAAAATCACTATGGAACAGGTTGTAGTATTCTTCGTATGATTAAAACATAATGAAAACATAGAAGAAGTTATAAATCCCCAAATTTAACTATAAAGACCCAATGATTTAAAAGGTTTTCCTTAAGAATATAACATTTGATATATACCTACGAAAGATTACCAATAATTGTAAAGTTAAATTATGAATAAAGATTCTATATTTCCTTCATTGATATGGGGTTATTAGTTTTACTTCATGTTTAAGAAAACTAAGATATGAAACCACTATAGGAAACATTTACTATATCATAAATAAATTTTCTAAAAAAACAAATTAAAATAATGGTTCAATTGAACCTTCATTAGTATTCCATAATATATTTCAACTATCTATATTATCATTAATGATATCCTATAATAATTTTTATTATAATTAAAATAGATATAATAATAATAATAATAGAAAACATCAGATCTAGATATAAATCTCTCAGGCCAATAAAGTATAGCTAACACCCGTAATAAAATTGGCAAGGGTATTAGTGACTCTATTACTATACCTATAAAATGAATAAATGATAAAATAAATTTACTCTCAATATTAAATGAAATATAATCATCCAACTACTAATCTTCGTTAGAGTTCTGCAAAAATATCATTGATAGCACTAAAAATATAGGTGGAATTTACATCAAGACACAAATTCATCCATCACATATATCTAGAAATTTGAATGGCTTGGATAATTTATTATTTTTCTAACATATAAGTTATGAAAATCCAATAATCATTATATAGTCCTAACACTGTTTTCCCTTTGAATTATTAAATTATACCCCTAAATATATGTTTTCTAAAGAATACTTGGGTAACTCTATCAATATTAATTTTAATACACCATGAAATTATATGTCACCAAATAATAAACATATATCGTTTTTATATTTTAAATTTTCACTGATTAGATCCTATATGTAATTTTTTACCTAAAAGACTGTAAATAATTTGATGCCTTTATAGTTGTAATGATGCGAGCAAAATGTGTAGCCACAAATTGTTAAACATGATAAATTTTTTCGTACTCTGAAATCATATAGAATAATTATATAATATTATCTTTAAATATGTTATTGAGTTATGGGTATATGAGCATCCTAAAACAGCTGAAATGAAGTACCCAAATTTTTTTCATGGATGATTCAATATTAAAATATATCAAAAATTTATTTCCAATTAGATTTTGAAAAATTGAAAATAATAAATATATATTAATGAGCTTCCTTATTTTCTTTAAAGTAATTCTTCATGGATCACATTGGAATAATAGGTCTCAAAGGGAGTTAATTAGTAGGTAACAAGTTATAGGAAATTCTACAAATAAATGTATATTTAGAATGAGAAATCAATGAATTTTATATGAAATAGATAATTTTTGGATCCTCATTGGGGATAAAAACTATATAATGAAGATATATTTTCATGAAAGGGTTATATGTCTGATAGTCCCCAAAATCATAAAATCCTTATATGAGAAAACATTATACCCATAGAAAATATCTATAAAAAAGGTGAATGATAATTTCTAGGGGTTATAATATTAATTTAAATTTTTATATAATCATTCAATATTTACCCATGGACATAGTTAGTTAGTGGGATACCCAACCAATTACCATGCATGAACATTACTAAAATTTCAATAAATAAGAACCTATTTAGAATGATTCAAAACAATAGTGAAAAATATTTTAAACATGGAAAGAAAGATGATCCTAATTAATGAATCTTAATGGATTTTACACTTCATAGAAATCTCATTATGAGATATATATTTTTATTACGTCAGGTTTATAATAAATTCAAATTATTCGTGAAATTATTTTTCTAAATATATAATAATTTTAGACACACTTCCCAATCCAAAATAGTTTGACAAAATATTATCCATGTAATAGGGAACACTTTAGTTTTATAGAAACTCCCACTCATCATGAAATTATTTGGAATGAGTTCATTCTATTGAAAAATTTATGGTCGATTTATAAATAATAAATTATTTATTAAATTTTAGTATCACCATAAATTTGATGTTGAAATATCTTTCATTAAATGATAGTGACATACCTTTGTAAAATCATATATTTTTCCAAATTTTTAGGATTTATTTCAAGTAAGATACTCTGGGTAATGCATAAAATAATCACTCTTCTAAACATATAAATGTTAGTATTCCTTATTTAATGTTTAGGATGTAGATTAAAATTATATTTCAAAGTTACATGAAACCATTCCTAAAGATGATAAATTGATTGTACAAACTGATGTACTAACCTGAAACCCCTCCATAATGAAATGTGACACCCTTTAATGATTTAATATACTTAGTTTGAAATTTTTAAAAATGAGATTATTATAATAGAAAAATGTTGTGTGGAATTAAATACAATACATCCATGAATCTAAAAGATAAGGTTCTTCTTCACCAGGTTAAGAATAACTCATTTCATATAATACTTTATAATACTGAAGAGAATAAACAATGAAGGATATATCAGAATAAAAAAAGTGTTTCTTAATTACTCATTATTGGTTCCATAAATTAAAATTTAATGTTTGATATGATTTGATGAAAATAATTAGAAAATCAGTAAAGTTATTATTACAAATACATTTTTGAATAAAATAACAATTGATAGTTTTTAAGGGAATATGTATATATATATATATATATATTAGTGTTCTTATTATATTTACTCATAATATTATAATATTCTAAATTAAAAAACAAGAAATAAAAAATGAATTGATTTATATAAACTACTATTTCCCTGAAAAGTAAAATTTTATAACCTAAAATAGTACTTAATATTTTATAGATATTATTGGAAAGAAAAATAGATATATATGTATTGAAACCATAAATATGTAAAATTTTGTAAAAATAACCACTAATTAAGAGTTAATTCATTATGGATGTATAAAAATCAAGATAACTATTTGAATGAATTTAAAGAGGTATTTATGCCCAAACTCCAAATATTATTTGAAAAAAATTTAGAAAACCCTTCAGGAATTGGGTAACATCGAGATTGAGAGAAGAACCATCCACCCTATCTTTAAAATGGTCCAAAAATTTATATATCATTGTATTATTATCATAATATATAACCCTTGGGATAATATCCACCATGCTATAAACATTAAACATTGATGGATTATTAAATATATCTTTAATGTACCCAAAACATTTCTCCTTGAGAAAATTATAATTAGTGATGAATTCCCTTTCATTATTATGATCTATATTAGGCCTATTATCAGTCATTATCGCTTGAATATTGTTAAATAAATTGGTATTATTTTACCCTCTTTGATACATTTAGATATGAAAATCACTTTGATAATATTATCCTTCAAAATATACATAAAATTAATTTTATAATATATTTAAAATTATTTTTGAAATAATAAATAAAACATTAGACTAATTTCTATTTTAATATTTCCCATTCTATTTTAAAAAAAATGGGTTCTTCATCCAAATTAATCAATATTTATTTATATCATTCCCTTAGTTTTCCCCTCAACTTAATTAATATAAAGAAACCATAAAAATCAATAGTGGAAATAAAAACCTCCCAATATTTTTTAAAAAATATAAAAAATGAGGATCCATGAGAAAATAATTATTAACAAAAGGGAAGATGTGACAACGTGGGTTTTATCTTTTTATATGTCATTGTCTAAGAGTACTTTTATAGTTTAATGGTCCCAGGATATGTTTTTTAGTTTTTTTGGTAGATCCTCCATTGTAAAATTCATGTTTGAATCGTATTTGTCATATTTTATAGATTATGGAGTAAGTTATTTTCTAGGAATCATATGTAAGAAATTTTACAAAAATATAATCCTATAAGATAAAATATCATTTTTGAATCATAAATTTATTTTAATCTGAAAAAATCATCATCGTAGATAAATTTAACTTGAGGTGAGGTTTTTTGGTTTATATGATCGATTGGATATTTACATCTTAAACGAGGTATTTACACTAACAATCCTTCATCCCAAGAGGATTTAGCTATGATTCACATCTTATTTTTCCAACCAGAAATGCAGGTTCCTCCCTCAACCCTAGAAAGCATTATAAGTGCTTTTTTGTTTCTCCAATATTTCCATAACATTTCATTCATTATTTGTTCTTTATAGTGGTTTTATCGCTTCTCCCAAGTAATATACACTTATAGTTCATTAAGATTTGTTGTAGAAGCATAATGGGACTACATTTTAGATTTTTTTACCATGTTAGGTTGTTGTTTTTCATCCATTAAATTTTTTTAATATGATTCTATGTGCATATCCCATATTTGTTATGGTGTGTTCTGTGCATGTTCTTTGAGGTATGTTTTGACATGCCATCACAACTGTAAATTTTAATGGATTGTTATTCTAATATAAGGAAATGGATTTTTTGGGTCTTTGTTGTTGTCTTTGAATTCCTTCTAGTGTTGGTGAATCTCATTTTGGTTGTGTGCAATCCCATTTTGAGGTAGGTGGTTAAGTCTCAATCCTTTATTTAAAAATATTGTATTGTTCTTATTTTATATGATTATTTAAGAATGTATTGAAATTGATATTTTTTTGAATAAATGGATTTTATGTAAAATATTGGATTCCCCTTGATTTAATAAAAATAAATTAGTTTTTATAAGCATATAAAAAAGATATTTCAACTAGATATGATAAATTAAAATGCATTTATGAGAATGATTGTAAAAAATATCTTTTCAAATTATATAAGAATTTATTCAAATATAATACCTTGGGTACTTAGCTGTAATGGTTAACTTAGTGACATGGTCCATTTTACTATTAGGGGTTTCACTCACTAAGAATTCTTCTACTCCATATTCCCATTTTTTAATAGATATTATATTCACATTGTTGGTGGTTTCACTGATGGGATGTTCCTATACTCTTTAGAAATGAATTCTATGGACTTTGTTGCACACTATACATTTATTGTGATATAATTAGTCTTCTACCCAGACCTATTGTGATCCATGTCATCATTTACCTATTATTTTGTTTTGTATTATTCTATGTTTGATATTCTTGATTTTCCACTTATAAATATTTATGAAAATTAATCTTTCATATTTTTTGGGTACCTTGTTTTGTAAACTAGAGATGAAGGAAAATATTTACTAGGACATTGATATTAAATTATTAATCATTTATCATTCCCTGATTTCTTAAAAATAGTATATTTTTACTGTTTGAATAGATAGATTATATGAAAAACTTTTGTGGGATCCTACTGAACCATATTTTACCACTCATTTCCCACTACTTTGATGGTGTGTCGACTTGGTTATTTGTTTAGATACATGTAGGGGCAAGGTTCTGTAATGGAATATTGATGTTTTAGTTAGTTAGGTGTGTGTATATTGTGTTTAGATGTTGAGATGTTTCCCACATTATCCCATGAAGTAGTCAATTCTTATTAGTTTCCCTTAATTGTTGAACTACTACTTTTGGATTGTTCTGATGGTTTTAAGTTGTGTCACTCCTACTATATTATTTCAATTAATGAATATATATTGTTCCATTTTTTCATCTGTAGTCTGATTTTTATATTTATGTATATTCAATATCTTATACTTTGGGCAGGGTGAAATCATTCACTCTTGTTGTTTTTTATTCACAATTTCAAGTCACCAGCCTATGAAGATGAGGATAGCCCATCGATTCATGCCAAATTTTAGTTTAGAACCAATATTAATGGGTTATCTGGGTCAGGATGTGATAATTATGAATCAAATGATGGGTATTCTCAGTCTTTGAAAGATTTCATATATGAGATAGGATTTTTAAAACAAGATATATTGGTTTTGTGGAGTTTATTTCCAACTCTTTCCAATACGACACTCAACAAAACATGGGATGTTGGTAAGTGTGTCTCTTATGTTTAATTATTGTTCTCATTCAAATTTTTCTACTATTTTTCCCTTTTTGAACTATTATTATCCTATTGGATGATAATTTTTTAATTATTTAATTTTATAGTGATATTCCTCTGAGGCTTCTTCCATTGGTTCCATTAATGATTACAGTGGATGTTACTCAAGGGAATCCCCATATATATAATAATATTATAGAGGTTATCATGTGAGGGGTTAGTACTATTAAAAAAATGTACAATAGGTATAGTATTATGTTTTGAGGAACATCTAGGAGTAATAGTATTAAGGGATCAATATCAGGAGTTCTTACTTGAGAAAAAACCATCCTTTACTGGTATGCACAAGCCCCAAGATGTAGTGGACTAGCTGGAAATGGTAGATCATATCTTTGAATTTCTAGATACACCAAAGAATATCAAGGTGATATGTAGAGTGTCTGACCATGAGGATCCTCATGAGAAATAGTGGAATTCCATGCTATAAGAAGATAGACATGTGGTCTTGGACAATAAGGGTTTCAAGACACTCTTCATTCTGTTGTACTTTCAAGAGTAACTGATAGTGTAAATGTGTTTGGATTTTCTCTCTTTTTAATATGGATATAACTCTATGTTATAATGGACCAATCAGTTTTGGATCTAATTCGTTTTATCCATAACTGGTAATGAATGATCAGTTAAAAGATCAAAAGTAAATGTAGGGTTTGCGACCAGATTTTTGATCAAAGGTGCTTATGCTGAATGTTTTTACCTATATATAGATTTTAATAGGGAAATGATGTCTTTGATGAACATGATATGAAATATCATCTTTTCTATCCCTTCTCTTCCACCTAGTGGAATATTTTTTAGTGCATATGGAAGAAATATGAAGTGGAATGAGCATCGCAGAAGTGGTAGATGTGGTTATTTAAATTAAACCTACTCTAGTCCTTCTGTAACACCTCGTTTTGTGCATATGAATTAATATTAGTGTTGAAAAATTAGGAATACCTTATATTCTTATTTCATACATGAAATGATGTGGAATTTTTTTGTCCACTATGACCATCTTTATAGGTTCTCCTATGCTATATCTATGCATCTATATGGTCATAGATCATTAGATCCAAAGGAAATTGCGGTAAAGTTAGAATATTATATGTCTACCAGGATCATTCTGTAGGCCTTAGGAGTAAAAAACGTTTAATTTTTGAATTAAATTATTTTCATGGTTGGAATGGTCTCAATGATATTGAGTATCCATTTTTATTTCCTCATACATAGTGATTGGTTAATTTTATACAGGTACCTCCTACTCACATATAAATTCCATTTTGGTTGGTGTGTTGAAAAATCAAACACAACATGTGTCATTTAATAAATATTAGATGATACCTCTTTGAAATAGGTGAAAGTATGGTTTTTGTCTCAGTATTGTTATAGTTTGATAGTTAAGAAGAGTTGCATTTATATTTACTTATTCATTATCACGACTAATTTTACATCCTCATTGGGATAGATATTCATGTCACTCATCAGGCTGAGGTTTATTATTATCATTTTCTTGTCTCATTCCTTGCTATAAATGGGAGATATTTGGTGTTTTTCTGAGAGTTGGATCCAATATTTGGTCATATGGTACCTTCTAACACATATCTCATGTGTTTGTTGTCTATTATTATAGTTGATCCCAACATCGTTTTCATTATTAAAGAAATCCCATTAGTTTATAGGGAATTACCTAAAATTTTCCTATATGAATTCTATTTCATTTTTGGATATGGGGCTATAGTTTATGATATATTTGGTATCAGGTACATAAAAAATCTCAATACCCTCCAATATTATGGAATCAGTAGATCTGGAAGATGTCAAGATTCATTTGTATGTTCAGATAGAAAAATTTCTTGTTGACCCTAGTTTTTGATTTTGAAATACCCAATGCACATTTATAATAAGGTTGGTGGTTCACTTTGATTGTTCATGTAGTATAAAAAGATTAATAAGGTGATAGATAATAATAAGAATCACTTTCCACAAATGGATGATTTTTCTGTACAGCTTACAAGGGAAATGTTGTTTTTGAATATTGGTCTTCAGTCGACTTATCATCATCGTATGGTTCAAGATTTTGATATACTAATGAAATATATCAAGAGTAGTAATTTCATTTATGATTTAATTACTATGTATTTTTTTGAACTAATTCTCCTCCAGGTATTATGGATCTTATTGACCTTATAATCCATTGGTATCATGACATCGTTATCGTTGTGTTTTTATATGATATTTATCTTTCTTCAAGGTTTGAGTTTTGAGAATGATCATTACCTATTTTTTGGTTCATAAATCTTGAGAAGTCACTATTTTTATGGATGGATTTGGAAATATAGTTTTCTGATCCACAACCTGATTTCCAGTGGGAACATGATTTTGGAATATGGGTTATCTTTTATCCAGATTGGATTAATGTTTTCTTGTCAAGGGAGGATCCATGAAACATCATTGAGATAAGGAACACCCTTGGTATAACATGATACTATCAGTAATTTTTTTGTTAATTATCCATGATATAGTCAACATTTAATACTCTTACCATGATAATGTTGAAATTCAAAATTTGATGAAAACATTCATACTACTTTTGATGAGCCTAAATGAATTCTCATATCTACAACTATCTTTATTTTACATGAGCCTATTAATTGGTCTATTTTATACAAAGATGATTCTAGTGAATGTATGGTTTGTGTGTTTATACACGATGATCATGTGTTATCTTTTGTTCTCACCATCTTTCTCCACATTATAATAGTTACCCAACTCATGATTGTTAGCTTTACGTGGTTATGAATGAGCATAAATATCAATTGTGATTTATTTTTCGGGTCTAGGTTCATAGTTTTTTCTAACCATAAGAGATTGAGAAACATGTTTACACATAAATATTTTTATCCTAGATAGTGTTAGTGGTAGGGAAACCTTCATTCAATTTATTTCAACATCACTTTCACATTGGTTAAAGAGAATGTTTTTGTAAGAGAATTCAACAATAATGTGACTTCCTGTTCTTTTTTGGAACAAAAATAATCATAGAACCTTATAGGAATCTTTGCACAGCTGCATCAAGATTTTTGGGAAGAAATTTTTGGGAATTTTCTGACCAATAGTCAATTATCATTATATCTCCTTGATCATATTCTAAACATTTGAAGACATATTGACTAGTTTTGAGGAATTATATAAAACATTTATAGTGGGTAGATCTTTTTTTGTCTATCCATTTTAATATTATACCTCTATTATGGATATTTTTTAAATACTAGTATCTAAGATGAGTTATATTTTGTTTAACTATTATAGTTCTACTTGGACAATTAATCTAGTAATTATGAAGATGTATGATGAGAAGTGATGATGTTTCTGGAGGCCGTGTAAGAATCATGATATTGATGATTATGTGTCAAACTATTACACTAGTCAATAGATAAAGGCATAGAATCTAATTTGTTTTTGTATTATTCAAAACATTCTAATGATGATTTTGAAATGGAATGCATAATCCAAGTAAATTACATTTGTATTACCATGGAATCACCAAAGGAATAATTCTATCCTTCTTGTGTATGATCATTTAATGAAATATTCTCATTTTATTCTGGTGAGGGAAACTACTATGGTTGAATATATAGGAGTGATGCATATTCAATTGATTTTTAGGTTTCAGGTAGTTTACTTATCCTTTTTTAGGACATAGATTTTATGTTTATCTCCCATTTTTGGAATAATCTCCAAGTGGAAATTGGGAATCCGGCATGGTTGTGTACAGCTTACCATAAAGATAAAAATAGATATACTAAGTGATCTATTCAAATCCTACAAGATATAAAATATTCTTACATATTGGATTTTATTGGATCATGTGATATCCATTGGGTACTAGATGAGTTATCATATAAAAATAGATAAAATTCATCGACCAAGATGGATCTATTCAAGGATTTCCATTGTACCCAGTGTAGAGAAACTCATTGTTGGGAAGACGTTGGAGTGGCCTATCTTGTTGGTCCAACTCTCATTTATGAGAAATCAATGATGACTTAGGATATATTTCATCATTTTATTATATTATGTAGATGGTATTAATCATATTAAAATACTCAATGTTTTCCCCTGGAGTATTCTTTTGATGGTCAGGTTTTCATGAAATGTTCACCTAGGTTCGGTCACTATCTTCATAGAAAACATGGAAAGATGGATGTAAGATATGTTGGACAGTTTTTTTCTTTATAACCATTGTATATTTTCATATAAAATTCATTTGATATTATATTTGAAAGTTATTCATGATGTTTTCCACATATCGTATATTAGGAAGTACCATCGTGGTCCCGCTCATGGGATTGGTTTGGAAATGATTGAGTTTGAGCCAGAATATTTAGTTATATATAATCTAGTTGAGATCATTTATTATTAGGTGAAATTCATTTTTTAGAATTCTATATTTTTTTTAAAGTGTTATGGAAATAAAAATCAGTTTCTAATAAGACTTGGGAGTGTGAATCATTAGTGATAGAGCAATGGCATCACCACTTTCCAAAGAACCCTATTCTACAAGACTTCTTAGGGATAGAAAGTATTATGGTAGTAACATTACCACATATTGGATTTTAATGTATGGTATTACAATTTTCAAGAGTTTTTTTAGTGTTTGGAGGTATCAAAAGTAGTTTTTATGAGTTTATACTGAACCCAGAGTGCATACATATTTCTTGAATCATTTACATCATATGTTTTATATGAAATCATATGTAATTCCATGGGGAAAATATTAAGGTTATTTAAGGAATAATAATCATTCAATTCATAAAATCCTTTTATGCTTTAAATTTAAATTACAGCATATAATTAACTAGAGTGATAGATTTAACTTGAGAAAATGTTGTTTTTGATGTATATGATGTATGAGATATTGACACTGTAGTTAAGGTATTTATTCCATGAATCCTTCATCCCATCCAAATTTAGTCATGTTTCATATCTTATGTTTCTCATTCAACAATCAAGATCATCCCTCAAAATGTATATATCCTTCTAAGTGAATTTGGGTGTCTCTTCTTATTTAGGATCATTTTATTTGATGTATGGTCCTCATAAATGTTTTTTCCCTTCTATCAAGTAATAAACCTTTCTTTTTTTCATTTAATTTGGTCCTGTTAGTGGTATGACACTATATTTTTTATTTCTCATCTTTATATAAAAATGGTTTTGATCTATTTTGTGATATACAATTGGGGGCCTATTCCTGTTTGGTTGCAGTTCGGTGGGTGTTTGTTCATTTGGGGTATGTTATAATCCACCCTATTATTGATATATTTTATTTGTGTAATCTGATTATAATTTATCGGAGATAATTCTAAGGCCTATAATATTTTCTTTTAATCCATTCCACTATGGGTGGATCCCGTTTTATTCTAGTGTAACTCGTGTTTGAGGTAGGTGGTTCCACCTCTTGCCTTTGTTGAATGGACTACAATTTCATATTTTTTATAAAATATTTTATAAATAAATTGGAAGTATTTTTTTCATGAATAAATGGGTTTTACATAAAATATGGTGTAACCATTTGTTTTGTTAAAAGAAAATGGGGTTTTCATGTCCTTAAAATGCGGGTTTTCATACATATTTGATAAAATATACAGGTTGTTTGACATTTATTATGAAGTTTCCTTTTGAAATTATTATGAAGATGAAATAGAAGGGAAGACATTGGTACTTTAATAGATGTTTTATTATAAGTACAACATCTATTTTACTATTAGGTGGTTCACCCATGGGGTGTTCCTCTGATCTAAATTCCTTTTATTCTTGGGAAATGAAATTGACATTGTTGGGGGGTGGGGCGTTACTCCTAGGTGTTCCTTTGATTTATAGTCATGTGTTCTAAGTACTTGGTTGTGTAGTGCCATTTATTTTTCTACTATTATTCTTTTATCTTGACCTACTGTAATCCACGGTGTAATTTATATATGATTTAGCTTTATATTGATCTGACTTTGAAAAACCTACTTTGAATTTGATTGATTTTTATGGAAAATATTCTTTCAAACTATATTTACAATCTATATATTAATCTATGGAAAATGGGAAGTATCTATCATGATTTTATTATGAACTAATTTATTATTTACCATTACATGTTTTCTTTAAAAGAATAATATTTGGATTGTCTTCATAGAGACATGATATGGTATAACATGGTGGGATCCTACAAAGATTGTGTAGTTCACACCATAAACAGCACTACAGTAGTGTGTAGATATATTTCTTTCATTTAATGTAGGAAAAGAAAAACATCCAAAGATAGGAATCAAGTTTTTTTATCTAGGTGTAGGTAGCTGGTGGTGACAAGGTGAGATGTTCCCCACATTATAATATAGATTAGTCAGTTTTTCCTATTTTCCCATTATTATTGGACATTTACATTGGGTTTGTTCTGAATATATTGATTTTTATCTCTAGTAAGAATTATTTATTTAGACAAACTAGATTATAACCCATGATTCTAAAATTGATAATTTCAGTAGATCAAAATTGTTCATGGTCTTAAACATACCAACTAAAAGTGTATATTACTCTAAAATAATATATCCAATAGGTCATTTAGTAGATAACTTAGAAAACTACAAGTACCCACTCACCCAAGTGATATATGGTCTAGATCACCCAACCCAAATTGTTTTGGTCCACCCCCAAACATTCAAATCATTACATATTTAATATGGTTATAATTATGAAAAACATTTATAGTCCCTTTTGACTCTATTGAGATTCTGAGTGTCCCTTCTTGTATTTATCTAATTTAGGTACCCCATTTTATTATTGTAAACCATTTCTTCATCGCGCATGTTCATGATTTAATCTTTCATGTTTCACTTGTCTCACATACCCAATATGTTTTATAGATTGGGTAAATAGTTTCATCCAAAATCAATCCATCAAGCCCAAAATATTTAGGAATCATTCTTTTGATAATGGTTTCTATATAACCATCTATAATTCCTCCAAAATTGTTATTATAGTACTGGGTATAATAACATTGAAAATTTGAAAAATTCCAAAATAGATATTTGGTTTCATATTGACAGGTTCCTTGTTCATTTCATTGGACTAGGGAATTCTTCCCATAATAATTACATCAACAATAACAATTGAAATAGTTATAACAGTAATAATAATAATAATCGTCTGAATTAGGAAAACCTATGGTCATAAAATACCATATAACATTATTATAAAATTATAAAAATTGAATATTTGTGTTTATATTGATTCCTCCTTACAATGGATTATTGATTAAAAGTAATACTATCGATCATGTCAAAAACATAGAATATTGTTTTGGTAAAGAATACAATAATGTTTGAAATTACTAAAAAACAAGTGATATATGAAAATTATTTAAGAAACATTCTTCATATTATCCATCTAAAAATGAGGAAGTCTCAATGGGAATCACTTCCATTACTAGAGGTATTTCACCCTAACTATAGTTTACATAACTAAAAGAAGATAATGAAATTTACATTTCATTGTAATTTTGATAATAATAACAACAACATGTTTTTTCCATAAATTAATACTATTTTTTACTAAAATAACCGAGGAATAAGACAATAAATTAAACTAAAATATCTATGAAAACACCACCATTAGGAATAAATTTTAGTTTCTAATACTCATCAATAATAATTGTTTTCCAAAACATAGGTAGAGACTTCCAAAAAACATCTAGTGGTTCCTTATAATCATGAAACGTTAATAAAACATGATGTTTCTAATGAAAATGAATGTAATTTAATTTGATACCCTAATAAACCAATTTAATTTCATCAGTATTTCTCAAAACCACAAAAAGAAATGAATTGCAACTCTTATAGTAAAATATTTAGTATCATACATGGTCGATTTATAATTCCACCAAATAATGAAAATAATGTATGAAAAAAATAGGTTCATTATATGAGAAGACATATAAAATTCCATACCGTGTATCAATTTTATAATCAAACCAGTATGTAAAATTTCAGTTAGTTTATAGACATTGAAAAAGAAACTCTAAAATTGATATGGACATTTTCAAATGAGAATGATGTTTTCCATAGCTTCTTTACCCATATAATAATAGAGATATATTTAGTTTAGTTATAAACGAATGTTATAAAAAAACTCCTTTAAATTCTCAATCAAATACAATCCTCCAAATAAATATAGATAATAAATGGAAATTTAAAGTATTTTTTTAAATTTGAAATCCAAAGGAACCATTCATTGCCCAAATAAACAAAGAAACTATTATACTGTTTACATGTCCAAATATCTACCATTATATGTCTCCAAGATGATAATATTCACAAAGTGGAAGAATTTTTAATCAATAATAAATTTCATTATATAGTTAAATAATATATTCCCTAGTTTTAGTTAATCTATTATAGAGATATGATTATTTATAATATTTAAATAATCATTCTTTATATCCATCGTAATCAACCCAATAAGATTCTCATTCCAAAATCTTATAGAGAAGATATAATAGACCGATCTACTAGAGTATATTATGATTTTATAGAATGTTTATTTCATAGTGTGCTAAACAATTTAGTACAGATAGTGAAATGATTAAGATTTATGGTTTTCTATAATTATGAGAATAATAAATTTATTTACACCATTCATTCCACTCATAAGTCACAATATAAAATGATTATTTTGTTCCACATCAAAATAGATTTATATATTATTCAATGGGAAACATATTTTAGAGGTTTTAAGTAGTTATTATAAGAGATAATAACCAATATTATTATTATTATTATTATTATTATTAGTTGTTGGTTTTTTGTAATGATAATATTGATAGAAATTTATATAGTTATTAAGGGGTTACAATAATATAAAAAAATATATGAATCCAAGGGACAAGTTGGAATAGAGAAAATCCTCCATAAGGGTTAGTTTTCCACTGATATATATTAAATACAATTTTAACTAGCCTATAGCTTAATAATAATTTATCCTATATAAGCCCAAGTGTGATTATTCAATATCTCAAATCATGACTCAAATCCACTATATACATTTGACTAGCATCATCATAGTTTCCATATTCACCATGGTGATGCATTAATGCCAACACAAATTTACCCCATTTAATTATTATATAAGAACCCATAAAAACATATTTTTCTATTTACCAATTTCAATTTATTGAAAATAAACACATATTCCTCTTAGTTTTATCCCAATGGGATTCCACAATAGGATAAAAACGCTATAAACCGAAAATATTAAAAATTACATTAATAATTTCCCAATAATATATTTTAAACAATATATGATCCCTATACCTAATGATGAAAATCAAATTGTGTTACCAATAAACCCCCAACATGTTCACATTATAAAAACACCAAAAAATAATAATAATAATAATAAACAAAATATTAAATTATTAGAGTGGTTATAAATTAATTAAATCCACACATAAAATCATTGGGTCCAATATGATTGAAAATTCACCACTAAATAATAATATTAGTATTATTAATATTAGTATTAGTGATAAAATTAATCGTGATAGTATTACTAGTGATAACAATAAAAATCACAATAGTAATTATTACTATTATTTTTTGTTATAAACAATTGAATAAATTTACACACATCATTCCCCATAAGTTTAGACTATCACGGCCCCCTAAAGGGATGACTAACTCCAATTTATGTTATGTGACAAGAATAACCATCACCATAAAATTAAAAAAATTAAAACATATAAGCCAAATAGTAGTTTTGAAATATTTTCATGTAAAAAATATTTCCCCTCCATATTTAAGAAAAGAAATTATGAGCTTCCACATAGTTAATATATGACGAATAGTTCAACAAATTCACTATTATGGTGGAATATTCATTGATAGATTGATTCAAATTTTCAGATTTCAAAAACAATATGGGTTGAATCACATTCAATATAAATATTATATTAGTTTCTTTATTTTATATTTTCCTCATATTGAGAACCACTCATATTGAAACTTCAAGAGAAACCAAGATCAATGAAAATGTTTATTCATTTGTTGATTCATAGATCTAATTTTTAATATCTCTCCATATTTAATTTTTTAAATAATAAAAAAGAATCTTTCATAAAAATTTCTAGAGGAGGAGATATATTTTTTAAATTAACATATATATGAAATCAATTGAAAATGAAAATATCAATAATTGTTTTATCACATAAACCTATATATAAAATTTATATCAATAGTATCATTAACTAATATTTAGAAAATAACATATATAGTTATTTTTCGATAACATATATCACAACATTCATATAATTGTCTATATAAAGAATTATATCTTGAATAGTGTCACAAAATTGGTTTTGTATATGTGTTGAAACCTACAGAATAGTTTATCTTGTAATGAAAAATGGAGAATTATCTAATGTAGTCTGTGATTAAAAATATCATAGATTATTGGCCATAAACACTATAAAACATGGAAAATAGAATGAGATAATCAATTTCAAATCTATGTTTTCTATAACAAACAAAATACAAACACTAAAAAGTCATATGGGATAGTTGGAATCTGATTTAAAATTAGTTTTTAAAAGAAACACAACTATAATGAATTCAATGATGGTTTATTGAATTTATTAAATCATGAAGTATTGATTCAACCATTAATAAATTTATTGTATATTTTTTAAAAAAACAATTAACAAGAATTTATATGATTAAAATATCATAAGATATACATTTATTTCTCAATAAAATTAATAATATCCTATATGTGATCATCAATTTTTACAATATTTATAAGAGGATAATATGACCAAATATCATTTAAAAATTCATGAACTATGTATATTTAACAAACAAACATCAATGTAATAAGATATTGAATAATAAATCTCTTTGAGCAAGTAAAAAAGAAGTGTCAAAAAATGAATGTTTATACCATTATTCCTCATTAAGAACATGATTTTAATAAGGTAAGATATTTTTTGTTGAATTGATTCTATGAAAAATGATCCTAAAAATATTCATTGAACATTCATGAAATATAACAATGACTTGTTAAAAACGTGATTTCCATGAAACATATACCAACATCTAATCTAATTTATTTCAACCGTAGATGAAGTTATTTAATATAGATTTACGTGTTTTAATTAATCCATGGGGAAAATAATAGACCAATTTGTTTTTTGAAACATATGAATTTCAACGATTTAATAATTACAGCCTCTCATATCAAGTAAATATTTCTCCGTTTAAAAGAGGTGTGACGATTTTGGATATGGAAATAAATATAAATTAATTTAATTACCTTAGGTCTTCCCTGAAAAATGGGGAACCATTTATATAGATTTATGAACACACTCTCTAGCACCCTTGGTACCCAAAAAATTAAAATTTATATTAAAAAAAATACCTTTAGAAATTAAATAAAACTCAGTATCGTTTAAAATATATTTCCAAAATTATTTTTATAGAGTTAAATAATATTTTGATATTTTATTAATATTTTATATCTTCTAAAAAATTTATTGAGTCATATGTTTTTGGGATATGTGATGGATAAAAAACCTATTTCTGATTTGATAACATTAAATATATATTATATAACATTCAAAATAACACTTTCACTTTGTTATGAATTTACATGCTTATGTAATCATCAAAAATAGTGAAAATGATATCAAAAATGGGATCCCCTTGCTTAAACCCTCCAAAAACATAAACCATCTACTGAACCATTAATAAGTCATTATATTTTAATATGGTAAAAAATAATCAGTACTCAATTACTAAAATAATCATTAAAGATAAATTATTTTAGAATCATAATGTGAAATACAAAATTATTTGTGTAATTTAATTTATGACATCAATTTCCACTACTATGTTCCCACATATTGGGAACTTATTTAAAAGATAATACATTCAATGGTATTTATAAGATAATTAGGGATATTAAATCCCATGATAAATATAATTTGAATCTAGTAAAAAATTATATTATTAACCAAAGGAATCATGTTTTAAAATATATTACATAAAATATTTTATAGGGAGTTAGCTAAAGATATGGACTTTATAAGTTAAATATCATTAAAATGAACAACCTTTGGAATAAATATAAATAATTCGGAATTGATTCCCATTTAAAAGGAATAAATTTTTTAAAAAATATGTGATTATCAAAATATGATTTTTCATAAAATTCATTGAGGTTGAAGTACATGTAATATTCACGATCTAGAGAACATTATAGATGCCCACAAAATAACTTCTTCTATTTAAATATCTTGGGGATGAAAATTTAAAATTTAGTTATCATCCTTATGAATTATGAATGAAATTACATAGTCTATTATGTAACTAGTTTTAGGGTAATACTCATATAATATATTCTAATGAAAAAAATTGCCTATTTAAATTTCATTCAAACATAATCTGTTTTTAATTATCTCAATGATAAAGAGGTCCAAAAACCATTTAGTATTTTAAAATGGAGATAAACAATTAGGTATTACTTTATTTTTCTGTAATAAATTTCAACCTCAAAATCACTCATTAACTGTTTTACATAATTTAAATTAGGATGTTCAATTTATTTTAAGTCTTCACCTCTATATTAAAACGGAAATAATATATATCACTATTATAATTTACCACCAACTATTGAAAAAGTATTTCTTATAATTGATAACATTCATTATAAAATTACTAAAAACCCCTTAAACCACTTCTTAGAGAATATATTCATTTATTTATGTTTCTCAATACCAGAATATATATCACTACCACATTATGATGAAATCTCGGTTTCAATAACAAGCCTTTTATAACTTGAGTGATCGATATATGTATTATTGAATATACATAAATTTGTACACTTAATAATATATTGTTTCGATATAAAAATAATTGATTTGTGATCTATATTAACTCTATATAGAGTAATACAACTCATATAATCCAAGAAATCTCAGGATAAGATGTTTACAAAAACCTAATCTACTATAAAAGTTTCTTCTTTTTGAAAAAAAAAATTATTTACCAAGTTAGTTTTTCCCATATGAGATTTACCCCTAAGATATTACTATCATCAATTAAATATCTGAACTAATTTCTAATAATATGTAATGAAGGAACACCCTTTTATAATAAATATCATTACTTAAATTGAAATCCTAAAATATACAACAATGAATAACAATGTACTGACTCAAGGAACAAATTTAATTCAAAATAGATGTTATTTAATAATATATATTATTAGAATTGATATATTTAGATTAAAAATTATTATCTAAATAACAAAATTATTATTTTATTATTTTAATACTCTACCACATCATAGAGGTAACATATAAGGAGTTATGAGTTATAACCCAAATTGTTTCCACTATAGACATATGATTATTAACACCCAACAAATTATATCACACTGTTTTATACCAATAAAATTATAAGAATCATAATTCATAAGAAATGAAATATCTATAATTTCATGATAACATGTCAAGATATATATTTTTCTGTATATAATAGTATATATATTATTTATTAGCTGAAAATTATAGAGGAAAATATTCCATTGGAACGAGATTTACCAATATACTTTCTTCCTCCAAACATATTTTTCCCAATATATAGTTTATTTTTATAGTATTTTTTAGCTTTGATTTAATTTTTTGTGGATTTTTCTTTATTCCCTTTTTGAATCCAAATTCCATTCAAAATTAAAAGATTTATCATCTTGTAAAATATGATTATTTATACCATTATTATAATTATCCAACTTTATCCCAATAGGATAACTATATTTATTACCTTATGAATAAAAAATTATTTCTGAATTATTAGATGATTTTTTATCACTATGATTGATTTTTTCGATAATTTAATTGCATAAATTATCAACTACATCATCCTTAACCCCACTAATATAGACAAGAATAAATTCCAAAAAATAAACTTTTAAGTAATTCACCAATTTCAAGATCTTATTCTTTAATAATTTGACTTAATTATGTATTTTCCCTAATAGAATACTTTTAGAGACATCATTTTGAAAAAAATATGAGATCAAAGTTCGTAAACTCTATTAGTTTATGTACTTCCATTTGAAAAGATATGTAATTACATGGAATAAACTCCCCTTTCTATATCTTCAATTTAGATGAAATCTCATTTTGAGCACTAATAATACTGTTACTTTTATTATATCCCTTTTCATATTGTTTATAAGAATCCTCCCGATCCTAAATACTCACCCCTTTAACTTAATAATTTCTAATTTATTAAATGTATATTTAATACGAATGATTATTTTAAACATTCTCTTCATCATTAACAATTGATTATAGAATGAATTATCGAAAAAATCAATGATTTAAAAAATGTAAAATAAACTTATACACAAAAAAACATCCTATTTAGATCCATTATCAGTAATTGTAACCACATAATGTTGAGATGAATCAATATTGGAGTAAATAAGGATCCTTAAATAATATTATGACTCACATGAAATAGTTTATATATACATTTTTATGGAAATATTATAATAGGAAACGAAAAAATTCAAACATTTTATATGAAAAAATACCCTACATAATCAATGAATACTAAAAGATCCATATTTGGGTGTTAGATTTATTATTTGGTAAAATGATGAAAATACAAATCACTCTAATAAAGCTGAATACATATTGGTTTAAGTTCAATATTACTAAATTTTTAATGACCTTTTCACCTCATTAACAGAGTAAAAAATAATATAAAAATATTCATTACCCATGGTATTAATCCTTTAATTTTTCATTCACTGTGAATTATATAATTTTTATATCATATGATTCATGGCCTATGATTTATCACTTTTTAAAAATTATTATATTATCTAATGTATATTTAAATTATTGTTAGCATTATTTTTCACGTCATGATATAAAATAACCATCAAATAACAATTTTCTAATATATTCACCATATATTCTCAATAATCATATGTATCTACTAAACTAAGAAAAAATTTACGTCTAGATAATATTTTATGAAATTCCCATTTTTACCAAAATATAATTACTTTTCTTTAGTATTGAATTATGTTCAACACTATAATCCATCAAAACTTTCATATTTACATTTTAAACAGTCTTCTTCAATTGATTCATAAAAATCACAATAGATTGTGTTAACAATATAATTTTAATATTTCCATGATACTAGAAAAATAATCCTACCAATCTCCTTAAATTAGATTTACATTCTAAATAAATAACAACACTAAAAATTAATATTGGTAGAGGGGATACAAACACAGATAAGGACCCAATGAGAAAATATGAATTAGACCATATCCCTAATATGAGGAAATTAAAGTCAGACTAAGATATTATTATAAATATAAATTAACATTTAAAGTGAATATATTTTTTTCAATCCACCTCTCAAACCCCATCATTATAAATGTACATTCCCACCCAAATTCTTAATGGTACAGTGAACAATAAATTTCACAAAGGTACTATGAGGAACAATTTGATTCTCATATTTGATATTTCACCTTCAAAAAAACACATATAAAACTATATTAAAATAAATATTGTTAATTTTTCTCTTTAGTCGGTAGAAATATAGGAGAAAAATTCCTAAGATACTGGTTCTCGATGGAGTCATTAATGTATTGTGGTAGTAATTATCCCAATACAAATATATATTAGTCCTTCAATAGGTGAACAGATAATGTAACATGCTACTGAGGATCATTTTCCTAACATGTTTTAAAATTTAAGTGTCCTCAGTTTTCATAAATGAGAAATTCTCTATAGCTTATTGAATCACACATGTTAAATCCTAAAAAATAACAAGGGCACACATTAAATAAACATCTCAATCTACAAATAATAGTTATTGTCCACCAAACTCTTCATAGGGAATCACATCTCGCTATCAATCGAAAACATGATGTTAGAATCCCATGTCACATAATACCTTGAGTGTAGCCAGAAATTTTAGTATTCCTCCATTTTTTCTATCCAAATAAATGAATAATGTTAATTAAGAGCTCAATATTTAATTTTTTTGAGAATCCTTCTATATATAAACTCTATATTTAAATATTTTTATGTCGTATCATCCATATAATGTAAACATGAAGATATATTTTGAAAATTTTCATGTAATTAATTCTCATAAAACATCATCATATAATACTTTAAGAATCATTCCAATAGATATATACAATATAATTTTCATAGATTCACCCACTAAATGAATATTTCTTGATAAAGGTGTTAATTCAGTTTATAAAATCATACCAGAACTTATGAAACATTTAATAATGAAATATAATGGAGAGGATCATAGCCTTATCAATGAAAATCATACCAAAAATTGATATAGATTTAACTTTACCTTTATCCATACAACCTTTAATGGAAAAAAAATATTAGAGAAGTTGTTAATGTTAAGTATTTCCCAATACATATGGATCCACTATTACATAAATAGGATAGAACTCTCTATAATAATATAATTTGTGGGATTTAAGGCCTTATTACTATTTAGGAAGTTCTTTTAAATTTATTTAAAAACTATATCCTCGTTGATGCATTTTATAAAAAGAACATCAATTTTTTAATATTCTTTTAATCAGTTTTATAGTCTTATTATCCCATAATAAATATAATAACATAATTTTCATAATGTAAATGTAATCATAGAATGAGAAAATTTATAAATTTTTTCACATTGAAATTAAATTCAACAACAAAAATAGTCTAATTCTTTAAGAGTTTAATATATCAATTCCATTAAATGATAAAAATGTGTTTGATATATTTTTTGACACACAACACAAAACTAAAAAGATATTGTAATATATTTAGATTAAAATATTAATTTTACGTGTGAATATTAAAACATAATCATTGAATTAATAATAATGAATTAGAGAAAACACTTTATGAAATGTGTTTATAAAGAAAAGTTTTGATACAATCAATATGAATTACATTCAATTAGTTTACCTAAAATGTCTCATAAGATATTTTTTCTTTATAATACAATTTTTCTAAAAAAAACATTTTTATATAATATGAATTTATGTTTCACGAAATAAATGATTAGTAATGATAAAATATGTTAGATATTAATAATTTTTTACTCTAATGTTTTTGTAAAAATATATGAAATAAGAATAGTATCATTTATTATTTGAAATTTCCATTTTCTAATAAAAATTATTCTTCCTTATATTTTATGATTTTATTAAAAAATCAAAACAATAAATTCAATAATATATATTTAAAAAACAAAAAAATATTATTTTATTAATCATAATAGTATTTTATTAAGGTAATTTTTTTGGTTTTTTATGAAAATATTGAATTTAAGGTGAAACGTAAAATCCACTATTTTTAAAAATTCCACTAAGTAATGAATATATTACTTTATAATTATTTAATATAATTTTTTGAATCATTTTTGTGAAAAAAATTATTCATTTTATAATTGGGGCCCTATACCATTACTATGACTTCTCATTATTAAAAGGATCTCACTATTTACAAAAATGTAATCCATTATAACTTATAAAATCAGCCTTTCACCACCCTGTTAATACCTCTCCTAAAAATATTTACACTTGAATACGTATCTCCATTCCTTAACCTTGAATAATCTCATAAATCAATTATCATTGGGATCTAAAATTATATCTAATCCCTATATTTTTATAGGACCCTCTAAGGAAATCTCAACGTTCACAATTCGAGTAATCCTTTTTTACTCAACCTTGTTCCTTTATATATTACCTTTATATTTATAATTTTCTAATTACTATATTCTAACTTAATTATTGGTTATATACTAATTTTTATTGTTTTAATGTAATAATCATTAAAAAACATTCCCATTTTCCTTAAGGATAAAAATTATTTTTGTATCTATGCGTATTACAGCCACCATGAAGCATCATGTTTCATTATTCTTACCCACAATAAATTCTTGGTACTATTGGTATGTTTTTTAAATAAGTATGATATTTAAAATATATTTTCTATTTTATAAGATAAATTATATTATATATTTCTCCCATTTTATGAAAAATGAAATCACCAACCATGTATATGTGTGGAATACCACCACGATGAAATGATGGAATGATAGATTCCTGTTTTTATTTCCATCACCACCTTACCTATATATCCATTTGAATGGTTATAATGTATAAATTTTATTTATAGTATATCATAAATGTTTTGGTATTGAAAATTGGGGAACCATTTAATGATATGTTCAAAAAAAGATCATCACTAATTAAATTGTTTAAAACAATCATATTATGTACTATTTTCTTATAAAACAATTATTCATACACAAACTTCAACTTATGTTATATAACAACATTAAAAAGCACGTAATAATAATAATAATAATATTATTAAAATGATGTTACTAATAATCCCCCGTTAATCAAGGTATATTCATGTTTAGGTTTTTTTAACCACCAATATAAATAGTGTTATAAATTTATATCATGGAATAAAATTAAAAATTAATAAAATCAATAATTTGAATAAGATATGTTAATAAATAAATTTTTTTCTAGAATGGAAAATTACTATTAAACTCGTCAATTTAGAAAAAAACGTATTTCATTAAAAATCATTGAAACATGATCTTCTTAGACATCAACATCATAGAATGTAACCAAAAATACCCTTGAATGAAATTATAACACTACAAATTTCATGGATCATATATTATACTGTAATAAAATATATTTAAATGCTGAACTATTAAATAATAATAAATGAAAAACCCATTGTTTTTAAACTAGATTAAAATAATCTGGATTACTTGCACCTGATACAGAAAATAGGTAATAAATAACTAGAATTAATATAAATAATAATTATAAATTAATTGTATAAATGGAAATATATATTATTGAGGTTATATATTAGGTTATTAATATTTTCATTTTTGTGATAAAGGACGTTAAAGTGAATTAATGGATGTCTAGACTAGATATTAGTGTTTTCATGGCCTCAATTATAATTCATTCACATGTGTTATATGTTTTCTACTATTGTACCCCTTGTTTATGGTGTGTAGCCCTTGTATAATTCTAATGATGGTTATAAATTATAATGCTGATAGTTGTGAGATTTTGGAGAACTTTGGATGTTATGGGGGTGCTAAAGGTAAGTCGCACGGGCGGTGCCCGGTTTCCCTAACTGTTTGACCAAACCATGCATGGTGGTCCTGTTGAGGCAGTAGCTCCAGCACGGTTAGACCACGGTTTAGGAGACTATCAAAGGGGAAGTTGTTCTTCTAGTGGGTACTTCATTGTTAGTGCATTTTTTTCCTAACTGTGTGGTCAAACTGTGCGAGTAGTCAGAATGAAATCCTTAAAAAGGATCTCACTCGTTTATGCCATAACTCCCTCGTTTTTTACATTAACCTGCCCTAACTCAATTTTTTTCTTCTATTAAGTCCAAATAAGGTTTTCTCGTCCATATAATGGTGTTTTGAAGGATTACCTTCATGAATCGAAGCCATATTCTTGAGGTATGTGAACATTATTATCTATTATAGATTGGTTTCATAGATATACTTAGATCTAATTCTTACATTCTCTTAGATTCTTAGATCTATGCCCATTATGTGTAGATCATGGTTTTAAGATTCCAAATATGATGATATATGGTCTTGATCATCAACATAGAATATATCTATGGTGGTTTTGGAGAATCGACCAGGTATTCTTGTGTGTTCTTCATTTATTGGGGTTTTTTAAAACATTTAAGGTAAGAGGCTTCCTTCTCGACTCCACTTAGTAGAACTTAATGGAATGCTTTAAAATTTAATATGTGGTGTTTAATTGATTGTGATTTTGTTATTGAAATTGATGGTTGTGAAATTTATAAAATTGGGTGTTTAAGTAAAGTTGTTTTTCTCTTGGTTTTAAAATATGGATATCAAAAAGCGGATTTTTTGGGATTATTAGAACATGAATTGTATTTGATATTTTCAATAAAATGGAAGGTTTTATTGAAATTAAATTATTCTTTGAAATTGGTTGTGTTCTGTATTTCAATATAATTTTAGTTTTATTAGATTAGTTTGTTTTGAAAATAGAAATATTTATCCTAAACAGTGTTGGGGTGAGTTCATTCTTAACTGTCTCTTAATAAGGTACAAGTACCATTGGGTTAAAAGGGATGTGACCCTAGATCAGGGATGTGTATCATTGGGACACATGGTAATTGGACGAGAGAATGCTCATGAGTATGAAATTTTCAATTGAAACATGAATGTGTGGTTGTGTTGTTATCAATGGAATGGGTATGCTAAATGATAATAAGAATTGGTTTTAAATATTTTATTAGTTACTTTTCTAGAAAAATAACTTGTTGGAAATTGGTTTTATTTAGTTTTGTTTTCACTTGGTTGGAAATAGTTTTACGAACTTGTTTATATTTGGGTATAAATAGTTTTTGTAACCTTTTTTATATAAAATATTTTATATAGGTGTCGATAACTTTATATCCCAGTGTCATGAGTATGGATGTCATTGTCGAAAACCTATTTAGTTTTATACACACCCCTACCTTAGTACATTGGTAATTTTCATAAGCAATCTTCTGGGACAGGTGAAATGGTAATTAATCCCACATTTTTTTTTCAGTACCTCATTATATTTGGGTGTTCAGTGATTATTGATCTTGGAGCTTGTGGAGCATGGATTCTTGTGGCCACTTGAGAGTCTTGAGTTTTTTATCCTCTGTTAACATTGATACTGATTTGGTCATCCACTATTTCCCACATTTATATGGTTTTGATATACATAAATTTCTTTAGTTTTCATTATTTTGGTCATGCATCATTTAGTAATTAGTTTGGTTATAGTTTTTTTTGTTTTTTGGTTTATTTCCTAAAGGGTAATCACCGCGACATGTATTTTAAAATCTTCATCATTTATTTCAAGCCTTTGGCATGTTTGTGATATCTCCTAAGGCTATGTAATGACTCGTTGTTCTCTCAAGACAATGAGAATGAGTAAGTCATTACAAATTTTATCAGTCTGGTCCTTCATTTTTAGTACACATGTTATCATCTTGTCTAGTCCTTGCTGAAAAAGTGGTCATCCGTGTTCTTGGTCTTGGAGTTGAAATTCCTTCTTTTTTATCCTTTGGGAAGAAATTTTAGACCGGATGTGGATTGTCAGAAAATGAAATGTATATCATAAAAGGACATAGAAAATTGGTCGGTCGATTTTACGATGGTATGTTATCGGTGTACAAAATTTATATTACCCACTTTTAAACATAGTATAGTGAAAGTGCGTGGTCAATCCACATGGAACATGGTAAGTGCATGAATTAAATTGAGTTTCAAATTAATTTGGAGAATTATACTAAATTTAGAGTGTATTTTCATGGTTTGGACTAAGGAACTTGTTCTGATTACTAGGGAATAATGTTAAATTATAAAGAAGAAAAAAACAATGGTTTTTAACAATTTAAGAGAAAAAAACAAGTGAATTTTTGATGTATTTAGCAGGAAAAAGAGCATGTAGGGGCTATGTAGAGTATGGAATTTTAATGAGGATTCCATATATGGTTTTTTTAATGATAATTCAACATTCTGGATCTTGATTATGACAATATTCCCTTGGATCGTTTAATTTCGTCTTGGAATTGAAGAAATTTGACTCCATGGTCTGGTAGTCAGTGTTTCACAATTCGTACTTTTATTTCAGTCAATTAATGAATTGAAGAACACCATCAATGATCATGTTGTTATTTCATCATTATTCTTCTTTTATATCCCTGAGAATTTTTTCATTGGTCTGGTTCAGAATTCCCAGTAGTAGTTAACAATGGATTAAGAAGAGTAAAAAGAATTTAAAAAGAATAGACAAAACTACATAAATCATTACAACATTCAATCCTTCATCATCCACAGCCCCAACACAAGTGGTTTTTAATTACACATATATGAAATAATGAAAATAACACCTTCGATACCCGATGATATTGTTGAGTAAGCTACGAGGAGAGGTGTCAGATGGTGGAATGGCAGAGTAGTGGTACAACAGTGGCTCAGGAGGAATGGAAGTAGAAGTTCCACTTTCTTCAAGTGCTCTGTCTCTCCCTAGTCCGGAGTCCAAGGACTCTATTTATAGAAAAATAAAGTTCAAGGCGTGTACAAAAGTACATGCCGTGTGGTCTTGTCAACTCGCTTTTGCCGAGATTTTTCTACGGTAGGTGGCCATCCACGTCGTTTTTGACTCACACGGCATCAGCGGCTGGTTGGTGGAAAGTAAACGGCGTGTAGCGCCGCCACACACAGCGTGTAATACCTTACAAGCGTCACCAGCCGCATCTAGAAGCCGGTACACAGCGTGTATTAGTAACCCACAAGGCGTGTAGTCTCTGGGTGGTGACTTGGGCGTGTACTCCCCCTTTTGATCCATGTCCCCATCTGAATTTACACGACGTGTATAAAAGTAGATGTCGTGTAGTTGCAAAATTTCCACGGACATCCCTTGATTTGTTTATTTTTGTCACAAATTTCCTGAGAATAAAAAGTATCAACAAAATCAACGAATATGTTCATGAAACATCATATATTTGCTAAAAACATTTTTTTTATTTTAAATAATATAAATGAAAATGTATACACGAATTGGGTACATCAAACTCCCCCACACATAGTCGTTTTCTTGCCATCAAGGAAAATCTCAACATCTAATTAAAAGTGTCTATATTTTTAAAAGGAAGGCATTCAATTAATCAAAAGTATAAATGTTACAGTTATTGAGGAAAATTCTAAAAGGTATAAACAAATTAAATTCATAATATAGTTGAATCATGCCTCATATATAATAAAATTAACTACATGTATCCTCTTTTAACACATGTTTCAACCATACTAATATAAGCAAGCCACCAGATGATTTACCTCACCAAAAATATACTCAACACTCAAGATTTTTTTAAACAAGGTATGCTAAATCAAAGACATATACACTCTACCCATATGTTTTCTAGAATTTTAGTTCTCCACTTTGGAAAATTTTGGTTTACAAAAATCAGGAGTGCTTTTCAAATAGGATCAGATGTTTCTTTGGATAATGGTTGGTATGTATATATGTGAATAAAAACTCAGAGGTTAGAAAAATGAGTTTAAATTCTTAAATAACAATGCATGATATTCAAATTTAAACTCAATGTAAGAACTTCCTCAAAAATATTTATCAAAAGATCTCATCACTACCAAATCCTTTAGCTGAGTAAGAGTCTGTAACCAACAAATGTGTATGTGGCCCCTTTGTTTGTACCATTTTTTTAAAGCACAAAGGGAACCTTTATGAATTTCCCAAATAGAGGTTTGGAACTCTTTTTCACCCCAAATGATCAAGAGGCATTCGCCCATACTTCTTTTCTTGAAAACTCATGAATTTATATCAAGTGTTTCCAATCCCTTGTTTCGAGATCAAATAAATAATCATGCAAAATCATAAAAGAATTAGGGTTGGATGGGAAAATAGGCTTGTTATATGGCTTCCTACAAAGGCTACCCATGGTCTATATGGGCTTCGCGAAGATAAAATGTAGGGTATTCTCAAGATAAAAGGGTTAACAATATTATGCCTCAATCATTTTTATGTAATTCAATATTTCTTCATGATTCGAATAGAAAACATGAAAATTATTGTAGTTATATATACTCTAATAATCTCTCAAGAAAGTGGGTATTAGAAATAATCTGACAAATGGGTTTAGAATACCTCTCAGGAGTGGGAAGAATAAATAAAGGGACAATCATGTCATGACATGCATATAAATGATTAGCCTAATAGATGTAATTAGCCAAGGATTAATGTTGCAATTTAAACTATATTAGAAAATATTTTAAAACACATAAGAATCAGAATAAGCATGCACCCCACAAAAAGTTCATACTGATAACTTTAGCATTTATAAATATGATTAACCAAAATTTCTTCAAATTTGAAAATATATAATCTAATAATT
Organism: Viscum album; assembly: GCA_963277665.1. Taxonomy (NCBI): domain Eukaryota; kingdom Viridiplantae; phylum Streptophyta; class Magnoliopsida; order Santalales; family Viscaceae; genus Viscum; species Viscum album. The sequence continues at coordinate 1,660,329,362 of OY728148.1, read as the reverse complement.
ATGTCTCATAGATTAGGTCAAGGGGAAAGACTAAGGTGAAATATAGAGAAGCTCCCCCACACATAATACTGCACATGGCACACCAAGTGAAATACCAAGGGAATGGGAGGGTAAAGGGGGAAAATGGGGAAATGACGATGGAAAGTGGTGGAATAAGTAAACTCAAAAAGATAGAAAATAGAAAAAGGAAAAATACTCCCCTCGTGAAAAATGTAGCCCAAGTCGCTCCAGGATACCTGTGACTATCGAAGAAAAAGAAAACTACAAGCATGCACAATATCATAGCATAGAAAAAGTGCAAAATAGCCATATAAAATAGAAAATTCACTATCATGGAGTCACCTTAGGGGATAGAACGTCTAATATAGGAGGGTCAGAGACAGCGACTGTAGTAGTGGTAGAGCTAGTGGCCTCGGCCTGTGGGAGGCTCACTACTACAGGAACATCCGGAACTGTGAGCTCGGTAAGAGGCGATGGACCAACACCTGTAGTGAAAATGAGAATGGAGTCTGTGGCCAAGGCAACGTCAGCAGGCGGGACGAGAGAAGCTGGAGGCGCGGTGGAGGAAGCAGCCGGCATAGGAACGGATTGCTGACGATGTTCTAGGTGCATCTCCATAATCTTCTCAAGATGGACATGGCACTGAAGGAATGTAGCCTTCTAATACTCCATGCAAGTCAGTTGAAGGGTGATCTCAGATAGGCGGAGGGTGAGGGGTGGGTTATCTGAGTTTGTGGAGGGGGAAGGAACATGGTAAGGGCCCGTAGGGGGAATGGTAGTGGAAGACAGAATAGGGGAGGTGGTAGGAAGGGGCGTTGAAGGAGATGCTGGGGCATCCACGAGGGCTGGAGGGTCACTAGTAGGTGGGGGCTGGGCATGGGCAATGATGTAGGTTCCCCATGCTTCCAGACAAATCCCATGCTAATAAGCATGAGAAAGTCCATCCGCTGAGGGGTACCCAGGAGATCATGTGGAAGAGAAGGCTCAAAGACTCCAAAGATGATGGCAAGGCATGTGGCATAAACGCCGATGTACAAGTTCCCCTGATGGCCGGTGAATATGGCATGGAAATATTAAGCTGCAAGGTAAGGATGTATCGGGGAATCCTGCGTGAGAAAATTAGTATGGAGCTCTATGTCATGGGAATTCATGATCCCCATATCCTCATGATGTGGGAAAAGAATGGGACTAAAGCACCGGTGAGTGAAGCGGATGAGATGGTCAAGAATGAGGGTTCTCTTCTGGGAGGTGGGGGTATAAGGGTGGTCAGGTCCGGCAATATGCTGCAATGCAGCCATGAGGGTCAAGCACTCAGGGCAGAGCAAGGTGGAGACTCAGGGTGGGGTGACTGGATAGGGGTATAACCCACACCCTCGGCCAAATTCAGGTAGGGAAAGGAAAAAATGGCGGCTGCCTGGCCGAAATCTTACTGCCGGGACGGTATCACTTGGCATCTCCCGATACTTAGGTCTATCGAACTCGAACGATGCAGAAAAATCCAAAGATAAATCCATATAGATGGGAGTGCTGACCTGAAAGATATCCAGTAGTGATGTGTGGCCGATGAGCTCCCTCAAGTCCTCCTAGATTCCTAGCTGATAAAGCAGGGCAGGGTCTAGATAGCGACTGCTCAATGGGATCGGGTAGCGAGTGGAAGGCCGGACTCTGTCGTGCACTAAGTCGATAGTTGGGAACACCATACCTGGATAGGGGATACCCACAAGAGTTGGTCAAGGTGGTGCTTCAGCAGGGGCTAGCTCTAGGGGTGGATCAGTGATAGAAGGGGAAGGCTCGGTGGAGGAAGCAGTCGATGTCGGGCCAGCTGCTGATGATGATTGCGTAGGGAGAGTAGAAGCTAATGTAGTATAAATGGTGGTGCACAGATGCTCTATACTGTAGTGTGGAGGTGCAGTTGTGCTAGGCTCATCCTCAACCAGGGCAGTGTGCTGTGGAATAATGGCCAACGAAGGGAGATCATAGACCGGAGTGTTTGGGTCTGGCTGCGTCGGAGGTCGGAGTCGAATCCGCCGCAAAAATGGGTCTCTCGCCCTCTATGGTGGAGCTCGGCCACTTCCCCTGGGAAGGATCATGATATTCCATATCATGATGAATAAAGAAAAATAAAACAAAATAAAACTGGAGAAAATGAAAAGAAAAAGAAGAAAAAAAGAGAAAAATGTGAGAAAAATAAGAAAAATAAAATTACACGGTGTGTAATTCTAGAGTACACAGCGTGCACCAGTAACATCAAGAAACTCGTCTATTCTAGAAAGACACACCGATTTGGTGAGTCACTTGTCCAGGAAAGGCTACACGACGTGTATATACATTACACGTCATGTATATGAATATAGGTGCTTTACCATTTGGAAAATACAAATGGGTTGGGCCATATAATATACTACACGGCGTATACTGAACACACACACCATGTAAGGGAACATGGGTTGTGTGGCCATGTAAAAGGGAAGACCCAGGCATGAATAAGGATATTATATGGTGTGGACCGAATATACACACTGTGTAGTTTCAAATTTCGATGTTTTTAGAATGTGGCCGTGTAAAATAGTACATGGCATGTGGTCTTCATGCGTGCTCATGTACTGGCGGAAGCTGAATGGTATGCCGATCCAAAAATCACCCTAAATGATTATAAAAACATGAAATAGATGGTGTATAAGGGCGTACCTGGACCGAGGATCACAATGCAATAATAATCAGAACATGAAACAAACTAAATTGACGGATCTGAGAATGATGGTTCGGGTGGAGTTTGGGAGAAGAAAACGAGAAGAAGAAGAGGGGAGGGGAAGCCGCGTGACACGGCGAGAAGCTGGGTGGCTCGTGGCATATATAGCCTCTGTACACGGCGTGTACCACTGGAATACACTCGATGTATCCCTCTTTTTTTAAATCAAGAACAACATATATATATAATTATTAGATTAAAGATTATAATAATTATTATTAGTAACTAAAATAAAAATAGATATATATATATATATATATATATTTTATTACAAATAAAACTATACAAGACGTGTATCTAAAAATACACACCGTTTGTTTTAAAATTGGAAAAAGAGAAGTACATCTTTTGGTCAGGTTCTTGGGGAGAGGTTCGAACCGGTGATCGACCGCTCTGAATGGAAGCCCTCATCCACTGGAGTGAAGGTTGTACTGCTGTTCATACTTATTATTTATATACAATTTAATCGATACATCCTATACACACGGGAAGAATAAAATTCACGGCTTGTGGTTTTTATTTATAAAAGAAGGGGATGAAGCTGGGAGATTAGCCGAGTTCGAACTCGAGTCTTTTTGATCCAGGGCCGAGACAATACCAATCTGCCAACGTCATCCGCATGAATTACTTTATATAGAAAAATGTTGTTATATTTTTTTTTAGAAATAAAATAGGGCACACACAAAGTAAATTGGAAGACATTTAGTGTGGTTTTATTAAAAGGGTAAATGATGGAAATGGGACGGTTGTCTGGATTCGAACTCGGGTCTTTCAGAACCGGGTTACGATCCTAACCAACCAGTCCATCTCCATCTTGGGTTTTCTTATAAGAAAAATATATATATATATATATATATATATATATGTATATAAATTTCTACACACACCGTGTAAGAAAAGGAGGAACCCTATGCTGAAGGTAGGATGGGAGGATTCGAATAGGGGATGGCTCAGATAAACTCCAGTGACTTTATCATCGGCACTGGCATCATACCTGGTAATTTAGTAGTTATTATATAGATTTATAATATTATGATTATAATTGAAAAATATATGTACACGCTGTGTATATAAGTGGGACACAGCGTGTAACCCTTGGGTTGCCTCCCAGGAAGCACCTTTGTTTTAGGCCGTTGGCTCGACCTTCTTATCTTGACTTACCTGAGAGGTTTGGTAGAGATCACTCCAACTGTATCTTCTATGGGATGGTAAATTTTTAGCCATTTTCCGTTCACCTTGAACGGTTGACCATCCTCTTTAGAAATTTCCACCGCTCCATGAGGGAATACTCGTATGATATGGAACGGTCCTTACCACCTTGATTTGAGCTTCCCTGGGAATAGACAAAGAATACAATATAAGAGTAGTACCTGATAAGCGGGTTGAAATGTTTTTTGAGAAATCATCCAGTCGTGAATGGCTTTCATCATCTCTTTGTACAATTTAGCATTATCATACACCTCCCTTATGATTTCATCGAGTTCTGATAGATGGAACTTATGTCTCTCTATGGCTGCCTTTAGATCAAAATTTAGGGACTTGACGACCCAATATGCTTTGCGTTCCAGCTCCACAGGCAGATGGCATGGTTCTCTATGGACGAGATGAAATGGTGACATTCCAAGTGGTGTTTTAAAAGTGGTACGATAGGTCAAAAAAGACTCATCATGCTTTTTGTACCAGTCCTTCCGTGGGGCATTCACTATTTTCTCCAAAATTTGTTTGACCTCACGGTTGGAGAGCTCCACCTGTCCACTTGATTAGGGATGGTATGGTGTACCCATGTGATGTTTCACACCATATTTCTACAGTACTCATTTCATTAAAGCGTTTTCATAGTGAGTTCCTCTGTCGCTAATCAGCACACGAGGAACACTGAACCTGCTGAAAATGTGCTTTTTTAGATAGGTTAAGACTACATTGGTTGTGTCGTGGGTCGTCGTAGTGGATCCCACCCATTTGGAAACGTAATCAATGTAGACGAGGATGTAAGTATGCCTCAAAGAAGGGAGGAATGGTCCCATGAAGTTGATTCCACATACCTCAAAAATCTCGACATCCAGGATGGGGTGTCGGGGAATCTCGGCTCTACGTCCCATATTACCTGTACATTGGCATGGATCACAACGTGAAACGAAGGCTCAGGAATCTTTATGCATGGTGGCCTAGAAAAACCCAGATTGCAGAATATTCACTATGTTACGATTTGGTTCATGATGTCCTACAACGGGTGAAGAAATGATATAATTTTAAGAGCCCTTGGACCTCTATCTCTAGGATGCACTGTCGGATCACCCCATCTCCACTGGATCTGAATAAAATTGGGTCTTCCCATAAGTATCACTTAACATCAGAGAGGAACCTTTTCTTCTGATGGAAGGAGAGGTCGGGATGGATGGCACCTGCAACTTAATTTTTAGCAATATCAGCAAACTAGGGCCTAGGGTACTTAATAATAGAAAAGAGATGGTCATCAGGAAAATCCTCTCTTATCTCTCGATCCTCCTCTTTCTCCATGTGCGGAAGCTCCAGATGGGATAGATGATCAAAAACCATATTCTCACTCCACTTCTTATCTTGGATCTCTAAATCAAATTCTTGAAATGGAGGACCCATCAGATCAATCGGGGATTTTCCTCCTTATTGTTTAATAGGTACTTAAGTTTTGCATGGTCAGTATAAACAATAACTTTAGACAGCACTAGGTAAGAACGAAACCTATCAAAGGTGAATACTACTATCAGTATAACTTTCACTGTAGTGGTATAGTTTAGTTGGGCATCATTGAGTGTCCTACTGGCATAGTAGATTGGTCAAAAGATACGGTCCAACCACTGACCCAGGACAGCTCCCACCACATAGTCACTGGCATCACATATCACATCAAATTGTGCCTCCCAGTTGGGGGCAATCATCACTGGCGCTTCGACCATGAGTTGTATTAGATTCTCAAATGCTGAGGTTCATGCCTTAGTGAATTCAAAAATGGCATCATTTTTTCAGAGACTGGTGAGGGGATGGGCTATCTTTGATTAGACACGGACAAACCGCCTTTAAAAACATGAATGGCCCAGGATGCTTCATATGGATCGAACCGAAGTTGGAATGGGATGTCGTGAAATGACTTCTATTTTTTCTGTATCCACCTTTATCCCATTTTCTAAAATTCTATGGCCATGGACTATGCCACTTTTCACCATTAAATGACACTTTTCCCAGTTTAAAACTAGGTTATTTTTTTCGTATCGCTCCAGTACAACCTCCAGATGTAGCAAACTGGTGGTGAACGACTTCCCGTAAACCGAAAAATCATCCATGAAGACCTCCAGGATTTTTTCCTCCATGTCGTAAAAAATAGCCAGCAAGCAGCGTTGGAATGTGGTTGGAGCGTAGCACATACCGAATGACATCCTACGGTAGGAAAATCTTCCGTATGGGCAAGTAAAAGTGCTCTTCTCTTGATCTTCTGGGGAAATGGATATCTAATTATAGCTATATTAGCCACTGAGGTATCACTAATATTCATTCCCTACTACCCTTTCTAGCATCAGATCCATTAAGGGTAGGGGAAAATGATCTTTCCTTGTGTTTTTGTTTAGCTTCATGTAATCTACACAGACTCTCCGGCCCGTGACTATGCGAGTGGGGATGAGCTCATTTTTGTCATTTGATACCATAGTGATGCCTCCCTTCTTAGGGACCACTTGCAGGGGACTTACCAATGGGATATCTCATATAGGGTAAATGATTCATACATCTAAAAGTTTTGTTACCTCCTTATTTACGAATTCCTTCATAAGAGGGTTTAGACACCGTTGGGGTTGTCTAGATGGCTTTTCTCCTTCTTCGAGTAGCACCTTGTGGGTGAAAATGGTTGGGCTAATGCCCTTCAAATCTGCAATAGTCCATCCAATTTCCTGTTTTCCCCACTTCAAAACCTGAATAAGTGCATCCACATGTTCCTGTGAAAGTGATGAACTATGTATAATAGGGAAAAGTATGATGATCCCCCAAATACCCATACTTTATGGAAGGTGGGAGAGGTTTCATTTCTAGTTCATGTGACTTGAGAACTGAAGGTACCAGTGGTTGTACTTCTTCCCTCTCTAGGATGTCAGGAATGACAGCTCATTGCCAGTTGTGTCCGCCCTAGCCTTCAGTGAATTTCATATCCTTTGGCGCCTCATTAGTGGGTATGTCTGGAGAAATTATATCATCTAAAATGGAAGAACATGCCAAATCATCTTCTTGTCTTCTCATTTGATCATCCATGGTAGTCACATTGTAGAAATCCTCATGTTTGGATAACGATTCTTGTTTGATGGCCTTTAGAACATTGTAGGAGACTATTTCTTCCCCTACACGGAAAATCAACTCCCCCTTGTGCACGTAAATCAAGACATTCCATGTGGCCAAGAAAGGGCTTCCAAGTATAAGTGGTTCCCCGTGATCCTCCTCCATGTCTAGGATAATAAAATCTAATGGGGGTATCAATCATCCCACCTTCACGAGCACATCATCCAGTATCCCTTTTGTATATTTAATGGATCTGTCAGCAATTTGAAGGGCGACTCGTGTAGGCTTCAGATCGTGGTTCCCGAGCTTTTGGAGAACTCTGAATGGCATGAGGTAGACACTGTCTCCAAAGTCTCATAGAGCTTTTCCAAATTCACAGGGTCCAATTGTACAAGGTATAGTAAAGCTACCTGGATTATGGAGTTTTGGAAGAATGGATTGTTGTACAACTGCATAGAACTCCTTTTTCAGTGATATGGTTCCCAAATCCTCCATCTTCCTCTTATTTGAGAGGGTTCCCTTCATCAATTTTTCATATGTGGGCATTTGAGTTAGAGCCTCTACAAATGGGATGTTGGTGTGTAGTTTTCTGAATAATTCCATCAATTTTCTAAACTGGTGATCCAACTTCCTTTACTTCATCCTCTCTGGAAAAGGTAATGCATGCTCGAATGGATTGATGACCTCCTTTCCTTTGCCTAGTAGAGCCTTCGGTGATGGATTTTTAGATGAAGAGTGGTCTGAAACTGTACCATTGTTTTCAGCAGCATGTATACGTGTAGTTGAATGTTTTGGTTCCTGCTGATGAAGAGTCATTCCACTTCATAGAGTGATGTAATGGGCCTCCTCCATTGGGTTCTTCTCGGTGTTTCCTGGTAGTGTACTAGGCTTCCTCCCTGAGAGCTGGTTTTATAATTGGATGATTTGGTTCTCGAGGACTCTAATAGAATCCTCCTAGTTCTCAAATCAGGTCTTAGCAGTAGAGATAAATTTTGTCAGAAGATCCTGTAACCTGGAGGTATTCTCTTGCTGAGGTGTTTGTGCATCTGGTGGAGGTGGTTGCTACCTTGGATGCTACAGGCGAGGGTTTTTATAACCTTGTTGTTGGTAAGGTCCCTGTTGGGGTTGTTTCTACTACAGGTACTTGTTCTGATATGATGGCTGACTGTATCCGGGCGGTCGCTGAGGCGGAGGATTCTGCTGCTGTTGTCCCTACCTTTTGTTCTGGTTATCTCACCATGCCAGGTTATGGTATTGTTGATACTGGTTCGGCCCTCTGTTTTGAGAAACATATCTCAATTTTCTCGTTGAAGGGTTGGCTGAAGGTCCTGAGCATTCTCCCATGATGTGGTTTTTACCACAATCACCGCATGCTGGATGGTTCTCCGTATGGATTTGAGGTGCACCCTTACAATTTAATGCATCGAGCATTTTGGATTTTGCATCCAACTGGGCAGCCAGCATGGTTGTAGCATCAATACAATGCATAACTCATTTTTTGGGTTCCCCACTCGGAGTGACACTAGAATCTATTGGCAGACATATCTTCCAGTAGATCAAATAGTTCTTCAGGGGGACTTTCTCATTACCATTCCTCCAGCAGCACCATCCACCAAGGACATTGTATTACTCATCAACCCATCGTAGAAGGTTTTGACTTGAATCCAATCTGGAAGTCCACTGTGTGGGAATTTATATAACATCTCCTTGAAGTGTTCCCAGGATTCGTACAACGACTCTGAGTCGTGCTGCTGAAAGTTGTGGATCGTGTTCCGCAGCATTATCGTCTTCGATGGTGGGATGTATTTGGACAGGAACTCCTGGGCTAGCTCCTCCCAGGTGAGGATAGATCTTTATGGCAACCCTTTGATCCAGTCTTTCACCTTGTCCTATAGTGAGAAATGGAATAGGCGAAGATGGATGGTGTCCTCAGAAATGCCATGGTACCTTAATGTATCATAGATCTCCCATAAATTAGACAGATGGGTGTTCGGGTCTTCACTGGGAAGGCCGCTGAATTGAATAGTGTTTTGGATTAGCTTCATGATTTCTGGATTGATCGTGAAGTGTTGGGCCTCTTCTAGAGGATGAATGATGCCCGTATCAGCTCCGTGGATCAATGGCAGACCATACTCCACGAGAGCACGGCATGGAGGTGGCTGCTGAGGAGGGAGAATTGGCAGGTATAGTTGGTCTTGAGGGGCATAGTATGTCCCCTGACCTTAGTTGAAATATGGAAACCTCTCTTGTGGGAATTTTTGGATCTGTGGCGGGCAATATGGTAGAGCAAGATGGGCTTGCTGGTTCCGGTTTTAATCCAGTCCTAACTGTTGTTCATCTCCTTAGAAAACAGATAGATTTCCTTCCTTCTTATGTATCGTGGGGTTGTTTTGGTTTTATTCATCCATGAGTGATTTTTGGTACCTCAAAAACGTCCGTTCAATATCTAGGTTAGTTGGGAAAAAACATGAGGAGTCTGTGCTCTTTGAACGTGTGATGTGGCCACTCATACACCTACGACCCTTCACAAACCAAAAAAACTACCAAGAGTAAATGAGGAAAATAAAAGATAAATATAAATGGGATTAGGAAAGGAATTTTTTGGGAATTTTTTATTTTTATTTTCACTTAATTAATTACTAACGCAACTAAATTTTAGCACTTAAATCGTCTTGTTCGCCGGAAACAGCACCAAAATTTGGTCGGTCATTTTACCGATGGAATGTTATCGGTGTACCAAACTGATAATACCCACTCTTAAACATAGTATAGTTCAAGTACGGGTCGATCCATAGGGAACATGGGAAGTGCATGAATTAAATTGAGTTTAGAATTAATTTGGTGAATTATGATGAATTTAGAGTGGATTTTCTTGGTTTGGATTAAGGAACTTGTTTAGATTACTTGGCAATAATGGTTTATGATTAAGAAGAAAACAACAATGATTTTTAACAAATTAATAGAAAACAAAAAGTGAATTTTTGATGTATTTACCAGGAAAATGAGAGTGTTGGGGCCATAGAGAGTATGGAATTTTAATGTGGATTCCTTATATGGGTGTGTTTTTCATTATAATTCAATATTCTGGATATTGATTATGACAAGATTCCCTTGGTCCTATTAATTTCATCTTGGAATTAAAGAAATTTGACTCCTTGGTCCGGAAGTAAGTGTTTCGCAATTCATAGTTTTAGTTCAGTCCATTAATTAATCGATGAAAAACTTCAATGATCATGAAGTTATTTCATCGTTATTCTTCTTTTAGATCCCTCAAAATTCATTCCTTTGTCTGGTTCATAATTCCCAGTAGTATTTAATAATGGTTTAAGAAGAATAAAAAGAATTTAAAGAAACAGACAAAACCACATAAATCATTACTACATGCAATCCTTCATCATCCACAACCCCAACACAAGGGGTGTTTAATTAAAAATATATGACATAATGAAAATAACACCTTCAATACCTGATGATATCATTGAGTAAGCTACAAGGATAGGTTTCAGAAGGTGGAATGGTGAAGTAGTGGTTCAATGGTGGCTCGGGAGGAATGGAAGTAGAAGTTCCCCTTTCTTCAAGTGCTCTGTCTCTCCCTGGTCCGGAGGCCAATGCCTATATTTAGAGAAAAATAAAGTACAGGATGTGTTCAAAAGTACATGCCGTGTAGTCTTGTCAACTTGATTTTGCTGCGGTTTTTTACGGTAGGTGGCCAGCCACGCCGCCTTTGACTCTCCCGGCGTCGACGGCTGGTTGGAGGAATGTACACGGCGTGTAGCGCCACCACACATGGTGTGTAATCCCTTTCATGCCCCACCAACCGTGTCTAGAAGCTGGTACATGGCGTGTATTAGTAACCCACACAAAGTGTAGTCTCTTGCTGGTGACTTGGGCATGTACTCCCCCTTCTGATCTGTGTCCCCATATGAATATACACGGTGTGTATAAAATTACACGCCGTGTAGTTACAAAATTTTTACAAACTTCCCTTGATTTGTGTATTTTTGTCATAAATTTCATGAAAATAAATAGAATCACCAAAATAAAATATTATGTTTATAAATGATCATATATTTTCTGAAAAAAATTATTTTATTTTCAATAATATATATGAAAATGTATTCACAAATCTGGTGCATCACTAACCCTTTATGTTAAACATCAAGTCATGAAGGAGATGGGTACACAAGTGTTTGGAGACACTTCTAGGATCTTAGAATCTCATTTTCATTGGATTATACAAGGATATAAACATGAAATGCATTGTAGAGGACTGACATCCGACTAGGATCACATATTTCATTTGGAGTGATGATTCATTATTTTGTTCAAGGTTTAAATTTAGGGAAAATGCATAATTTGTTTTGAATATATTTGGTGTATTTTGAAAATGGTTCGGTTTTCAAAACCACAAATGAATGTTCCAAAATGGTTGAAATAAAAAGGGGTGTTTGGGAAAACAATGTTTTAATAGTGATGTGATATAATTTGTTTTGAAAAGTGATCAGTTTCTGGAGAGTGAGATTTATATAGGTTGTTTTTAGTTTAGAAAATGGAACCTGGTAGTCATTGTCGAAGCCAACCTGAAGAAGCTATGAAGAATGTGGTTGGACCTGAACCATGGGGTAACCAAGAGCTGGTTCAGAGTAATTTCAAGGATTTTTAAGTTGATGATATGGGGAACTGGAGGAATGGGCCATGACATGTGGATCATACCATCCAGTTCATGAAGAAGAATCCACCTAACTTCCAGGGTGATTTTGAACCCAAAAAGGAGAAGGTGTGGCTTTGTTAGATGAAACATATATTTGACATCATTAGGACACCGGTTGAGATAAAGGTCAACCTGGAAATGCATATACTCTGTGATATTTCATGCCAGTTGTGTGATTTAGCAGTGAAAGCAATATTGGATCATGGCCTTACATTGGATAATTTTTAGGAATTGTTCAACAAATAATTCTGTCCTCACACATTCAATATCCATAAAATGAAAAACTTCTTCAACGTGGAATAAGAGAGTCTCTCTATCATAGAGTAGGAAGATAAATTCATGAATTTAGTATATTTTTTAAAATAGGTTTTTTAAGGTGCATCTTTGAAGCCATGCATCTTCAAGCTGGGGTTATGGTATAAAATTTGATCAATGATTCTGGTGTTCTGTAATAGGGATTATAGATATATTGTGAACCGAGATATTTTGGCCAAACGTGATATTTTGGGATCTATGGGAGGAGGTATGATGATACATACAAAAAATGGTTGGAAATCAACCACCAGAAATAAAAAGAATATAGACACATATTTCAATGGTGAAAATGGGGATCAGAACCAGACGATTATATTAAGCATGTATTGTTTCAACAATACTCTATATTTTTATGATGATTTTGATGCTCACAAATATCCTTACTTGTTATTATAATGATTTTACTTTTATTATATTTCATTACATTAACATTAATTATATTCCCAATTTTTCAATAATATTAATGAATATGATTCACATGAAATTTTTGTCAAACTGTTCAAAAATCTATTCAGTAGGTTCTGGAAACACTGTTCATATCATATGTTGGAGAGTGTAGTGTAATGATTATATCCTACGTTTATTTTATAGGAGTTCAGAAAAGTATGGTTAATCAACCTTACATTTATAGAAAAGTATGGTAAATGAACCTTACATTGGGATAGAACCATACATTTGTTATATTTGAGAAGTATGGATGAAAACCCATATATATGTATGGAACCCTACATTTACTTCACCGAAGTAATGACCATCAACCCTAATTTTTTATTGAACCATATGTTTTTTCAAATTTATAGATCATGTACCTTACATTATAAAGAAGGGAAAAGTATAGATCATCAACCATACATTTGTGGTCACCCTTACATTTGATATTTGGATTTCTTATAAAAAGAACCCTACATTTGGCTTCTTCAAGCATCGAAGATTTGAAGTATCGACTTTATCATGAAATGGTATTTTGGGGATTATCTAATTGATTTTTATACAGTTTCAAATAATGATTTAAATCCATTTATATGGGATTTAAAGGATCGATTTAATATGTGGAATTCATGCCGATTATTAATGGAATATACCACTACTATGTTATTAAATTTTTTGAATATTGTGATATGTTAGGTGAATTTTTTATCTAAATTTAGGAATAAGGTGCTAATCTTTATTCGATGTATTCTAGGTATCTGAATTCATTAGAGGAAATGGGTGACACAATATCGTTTGAATTCATGGCGATTGTATGATTCAAATTTGGAGATATTCAAGTTTCAAAGAAAAAACTGAGATATATTGATTCATTAAAATGATCATTTATAGAACTGATACTTCATTGAACGATCAGATATAATTTTTTATATAAAGGGGAAATGTTGAAGATTAACTTTTTTGACATTTGAGATCAATCATGAATCTACTGATGATTTGTTTCTGAATATATTTCAAGATTAGTCATAACCAGATTGATTCAGAACTCTCCTTATCTGAAGAACATCATTTCTAATGATGACAATCTAGTTACTTCTAGTTGCATACTACTATGACTATAATGAATAATTGAAACATATTTGTCAAAACAATACTCTTTTATTTTGAGTAGAGTCTTCTCTTACTAAGATTTTTTGATGGGTTCTGTGTTAAAAACCAGAAGTCATTGTTTTAGTCTTCAAATCTTAAAGGTGTCAATTGTCTGCCCTTAGTTGTGGAAGGTCCGGTAAAATGAGGACTGACTAGTGAAAATCACCAAGCTCGTGGAGAAGAACATTGGTGTAGTGGACTAAAACAATTTTGTGCTCGTAACCACAATAAATATTTGTGTCCTATTATGTGTTTATTTACACTGCATAAATATTATGATAAAGATAAAATGAAATAATTTATTATAATCAATATTTATTGAGATGTTTTGAAAGGCACAATTTCCCCCACCCCCCCACTTGTGTATATTTTGTATGACATGATCCAACAATTGGTATCATAGTTGGTTCTTTTGTTAATTCTATATCAATATGAATTTAAACTATTATACAGATATATAAATGGATGATACACGATAGGTAATGTCAATTATTCAAGCTTCGTACTTCAATGGTGAAAACTATGGATTTTGGAAATCATAGATGCTCATCTACTTGAATAATCTTGGATAGAATGTCTACCAAAAAAATTATACTCCTTATGAAATTCTTGAGAAACCTATAACATGGAGTACAGCTACTGAACCACAGTATGACATGAATTCAAATGCAATGAATGTTATTATGTATTGTCTATGACCAGATGAATTTATTTGGGTATCTCAATGCCCGACTGCTTATGAGATGTGGCAGACAATTGTAGTTTCTTGTGAAAGAATTGACAATTTCAAACCAATGAGGAATGCTACATCCAAGATGAAATATGATAAATTTTGAATTATTTACTGTGAAAGCATCACTCACATGAAAGGAAGGCTTACAGTGATTGTCAACAACATTAATTTCATGGGAGATCTTATCACCCAAGAAGATCAAGCCTTGAAAATTCAATGTGTACTACCAACCCAATGAATTGGTATATCAGTAGCCATTAGGAAATCATCTCCTGTAAAAAATATAACTATGGTATAATTGATTGGAACCCTGATGATGTATAAATATGAGATGGAAGATAAAAAAAATGAGTATAATTCCATGATAAAAATAGAAAATACTTCTCTGAAAGTTACATCTCAAAAGAAATAAGGATATAAAAAATAGATCAAAATGGAATGAAGTTATGACTCATCTAATTTAGAAATAGAACTGGCATAGATGGCCAAAAAATCATAAATTAATATAATAATAATAAAAGATTCACAAAATAATTCATGAATGATGATAATTTTGCAAAGAAAGTCTGATGCTATGAGTGCAAGAAAATGGGTCACATAAAACTTGATTGTCCTCTTCTAAAAATAGAAAAAATTTCATTTTTCGAAAATACTAATTATGAGAAGAATGATAAAAGTGTAAGTAAAGTCCCATGGAGTGTTTTTGAAGACTTCATCATCTCATCAATGTCTTACTTAGAAAAATAAGAATCAATTCTAAAAGAAAACATGTGCTTCATGGCTGAAGATAATGTGGTACAATCTTATTATTATTCCTATACTAATTATGACCCCACCTATTCAAATGAAAAACATGTATCTTAATATAATGTGATGGAATAAAGATATGATTCCTTATTAAAGAAGCATAAATCATTAAAAATTTATTCACAATGCAATTTTTGGAGAAAGAGACACTTTTCTAGAAAAGGATCAAAAATTAATTGAGAAATATAACTCATCTAACACAAATACTGTAGATCACGAGACTAAGATCAAAACACAACAAGATGAAGTAGAAACCTACAAAAGTATTGCTACCTTTTTTACCAAGAGAGAAAATTCCTTAAATCGAATTCTTGGAAACAATGTGATTAAGAAAAAAATATATGGAATACGAAGTAAAGGCGAGAAACCTAAACTATAAAAATATTATTTTGTTCCAATTTTAAAAAGTGTAATTTTCAATTACTATGGAAAAAAAGTTAAAATAACAAAAAATTGTTAATTAAGAATTCCGCAAATTAGTGGAATTAAAAATTAATTTATTTCATAAAGTATATTTGACTCAATTTATTATAAAAAAACAAAGAAAATCTATATTCCTAGATCACTGCAAGCTAACACTGCTAGACATAAGATAATATGGTAACCAAAACAAATGATTTTTTAAATATCTTTGCAGGAAGAAGGTCATAGAAGCAGAAAAGTAATATGGTAACTTGATAGTGGATACTCTATAGATATGAGTGGAAAATCATCAATCCTTAAATCCTTAACTCAACGGTATGGTGGATTAGCCACCTTTGTTGACAATGCCAAAGGAAAGAATAATTGGTATTGGAACTATTGGAGATCTAGAAGTTGTCTCTAACAATAAAGTACATTTAATGAAAGGATTAAAACATAACCTGATAAGTATTTCTCAAATTTTTTATGATGGTTATTTTTTCAATTTTTCTAACAAATATTATAATGTATTTAAAGATAAATTGCTTTAATTTAGAGAACCTAGAAATGAACATTTTTATACATTTGATTTAAATTCCTTGTATAAACAAAATGTAAATTTTTTAACTGCTAAAATAAATTAATCAAGGATCTAGCATAGAAGACTTGGACATTTCAAATTTTTATTCTTTACATTATTTTTAAAAGAAACAATTAGTTTCTGTTTTACCTAATCTAAAATTTGATATAGAATGATTTTGGGATGCATGGAAAATTGGCAACCATTATAAATCATCATTCAAATAAATTAACAAAATTGCTACATCTAAAAATTGTGAACTTGTAAATATGGATCTATTTGAACCTTAATTATTAGCAAGTTTGGCTGGTAAATTATATTTATACATTTTTGTTGATGAATATTCTAGATTTAATTGGATATATTTTCTAAAACATAAAAATTGAATCTTTAACTATATGTGAGTTTTTTTTTAAAAGTTGTTCAAAATGAAAAAGATTTTAAAAAAATTTCATTATGAAGTTTCATTGTGGAGAATTTGATAATCATTAATTCAATTAATTTTTCTCAAATATATGTATTAAATACACCATCTCTGCATGAAGAACACATCAATATAATGGAATTTTTGAAATAAGAAATATAAATATTCATGAAATGGATAGGACTATACTGAATGAATACAGTATTCCAACCTATTTCTGGGAAGAGGAATTAAGCATGGTCTACTATATAATTAATATTGTTTTAATAAGACTAATTTTCAAAAATACACCATATGATCTAGGAAATAATAGAAAACCTAAAGTAAAATACTTTAATGTTTTTGGATGAATGGTTTATAACATGTACAGCGAGGACAATCATGGTATGTTTGATCCAATATCTGATGAAGGAATTTACATAGGATATTCTCCTGCCTCCAAATCTTATATTGATATTAATAAAAATTCATGGATAGTTGAAAAATCATTTCCTATGAAAGTTTTTTGAATCTAACCCTTCTGAAAAAAGGAAAGATCAAATTGATGAATCTTACCCTAATGATAACATGAGACTTGGAAACCTTAAATATGATTTAAAAATGATATAAAAAAAATTCATTCCAATTCAGAAGAACATTCCACTGATAACCCTAATAGTGTTTTACCTAGAAAGTCAAGAACACTGAAAATCACCATTTAAAACGGTTATAAGAGACCTAAACATAGGAATAAAAACAAGAAGGAATATATGAAATGTAGTTGACTTTTTTTCTATTATATCCCAATTAGAACTAAGTGAATAGAATAATGTTTAGTTGATGAATGTTAGATGATAGTAATGCATGAAAAACTAAAAAAAAATGAATTTTGGAAATTAGTGGAAAGAACAAAGAACTATCATGTTATTGGAACTAAATGGGACTATAGAAATAAAAAATATGATCAAGGAGTTATAACTAGAAATATAGCAAGACTAGTGGCTAAATGATATAATCAGGATGAAGGTATAGATTATGATTAGACATTTTTTCAATGTAGATAGATTAGAAGCCATTAAGATCCTTTTTGCAAATAAATCTCATATGAATTTAGATTATTTTAGACGGATGTTAAGTATTCCTTTTATAATGGATATTTAATGGAGGAATTCCTTGTAGAGAAACCTCTTTGTTTTGAAAATTCTCAAAAACTACGTTTTGTTAATCATACAAAAGCTCTTTATGGCCTTAAACAAGAACCTAGAGCCTGGTATGAAATATTAATTTCTTATCATTTGAAAAATTATTTTACTATTGGTATGAAAAATCCAACACTTTTCTAGAAAACTATAAATTCTAATATTTTATTGGTTAAAATTTATATTGATGATGTAATTTTTGGATCAAAAAATAAAAAACCTTGTCATGGGTTTTCAAAATTAATTCAAAAATAATTTGAAATGGGTAAGATGGGAGAACTAAATTTATTTTTAGGACATACAAACTATCAAAAAAAAATTTGAATTTTTTTGAATAAATGTAAATACATTCCTGATTTGCTAAATAAATTTTGGCTTGAAAATATCAAGATATATACAACTCCTTTGGGTACTAATATAAAACGTGATTCGGATAAAACTGGAAAATCAGTTGACAACAAGTTATATAGAGGTACGATTGATAGATTATTATATCTTACCACTAGCAGACCAGATATTACATACTCAGTATGTCTTTGTGAAATATTTGAATAAAATCCTAATAAATCCCATCTTATAGCTGTCAAAAGAATTTTTAGATATTTGAAAGGAATGGTTTTTCAATTTCATCATTTTTCAAGATCTTCCGATTTTCATTTAAATTTATATTTTGATTCCTATTTAAGAATTTGTAGATTAGATAGATGAATAACCTTAGGAACCTATCACATTTTAGGTAAATCTTTAGGGTCAAGGCCTAGTAAGAAACAACAATTTGTTTCATTATCAACAGCCAAGGTAGAATATGTATCTATAGTCAGTTGTTGTGCATATGTTTTGGGGATGAAAAACACTCTTATGGACTTTGGACTAATTTTTGGAAAATAATCCTTTTTTATGTGATAATACTAGTGTTATAAATATTTCAAAAAATATTGAAGTCATTCTAGGACTAATAATATTGATATTAGACATCATTTCCTTAGAGATCATATTCTTAAAAGGGATATATTTTTAGAATTTATAAGCAATGAATTTCAATTAGCTGATATTTTTTCTAAACCACTTCCCACTACATGTTTTTATTTTTTAAATGGGTATTTAGGTTTATTTAATTTTAAATAAATTGTATTTTTAATTCCTAATTTTTTTTAATCTTATTTAATTTTAATATTAATGTTATTTGATTATATTATTTTAAATTTTCAGTATTTAAAATAATTTAGTTACTTATCTCTTAAACAAGTATCACTTTTATTTTTATTCTACAATAAATTTTAAATATGCATTATAGTGTTTAATTTTTTTAATTTTGTAATGATTATTATGTACGTAATGACACGAGAATCAAGGCTCTATGAGAGCCTGTTTCGAATTCCAAATGTAACACCCTGGTTCCAAAAGCCGCCTGGAGGTGCCCCGTACCCAGTTAGTCAAATGGCCTCAAGTGAATTTTTCCAAACATAAAGGGTAGCCAACTAGCAATGAGGGACTTGGGTGTGATAGTTGGGAAATTATTCCATCATTGGCAGAGTAACTCAGTGGATAAAAAATAGATAGAAATAGAGGAATTAGTAAAACATGCAATAGGTAAATAGAGGAAGAAATAAACAACTGGATAACAGACACAGACACACACACACACACACATATATATATATGATGCGTGATACATATGTCTATGAATTAATTCAAACAAGTCCCAATCAGGGTGCAATGTCCCAGCCCTGGAAGCCACCCATAGGCACCCTGTACCCAATTGGTCACATGACCATAAGCGTGTTTCCCCAAATGTCTGAGGCTGGTGAATAGCAGTGAGGGCCTTGGGTGTGATAGTGGGGAAACTATACCCTTATTGACAGAGTACACAGCGTATTAGAAACAATATACAATGGCGGAAGCGGTAATAATCCATACACAAGTTAAAAATGGAAGACTAGATATAATAAACCTCTGCAGAAATGCATAATAAATGATGCATCATACATATGTCTAGGAAAACAGCCAAACAAGTCACAATTCTGAAAACAACAGTACTGAACCAAAGTAAAATATGAATGATAAATAGCTCATCAGCTTCGCAAGACAAAGCATGGTATGATGCTCTCCATCTCTATAGAAAGTCAAGTACCTATAGTAGAAGGGCGCTTTAATTTTTCTACACAAGCTAAAATATAATCCGTTTGGACCCAAAATCATGGCCTAACAGGGTGTGAGACTAAATCCCAGTAGGGAACCACCTGATGATCTATGCCTAATAGTTAGTGAATATATAGCAGGTAAAAGTATAGAAAGTAGTAAACAGGAAAATAATCAGCAGTAAACAATCCACAGTTCCAATATCAAGAAACATCTAACAAGAAGCTAAAAACAAACAGGTAACCCTCTAGGAAGTACTCACAGTCATCCCCTCTGGTCCTACCTAATATGTACCAACAACCCTCTAGGCAGTACACTCATCCTAACCCCTCTTGTTTGGTTATACGAAAATTATAACTCTCTAAGGAAGTTCACTCGTACAATTCCCCTTATATTATATGGTAGTTAGGGACTCTCTGAGGAAGATCACACAATCAATTCCCCTTATAACCCCTAGGTCAAGAGACTCTCTGAGGAAGCTCACTCGATCAACTCCTCTTATAGTCCGAGGTCATTCACAGACTCTTTGAGGAAGCTCGCTTAGTCAATTCCTCTTACAGCCTGGATTGGATCGATTTAATTCAAGTAAAACAATAAAACACTGAAGAAGATCACTCAGTCTATCCCCTCATAGTCGATACTCCTCAAAGGCTCTCAATGGAATCTCACTCGGTTTTTCCCCCTATAGTCTATAATGTCGAAAGACTCTCTATGGAAGCTCACTCGGTCTATCCTCTTTTAGCCTATACCACCAGGTTCTCACATCCCCGTGTAAGTCAATGCATAGTAATTCTATATGGCCAATGTAAACCTATAGAACTACTTGGATAACCAATTTACATCATTTCAAGCATGTCAGAAAACAACACTCCATCCTTTTACCACAAGGCATGGAAAACAGTTAAATGTATAATAAGATAATCCGGTCCAAATGTTCATAAACAGAACAAAGCATGAGAAAAACATACAATGCAAAGCAATCACCCCAAATCATATCCAATTTACCTCTACAAAGCCATACAGTCATGGTAGGAAAACAACAGGCGTAAAATTGTAAACACCCAATTCATCGTTCAAGGGTATTAGTGGAATTTTCACATAATACTCAAATACATCAAAAGGAAAGGAACAAACCACCACCCTTGGGGTTAGAAGTTCAATATACCTGATCCACGGGGCTTGAATCATCTTATAACACCATATATCTAAGAAAACACATAAAATGTTGAACCCATGATATCTTGTAAAAGAGGAGGAATTGTAAAAAGATTCTCTAGAAGAAGAGAGAGCTTACCGCTATGATTCCAATGCAGTTGATGGATTTAGATTCAAGGAATGGATGTGTGATCGAGGGCTCAGGGAATTATAAGCGCTATACTGGTGCTCCAGAATGTTTCAGCTGAGGAATAATACACCCCTATCTATTAGACGTGACCCCGGTCCGTTTAATAAAAAATTAAATGGCATTTACTTTTGGAGTACATGATGTGTACTTAATGTGTCTATACTCCACATTAGGTGACCTCCATATCACACCACACGACAATATGTGTGGCCAAGACATGGCCAGCAGACGGTGTACTTCAGCAACGAAGAACATGGAATGTACTCATAACATACATGGTGTGTACTTCAAAAATTTCCATAAACTCCTCTTTTCCCAAAAATGCTAGAAAAAGGAAAAGTATACCTGAAAAGAAGATCTGGGTTCTTACAAACATCCCCCCTTAATGAAATTTGCCCCCTAATTTCCCTAGCACGTCGTAGGAGAAGAAAAGTTGAATTATTCAGGCAATTGTGATCGTACGTCGGCCTCCGTCTCCCAAGTCTCGTCATGCACCCTCTCGTGCTGCCACAACACTCATACAAGAGGAACAGTCCAGCCATGAAGAACAGTCATACTGCAATCAACAATCCTAATGGAATTATCCCCAAACAATGCTTCTGTTTCGAGATAAACCTCTTGAGGATGAAAGGAATGAGAAGGGTCTAGAAAGTAACGACCAAGATGAGAAACATGGAATATGTCATGCATATCCTGGTATCTATGAGGTAACTGCAACTGATAGGGGACCGGCCCAACTCTCTCCAACACCTCAAATGTCCCGAGGTACCTCAACGAAAGCTTACCATGTCTTTTAATCCACCTATGTCCCAACCTCGGTGCCACATGTGGGAAAACCTGATCCCCTACCTCGAACTCCAGAGGTCATATCCTCTGATCAACATAAGAATTTTGATGAGACTGCACAGTATCCATCCTCTTTAGTATCATCATTATCTACTCTATGGTCTCCTGGATAAGATGAGGCCCAAGCATAGCTGTATCTTCTACCTCTATCCATCATAAGGATGATCATCATGGCCTACCTTACTAATCCTTGTAAGGTGCCATATGAATAGTCTCCTGGAAACTGTAGTTATGGGAAAATCCACAAGAGATATATGATTTTCCCAAGAACATCCAATATCTAGGATGCATGCTCAGAGAATTTCCTCATGATCCTGAATTGTATTCTCAGATTGGCCATCTATCTGGGTATGGTATATTGTACTCAAAATTACATGTGTACCCAAATCTTTATAAATCCCCTACCAGACCCAAGAAGTAAAACGTGCATCCTTATATGATACAACGGAGAGCAGAACTCCATGCAGATGTACAATATCTCAAATTTACATTCTTCCTAACTCATCATCACTGAAGGTCTCCTTTATCGGCATGTAGTGAGAAACCTTCGTGAGCTTGTCAATGACAACCCATATTGTGTCATTCCCTCGAAGAGACCTCAGTAACCCTATCACAAAATCCATTGCGACTTCATTCCACTTACACTCAGGAATTCTTAACTACTGCAGAAGCCCTGGTGGTCATTGATGCTACACCATCACCTGCTGATAAGTGTAACACCTCATGACATACCCAGAAACATCCCTCTTCATACCTGGCCACCAATACTGAAAGTGTAGATCACGATACGTCGTGGTGACACCTGAATGAATGGCCGAAATTGAGTAATGAAAGTCCCAAATTATCTCATTGCGTATATCTGCTGGCACTCATACGCGCCCCTAGAAACACAATATCTCATCCTCTCCTATGGTCCATCTAAGAATAGGGTCCACTTTGGACACACTTTCCCATAAGTCTAGGCCTTCAGAATCTAATAGTTGCCTCATTCATGCTCGATCTAGAAGGGTAGAGGTAATAACTAAAGAAGATATAAACGTTTGCCCTATCTATCATGCACCTACAAATGCATCTCAGATAATAGAGCCACAAGATTCCACTCACCACTGGCCTCTTGAACGGTCTGTATCTGAGTCCTCCTACTTAGTGCATCAGCCACAACAATAACTTTCCAATGCATGTAGTCAAGCTCAAATTCAAAGGACTGAAGGTACTCAACCCACCTTATCTACCTCAAATTCAATTCACGGTAAGTGAAAATATACATGAAACTTTTCTAGTTGGTGAAAACCAAAAAATTATCTCCTAACAGATAATGTCTCCAACAACGTAAGGCATAAACAACAACTTCAAAATTCAGATTTTCTATAGGTTAGTTCCTCTCATGTGGCCTCAACTGCCGAGACCCATACACAATGTATCCATCTCCCAATATAAGCATGACTCCTAGCCCGATACCTAAAGCATCACAAAAAATAGTATAGCTCTTACCTGGCTCTAGAAAGACTAGTATCGGTGCTGACATCAACCTCCCTTTCAGCTCCTGAAAGGCTAACTCACAAGAATCTGACCACAAGAACTTCTCACCCTTCTTTGTATGAAACGTCAGTTGTGCTCCAATGTGTGAAAAGTCATGAATAAAGCGTCTGTAGTATCCATCTAGTCCTAAAAAACTATGCACCTCAAAGACATTCTTCAGCTGCTCCAAGGAAACTACGGCCCTCACTTTCTCTGTTTCTATTGATGCTCTTATCTCTGAGATAAAATGACCCAAGAATTGAATCTGGTCCATCCAAATGTGGCACTTTGAGAGCTTATCATATAACTGATGCTCCCTTACTGTACTCAAAAATAACTCGAGATGGGTAGTATGGTCTTGTCAAGAGTGAAATTACACCTATATATCATCCACAAAAACCACCATTATGTAATCCAACTATGGATGGAACACTCAGTTCATCAATTCCATGAAAACTGCAGGCACAATCATGAGACCGAAGGGCATAACCATATACTCGTATAGACCAAACCTGCTCCAAAAGGATATGAGAGTTATATCATATGGTCTAACGCGCAATTGATGTTAAATGGACCTTAATTCAATCTTCGAGAACAACCAGGATACTCGAAGATGATCAAAGAGTTCATTAATCCAAGGAAAGGGATACCAGTTCTTGCCCGTTAACTTGTTCAACATCCTATAGTCCACACAAATATCGAGGGTACTATCTAAATTCTTCACAAACTGGATAGGCGAACCCCAAGGAGAAGTACTGGGTTAGCTGAAACCCTTGGCCTGCAACTCCTCCAACTATTTCATGACCTCCTGCAACTCTAGTGTAGTCGTCGTATTAGGAGGAATGGACACCAGTGCCGCCCCTAGCACAATGTCAATAGAAATGTCTACCTCATGCTCTAGAGGGAAACCATAAAAGTCCTCTAGAAATACATCCCTAAGATGATCCACCACTGGAGGAAAGTCCACACGTGAAGTCCCCTAGTCATCCAGATATAGACTAGAAATCTGGGTTGTAACTTGTCCTAACCCAAGTTTCTCTGGACCTTCTCTACATGCCTCGACATCCCACTCGCCCTTATGAAGAAAGGATCCACCCTCTGGTGATATGAAACTCACCCTACGGCGATAACAATCAATAACTGCCTGGAAGGGAACTTACCATTCCATCCCGAGAATGAAATCACACTCTGTCATCTCTAGGATGTACACGTCCCAAATAAAGTGACACCCACTAACCTCTAGAGGGCACTCCTTGCACTGACGTAAACTATCTATCATAGTCCCCAACGGTGTGCCTAGTGTCATGATGTTAGAATAAAAAAAAACGGAGAGACCAAGACTCTCCACAATAGTGAAAGATATAAAGCTATAGGAATCCCCTATATCGAAAATAGATGAAGATAAAACTAAGGATACTAAGATTGTACCTCGATCTGTAGAGGGTTCGGGATCCCTTTCCTGATGGGTCTTCTACACTACAAAGGACTGGAGTGCTCCACGACCCTGTGACCCTACCTGACCACTCTGAGATGGTCCATTGTACATTCACTGGTAGCCTATTGACTGACCACCACGGTCATGACCTCCACCTTGGCCCGAATGGCTGAAAGAACTCCAGTTCCCAGACTGGTGAGAAACTGGCGAAGCTGCTCCTGTATGAGGAGTCATAGATGAACCAATGTCACTAGCTAATGAAGAAAATATACGACAGAAACGCTGATCGTTTCCCAACATGTTGCAGGATCAGCACTCCATAGGGTCTGTCTGGAACCGCGACCTCGTATGCATGTTTCTCCTGCACTGGTAGCAGACCACTTGTCTACCAGAAGATGCATTCTTCTTACTCTGAAGGTCTTCATGAACCATATAAAAACCTCTTAGAACTGTGAATCCGTACTTGTTTCTGGAAAGACGGATGGTGCCAAGACTGGCACAACATGAAGATGTCTTGGTGGCATGACTCTCCAAGGTCAAGCGCACTCCTTAGATCGAAATTATCAAGGACTGAAAACAATGAGTGTAAGAATAGAAAAATAGGAAGAAGACATTGATGTTTTAAAAAACAAGACTATACGGCTTGTACAATACCTACACAGAGTGTTCCCTAAATTCATTCACCTGGGTGTGTACATTTTCCTAAAGTGGTTGTGTAACACCCCAGACACACGGCATGTTTTCTTAAAACAAGGCATGAACTTGAATACTCTTTCCCTTCCCTTGTTCTTCTACACGACTAAGCAACATGGATCTCCTTATACAAGATTACATGGCGTGTGAAATTCCAACATTTCATGTACTAAACATGCTTCACCTGGCCCGTGTTGTTAGTGAAAGTGCGTAACACATGGCACACACTACAAGGCGTGTCCCAGATGGACATGGTGTGTATGATAAAGGATAACACCAGAACGTGTCATTCGTGACATGGCCGTGTACCTAGGTAAACCTACAACGCGTGTTCATGTCAGATATATTGTGTACAAGAAAGGGTGACACAAACCCGTGTTGTTCGTGACATGGTCGGGTTCCTGGGTCAGACTACACGACATGATTAGATTTCACACGGCGTGTATTAGACACGACTCGGCCAACCTGTGTACTTAGTGACACGTGTGGGCACGTGATCGACCCTATAATACTTTTATATATGAAACATGGTGTGATCACTATATACTTTCCCCATCCCGTGTCTCTTCCCACACGGCCTATGACGTGGTAAGAGACTACACGATGTGTATATAAAGTACACATCGTGCATATAAAGTACACAGCGTGTACTTAAGAAAAACTATTTCTTCCCGAATAGAAGAACACATGGAGTGTACTTAAAATTAAACGACATGAAATCTGGGTTTTCCCATACATGAAGCATCAAAAAATACTCTAGAACCTATAAAACACTAAAACAAGCATCAAAAGTACCGAATTATGATCCGTGATGGCCCATACTCCCTGCGAATCAAAGTTTGGAACCCTATAAAAGTTAAAAACAAGAAGATAGTGTAATGATCCACCAAATTTTGGTCCATTAGGTCCCATAAAACCTCATGAACAAAAGTTTGGTGTGCATTCAAACAAAACCATACACACAATTCCCTATCAAACAACGGGTCTCTCTTTCAAGGCATCTCTCCCAACAGCGTGCATATTCTGCACTATATCTATAACAACAACATGAAATCGCTAATGCATCCTTGGTGGGTTGAGTACCTTTAGTCCATTGACTTTGAGCTTTCCTACACGCCGAGGAAAGGAAATGTTGTGGCTGATGCACTTAGCAGGAGGACTCAAATATAGGCATTTCATGATGCCAACAGTGAGTGGATGCTTATGGATCTATTCTCTATGATTCATTTGGAGGTGCACAATAGACAAAGGTATACTTTTCAATATTTTGTAGCTTTTACCTCTACCCTTCTTGATCGAGTATGAATGAGGCAGATATCATTTTTTTAAGGCATAGTCTTATAGGAAAGCGTGTTAGGATAGGACCCTATTATTGGATAGACCATAGCTGAGGATGAGATATTGCGTTTCCAGGGGCGCGTATTGGTGCCAAAATATATAAACGAGGAGATAACGCGAGACCTTCATTCCTCGGTTTGGGAAGTTCATTGTGGCATCACCAAGATGTATGGTGATCTAGACCGTCAGTATTGGTGGCCAGGTATGAAGAGGGATGTTGTTGGGTTCGTCATGAGGTGTTCCACTTGTCATCATGTGAAGGAAGCGCATCAGCGACCAGCAGGGCTTCTATAGCAGTTACCCATTCTCGAGTGGAAGTGGAATGATGTCGCGATGGATTTCGTGACAGGTTCGCCAAGGTCTCCTCGAGGGAATGACACAGTATGTGTTGTCATTGACAGGCTCACTAAGGTTTCTCAGTTCTTGCTGATCTACGAGACCTTTAATGTTGATTGAATTGGTAATAATGTATATCTGAGAGATTGTACGTCTGCATGGAGTTCCACACTATATTGTATCAGATAGGGATTCACGTTTTACTTCTCGGGTCTAGAAGGGGATTCAGAAGGATTTGGGTACACACGTAATTTTGAGTACAACATACCATCCCCCAGTAGATGTCCAATCTGAGTGTACAATTCATGTGCTTGAGGACATTCTCTAAGAATGCATCCTGGATTTTGGATGTTCATGGAATAAGCATATACCTCTTGTGGAGTTTTCCTACAACAACAGTTTCCAAGTGACTATTAAGATGGAACCTTACGAGGATTTGTATGGTAGTCCATACAGATCACCCTTATGCTACCTGGAGGTAGGAGAGGCAGCTATGTTGGGACCTTGTATTTTCCAGGAGACCACAGAGCATATAGAGTTGATTCGGAAGAGGATGGATACTACGCAGTCTCGTCAAAAGTCTTATGATGATCAGCAGAGATGACCTCTAGTGTTCAAGGTCAGAGATCATGTTTTCATGCGTGTCACACTGAGTTTGGGACACCAGAGGATTATGAGACAAGTTAGGCTTTCGTCGAGGTACTTCAGGCCATTTGAGGTGATGGAGAGATTTGGGTCAGTTTCCTATTGGTTGCAGTTACCTCAGAGGTACCAAGCTATGCACGACATCATCAACGTTTCTCAGCTCCGATGATAATTTCCACACCCATCTCATTTCATTCAACCTGAGGAGGATGATATTGAAGAGGATTCATCATTTGAGGAGCATCATATCCTGATTGTTAATCACAGTATGAAGGTTCTCCATGGTCAGTCTGTTCCCTTGGTACGAGTGTTATGGCAGGACTGGCAGGTGCAAGATGCGTCTTGGGAGAGGGAGGCTGACGTATGATCATAGTGGCCGGAGTTGTTTGAGGTTTCTGTTTATATTCCACACAAGAGAAATTCGGGGATGAATTTCTTTAATGGGGGAAGTTTTTAAGAACCTGTATCTTTTTTCAGGTTTTTTTTTCATTTTTATGGAGTTTTTGGGAAAAGAGGAGTTTGTGGATATTTTTGAAGTATACACCCTATACATTAAGAGTACACGCCATGTACATCATTTCCGCAGGATGCCGTGTGTTGGCCATGTCCTGGCCACACACACGGTTGTGTGGGGTGACGTGGAGGCCGCCTAATGTGGACTACGGAAAAAGTAAGTACACTCCGTGTACTCTAAAAGCACATGTCGTGTATTTTTTTTCCTATTAAATGGACCAGGGTCACGTCTAATGGATAGGGGTGTGTTCTTCTTAAACCAAGACGATCCAGAGCACCCGTATGACACCGAGACTTCACTGAGACCGTGATCGCACATTCGTTCCCCGAATGAACCACTGTCAATTGCATTGGAATCGAAGCATTAATCTCTCTCTTCTTCTAGAGAATCGTTTTCCAATTTCTCCTCTTTTCTATGTAATCGTGGGTTGAATGTTTTATGCATTTTCATAGATATATGGAATTCTAAGATGATTCAAGACTCTTTGTTCATGTATATTGATCTCATAACCCCAAGGTAGATGGTTTGTGCCTTTCCGTTCGCGGTCTTTGAGTATTATGTGAAAATTCCACCAATACCCTTGAATGGGGTTTTAAGTGTTTACCATTTTCCCCTTGTTGTTTTCTTTCCCTACTCGTATGACTGTGTAGAGGTAAATTGGATATGATTTGGGTTGATTGTTATTCCTTGTATGTTCGTCTCATTCTTTGTTTTGTTTATCACCACATGGTCATGTTTAGCCTTTTTCCAGTTTACTTGTTTTCCATGCCTTGTGTTCGTAGGATGGAGTGTTGTTTTCTGACATGATTGAGATGTTATAGACTGGTTATCCAAGTAGTTATATAGTTTTACTTTGATTATATAGCATTAATATGCATTAACATACATGGGGTCGTGAGAACCTGGTGTTATAGGCTAAAAGAGGATAGACCGAGCGAACATCCTTAGAGAGTCTTTGGACATTATAGACTATATGGGTATAAACTGGTGAGAATCCTCAGAGAGTCATTGAGATTTATAAACAATAAAAGGATAGACCAAGTGATCTTCTTTATAGAGTCTTTGTTTTACTTGAATTACCTTGAAACACTCTAGGCTATAAGAGGAATTGATCGGGTGAGATTTCTCAGAGAGTCTGTGAACGACCCGGGACTATAAGAGGAATTGAACGAGTCAGCTTCCTCAGAGAGTCTCTTTACCTTTGAGCAACAAGGGTAATTGACTATGAGATATTCCTCATAGAGTCCATGACTACCTTATACTATAAGGGGAATCGTCCAAGTTTGCTTCCTCATATATTCTTATAATTATCGTATGACCAAACCAGAGGGGTAAGGCTGAGTGTAGTGCCTAGAGGGTTGCTGGTACATGTTAGGTAGGACCAGAGGGAATATAAGCGAGTACTTCCTAGAGGGTTACCTGTTTGTGTTTAGCTACGTGTCCGTTGTTTCTTGATATTGGAACTATGTACTGCTTACTGCTGAGTATTTTCTTGTTTATTGCTTTATGTACTTTTTCATGCCATATATTCACTGACTATTAAGCACAGATCTTCGGGTGGTTACCTACTAGGATTTAGTCTCACACCCTATGTGGGCCATACATTTGGGCCCAAACAGATTATATTTTTGCAGTTATAGAGAAGGTAAAGTGCCCTTCAACATCAGGTAGGTGACTTGATGTGGAGATGGAGAGCATGGGAACCAGATTTGGCTTGCGATGCTGAGGAGAAGTTTATATTTTGTTTTGTACTTTGATTTAGTACTTTTTTTTCTACATTGTAACTTTTTTGGATGTTTTCCTAGACATATGTATCATGCATCATTTATTTTCAATTTTTCTAGTTGTTTATTATCTCTAGTCTTACATTGTGAACTTGTGTATGGATTATTACTGCTTCTTCCATTGTATATTGTTTCTCATATGCTGTGTACTTTACCAATGAGGGCATAGATTCCCCACAATCACACCCAAGTCCCTTGATTCTAGTCGACAGCCTCTGTCATTCGGGGAAATGTGCTTGAGGCCATGTGACCCGTTGGGTACAGAGAGCCTATGGGTGGCTTCCAGAACCGGGACGTTACAAAGTGGTATCAGAGAGAGGTTTAGATCCTCCGTCCTATGGGTTATTGGCCCAGTTCGTTCACAGACTCTCTGAGGACACTCACCCAGTAAATTCCTCTTATATCTTGGAGTGGTTCAAGATAATTAAAGTAAAACAAAGACTCTCTTAGGAAGCTAACTCATTCCATCCCCTTATAGTCTATAAAACTCAAAGACTCTCTATGTATGATCACTCAGTCTATCCCCCTATAGTCTATAATGTCCAAAGACTCTCGGAGGAAGCTCACTTGGTCTATCCTCTTTTAGTATATAACACCTGGTTATCACAACCCCATGTATTTAAATGCATTGTAATTCTATATGGCCAATGTAAACATACATAACTACTTGGCTATCTAGTCTACAGTATCTCAATCATGTCAGAAAACAACACACCATCCTAAAACTACAAGGAATGAAAAAAAAGATAAATGGTCAACAGGCTATACAGGACCAAACGGTCATAAATAGAAAAAAGAATGAGCAGAACATCCAAGGCATAACAATCAACCCAAATCATATCCAATTTACCTTTATAAAGGCATAGAATCATGGCAAGAAAAAAACAGGGGTAAAACAGTAAACACACAATACACTGTTCAAGGGTATTGGTGGAATTTGCACATAATACTCAAAGACTTACAACGGAAAGGCACATAACACCTACCATGGGGTTAAGAGATCAATATACAAGTACCACAAGGCTTGAATTGTCTTAGAACGCCATAGATCTAAGATAATGGATAAAAAATTCAACCCATGATAACATGGAAAAGATGAGGTATTATAAAACGATGCTCTAGAAGAAGAGAAAGACAAACGATTTGATTACAATGCAATCGACTACAGTCAATTTGGGGAAAGGATGTGCGATCAGGGGCTTAGGGAAGTCTCAATGTCATACGGGTGCTTCAGAATGTTTCAGCTAAATAAGAAGACACACATGTCCATTAAACCCGAACTCATTCTGTTTAATAAAAAAACAAAATACACGGTGTGTATTTTGGAGTACACGATGTGTACTTACTATTTATGTACTCTACTTTTGGTGGCCTCCACATCACCCCACACGACCGTGTGTGTGTCCAAGACACGGCCAGCACACAACCTCTTATGGCAACGAACTACACTGTGTGAACTCATAAAGTACACGGTGTGTACATAAATAATTTCCAGAAACTCCTCTTTTCTCAAAAACTCTCAAAAATGGGAAAACATACATTAAAAGAAGATCTTGGTTCTTACAGCTAAAATACTACACTAAAATAAGTTAAATAGATAACAAATAAAATGCTCCACAGCATTGTATGCCTCACCTTGGTCCCATGCTCAGCAGCTCCATAGTAATCTAGTACTTGAAGTAGAAGGGAGATTTCCATTATCTATATCTGCATCAATATAATCTAATTGGGCCCTAAATAATGACCTAAACATGGTGGGAGACTAAATCCCTGTAGTAAACCACCCAAATATCTGTGTCTAACAATTAGTGAATATATATGGTATGCTGTAATCAAAATGAAGCAGTAAATAAGGAGGTACTCAAAGGCAAACAATCCCATAGTTTAAAAAGAATTAAATTATCAGATATCAAGTAAGAAGATAATGATAAGTAGGGACCCCTATGGGATGTACTCACAACCTAACCCCTCTACTCTAACCAAAACAACACAAAAAACCCTCTGTGAAGTACACACAGTCTAACCCCTATGGTTCAGCTTTTTCACAGACTTTCTGAGGAAGCCCTCGCCATCAATTCCCTCTATAGTCTCGTATCGGTAACTAAAAGGTCCTCTACGGAAGCACTCAATTTCCAATTCCACCTTATTGCCTACATCAAGGAACAAAATACACTCTAATTTATCACTTACATCCATTCACCTTAGGGTCTTTCATCGTAACAGTAAACAAAAACTCTGGAGAAGCCCTCAATGTCCATTCTCTCTATGGTCTACTACACCAGGTTCTCACGACCCTGTGTAAGTCAATCGAGAATATTAATACATAACGGCCAATGTATACCTCAAGAAATACTTGGACAAACAGTATACATCATAACATCATGTCAGATAAACAATATCCCTCCATCTTATCAGCATTAGGAATGGAAAGCTGGTAGCCTAATTGGCTAAGCAACACCAAATGATCATAAACAACACACGCATGGGCAAGACATCCATAGCATATAAACTAACCCTATTTAAATTCAATTGACCTCTACTAAAGCATATAAAACATAGTAGGTGATGATAGGGATAAAAACGTAAACACGCAATACCCTGATCAAGGTTATTGGGATCTTTTTCACATATACCTCAATTAATTTCTACAGAAATGCTCAAAACACCTAACTCGGAATTGTTAGATTGATATAATCCAACGTCGACCCTTGGATCGACCTATAATGCATTAGATCTATAAAAACATCACAATCGTTCAATCGATGATAACATGAAAAAGAGGAGAAAACAATAAACGAGGTTCAAGAAGAACTAAAGCATACTGTGGATATCCCAATGCAATCAATGATGGTCGAATCAAAGAACAGAAGCTTGATCAGGGGCTCGGGTAAAGATCAGTGTCGTACGGATGCTCTCGGTCTATGAAGAATAAGAATAAGATGCTTCTGCCAATTAGACGTGGCCCCTGTCTTTTTAATGAAAAAAAGAAAGTAAACATTGTGTACTTTCCCTTACCAGCCCCCAAAATAGGCGGTCTCCAGGTCACCAAACACAGCTGAGTGATCGGTCGTTACACGGCCAACACATGGCTATATGCGGAAAAAGATTACATGACATGTACTTCAAAAATTTCCAAAAACTCATATTTTTCTCAAAAACACCACAGAAGAGAAAAACATACATAAAAAAGATCCAGGTTCTTAAAAACATCCCCCATTAAACAAATTTGTCCCCAAATTTCCCTAACAAGGTGTCATAGAAGAAGAATCCTAGAAACTCTTGGTCCACTATGATCATTCATCGGCCCCCTACCCCCGGGTCTCATCATGTACTCGCATGTGCTGTCGTAACACTCGTACAAGAGGAACAGACCAGCCATAGAGAACTCTCGTACTTCGATCTACAATCCGTATAGGATGATCCTCAAATGAGGCGTCAACCTCTAAATCAACCTTATCTGGTTGAATCAAATGAGATGGGTTTGAGAAGTAACATTGAAAATGAGAAACGTGGAATACGTCATGTATAGTCCACTACCTCTGAGGTAAATACAACTGATAGGAAACTGTCCCAACTCTATCCAACACCTCAAATGGCCCGACGTACCTCGGTGAAAGCTTACCATGGCTCCTAATCCTCCTTTTTCCAATCCTCAGAGTGACACATTGGAAAAACTGATCTTTGGCATCGAACCCAAGAGGTTGTCTCTGCCGATCTGCATAAGAATTCTGTCGAGACTGTGCAGTAGACATCCTATTCTGAATCAATTCTATCAACTCTGTTGTAAAGTCCTGGTTACAGGTGCCACACAACGGGTGCCCCAATCCCGGTTCCTCACATGACCTCACCCGCATTTCCCCAAACGCCAGAGGCTGCCGACTAGCAGCGATGGCCCAGGTCTGATAGTGGGGAAACTATACCCTCATTTGTAAAAGTGTAGCACAGCGGAATACAAAATAAAACATACACCAAACAGCCGATGCAGTAAACCATACACAACTGAAATAAACAACAGTAGTGGATATAACCAACAACATATAAATTATGATGCTACATGTCTTAAGTTCTAAGAAAATATCCAGAACATGTTATACATCAATACGATTCAAAGAAAAGTAGATTACAGCAAAACAATGCAAAATACCTGGCAGCGGCATTGCGAACCTAGGCTAGGTTCCATGCCCTCCTACTCCGCATCAGAAATCATGTACCTATATAGGGACTCTTTCCCCTATCTACACATTCAACAACGTAATCTGTTTGGGCCGAAAAGAATGACCCAAACATGGTGTGAGAAAGATATCTCAGTAGGCACCCACCAAAGGCCCGTGCCCAACTGCGTGTAAGCATGCAACAATAGTGTGCAATAGTAAAATGAAACAAAGTAAGAATTAATGAAAAGTAACTAACTTAACAATTAAATTTACATTTTATTATTCATTTAATCTGTTAAATATTAGAAATCACCACAGTGCATTTCTATGTAAACAGTCCACCTCCTCAGACAAGCAAAACCTTACCCTCAGGTAAGCAGAATCCAACCCGCAGGTATAGCCCTCAATCGTAACAAGATTTTCCCTCAGGCGTAGGAAGTGTTTCCCTCAGGCACAGAAGTCAAGCCCTCAGGCATGAAAGGTTGCCCTCAGGCGAAATAACAACACCCCTTAGGGTAAACATTGCAGTGCCCCCATACTAATCACAATAACGCCCTCATGCTAAACAGGTAAACGGGACATGCCCAACATGAAAACAAGCAGCAACAAGAAATTCCTCTCAAGACAATTCTACCATTACTACTTTAAAGGCATACACTCGGGTATCCTGGCCAAATGGATAAACAGTGGAATACACCCCTGGGGTGGTTCCAGATCCAAGAAACAATCCCAACCAGTATTCTAATATCATTAATAAATACCTAATCAATTCTAGGTGTTTAATATCGCAACGGTATCAGCCACACGACACCACAACATGGGTTCGTGGAAAAAAAACGCACAAAACACATAGCAGTTGGAAAACTAAACACCAAGCCATCTACCTTAAATTCCAATGAATATTATACTCGAATGTTGTCTCCTGAAACACCCAAGAACGGCGTAGATCTGACGAAAAACAAAACCCATTCAAACATAAATATATTACGTTAGGAGAATAATTGGTAAGCAACACGCTAGGAGAAGATAGGTATTACCCTTGTGGTTCCAACGAGATCGTCCGAGGCGGAAACCGATTCCAGATGAACACCTGATGGATCTTCAAAGGTATGGCCTCCTCATTTGGCTCCAAAATGGCTCCAATGCCTCCTCTGCCAAATGAGGAGGCTACTTCCTGTTTTAAACTGAAAAAAAAGTACACATTGTGTACTTCCAATTACACGGTGTGTACTCCTTTCATTTAACTATTCCTCTGGCGGCTTCCCGCCAGCGCGACACTGTTCACCTACCGACATGAGTACACGGCGTGTTCTGCCGCCCAGCTGGCAGCTGCTCCACTGCCTTACTTTTTGACATGCCGACTGACTACACTGCGTGTAAAGGACCACTACATGGCGTGTAGTTGGTTCCTACATCCTTTTTCGCCGGAAAGGCTACACGCCCTATGTACTCATCCCAACACTGCCAGAAGTACATGGCGTGGGGAAAAGTACACGGTGTGTAGTTCGAAAATTTGGGATTTTTCCTCATTTTCCATATTTTATTAAAAAAACTTAAGGAATAGAGAAAAGAGGATGCTCGTACCTCAAAGAGAAGAACAAGGTTATTACAAACATCCCCCCTTATAGCAATTCGTCCCCAAATTTGCCTTCCAAGGGTGGGGAAGATATATCTGTTAACAACTCCGGCCACTGAGCACGTATATCGGTCTCTCGCTCCCAGGTTTCGTCTTGCACTCGGCCATGCTACCATAGCACCCGTATGAGAGGAACTGACATGCCTCAGAGAACATTCGTGCTCCTGTCAATGATTCGAATCGGATGCTCCTCAAAGGACGCATCTGCCTCTAGCTCAACCTCCTCGGGCTGAAAAAATGTGAGACAAGTTCGAAAGATAGCGACACATCTGAGATACGTGGAAGACGTCGTTCATGGCTCGGTACCGATGCGGTAACTACTACCGATAAGAAACAAGCCCGACTCTCTCAAGAATCTCAAATGGTCCCACATACCGTGGTGAAAGTTTACCCTATCTCCTGATCCGCCTATGTCCCAGCCTCGTAGAAACTTGCAAGAAAACCTGATCCCCGACCACAAACTCCAATGGTCATCTGCGGCGATCGACATATTTCCTCTGACGAGACTGTGTGGTAGCCCTCCGCTTCTGAATCAAATGGACCTGCTCAGAAGTCTCCTGCATGAGACGTGGTCCTAGAAAATCTTCCTCACCTGCCTCTAACCAGCACAATGGTGATCAGCTTGTCCTATTGTATAACGCCTCGTATGGTTCCATCTCAATAGTCTCCTGAAATCTATTGTTGTAGGAAAAATAGTCTAAGGGTATATGCTTCTCCCAAGAGCCCCCAAATTCTAGGATGCATGCACGCATCATGTCCTCTAGAACCTGTATCGTACGCTCTGTCTGGCCATCATTTTGAGGGTGGTAAGCTATGCTCTAATGCACCTGTCTACCCAACGCCCTCTGAAAACTCTTCCAGAAATGAGACGTAAAGTGGGAATCCCTACTTGAAACGATAGAATGAGGGACTCCATGAAGATGTATGATCTATCGGATATACAGCCTTCCGATATCGTCAACACTGAAGGTCTCTATGATC
This sequence comes from Viscum album, assembly GCA_963277665.1. Classification (NCBI taxonomy): domain Eukaryota; kingdom Viridiplantae; phylum Streptophyta; class Magnoliopsida; order Santalales; family Viscaceae; genus Viscum; species Viscum album. The sequence continues at coordinate 1,660,292,225 of OY728148.1, read as the reverse complement.
GGAAAGAAGTGTGCTACCTTCATGAGTATATCCACAACAACCCACACGACATCGTTGCCACGAGGTGACCTCGGCAATCGATTCACGAAATCCATCGCGACATCGTCCCATTTCCACTCCGAAATGGGTAACTGCTGTAACAGTCAAGCTGGTCTCTGATGCTCCGCCTCCACCTGGTGATAGGTGGAACATCTCATAACGAAACTAGCTACATCTATTTTCATACCTGGCCACCAATACTGACATCTCAAGTCATGATACATCTTGTTAACCCTGGGATGAACTGTCCAAGATCAAGCATTAAACTCTCGCATCAGCTCTTCGCGTATCTCCCATAGAACCCATACTCGTACATTGAAATGAAAAACCTCATCATCGCCTATCTTACACCCAGGAGAAGGGTCCCCACTTGCCACCGACACCCGTAGAACTAGGCCTTCTGGATCCGATAGCGGCCTCATGCCCACTCTGTCCAGGAGGGTAGAAGTCACAGCTAAAGATGAAAGATAAGTCTTCCCCTAACTGTGGTGCACCTCCAGATGCATTTTAGAGAACAAGGCCATGAGCTCCCACTCACCACTGGCCTCCTGCGCTGCCTGTATCTGAGTCTTCCTGCTCAGTGCATCAGCTACTGCATTACCTTTACCAGGTTTATAGGCAAGCTCAAAATCGAATTACTGTAGGTACTCGACCCACCTTAGCTACCTCAGATTCCGGTCACGCTGTGTAAAGATGTACTTGAGGCTTTTGTGGTCAGTTAAAACAACAAAATTCTCCCCCAATAGGTAATGTATCCAAAAACACAACACATGACCAACTGTTTCCTACTCGAGATCATGCGTTGGGTAATTCCTCTCATGTGGCCTCAACTGCTGAGACCCATACGCAACAACTCGATCGCCCAGCATCAACACTGCTCCCAGCCCAATACCTGATGCGTCACAGTAAAATGTACAGCTCTTCCCCTGCTCTGGGAGTATCAGGACTGGTGCTGATGTCAACCTTCCTTTGAGGTCCTGAAAAGCTTTCTAGAAAGCTTCTAACCAAGCGAACTTCACACCCTTCTTAGTCAGATCCGTCAACGGTGCTGCAAGTGGGATAAGTCCTCTATGAAGCATCTGTAGTAAACAGCCACCCCTAAGAAACTCCGTATCTCAAACACGTTCTTAAGATGCTCCAAGGAAACTACTTCTCTCAGCTTCTATGGGTCTACTGAAACTCCTGCCTCAAAGATGATATGACCCAGGAAGTGAATCTAGCCCATCCAAAAGTGGCACTTTGAGAGCTTAGCATACAGTCAATGCTCTCTCAGTGTACTCAATACGATCTCAAGATGGGTGGCATGGTCGTGTCGAGTGTGAGAGTACACCAAGATGTCGTCCACGAATACTACCACAAAAGAATCAATATACGGATGGAACACTTGATTCATCAGATCCATGAAAATCGTTGGCGCGTTCGTGAGTCCGAACGACATAAACTTATACACATATAAGCCATACCTACTCCGGAAAGCTGTGAGAGGTATATCAGATGGTCTCACGCACAGCTGATGATATCCTGATCTCAGGTCAATCTTCGAGAACACTCATGCTCCATGAATCTGATCAAAAAGATCATCAATCCTCGGTAAGGGATATCGGTTCTTAATCGTCAACTTGTTCAGCTTCCAATAATCCACACAATGTCTATGGGTACCGTCCGCCTTCTTCGCAAAAAGGACTGGCGAACCCCATGGAGAAGTACTGGGTCAAATAAAGCCCTTTTCCTACAACTCCTACAACTGCCTCTTGATCTCCTGCAACTCTGGTGTAGCCATCCTATAAGGAGGACTGGACACCGGTGCTGCTCCTGGAACAAGCTCAATGGAGAAATACACCTCTCTCTCTAGAGGTAGACCCCAAAAGTCGTTCAGGAAGACATCCCTGAAACGATCAACAACAGGAGGGAAATCCGCCTGACAAGTCCCCTGGTCATCCAGATATAAGCTCACAATCTGGGTTGTGACTCCACCTCACCCACAATGCTCTGGTCTAGCTCGACTCACCTAAAAATCTGATTCTCCCTTGTATATAAACTCTCCTCCCTCTAGTGATGTGAAACTCACCCTACGACGATAGCAATCTACAAAGCCCCGAAAGGGAACCAACCATTCCATCCTGAGAATGAAGTCATATCTCGTCATCTCTTGGACATAGAGGACCCAAAGGAGGTGACACCCACCAACCTCAAGGGGCACTCCTTGCACTGACGCATACCAGCTGTCCTAGTCCCCAACGCAGTGTCTAGCATCATGATAACAGAAGAAGTAGAAACACAGAGCCCAAATATCTCCACAAAGATTACAGATATGAAACTATGTGTAGCACCCGTATCGAAAAGTACTAAAGATAAGATAGAAGCTACTAAAATAGTACCTCTGACTCAAGAAGGTCTGGGATCCTACTCATGCTGGGTCTGTTGCACCGCATATGTCTGCCCAGTGCTGCGGCCCTGCGACACATATTGGCTACCCTAAGTTATCCCTCCATGTTGCCTCTGAGATCCTAGTGTCTGGCTACCACGATCACGAACACCATCTCTGCCTGAAAGCCTAGACATATTCTAGTTCCCATACTGGTACGAAGCTTCTGGTCCTGTTCCTGCACGCAGAGTCTACACAGAACCCCTCTCACTAGCCATCGGTGGAAACTCCCTACAAAATCACTGCAGATGACCCATCTTTCCGCAATCTAGACACTCCACTGGGTCACATGGACACTGCGGTCTCCTGTGCCCCTCTCTGGCACACTGGTAGCACCTGACCGGACCACCTGAAGAAGATGTCTGGCTAGTACTGCAACACTGAGAGAAATCTATCTATCTCTTCCTCTTGCAAGAAGAAATAGTACCAGTAACTGGTGTGGTACTGCCCTGGCTCACTCCACTAGATTCTCAAAGGTTCCTCTCTGTAATTAGTGCCTGGTTCACAATTTCGTGTACAATAGGTAACCTGAAGACATTCAGTAGTGCTCTGATGTCATACTGAAGACCATCCTCAAAACATCTGGCTCTCAACGTCTCATCACCCACCAGCACGGGTGCAAAGCGCCGAAGCTCCATAAAACGAGTAGAATAGTCCATCACTGACATAGAACCCTGCTCTAGATTCATGAACTCTCGATCTCTATCTTCCCTCAGTGTCTCCGGAAAAAAAAGTCATAGAATATTGCAAGAAAGTCATCCCATGCCATGTCCATGTGATGCTCTGAATGGGTGGTAACATCCCACCACCTCTTAGTAGAATCATGCAACATGCCTGTCACGAGCTTGACCCTCCTCCTTGGAAGAATCTCAATATGCTCGAAAATAGTCTGCATCGTCCCCAGCCAAGACTCCGCAGCCTATGGTCCGCCATCCCCTGATAAATTAGGAAGATGCTGCTGCTGGAAGATACGTGTCAGCTCAGCCATAGATGTGGCAGCCTGCGGTTCTCCCTGAAAGGTCTGCATGAATTGCAATAAGCCTTCACGGAACTGTACCTCCATGCCTATGTCCGGTATTGCAGCTGGTGCCGCATCTGGATCTTCTGGAGGATCAACTGGTAGCCCATGTCCCACCATCTCTGGAGTATACTTGTTGCCGCTCTCCTAGAGAACACGCGGTCGTCTAGGCGGAATGACACTAGAAGGTCAAAAACACGCCTTATAACAAGATTCATCAAAGACCAAAATCAAAGAAACCCAAAAGGGAACATGAGGAATAAGTAATTAAAAATTTGCAGAACAAGACTACATGGCGTGTACACTGACTACACGGCGTGTACTTGACTTCCCTTCCCCTGCCCGGGTCCTTCTACACGGCTAAGCCACATGGCTCCCGTTTGAACAAACTACACGGAATTTATATAATATACACGGCGTGTATGGTGTTATTTTCCAACTTCCCGTTTCGTTTGTGACACAGCCGACTAACCGGATTGAAACTACACGGCGTGTTACACCAGCACACGGCGTGTACACCACCCCATTTCCCCAGTCACACGGCTATGTCCACACGGTCTGTCCTTGGGCAAGACTACACGGAGTGTCCCCAAAGTTGCACGGCATGTTCAAGGAACGGTGACATCAACCCGTGTTGTTAGTTACATGGCCGAGTCCCTAGGCCACACTATACAGCATGTTCATAATTGAAACGGCGTGTTCTGTACAGGAGTTCACTAACTCGTGTTTTAGTTACACGGCCGGACTCCGGGTCAAAAATACATGGTGTGTGTATCTGGTACACGACGTGTTTTTACCAAGCACATCCCTACCCCGTGTCACTGCCCACATGGTTTGTGACGCGGGAAGAGACTGCACGGAGTGTACTCAGAGTACACGGCATGTACATAAAAAGTTTAATTTCCTTCCTGAACAGAAGGACATACATGGCGTGTGTAAAAATACTACACGGCGTATATACTGGGTTTCAGGACAGTATGCCTCAAAAACTTCCCAGGAACCCAGAAAACACTGATAACAACACCTAAGTGTCAAATTCAGACCCATGAGGGCCCATACTCCCCATGAATCAATGTATGACATCTTATCTGTGTTATAACTAATATACAGACAATGATCCACCAAACTCCGGGCAATGTGGGCCTATACTCCCAAAAAACCAATTTTTGGAATCCATTATATAAATAGGCTTACACAAAAATTTCCCTATCAAATAGCAGGTATTTTTTTCATTGCAACTATAACAACAGCATGCTTTTCTAACACAACTACTATCACAACAACATGCAATTTCTAATGCACCTACATGTCATGGAACTATGCATGGCATGTGATTTCTATCAGGTTACTATATGATGCAGGAGATGGAATACCCTCATCTCATCGGGTTGTAACTAAATAGAACCCACAAATGAAATATAACCAGCACAATACAAGTGCGTCAACCAACTCTGAAATCATATCAACAGTAAAGTTTGCAAATTCAGAAAAATTGCAAAATACGAGGTAGACTGTCTTTTCCCTATACACGAGTTAGCTACGTCCGGGCACAACTTATTACCAAGTACCGTTCGTCCTATCCCTAACTATGGCTCTAAATAGTAAGTCAAATAAAAGAACCCCTCTAATACCACTTTGCAACGTCTTAGTTTTGGGTTCCACAAAACGGGTTCCCAAAACCCGGTTCGCCACGTGACCTAAAGCATATTTCCCCAAACGCCAGAGGCTGAAAACTAGCAGAGAGGGCCCATGTCTGATAGTGGGGAAACAATGCCCTCATTTGTCAATGTGTAGTGCAGTGGAATACAAAATAAAAAATTCAACAAACAGCGGAAGCAGTAAACCATACACAACTGAAATAAACAACAATAGTGGATATAACCAACCGCATATAAATGATGATGCTACATGTCTTATGTTCTAAGAAAAGAGCCAGAACATGTTATACATCTATACGATACAACCAAAAGCAGAGTACAGCAATACAAAGCAAAACAGCTTGCAATGGCATCATGAGCCTAGGCTCGGTTCCATGCCCTCCTAATCCTCAACAGCAATCATGTACCTGTATAGGGACTCTTTCCCCTATCTACACCTGCTGCAACGTAATCTGTTTGGGCCAAAAAAGTGTGACCTAAATAGGGTGTGAGAAATATATCTAAGTAGGCACCCACCAAAGGCTCGTGCCCAACTGCGTGTAAGCATGCGACAACAATGTGTAATAGTAAAATGCAATAAAGTAAGCAGTACTGAAAAGTAACTAACATAACAATTAAAATTCCATTTTTTATTCATTTAATCCTTTAAATATTAGAAATCACCATAGTGCATTTCTATGTAAATAGTCCATGTCCTCAGAAAAAAAACCTTACCCTCAGTTAAGCAGGATCCAAACCGCAGGTATAGCCCTCAAGCGTAACAGAATTTTCTCTCAGGCGTAGGAAGTGTCGTCCTCAGGCATAGAAGTCAAGCCCTCAAGCACGAAAGGTTTCCCTTAGGAAAAATAACTAAAACCCTCAGGCTAAACAGTGTAGTGCCCTCAGGCTAATCACAACAACGCCCTAATGCTAAACAGGTAAACTTGCCATGCCCAACATGGAAACAAGCAGCAACAATCAATTCCACTCAAGGAAATTCTACCATTACTACTTTAAAGGCATACCCTTGGGTATCCTAGCCAAATGACAAAACAGTGGAACACAACCCCGGGGTGGTTCCGGATCCAAGAAACGATCCAAACCAGCATTTTAATATCATAATTAAATACCTAATCAATTCTAGGTTTTTAATATCGCAACGACCTTAGCCACACGACACCCCAACATGGGTTCGTGGCACAAAAACACACAAAACACCCCACAGTTGGAAAACTAAACACCAAGACACCTACCTTAAACACCAACGAATGTTATACCCGAACGCTGACTCCAGAAATGCCCAAGAAGGCGTAGATCTGACAAAGAACAAAACCCATTCAAATGTAAATAACATAAATTAGGAGAATAATTGGTAAGAAACACGCTAGGAGAAGGGAGAGCTTACCCGTGCGGTTCCAACGAGATCATCTAAGGCAGAAACCGATTTCAGATGATCACCTGGCGGATCATTAAAGGTCTGTCCTCCTCCTTTGGCTCCAAAACGGCTCAAATGCCTCCTCTTCAAAATGAGGAGGCTACTGCCTGTTTTAAGCCGAAAAAACAAAGTACACGGCGTGTCCATCCAAGTACACGACGCATACTACTTTCATTTAACTGTTCTTCTGGAGGATTCCCACCAGCGCGGCACTGTTCGAATGCCGACATGAGTACACGGCATGTACTCCAGAGTACACGGCGTATTCTTCTGCCCAGCTAGCGGCTGCTCCACCGCCTTACTTTTTGACCTACCGACTGACTACATGGCGTGTAAAAGACCACTACAGGGCGTGTAGTCGGTTCCTACACCCTTTGTCGCCTGCAAGGCTACACGCCTTGTGTACTCATCCCAACATGGCCAAAAGTACATGGCGTGTGGAAAAGTACATGGCGCGTAGTTCTAAAATTTTGGATTTTTCCTCATTTTCAATATTTTATTAAAAACACATAAGGAAAAGAGATAAGAGGAAGCTCGTACCTCAAAGAGAAGAACCGGGTTCTTACATCTATGGTCTACTGGACAAGAAAAGGTCCCTACATAGCTGCTTATCCTGTCTCTAACCAACATAAGGGTGATCTTCAAGTCCTACCATACAAAGCCTCATAAGGTTCCATCTGAATAGTTTCTTGAACACTATTTTTGTTGGAAAACTACACTAGAGGTATGTTCTTCTCCCAAGAACCTCCAAAATCAAAGATGCATGCTCGAAGCATGTACTCAAGCACCTAAATAGTGCACTGAGACTTACCATCTGTCTAGTGATGGTAAGCTATAATTCGATGTACTTGTATATCCAAAACCTTCTATAACCCCTGCCAGACCTGAGAAGTAAAATTTGTGTCCCTTTTTGACATAATGGAGTGTAGAACCCCATGTTAACATACAATCTCTTGGATGTACAGTCATCCCAACTCATCAACACTAAAATTCTTCTTGATCATCAAGAAGTGAGGAACCTTCGTGAGTATGTTAATGACAACCCATACTGCATTATTTCCTTAAAGCCACCTTAGCAAACCTGTCAAGAAATCCATCGCGACATTATTCAACATCCACTCGAGAACGATTAACTACTAAAAAATACATGATAGTCGCTGATGCCCTTCCTTCACTAACTTATAGGTGGAACACCTCATGACAAAACTAGAAACATCTCTCTTCATAAATAGACATTAATACTGATGGTGTAGATCATGATACATTATTATGAAACTGGGATGAACTTCCCAAACCGAGTACTGATGGTCTTGAATATTTTCCTCATGTATCTCCATTGGCACCCATACGTGCCCATGAAGATGCAAGATCTCATCCTTGCCAAAGGTCCATCTAGGAATATGTTCCTCTTCGAACTCACATTCTCAGAGAACCAGGCCTTCTGAATCTGATAGAGGCCTCATTCACACTTGATCATGTAGAGTCGAGGTAACAACTACATAAGAAAGAAAAGTCTTACCCTTCCTTTTTTGAACCTCAAGATGCATCTCAGTGAAGAGAACCATAAGCTACCACTCACTGCTGGCCTCTTGAACTGTCTGTATCTGAGTCCTCCTACTCAACGCATCATCCACAACATTTCCCTTCCCAAGTGAGTAGGCAATATTAAATTCCAAAGACTGAAGGTACTCAACCAACCTTCATTGTCTTAAATTAAGATCACACCGAGTGAATATATACTTGAGACTCTTATGGTCAATGAAAACCAAAAAATGCACTCCCAGGAGATAATGTCTTCAATAGTGTAAAGCATGAATGACTGCAGCCAGCTCGAGATCATGTGTTGGGTAGTTCCTCTCATGTGGCCTCAACTACTGAGACCCATATGAAACAACCCCTTCCCCTTGAATAAGCACTTCTACCATCTAGATACCTGATGCATCACAGAAAAGAGTATAGCTCTTGCTCGGCTCTAGAAAAACTAGTATCAGTGTTGTAGTCAACCTCTCCTTCAGCTCCTGAAAGGCTGACTCGCAAGAATCAGACAACAAGAACCTTGTTCCCTTCTTAGTTATGCCTATCAGTGGTGCTGCTAAGCGTGAAAAGTCCTGTCTGAAACATATATAGTATCCAACCAGCCCTATAACACTCCATATCTCAAATTCATTCTTCAATTTATCCCAAGAAACTACTGCTCTCATGTTCTCTATTTATACTGATACTCTTCTCTCTGAGACAACATAACCCAAGATGTGAATATGGTCAATCCAAATGTGGCATTTCAAGAGCTTATCAAATAACTGATGCTCTCTCAGTGAACTCAAAATGATCTCAAGATGTGTGTCATGGTGGTGTCATGTATGAGAGTACACCAAGATATCGTCCATGAACACTAAAACTAAAGAATCCAAGTAGGGATGGATTACTCGGTTCATTAGTGCCCTGAAAAATGCAGGTGCATTTGTGAGACAAAATGGAATAACCACATACTCAAATAGATCATACCTGCTCCATGTTTTTTATGATATACAGCTGATGGTCTGACACAAAAATGATGGTAACTAGATCTCAAGTCAATATTTGAGAACACCCGGGCTCCTTAAAGATGATCAAATAGATCATAAATCCTTGGTAAGGGATATTGGTTCCTGAATGTCAACTAGTTCAACTTCTGATAATCCACACAAAGTCTGAGGGTAACTTCCGCCTTCGTTGCAAACAGGACATGCGAACCCCAAAGAGAGGTATTGGGTCGGATGAAACCCTTTAGATGCAACTCCTCCAACTGCTTCATGAGCTCCTATAACTCTAGTGTATCCATCCTATAAAGAGGATGGCCATATTTGTTTCTATTGGCTCAATCTCGATAGAAATTTCCACCTCTTTCTCTATAGGCAAACCTGCAAATTCCTCTGTAAAGACATCCCTGAAGCGCTCCACCACTGGAGGAAAGTCCATCTATGATGTCCCCTTGTCATCCAGATAAAGACTAGAAATCTGGGCTGTAACTCCTCCCATCCCATGATTTTAGGGTCCCACTCTGCTCTCTTGGAAATCCCATTCTCCCTTGTAAAGAAACTATATTCCCTCTGGTGATGTGAAACTCACCCTATGGCAGAAGCAATTGACAACAGCCTGGAAGAGAACTAACTAGTCCATCATGAGAATGACATCATATCCTATCATCTCTAGGACATTAAGGTCCCATAAAAAGTGAAACCCACCAACCTCTATAGGGCACTCTATGAACTGTCGTACAGTAGCCATTTTTGTCCCCAACAGAGTGTCTAATATCAATATATCAGCTGAAGAAAAGTTATAGAGCTTAAGGATCTACGCAACCGCAATAGATATAAAGCAATGGGAAGACCCTGATCATCCATATCAGGTGTCTGATCATTGCGCTGTAACTAGAAGACAACTGGAGGATGTCTCTGTGTCATGACTCTGCAAGTTCAAGAACACACCTAAGATCACGATTAACAAGGTCTGAAACATAGAAGTGTGAGAAGGGAACAAGAGGAAGAAAGCATTCACGTTTTTTTAAACATGTACACACAACATGTATAATAACTACAGGATGTGTCACCTTAAGCCTTCACATGGGAGTGTACTTTTTCCATCCTAGGTCATGTAACACCCCATACACATGGAATGTTTCCATAATACACGACGTGTAATCGAATCCTCTTCCCTTTCCTGGGTACTTCAACATGGTTAAGCCACGTGGTTCTTCTAGAACAAGACTACACGGTGGGTTAGTTCCAGACATGATGTGTACTAGATGAACTTCACCAACCTGTGTAGTTAGTCACAAGGCCAGTTACATGGATCACTCTACATGGTGTGTTTATGCCAGAAATGGCGTTTACTAGAAAGGTTTCACATACCAATGTTATTCTCTACAAAGCCGGATACCTGGGTTACACTACATGAAGTGTTCATGGTTGACATGGCGTGTATGAAATTATTATTCATTCCTCCATGTCATTAGTCCCACGGGTGTACACAAGGTATACAAATGATGGTGTGTACAACCGATATAGGGCATGTTTCTCCCAAAGATTCCTCAACACCATTTTTTCACCCTCACAGTCAATAAAATGGATAGAGACTACACAGTGTGTACATATATTACATGGCATGTACTTAAGAAAACTAGTTCCTTCTGGAACAGAATGACACATGAAGTGTATTCATCATTACACATAATGTATTTTAGGTTATCCTAGACTATAAGACTCAGAAACTACTTCAGAACCCAGAAAAACACTAAAACGAACATTAATGTTCCAAATTATGATCCATGAGGGCCCATACACCCCGTGAAACAAAGTTTGGCATCTCATATAGGTCATATTCAAGGATAACAGAATAATGATTAACTAAATTCTGTTCCATGACGACCTTGGGTGTGATTTTATGGAATCTATGCCCTCATTGGCAAAGTTATGTAGCGGATGAAAATAGATTGCAATAGTAGATGTAGTAGAACTTGCAATAGGTAAACAGCGGATGTAATAAACAACTGGAGCCCCCCCCCCCACACACACATATATATATAAATATTATGCATGATACATATGTATAGAAAATAATCCAAACAAGAACAAAGATGAAATACATTACTAAACCAAAGTACAACAAAAAACAAATAAAATGATCTATAGCATCGTAAGCCTCAGCTTTGTCCCATGCTCCCCAGCTCCACAATAATCAAGTACCTGAAGAAGATGGGCACATGCCCTTATTTATACATGTAGTAATATAATCTTTTTGGGCCGCAAATCATGACCCAAATAGAGTGTGAGACTAAATACCAATAAGAACCTATCCAAAGATATGTGTCTAAGAGTCAGTGAATATATATGGTACAATATAATCAAAATGAAGTAGTAAACAAGGAAGTACCCAAAAGTGAACAATCCTATAGATTCAAAAGCATTCAATTATCAAATATTAAGTAAGAAGCTAATCAAAATTATGGAACCCTCTGGGATTTACTAATATATTAACCACTCTGTTCCAAACAAAACAACCCAAGAAACCGTCAAGGAACTACAAACACTTTAAAGAAGCACTTATGTCCATTCCCCCTATGGTGTCGCTTCATAACAGTAAATAAAAACTCTGAAGATGCCCCCAATGTCCATTATTTTATGGTATACTATACCAGTTGAAGGACCTCGGGACACCCTGAGAGGGGAGGGGTGAATCAGGGTGACAATGTTTTCTTTTAATGTGATGGATCTTGTTCCCACATTTTTAGGAACTTTTTGAACATGTATGATGAATATAATCAGAAAGCAAACATTCTCATGCACAAAGAAGACACACCACTTTTTACTTGGTTCACCACTAAGGGCTACATCAAAGGAGCATATGAAAACAAGTTTTCGGTCATAACAAATTCATCTAATCTTCACTAGATGTGGATTACAGAGGTTCGGGCATAGTCACTATGTACCAGGATCACTGCCATTACAAAGGATCAAGGATAGCTCATTTCTTCCCTCGGGTCACTCCCGTTGACTCCACCTGGCTCACTGCCCATGGTGAGGTCACACTCAGTTTATAGACATGAAGGTCTCTTCATCATTGCAAAAGAATGCATCTTCTGTTGAAAGTAGATTCTATGTTGAAGTCCAATTTTCACTCGTATACAAATCCCACTTTTCACCAAAGGTATCGGGAAATCTTTCAGTTGTCGTGCAGCTCAAAAAGTTCCAGCGTACAACATCCTCACCTGGTGCGCTTCTCCATGTCTGGGACATAGGTCCCAATATGGCGTGCAAGTCTTCGGCGTGCAGGTCCAAACTGGTTTGCAATTATAAACAAACCACCTGTGTGAGACTACCTTCCTCAACTTCTAACTTGCGTGACTCACTTCCTTTCTTGCTCAAACTGCCTTGGGCACGCAACCCACAACCGGTGCACAACTTCAAGAACTGGCACGCACGTTCACCTGCGCGACCACACACTACTTCTCTGACATCCACACCAGCGCGACGAGAGCTATTATTTTTCTAAGTGTTGAACTTAAAAATAAACGAGGAGGGGTCGACCTATATTCATAGGCAAACTAGACCCCCTGCGCGGTGGCGCGCAAGTCTTCCCTCGGTGCGCAGGTTCGGGCGCCCAACTCATCCTCCCTAGCCTCTATCGCGCGACTCACATGAGAAACCACTTCAATACTTGCACGAACTTCTCTCCTTTTCTATGTTTTGATGTTATGATCTCGAAAAAAATAGGCGCACATGTTTCCAATCCTCCTAGGCATCGGCGCACAAGTCTCTTCACAGCGCGCAGGTCACTTGTGCGACCAACCCAAATCATGTACGGCCCTTATCCCGTTGCCATTTTCCCATGTTCTGATCTTGAAAAACAAATGGCGCGCAAGTTTCCTCTCCATAAAGTACACAATGCGCAAGTATCTCTCCCAAAAACACATTTTCCATTTGTCGATTTTTTGGCCCAAATATTTTGCAAACACTGGGAAACGGTGCCACCTTCAATACTATTGTATGATTGAACTGTATGGTCTCTTTGCTGGTACACATTCTGAACTTCCACTGAGGATTGAAAACAAAAACAAACCATACTCCAAATCATGCATAAAAGACCATGGTTCCAACAATCTATCCCTTTGGGTTTGTTGGAAATCATAAAATAAATTCAATAGATCTCCATCCATGTGCAAACCAAAAACACAAGAATCAACTCAGCCAACACTCTAAGTATACGTGAGCAATGCTTGGTGTAGAAAACAAGAGAGGATGCTATAATTGGGTTCCCATGTTTTGGAATCCTCAATGACGCCCAAGAAGCATTACATGACCAATGTATACCAATGTTTTCCTTCTAATTCTTCTCATCACAGAAGCATTACTTGCCTGGGAAACGACGCCACCTTCAATACTATTGTCTGCTTGAACTGTATGATCTCCATGCTGGTACACATTCTGAACTTCCAATGAGGATTGACAGGAAACAAAAACCATACTCCAAATCATGATTAAAATACCATGGTTCAACCCCAAGTTTTCACGGCCCTGTGTAAGTCAATCAAGAATAACATTGCATAACGACAAATCTATACCTCAAGAACTAATTGGATAAATAGTATACAGAAAAACAGCATGTCAGATAGACAATATCACTCCATCCTATCAACACTCATAATGGAAAGCAAGCAGCCAAATAGGCTAAGAAATACCAAACAGTCATAACCAAAACACACATGGGAATGACATCCATAGCATAGAAATTAAACCTATTCACTTTCAATTGACCTCTAATCAAGAATATAAATCAATGAAGGTTAAAACTGTATACACACAATACCCCGATCAAGGGTATTGGGAAATTTTTCACATATAGCATAAAGAATATCTACGGAAAGTCACAAACCACCTACCTTAGTGTTGTGAGATCGATATAGTCCGGCGTCGGCCCTAGGATCGCCCTATAACATGGTATATTTATAAAAAAACATCTAAAATGTTTAACCATGGATAACATGAGAAGTAGGACAAAACAAGAAAACAGGTTCAAGAAGAAGGAATAGATTACCATGGCAATCTTAACACAATCAACTGTAGTCGAATCGGATAACAGATGCTCAATTGGGGGCTCAGGGATTGATCAGCACCATACATATGCTCTCTCTCAAAGAAGGCGAAGAATAAAATGCATATTCCAATTAGACGTGACCCCGGTCAGTTTGACAAAAAAATAAACTACACAGTGTGTAATTTAGAAGTACACTCGTGGAATTTCCCTTAATATCCCCCGCATAAGCAGGTCTCCAGGTCACCACACACAGCTGTGTGATTGGCCGTTACAAGGCTATCACACAACTACATACAGAAAAAAGAGTACATGGAATGCACTTGTAAGAACATGGTGTGTACTTAATTTTTTTTAGAAACACCTATTTTTCTCAAAAACACATAGGAAGACAAAAACATACCAGACAAAATAGTTTTGGGTTCTTACACCAGAACCCGATCATTTTCTCAAAACCTTTTGAAATACTGAAACCCTTCACCCTCTTCATCTTCCTTTTCTTCCACCTTTGAAAACCTAAATCCTCAAACTCTCTGAGCCTTTATAAAGAAATGTAAAAAACCAAGAGAATCAATAAAGGTGAACCTAGAGATGTGAAGTTTCAATGTTCAATTGGATGGAAAATCCTTCATAGAAAAGTCATCAATCTGTAATGGTTGTATCAAACAAACTTGATGTTGATGAAAGCATTATCCTTTCAAGGTATCGAAATGAAATTCTGTGGGGACCACCAATTTTTGTATGAATATGAGTTTAGAAGTTTCATTAAAACTGTTCAATTTAGTTTTGGAGATACATAAGATTCGATTATTTCAAAGATCAGAGACAGGGTGTTGTCGATCTCTTGTTCTAAAATTGCAAGGATCTTGAACATTACTCTGGTGGGAGTTTTTTATTTTCATCTCTATTCAATCGAGGATAGTAATCATAAATTTGAAGATATCATATATCTTTTTTGGATCTACTAATATAGTGAAAATGTTGGTCAATTATTTAGAAAATTATCAAATATTATTATTAAATTCATTCATACTTGAATAGACCAATGGTTTTCTGGGATGGAGAAGATTATATTTCCTGATATGTATATTAATTTTCTATTTATAAGTGATATAACGATAAATTTTCTAAGATACATGATTAGATATTTGAATTACTATTGTCAACCTGAGGCTCATATGAGTTTTTATCATAATGGAAGGCTTATTTCATAGTTACTATTTAGGAAAGATATGGTGAGGTTGAATTTTGAGAGAGTTAAATTCCACCATCGTAATGTTTTTAATGCTGGAACATTAAGGCAGCTCAGATTTTTCTCGACCACTGTAAAAAGAAAAATCATGCCTATTGGAGCTGAAGAGGAATAGGTGTCTGCACAGGGGGAGAAACCTGCAAAATATAAAGATGGTATGGCTGAATCTAGAATAGGGGTAGTTTCAATGAAATCGAGAATAATAAAATTTGGAATAGAATATGAACCTGGTAATGAAAAAATTCAGGGAGGAATTTATAGTTCATGGAAAAGAATGGTTGGTCATGATCCAACTCTAGAGACAATTATTGAATCAAGAGATCTTTTAAGTTATATGTTTGAGTTTGAATCTATTAAATAAGAGAGATAAAAGGAAACTACCTCTCAAGCATAAGTGGTTGTTTTGCCTCAAGATGAGTCGGAGACAAGAACTGAGGAGGTACTTCAAATTGAAAAATCTCAAGAATGATAAATTATAGATAGATTTGTGGGATAGATTAACTCTGTACAAAATGAAAATATTTAGACAAAACCAATTCAAAAAATTCAGATTAAATATGAGATTCAAGAAAAAATTGCTCAGGAAACGCACATTCCATAAGATGTTGATATTTATGGACAAGTTATTCAATAAAATATCACTGAGATTCCTACAAAAGTTCTAAATGAATCATTTTTATTAGATATTTGAGGAAGAAATCAATTGAGAAAAAAGTGGAGAAAACTAAAGAAGAGAAATTAGATGATCAATCATGACCACTGATCTTGGTAGATCTAGTTGTGAATCAAGCATATGGTGCCTCTAATTCTATGTCTGATCATGTTGAGGAAATTTTCAGAAAATTTAACAGAGCTAATATCGAAAATGCTTCTTTAAAAAGAGTGTTTGGGAAAGAGAAACAGAGATTTAAAAATCGGAATGATTGTTCTATTTCAAATAAATAAGATGATTTTTTTAAAAACAATTACTGAAAGAGGATGAAAAAATTGAAATATAATGTTTTATTGAAATCAAATTTTGATGAACTAAAAGGCTTTATTGATTTATAGTTTGCAACTGTCATAGGAAGTGCAACAAGTGAATCAAGTACTTCACCTAATTTGATCAAGATATTCCAGGACATTACCATTATAATGTGGAACATGAAGGACAATTTTGATGATTTATAGTGTAATAGTGCTCTTTTTTCTATTCTATAGGGAAATCAGAGTCATATTGCTGATCAACTTACCTCAAATGAACCGGGTATTCGATAATTACTGTTCAGATTCACTGAAATTCTAAATTAGTTTATGGATAAGGATGAAAGATTTTATGAGTTTTTCAAAGTGATCCTCATTGAAGATATTCATTAGAATCAAGAAGGAATATATCTATTAATTGAACTGGGGGATGGTGTTATGATAATATTATGGTTCTAGTTGGCAGAATTGAATGATATTATTCATAATCACTGAGATACCATTTTTCAGGCCACTATCCCAACAACCTTGATTCCTATTCATTCATGTAATTATATATTGTTCTATCATTGAAATTTTATATTTATCAAATTGGATAGGTTTTTATATTGTTTATGTCTATGTTTGACTACCTTAAAAAATACATATTTTATTATTGATAAAAAATTTATCATAAAGTTTGCATACAAGTTCATTACTACATTACATGTGTTATATACCTTATTCTATCTTTCTTTTTGACATCATAAAAAGGGGAGAAATTTTGATAAACACAACACTTTACTTTGTTTTTAAATAGGATTTTGGGGGATATTTTTTATTTATATGGAACATTTTAATATAAATATAGATAAACCAATATTGTAAATTTTCAATGAAGTATTTGAAAGTAAAAATTAAATATTTTTTTATACTTTCAAAATTATAAAGTTTATGTACATAATTTGAGGGGTTTTGTGATCACCAAAAAGAGGGATATTGTTGAGCATGTATTGTTACAAAATTACACTATATTTTTATGATTTTTTTGATGCTCACAAATACCCTTACTTGTTATTTGAATGATTTTATTTTGAGTATATTTTTCCGAATTAATATTCCTTATATTCCCAATTTTGGAAGAATATTAAATCATATGATTCACGTGAAATATTTTCCAAAGTGTTCAGAAATCTATTCAGCATGTTCTGGAAAACTGTTCATACTGTACATTGGAGAGCGTAGTTTAAGGATTATATCCTATGATTATTTTATGAGAGTTCAGAAAAGTATGGATAATAAACATTAAATTTATTGTAAATTATGTTAAAATAACCTTACATTTTGAAGGATCCTTACATTTTTTATATGCTAAAAGTATGGGTAAAGAGCCCTACATGTGTATGGAAGATTGCATTTTCTTCACAAAAGTAAGGATCATCAGAACTAATTTTGTAATTAACTGTGCATTTGGCCAGAAGTATAGATCATATAACTTAAATTCTGAAGAAGATAAAATTATGGATCATCAACCTGACGTTTGTGATCAACCTTACGTTTGATATTTGGATTGATTCTAAAAATAACCCCACGTTTGACTTATTTAAGCGTCGGTGATTTTATGTTTCGACTTTATTGTGCAAATGACATTTGAGGATTATCAGGATGATTTCAAGCTAGATTCAATGACAGATTTAAATCCATTTATACATGATTCAAATGATCTATTTAATAGGAGGATTTCATTCCTATTATTAATTGATGTTACAACTACTCTGTCATTAAAACATTTGAATATTACGATATGTTAAGAGACATTTGTAGATATAAATTTATGAATAAGGCACATATCATTATTCAATATATTATCTGTATCATAATTCTGTAGAGGAAATGGGTGACACAATATCTCTTAAATTCATGATGATTACAAAATTCAAATCGGGATATATTTAATTTTCAAAGAAAAATAGTGATACATTTATTCATTAAAAAGGTATTTTTGAGATCTGTTGCTACAAATAATGATTTGAATCTATTTTATATTAGAATGAGAAATACTGACTATTAACTTGGTCTACATTGGAGATCTATTGTGAGTCTACCACTAATTGTTTTCTGAATATATTTCAAGATCAGTTGATAATTCAGCCCGATCATCGATAATCAATTGCACTGATCCACTCAATTACATTTTTTCTTCACTGTTCTCCTTGTTTCCTTGATGATATTGCCTTGGTTGAGGAGTCATTGTATTTCTAGAATCAACACGTGTATCTCTACTCTACTGACAAGATATATTTTTCTATCCCCGACCTATCGAAGAATACAATACTTATGATGCTTCAAAACTATCTCGAGCACCTGACCTTGGAGCACTGCGACAACGGTGCTGAAGAATCCCCATCTTCCTGTAGTTATGACATGATCTAGTTTGTGTCACACACTATCACTTTATCTGGTCAAGAAAACCATATTGAAAGAAACCTACTTTTCTCTACGGTCAACGTTCACTGATCCATCCTGTCGGATCATGTTATACGAAATATACACAATAGGGGGTGAGTTTTGTCTTTCAAAACATCTCGAGAAATATTGATATAATAAATTATGACTTTTTATCTTTATCATATTCTTTATGTAGTGGAAATAAAGAGATATTAGAAAGCAAAGATTTATAGTTGAAAAATAATGTCATGCGTTTACGTGTAAAGCATGTGCTATAACTGTTGATAGAGCTGAACAAAAATGGGACTTCTCTATGTTGAACATGGATGTCTATGATACAATTTTTGGTATTGATTGGTTGACAATGATTAAGTCTCACATTGACTATTATAGGATAACATTTAGTTTCACAAATGGCGATGGTATCGAGCATCTCTTCAAAGGAGAGAGGATGGTAAAGAAAGGTGAAAAGAGCTCGTTGGCACCAATGGTAGGAAGGATCTTTTACCAGTTGGCAGTGTTGACTATGGGATCAATGGGAAAGTTCAAGGGAAATTTTTTTCTAGCAGTTGTGTATTTTATTATAGATGTATTTCTAAAGAACATATCAAGGTTACCACATATATGGTAAGTGTATTTTAAATTTGATGTCCTTCCGATGACCTGCCCTATATCCCTTACGTCTTAGATGATGGACCAACAATGTTATGGGAATTTATAGTGAAGTTGGAGGATATGGAATGATAGGGTTTAATTTGAACAAGTATGTATTAATGGGTAGCACTAGTTTTGTCTGTGAACCAAGAATATGGAACTCTTTGGTTGTGTATTGATACTCATAGGACTAACCATGTTATTATAAAGAATAGATATCCACATCCATTCATTGAGGATTTGTTCAATAATTTAAGGGGAGATTAGTGGTTATCTATGATTTACTTTCGATCAAGATAACACCAATTGAGAGTTTGTATGGAAGATATTATGAAGGCAGATTTCAGAAGAAGATATGACCACTATGAATATGTATTAATGCCTTTTGGTATAACGAATGATCTATCGTTCTTCTTCGATTTTATGAATCTGATATTTCAACAATATCTAGATTCTTTTGATGTGGTGTTTTTGGAAGACATCTTGGTGTATTCAAAGACAAGGGTAGACTATGAGAACCACATGGAAACAGTGTTATACATCACGATAAATCACCATTTTTATGCAAAATTATCAAAGAATGATTTTTGGATAGAGGAAGTACGTTTTTCAGCCATGCCATATTTTAAAAATGCATTTATGTAGATCCTAAAATGATAGAATTTGTTATCTCATAGAAACCACTGAGGATTTTATTTGCGATATGATGTTTCCTTGGTCTAGATGGTTATTACTAACGCATTTTGTGTGATTTATCATGACTAACATTACTAATGACAGCTCTGAAAAAAAAAATCTTCGTTCCAGTGGATGGATGTATGCAAGAAATCATTCCTGAAACTAAAATTTCATCTTAAATTAGAACCTATCTTTGTTTTCCTAGAATCAGGATAGGGGAATGTGGTGTATTGTGATTCTTTGGGATCATGGTTGGGTTGTGTTATCATGAAATGAGACCATGAGGTTTCTTATGGTTCATTGTAGTTTAGGGTGCATGATAAGAATTACCCAAAACATGATTTTGAGTTAGATATAGTCTAACATGCTTTCAAAAAATGGAGACGTTGCCTCTTTAGTGATAATTTTACTATGTTCACAGACTAGAAAATCTTGAAATACATTCTATCATAGTGATATTTGAATCTGAGGAAAAGGATAAAGATGTAGTATCTCCAAATGTTTGACTTCGACTTGATGTATACACTAGGGAATGGAAATTCGGTGGTGGATGCATTGAGATGAAATTAATATACTCAATTGGAAAAAGAATCTTCCGAGGAATGACAGTTGAGGTCGGTCCTAGCCGACAAGCATGTGGAATGTGAAGATAGAGGTGATGTTGAAGTTTTTTTCCACTACACTTTTTCCTAATTTGGTAAATATCGTCAATGAGGAACAAACATATTATACAGAATTTTCGGTTATGAGAT
The DNA here is from genome assembly GCA_963277665.1 of Viscum album. Taxonomy (NCBI): domain Eukaryota; kingdom Viridiplantae; phylum Streptophyta; class Magnoliopsida; order Santalales; family Viscaceae; genus Viscum; species Viscum album. Next base: position 1,660,271,376 of record OY728148.1, on the reverse strand, counting down.
CCAAACACAATTGTGGGGAGACTAGTGATGGTTTGAAACTGGATTGGAGTTCTATTTTGTGTTTCAAAGATCGAATGGTTTTACCTATGGATTTTCAGGAACAAATCCTTCATGCTTACCATTATTCGAGATGTGTATTACATACAGGCACACAAAATACGTATAAGGAATTGGAGTTGCAGTTTTGATGGAGAACCATGAAAATAGTGATCGCTATGTTTATCCCACAATGCTTAACTTCTCAGCTGGTTAAAGTCGAACAATAGAGACCATTGGGTATGTTGTATTCATTACATACCCTAGTGTGTAAATGGTATTAGATAGTGATGGATTTTGATATATGTATTCCTAGAATATTATGGAAACATGATTCCATTTGGACGACAATGGATCCACTTACCAAGTCAGGCCATTTTATTTCAATTTGTGAAAATTATATGGTAGAGGATATTTAATATGTTTATATATATATGAGAAGTGTCAAAGAGGTATGGCATACTAGTGAAAATAGTCTCAAATAGAGATATGAGGTTCACGTATCATTTTTGGAAAACCTTACAGAAAGCCCTTGTGACTTTGTTTACTATGAGCACAGCGTATCACCCTTTGATGGATGGGAAATCCAAGTGGATGATACCAATGTAGGAAGGAATGTTGCGGTCTTATGTAGTATATTTTAGTGGATTTTTAATGGATTATGGTGGATCATTTGGGGGACATATACCCTTAGTGTAGTTCTCATAAAATAAAAACTATCATGCCTCAATACAAATGGATCTGTTTGAATCGTTGTATTGGTGTCCTTGTCATTCTTCACTATACTAGATGAATATTTGTTATAATTCACTTGTTGGTCCAAGGATTTTCCACAAAACAATGGATAAGATCTATTTGATTATAATGAGGATCGAGATGGATCAGAGTCAATAGAAATAAAATGCATATGACCATCGAAGACCATTGCGTTTGTTGTGGGTGATCATGCCTTCTTGAGCACTTCTCATCGAATTGGCATCATTGTTTCAAGAAGAAGGGAATGTTATCTCCTAGATAAATTTTCCCTTTTGAGATATTGTATTGGATTGGAGAGGTGTAATGTCTATTGTAACTACCACCATGGTTTAGTTCATTGCAAAATGTACTCTACGGATCTCAGTTGATAAAGTATCATCATGATCCAAACCATGTGATCATATGGGATCATGTCGACCTAGAGTACGATTATTCATTGTTACATATCCTGTTGAGGTTTTTGGATAAGCAAGAGAAAGCCTTACATGGAAAAAATCATTGATCTAGTGTGAGTTTTATGTCTGCATGATCAAATTCAGGAAGATATTTTGGAATGTGAGAAGGAAATTAAATAGCAGTGGTTAAATCTCTTTTAGGATAGAGAATGTTTTTAAATTTTTGATGATATAAAGACCACTGGTGGGGAGATTTTAGTTCCCTAAATTTCTGGTATGTAACCCTTAATTAATTATTTTTATGGTTATAAAGTGTTTGGGTGGTAGTTGGGTGATTTAGGAGAACTGTGAAAGTGTTAATAGGGACAAAGGGAAGTCGCAAAGGTGGTGCACGGTTTGCCTAAGCATGTAGTCATACCATGAAGCGTGGTCCTCTTGAGGTAGTATCTCATATAGGGTTAGATCATGGTTTGGAATACTCTGCAAGGGGAATCCCTACATGTTGTGGCTACAACAAGGTTAAGGAACATTTTGCCTAACCGTGTGGTTAAACTGTGCGAGTTGTCAGAATGAGATCCTTAAAAATATTTTCTCACCCATTTATTCCATAACTCCTTCTTTTTTTTATACCTAAAATGCCACTAAAAGGAAATTTTTATTCTTTTATTGAAAAATAAGTTTCTCCCATCAGTCTGAAGTCAATATGATGGATTCCCTTAGTGAATCGAAGTCGTATTCTTGGGGTATGTGATCGTTCTTCATTGTTCATGATCGGTTTTGTAGATCTACATAGATCTAATTCTTGTATTATATTGGTTACAAATATCTACACCCATTATAGGTATATCATGATGTTTTGATTACAAATATGATGAGATTTTTTCTTGATCATAGTATGAGAAGATATCTATGGTGGTTTTATGGAGAATCGACCTAGTTTCACTGTTCATTCTTCGTTTGTTGGGGTTTTTATTAATGCCTTCACGGTAGAAGGTTTCTTTCATGACTCGACATAATAGAAATAATAGCAGTGAATTAAATTTTTATGTGTGGTATTGAATTGATTGTGATTTTTTTGTTGAACACTTGTTGGAAACCTTTTTTATTTATGGTTTTAAAATATGTAAAATTGGGTGATTGGGTAAAATGATTTTTCAATTGGATTTAAAATATGGATTTTAAATTGGTAAATTTCTTGGATTATTGGAATGTTAATTGTATTGGATCTTTTTAATAAAAGGGATGGTTTTATTGAAGTGAAATATTTCTTTGAAGTTGGTTGTGTTTTTATTCAATAAGAGTTTAATTTTATTCTAGTGGTTTGTTTGGGAAATAAGAATATTTGGAATTAACGGTGTTGGAGTGGGTTCATGATTAATGGGCCCTTAATAATGGATGAGTAGCACTGGGGTACAAGTTACATGACCCAAGATTAGGTGCATGTGTCCTTCGAACACAAGGTAATAGGATGAGAGACTTCCCATGATAATGGAACTGTAAAATGAAGCATAAATGTGTGCGTGTGTTGTGAACTATAGAATGGGTATTTCAAATGATAATAATGTTTGGTTTTAAATATTTGATTAGTTATTTTTCTGGAGAAATAACTTACTAGAAATTGTTTTCATTTAGTTTTATTTTCACTCAGTTGCAAATGTTTTTTTGGAACTAGTTTGTATTTGGTTATAAAATGTTTTGGTAAATTGTTTTATATAAAATATTTTATATAAATGTGGCTAACATTTTTACCCTAGAGGCATGAGTAAAGAAGTCATTGGGGATAACTGGCTGAGTATTATACTCAACCCTACTTATTCACTTTAGTTATTTTGTAGTTAATATCTTCCCGGATAGGGGAAAAGGAACAGTTTCCCACATTTTTAGCCCTACCTAATGTTTTTTTGGGGTTTTCAGTTATTTTGAAGCTTTTATCTTGTGGAACATGGGGTTTTGTGGCCTATTTAGAGTATTGAGTATTTTATCCACTATTTACTTTGATACTGGTTTTTTCTTCCACTGTTTGAAACTTTAATATGGTTTTCAGATACTCAAATTTGTTTAGTTTTATTTATTTAATTCATGCATCATTTAGTAAATGGTTTGGATATGTTTCGTTGCATTATAGGTTTATTTCCTATATCATAAATCCTCCCCCAATTTCATTTGATGTAATTTGGCATTTATTTCCAGACTTTGTCATCTTGGGGATATCATGTAAGGCCTATTAATGACTCATTGTGCTCTCAATCTAATGAGAATGAGTGGTTCATTACATCTACTATATTTCCTATGTATGATGTTCTATTCATTTACGATACAATAAATTTTTGAAGCATTATTTAATTAAAATTATTGGTATATACTATGGTAAATCATGTTCTTTACTTTAAATTTCTTTTGACTCAAGTGTTAAAATATTTTTAATGTTTTTTGGTAACTCAATTTTCATTCATTGTGTTATGGTCATTCTCTTTATATTAATTTATATATTTTTGTAAAAGTCTCCACTTGGATTGTATTTTTTAATATTCCATCATTATTTAAATTTTTACTCTATAAACCACATTTAAAATATTTTATTTTTAAGGTGTATGTTTCTCTTAAGAGACATTTTTAACTAAAATATCTTATACTTATGTTATATTGTTTCATCTATGAAATTTATTTTCATTGATTAGGTTCTTCAACCCTAATATTTAATTATATGGATTTTTATAATTATATTCTAGAAAATAATGTTTTAAAATAAATAGTTTGTTATTAATCATTTAACTATGTGGGGTTTCAATAAATATAATTTTAATGTAATGAAAATGATGCTTTCATAAAAAAATATTTTATATTTGGCTCCATTTTTCTGAAATAAAAAATAATTTCATTTTCAAGGCTCCATTGTTAGAAGATATTATTAAAGTAAAACTTTTTTAATTATTTAACTTTAACTTTTCCAAATATTATTTTGAAATTGACATGGTTGATTTTATTTTTCAACTATATAAAAAATGTTTTCTAAAATAAAATTTATGTTTTTAACACCATTCTCCATTTCAAATTCAAAATGTTTTGCACTAATGGAATTTATGTTACATGATTTATTCTATAATAAATATTAAAATTTATAATATATGGGGTTCATCTCAAAATATTACATAATTAAATTATTTATTCATTCTTATTTGATTACATTTGATGAATTATTTTGTAAGTATGTTTTTCATCTACATCAAAATCCTTATGAGTTTACTATGTTACAATGGGGATATTTTCTTCCACCAGCATCTACTTTAATTCTCTATATTGATTACTCAATGTTCTTTTCTATCAAATAAATGATCCATCATTTCCATTGTCTTACTAAATCATCATCTTTTAATGGAATTATTTCCCATCATATTCTTTTACTCTATGAACACTCTATATTTCATTATTTGGATTAAAGGGTGTTCACTTAGAAGAAATATGTTGATTTATTATGGGAAATTATTTACATGACTATATGTATCATATTCTATAGGATGTTATTTTGAGGGATTATTAAATATAAATCTATTCTATTTATTGATTGGGATACGTTTTAAAATCCCTATATTTTATATTCTGATATGGATGATTATTGATTACTAAGGTGAGTTTACTATATATTATTTATCCATACAAATTCCATCATTGGATTAGTTTTGATCATGTTACCACTTTTATTGAAAAGGGAAAAAGTATTGGTATTCCATGTTTTTTTTATTCCAATAGTCATCTTTACTAGAATATTTTATTCCATATTATTTACTCACTATAGAATGTAATGGATGAATTATATATAAACAAGTAATGGGTGGGGATTAACATTATATATCCTATTGATACATTGATAGTTAACTTAAAAAACATATTTTGGTTATTTGGTGAATGTTTGTCTGTAAAATATTTTTTCATAAACACAGATCCTTAACAATAGGATTATGTCATCTTAGAACATGATGTCTTGGTATAGGGAATGAAATTTACTATCATGTATTATACATTTCATCACAAGGGAACAAATTTTTTTCATGTGATTTTTTTATTTCTATATATGGATGTATTATTATATTAGTTTAAGATAGTTATTTCTTTATGATGATTAACTTTTTCAACCATAATATATGTGCCATATTTATTCCATAATTACCTTAGTTTTGTGTTCTTCCATACCTAGGGTTTGATATCAGTAATTATTATGTTTCCAATTCCACAGGTTATGATGAAAATCATTTCACATGATATGTCTAACATTAACTCTTCTAGGAAAATTTTGTTTGATATGTTGAATAATTATTATGGATTATATTTTTTTCAACAGTGTAAAAAATTAAATAGTCGAAGATGACATGGGATTTATTGGTTTATGATATATCTTTATTTTTTAAGTCTATAAACCTAAAATTAATTGAGAAGTTACGTAATTAAATAATTTCATTAATTCATGTAATTATGTAATAGTTATGTCTAGGAATCTATAATTTTTATGAGATACAGTATGGAAAGTATGTTTTCTAAGATCACTGGATTCGGAATTCTGGGTCTAGGAAGATATAGATTGTATCAGAGTAAGGATTTGATAACATTAGATATTAAGACATTTTCATCGGTTATTTTATGGATTGGTAAGGTAATATTTATCATAACATACAAGGTATAGAAGACCATTTAGGTTAGTTGAGGTAAAATTTAATATGATAGGTACTATGATAAGATATGATTAGTGGAAATAAATGGATAATTCTATGTAAAGTAAAGCATTATGAAAATTTGGAAAGAAAATTAGTATGTGGTTTTCCTTGAAATAACATCCCTATTTTGATACAATAATTGGATAAAGGTTCTATAGAAAATATACCTAGCGGTAATAACCTGAAATGGAATTATTGGTTATTAAATAAATTGTAACATCCCACGTAAATAAAGAATATGAAATTTCCATATTAAATAATATTTGTGAATAAAATATTAATATTACTTTAAAGAGGATTCTATCTTCGATGGCGTACCCAATATGCAACAATGAGTTTCTTTGAAATCTTACATTGCACTCTAATAATATAATAATATTATTTTAAATGGTAGTAAATGCCTAGACATTATAATGGTTGGGATGAATAGAACTAACTAAAAAATTATTATATATGTTTTTTAAATATTTTAACAATTATCAAATAAATTAAAGAGGATTAAAATGCGAATGAATCCAATTTTAAGCATAAATATTCTAATATTCTTTAAAAAGTCGATTAACCGCCTTTTGATAGAAAAAAAATTTTGAATTTAAATTTTGTCACTTTTATATGTTATATTTGACAAAATAAAATCCTTCTTTAGAACAAAGGCATCAAAATTTACTTTGTGTATATTTTTGGTATTTTTCGGATAAAGTTCATTTTTTATGAATAGTGAAAAAGCGCTTTATTTTAATTCAAAACCTACTTTTAATCTAATTTATTTATATGGGTAATTAATTTTATAAATGTGTATAAAGTTTAGTTAAAATATATTTTTACCATTTAATATAATGGTGGTCATTGGAATTAATTTCACCTTTAAATTGGACAGAAACCACTGTCAATCTTTGGATAGATATAAATTCTTAAAAACACGCTATTTGTTTTGACAACATGAATTAATTATAAAATTAATTAATGCAACTTTTATGTTTTGAATTTGGTAAAATGGAAATCATTTTTGGTTTTGGAATATCAAATATAGCTTAGGTTAAATTTTTGGTATTTTTCTAATAATGATCATTTTTTAATGAAAAGTGAAAAATATAGTATTTTAATTCAAAACTGCCTTTTCATAAAATTTATTTATATAGTTATACATTAATTTTATTTGGTTTTAAGTTGTAATTTAATTATGTTTTTATCAATTGATACAATTTTGGTAATTTTATGTAATTCCACTTTTTAATTGGATGTAAAAACAAGTCAATCTTTTGATAAATTTTACTTCTTAAAAACTCGTCTTTGGTTTTGACAACGAGAATTATTTTTAAATTTATTACTGTAATTAATGTGTTTGTAATTTTGTATAATGGATTCCATATTTGTAATTATAAGGTCCAAATTATGTCATTAAGACACTTTTGTTTTTGGACATTATAAATAGTAACGTCGACAATTATCTTTAATTATCGTGATTAATTAGTAATCATGTAGTTAAGGGTAATAAAATAATATCATAATAATATAAAATGACCCTAACATGTATCCAAATCATCTTTTCTGAGTTATTTATAACCATGAGAAGCGTTTTACCATACTTTAGGGCACATGGAGTCACATCGGTGTAATAATGACATTTATGACAGTATTTTTAAAAAAGAAGAGAAATATCACAAATGTTTGTATATCCTATGTAAAACAATTTTAATTTTGTATAAATAAATAATATATTTCAAAATAAATATTCATTGGAAATAAAAAAATATTTCCTACATCATGGTATTTTTTTATAAATTTTAGACATTAAATAAACAAATTTATTTTTGACACCAAATTGATGCTTTGATTACATCATTAATGAATGATTTAAATTAAATGAAAAGATAATGTAAAATATAAGACTAAAATTGTAATAAAACTATTTTATGGGTTGATTTATAATCCTTACCACCTTATCCTCAAAACATATCATTTTGGGACCTTTAAAATCTGAAAATCATTTTATAATAATGTAACATTTCAATACTTTCAAAAAGTGACCCTCCTCCCTCTTCTAAAATGCCCCCACCTATACCCCTTATCCACACCTCTAAAGCCCTTGTATCGTCCAAAATATGATATAATAATCTCTCCACATCCCTCTCACACTCCTAGAAGCCTTCCTTTGGGCATAAGTCTTTCCAAAGAAGCCTTCAGCTCAAATCCACAAGAGTTACCCGATTAATAGGTAATGTCTTCTCTCAGGTTCCTTCCTTTTATTTTCCTTCTTCACTAACCAATATATTCTTATTATTTGATCCCATAAAAACAATAGTATCCTCAATATACTAGGATGTTTTTATGATAACTATTCTACCTACAATTAAACACACCGTCATCTAATGGTTAAAGAATTTACTGTTTCTGTGTTTGGTGAATTACTGCATCACGAAAGGATGATTGTTCAATCTTCTTTTAACACCTCTCATGTTGGCCATTATGATAGAACTATAATTATATATGATATATATTACATTTATGTACTATATATTCTTCTTTATTTTATATTTAAAACATACCTTTATGCATTGCATGTTGTGCAAATGCGATAATTTCTTATGAGTAAGTGTGGACAACCGCCCCATCAAGTGTTGTGACTTGTTCATACCAAAAATGGAATTTATAAAGAATGTAATTAATGAACATATTTTACCTATAATATATATATATATATATATATATATATTATACTAGAATTATAAAATATCTATGTCTCATTTAGTTTTAGAGTCCATTAATATGACAAGAAAATGAAAGTAGCATTCATGCGTACGTACGGCCTACCATCTCCATAAATGGTAAATTTCATTTCATATATCCAAACATTATGGAATATTATTAAATAAATATATACTGGATATATATGATACTTAAATAATGAAAACCATTCTGGAGATGATGTACTTATAACTACATGGGCAATCCTTTCCAAACAAGTTCATTTTTGACTCATGTACCTAACATCGACAAAACATATGATATAAACTCACATAACTAACTAATTATTATAACATGATAATATGTGATATGAATTTAATAATAAAAATTAAAGGACATCCTAAAGAAATTAAAAATTGAACTATGTTTATTATTCAGGAATATAAAGAATGAACGAGAACAAGTCGGACTTGAGGTAAGGGATTTCAAATCTCAATTTTCATTACGTGAGATTTCCATTGTTCACCACTTATTTGTTTCATGGGGTGTATTGTGTACTTACATTTAATATATATTATCAAAATTATATTTATATTCATGGTATTATGTGATTCATTTGATGTTTATTATCTTTTGGTCATACGAATCGATTGATTACAATGATGTAAGGGGTTTTTATCTCACTTTTTATTCCTGTGAGATTCATGTTACTATTGCCACTATTTCCTTTTGTGTGGTGTATTTACTAACCATTATTGTATTATTTATGTAATATAATTTAATTTATGGGTATTTACATCTTCATTTAAAGACCCTTCATTAATGGGGTGTACGTTTCAAATGTTACCAAAATCGATAAGGGAACCTTTCGCCCTCTGCTTTTTAAAAGACCTATTTTTACCAGGTCTTTTAATTTACATCTTCTTATGTTGGGATATGTTCTTATATATCATTATTTCTTTAAATTTTATGTCCAAGTGATGAGATACCCATCGTATATCTCATTAACTCATTTTATAAAATTTAAAGTGACGTCGTTAGGCTGTCAAATTTCTGTAAGGGAACTTTTTATCCCAATTTCAATTCTTTGGGTTAAACCTCTACTTCTTGATTATGTCATGCTATGAATATGTGTGGATGACCTATGATTTTTTTACACTTAATATCTACTTATATTTATTGTATTAATATTTTTCACACATAATTATGTAATTGATTTATCCTTAATCTAAGGATACTGTCTTTGTATGGGAAATCATCTCAATCTCCTTTCATTGAGGCATCTTTTGATTTTTACACGACATTATTTTATACGGTGCTTAAAACCCTTTTGAATTTTCATTTCATTCAAAGGGGATCATTTCTCTACGAAGCATTTTACTAAATGACAAAAAGGAATGTTTCTTTTTTCATAAGCAGTGACAATGACCATATCCGCCACTGTGACTATTATTTGATCTATGGATTCCATAACAAGCCATAATGTTTTCAAAAGATAAATAAATACCTTATACACTTTTTGCGTATTTTGGTATTAAAAATGTTTTTTAGAGTGGATTTTGTATTTCAATATCTTAAAATGTTATACTGTTATTTCATTGTGGGGATTATATCTTTCCTTTATGCTTAATTTATGTGTTATGGTTATGTTATGGTTCCTACCATTATTGCGTATATGGGTGGTTATGTGATAAACCTAGGGCGGGTGAGCCCGAGATAGCTCTCCAATGCATTGGGTAAGGTGAAGGAGTTAAATGCTAAGATTTCTCTGAAGAGATTTAGGTAACATACTATGATGGGTATTCCAAACATAACCATGAGGGTTACTCCCTACGTAATAATGTTATTAATGCCTCAAGTTACCTTTAAGTCTTATGATTTCTATGATTTATTCATAAATCTTATGATTTAATTAGTTATGTTAAAGTGCTTATGTTTTATGAGTAATGTATGATTTCATTGATTCTTAGGTATACATGGACAAATGTTTTCTTTCCGTATTTGTATATCCCTTACTAAGATTTTTATGCTCATCCCAAGTTTTTGAACTATTTTTCACAGGAAATAAAGTGGAATAGGGGCATGGATGGGATCATTGAAATTTTATGCTATCTAAAACATCAAAATAGACATGACTCTTTTGTTAAGGAGTTTTTATTTTCTGAAAAAATGGAAGCTGAGTAGATATGTCTACTTTGTAATCATTGCGATTTTATAGTTATTCCCTAATTATCTAAAACTCTAAACCTAAAAAGATCCTCAATGTCAATTATTCATTTAATTAAATACTATGTAATGTTTTAAGGTTGGGTCCTTATAGTTGGTATAATAGGTTGGTTTAGAAAACTTTTGGGATTAAGATTTTTTGATAGACACATGGTTAGTCCCTATGTCTATTATTTCTGTTAAATCCTTGTTTTAAAACTTTTTCAGATCAAGTAAAGTCAGTTACAAATGCAAGGAGGTGGATCTCAAATGTCATTCCTCTCTCTTCTGGAGGACATGCATGAAATAATTATTTCAAAGTCATGTTTGGATGATTGTTAAACTTTTTCTAGCATACATATCACTTGCAAGAAGTTGTTTGAGATATCAAATACCTCCACTATACCTTGTAATCATCTTGGATTATGTGTCGTATTTAGAAAAATCCTATTTTTACAATATTCTCATATTTTCAGTAAAGGTAAATATTATCAAGGCATTTTCACATATTTTACCTTATCACTACATTTTGAAGCATATTATTATTTTTAAAAAGGTGCTGAAGAAGGAGACCCTTGTAAAACCTATTTATATTTTCTTTTAGAATATACTCTCTCAGTACATACCTATGGTATTTTAAAAGGACCATTAATTTTCAGTTTCAACTCAAATTATGTTTGACTACTTTATAGAAATCATGTTTTATCTGATGTTTTCAAATTACATGTCATACATGATTATTATCCGAATATTTTTTTTCTGTGAACACCCATATGGCCCATATTGTACAAGGTGTATTTGGGTTGATTAATCAAATGATTTTAAAGGATATATAAATAATTATTGTAATTCATAGACCTTCTAGCTACATGAACAAGATGACGATGAAACCAAATGGACACCATGGCCAAGGTATGATGTTCTTATTTTTGGGGATTGTTTTATTTTATCTTATGGTGGTGAAATAAGACTTCAAGAAATAAGATGTATAGAAAATAATGAATTTGGATGAAAATGAGAGGTATAAGGAAACCATTGAGGTTAAAAAATGTTTGGTTTAGTTTTGAGTTTTATAAAAAGGATAACTCGTAGGAGGGGTGACAACCTGTCACATCTGGTAAGGCTATAGGAATCAAACTCACAACCAAAGGGCGACAAGGGCGCATCACCAACAACTGGACTACTTGAAGTAAATGGTTAATACGACTAATTATTTTTAGGTCGATGATGTTATGAATCAAGAATAAGTTGATTTTGTGTTATCTATGGAAATGTTTAACCTATCATGGAGGATATCTGACTAGGTTAATTACTTTTCAATATAAAACTCTAAGAGTAACTGCTGTTATTTGGAGATATATGTTAAGATATATCTTGGAATACTATGTAATTAAATACTTCAGAGATTTGGGTTTCAATCTTAGTTTTTATTACTTTGAATAATTTTATGGATATCTGTTTATTGAATGGTATTTAATGAACTTAGGGTATTTTTGGAAAAATTTGGAGGTTAAGGGTAGTTTTTCTATTTGTGAAAGATTATCCTTTTGGGGATTATCTAATCTTATACTAACAATTTTGGTTTTGGTTAAGGTATAAAGGCATGTGAAATATATAGTTCACTTTTTTGGATTAGGTGATTCTCAAGAAGATGATTTTAGTGCTCTTAATGTGCACAAGTCATTGTAAATTCTCATCTTTTGGAGAAAATATTATTTGTTTAAGAAATATATTAAGAGATGAAAGTATACATGAAAAGTAAGTATGATTCCTGATGATTTACTTAATATCATAAATAAATTCCTTAATTAAAATTAACTTAAAACAAATAATTAGTCTGTTAACTTTCCCTACTAGGGAATCCAATACCTTTTAACCCATCACAAGTTTGTTATTTTTGGTGGTTAACATTCTCCTAGAGATATTTTCTATCACTCTCCATCAAAACTTGATCCTTTGTTTTCTCTTCCATATCCATGTTTTCCTACATGGAATCCTAGTATGGGTTAACTTGGGTGACCTTTCTACTTCCATTTCTTTCATTTAAAGTGATATTTGTACTGACTCTTTTTCCAATGTGGGACTTTCAATGATGTTTTCGAGCCCAATTTTAAATTTGCAAGGATGAAATTCCCAAAAGAGGGGAAGGATGTAACATAAAGGTAAATAGAGAATATGAAATATTCATATTTATTAATATTTGTGAATAAAATATTAATAATACTTTAAAGGGGATGCTATGTTTGATGGCGTACCCAATGTGCAACAACAAGTTTCTTTGAAATCTTACTTTCCACACTTATAATATAATAGTATTATTTTAAATGGCAGTAAAATCCTAGCCGTTGTAATGGTGGGAATGAATAGAACTAACTACAAAATGATTTTATATGTTTGTTAAAAATTCTAAAAATTACCCAATAAATTATAGAGGATTAAAATGCGAATGAATCCAATTTAAAGCATAAATATTTTAATATTATTTGAAAGGCTAATTAACAAACTTTTGATGGAAAACCCTTTTTAAATATAATTTTTGTCACTTTAATATATTATATATGACAAAATAAAATCATTATTTAGAGTCATGACACCAAAGTTTACTTTGTGTAGATTTTTGGTATTTTTCCGATAAAGTTCATTTTATAATGAATAGTGAAAAATGTTGTATTTCAATTCAAAACCTCCTTTTAATCTAATTTATTAATATGGTTACATTATCCTTTTAGTTTTGTTTAAAGTATTGTTAAAATATATTTTTTACCATTTAATCCAATGCTGGTTATTAGAAATAATTTTACATTGAAATTGGACATAAACAAGTGTAAATCTTTTGATAGATTTTGTTTCTTAAAAACACGCTATTTGTTTGGACAGCATGAATTAGTTGTAAAATTAATTAATGAAACTTATATGTTTTGAATTTGGTAAAAAGGATATCAATTTTTAATTTGGAATATCAAATATATCATAGGGTGAATATTTGGTATTTTTCTGATAATGTTCAATTTTTTAATGAATATTGAAAAATACAACATTTTTATTCAAAACTACCTGTTCATCCAATTTATATATATAGGTAGATTGTAATTATAATTGTTTTTAAAGTTTAATTTAATTATATTTTTATCATTTAATACAGTTTTGGTCATTTTAAGTAATTTAACTTTTCAATTGTATGTAAAAACAAGTCAATCTTTTGATAAATTTTACATCTTAAAAATCCGTATTTGGTTTGACAACATGAATTATTTTTAAATTAATTACTGCATTTTATGTCTTTTAGAATTTGGAAAAATGTACTCCATATCTTTAATTAGAGGGTACAAATTATTTAATTAATATTCTTTTGTTTTTGTACATTATAAATAGTAACGACGACAATTATCTTTAAGTATAGTGATTAATTAGTAATTGGGTAGTTAAGGGTAATAAAATAATATCATAATAATATAAAATGACCCCAAAATGTTTCCAAATCCACTTTTTTCAGTCATGTAGGACCATGAGAAGATTTTTACCAAAACTGAGGGACCATGGAGTCACATGGGTTTGATAGTGACATTTATGACATTATTTTTAAAAAAGAAGAGAAATACAACAAAGGTTTGTATATCCTAAGTAAAACAATTTTTACATTATTTACATAAATTATATATTTGACTATAAATATTAATTTTAAATATAAAAATATTTCCTACATCATGGTAATTTTTTTATAATTTTTAGACATAAAATAAATAAATTTATTTATGACACCATGATGAGGTAGTGATTACCTCATTAATGAACGATTTAAATAAAATTAAAGATAAGGTAAAATATAAAATATACACTTGTCAAAAACATATTTTATGGGTGGATTTAGAACCCTTATTACCTTAACTTCAAAATATATCATTTTGGGTCCTTTAAAATCCAAAAATCATTTTATGATAATGTAACACTTCAAGACTTTCAAAAAGTGAACCCCCTCCCTCTTATAAGAGGCCCCAACTATAGCCACTTACACACACCTCTCAAGCCCTTGACAGATCCAACCGCTGATAATATTATCTCTACACATTGATCTATTACTCCTAGAAACATCTCTTTGGGCAGTAGTCTTTCCAAGGATGCCTTCGGCTCAAATAAATAAGAGTTACCTGTTTCAGAGGTAATGTCTTCTATTTAGTTTCTTCATTTTATTTTCATTCTTCACTCACCACTATCTTATTATTATTTGATCCCATAATAACAAATGTATCCTAAATATACTATTATGTTGTTATTATTAGGATTCTACCTACAGTTACACACACCCCCGTCTAATGGTTAAAGTACATATTGTCTCTGTGGTTGGCGAATTACTGTCTCACGAAACGATGATTGTTCAATATTCTTTTAACACATATCATGGTGGCCATTATGATGGAACTATATTTATATATGATATATATTATATGTATGTCCTCTATATGATTCTGTATTTTTTATTTAATACAAACCTTTATTCTTTGCATGTTGTGCAAATGAGATAATTTCATATGAGGAAGTGTTGACAACAGCCCCCTCAAGTGATGTGACTCGTTCATGCCAAACATGGATTTTGTAAAGAATTTAATTAACGAACATATGTTACCTATATAAAATATTTATTATACTTAAATTATAATATATCTATGTCTCATTTAGTTTTAAATTCCATTAATATGAAAAAAATGAAAGTATCGTTCATGCGTACGTACGACCTAGAGTCTCCATGAACAGTACATTTCATTTCTTATCTTATAAAATTATGGAATATTATTAAATAAATATATACTAGA
This sequence comes from Viscum album, assembly GCA_963277665.1. Taxonomy (NCBI): domain Eukaryota; kingdom Viridiplantae; phylum Streptophyta; class Magnoliopsida; order Santalales; family Viscaceae; genus Viscum; species Viscum album. The sequence continues at coordinate 1,660,255,785 of OY728148.1, read as the reverse complement.
TATATATGATATTTAAATCATTAACACCATTCTGGATATGATGTAATTATAAATACATGGGAAATCTGTTTCATACAATTCCATTTTTGACTCATATACCGAACATCGACAAAACATATAATATGAACTCACATAATAAACTAAGTATTATAACATGTTAATATATGATTTTAATTGAATAATAAACATTAATGTATGTCCTTAGGAAATTATAAATTTTCCTATGTTTATTATTAAGTAATATAAAGAAGGAACGAGAATAAGTTGGACTTGAGGTAAGAGATTTCTCATCTCACTTTTAATTCCATGAGATTTCTATTGTTCGCCACTTATTTGTTGCATGTGGTGTACTGTGTACTTCCATTTCATATTTATTATCATTATTATCTTTATATTCATGGTATTTTGTGATTCATTTGGCGTTTATTATATTTTGGTCATACGACTTGATTTATTACAACGAGGTAAGGGGTTTTTATCTCACTTTTTATTCCCGTGAGATTCATGCTACATTTTCCACTATTTCCTTTTGTGTGGTTTATGTAATTCCCATGACTGTATTCTTTGTGTAATATACTTTAATTTATGTGTATTTACATCTTAATTGTATTATCCTTCTTTCATGGGGTGTACGTTTCGAATGTTAACTAAATCAATAAGGGAACCTTTCACCCTCCTCTTTTTAAAAGACTTCTTTTTGTCAAGTCGTTTAGTTTACATATTATTATGTTGGTATATGTTATTATATATCCTTATTGTTGTAAATTTTATGTCCAAGTGATGAGATAACCTTTTTATCTCTCACCAACTCATTTTTGTAATTTTAATGTGACGCTGTTAGGGTGTCAAATTTCTTGTAAGGGAACTTCTCAACCCAAATCAAATCTTTGGGTTAAACATCTACATCTTGATTATGTCGTGATATTAATATGTGTGGATGACCCTGATTGTTTTACACTTAATATCCACTTATATTGGGTGTATTTATATTTTTCACACATAATTATTTAATTGATTTACCCTTAATCTAAGGATATCATCTTTGTATGAGACTTCATCTAAATCTCCTTTCATTGAGGTATGTTTTGATTCAAGGAATCTTTATTTTATATGGTTCATAAAACCCTTTTGTCTTTTCATTTCATTCAAATGAAATATTTTCTCTACGAAGCGTTTTTCTAAATGGAAAAAGGAATATTTCTTTTTTCGTAAGCAGTGACAATGACCTTTTCCAACGCCAGGAGTATTATTTGATCTATGGATTCCTTAACAAGCCATAATGTTTTCAACAGAAAAATAAATACAATATACTCATTTTACGTATTTTGGAATTGAAAATATTTTTTAAAATAGATTTATTATTTCAATATCTTAAAATGTTATATTTTTATTGCTTTGTGGGGATGTTATATTTCTTTTATGCTTAAGTGATGTTTTATAATTACCTTATGGATCATTACCATTATTACCTATATGGATGGTTCCATGATAAACCTAGGGCGGGTGAGCCCGAGATAGCTCTCCTATTCTTTGGGTAATGTGAAGGAGTTAAACGCTAAGGTTTATCTGATGCGATTTAGGGAATATAATGTGATGGGTATTCCAAACGTAACCATGAGGGTTACTCCCTACGTAAGAATGTTATGAATGCCTCAACATACCTTTAGGTATTATGATTTCTATGACTTATTCATAAATATTATGATTTCATGAGGTATGTTAATGTGCTTATGTTTTATGAGTAAAGTATGATTTCATTAATTCTTATGTATACATTGACTAATGTTTTATTTTCGCTTTTTATATCCCTTACTGAGCTTGTTATGCTCATCCCATGTTTTTGAAATGTTTTTCACAGGACATAAAGTGGAATAGGTTCAAGGATGAGATAAAGGAAATGTCATTCTATCTAAAACATGGAACTATACATGACAATTTTGTTCAAGAGTTTTTATTTTGCGAAAAAATGGTACTGAGTAGATGAGTCTACTTTGTAATCATTGAGATGTAATAGTTATGTCCTAATTCTCTAAAACTATAATCCTAAAAAGACCCTCAATGCGAATTATTCATTTAATTCAAGACTATTTAATGTTTTAAGTCCAGGTCATTATATAAATCATCACTAAGTGCATGAAAAAAAGGACTAACTATACATCAGGGTTGACACTCTTGTAGGATATTCTTTATTTCATCATATTCTCTATACAAAACACTATTATGGATTTGTGATTTTTTTATTTGTGGGATTATATGTATGATAAAACGAATAATATAGTAATAGTGGCTGAAACCCGAGTGATATAGGTTGAGTTTTAGATGATATATATTGATATTTGATTGATATATTCTAGACTAAGAGGAATTTTGGAGAATAAGGGTAATAAAAATTAGTTTTCCCTATCATAACGGAAACAAGGAAAATCTCAGGGATATATAAATCTTTTGGTTCCACCATTAATAGAAATTAATGTGACTATGGTAATGGATTAACTATTTCAATATAGACAACTTATTCAGTTAACCATGGTCATATTACCAACACCATCTTCATTGTGGAAAAATGGATGAGTGTGGAGAAAAAACCAGAAACCGTTGTAGATACATCTTAATATCACAGAAATGGAATAAGAAAAGAATAGATTGTATTCTATGTCACCCATAAATGCACTAACATCACTTATAGAGCCAAATATTTATAAATAATTTATAATCCCCATTCCAATAGTGGAATTTGAATACATACCCCTACCACTATCGCTAACACAACAAGACACAATAGTGAGTAGGAAAGGGGGAGTCCACCCTATAACTGAAATTTTAATGAACCTGATTTTTCATAGTATTGTTTTAGAATATTTTATAGATTAATTTTAGAGCTACATGCTGAGATGTTGTGTGATTCTGAGGCCTGACGTGATAATAATTATTTTCTAAAATATATTAATTAAATTAAATTCATGCGCACAAACCTTTCCGAAAAAATGAGAAACATCTAACTAGCGTCTCATATATGAAATCAAATGCCTTTTTTGAGTTCATAGTGTGGGTTTTACCCATTTACTAACATATCCTTGGATCACGTATGAATTTTGGGTTGGCCGTGGATGTGGGAAAACATTTAAATAAATTAATTGAATAAATTATTTTATTTAATTAGGTACTATAACCTAGTTTTTGTCTATAAGTACACTTTTAGGGAGATATTTTAGTTTTATTCATATAACCATCTAAATTAGAATGATCCTTTGAAGATCATTGGAGGATATTATATTAGAGATTGATGACTAGATCGTGTATTATTGATTTATTTTCAATGAAAACAAATGAATTTTTGGATGAAAAAACGAAATAGAATAAATATTTTCCATCAATTTATCTGGGCCAATTTAAGATGTGGTTTTATTTAGATTCATTCCAAAATTATAATTTTTATGATTAATTGGAATCAATTTGCTAATCTATTGATTCATGTATCAATAATGTTGTGGGTATGAGATTATCTATGAGTATTCTTTGAAGAATTTGTCATTATTTTTGGGATCCTCATTCATAATTATAATGGAAATATTTTGTGGATAAATTTACATGTTTGAGGTTCATTCAATGTTTTTTATATTTCATGGATTTCTCTAACCATTCTTCATTAATAATGGTAAATTCCTTCGTCTCATGGTTCGATAAATACTAGATAGTCAATAGTTTTGAACCCGTTCCTTGGCACAAAAAATTAAAATTGTAGATACATGTTTAGTATTGATTATAGATTATTATTGGATGAAGAAAAATTGGATCATGGCCTTAACGAAGGCATTATTTTTTGTGTTTTTTCATACAATGGAGGAGCTACTTCTGGTGGTGATTTATAGTGAATTATAAGTCTGAATCTGGAAACTGACGACAGTCAGGGTTGGAAAAATACAAGATCCATGTTATTGAAAAGAGGGAAATTTGAGGGAAAAAATTTATATGGGGAATGAATCATTCATAATATTTGTGAATAAACATGTTACGCAACTTTTATTTTGGTTTTAGACACCATGTGTTACCCCCGATACGCTCTAAGATTTCTATGAGAAGATAAATATCACATGACATGTGACCCCTTCTATAATTTTTTTAACTCGTCCCTGATAGTGTGCTGTCTGCCTAGGATGGTAAAATATTAGAGGTATCCTTGTCCACACATGGAATTGTCCATTTGGACATGGACAAAAAAAACATCATGGGATCAAACATTCTATTTAATAGGGGAAAGTCATATAAATTGGAATGGATCATGATACAAGGGATGAGCCTAGTGCCAAAGGGAAAATATGTGTACTACCAATACATTCCATAGAATCAATTATAGATGTATAAGAAAAATTTTCCACATCATCTTGGAATTGTTAAATTAGTTTCCATTCCCTTGATCCACTCCCTAAGGGTTAATATAAAATCACGTAATATAAAATCATATAACCCTGTTTAATGTAACCCACACCATTTTTCTTATTTTTCTCTTTTATTGGGTTCAACATGGGAATTTAGAGGATATTGAAAATTTGTTGACCATAATTAATTAAATTATGTTGATGGATTCTTGTTTTAAATAATTATGTCAATTGATTTGTGTGGTTATACCCATGTTGTGAGTTTCTTAATGTTGGATTTTCAGTTTTCTGTTGTACGCTGGGTGATTACACGATGTGTAAAGGGTTTACATTAGGTTTACTTGGTCACCAGACACAATTCATGAATGTTTTACTTAGTATGAAAGGATTAAATGTAGTTTAATACTTAAAAATGTGTAATGATTAAAGATTAGTTTTAATTAAATAAACTTTGGGTTTTTTGGAATAGATGATCATTGTGGATTACATGACATGTAAAGGGATTAAAAATCCTAAAAATGTCCAATTATAAATTTTTATGGTGTCATTTTAATGATATTTTGATTCATTTTTTCACATATCTCTGGAATTTTAACCTATAACACCTATTTGGTGATATTGGGTATCTTTATTCAATGATGATTGATCTATTTAGGAAATGATCATCTTGGGAGTGGGTTTTCATCTCTCTAGGTAAGTGATCCTTTCTACTACTTCACTTCCATGATAATAGTAGTGTCATGGCATGGATTTATAGATATTTATTGATCCGGGAAGTTGTTCCTTCTTGTTTCTTTCGGGATTTGTGGTGTGATCTTATTTTGATGATATTTTCCTTTGTTCATTGTGGTGTAACAATTATTCATTCTAATGTACGTGTAATTTACACTACTCTACAAACCCTTTTGTTTAATGTAATCAATTTTAAGATGTGTAAATTATTTATTGGGCATATGTTATAATCATATCATTCTTTTTTTGGTGGATATTTTGTGGGCGTGTGAGGCTCCATTTTTTTAGGTGGGTGGTTCTTTATCTTTCCTATGTTGGTGAACTGAATTTTTCTTAAATGATATTTTTTTGAAATGAAATTTCATGATAATAAATATAGTAGTGTCTATGGAACATGTCTTTTATAAATGACGGGTTTCCCATATTTATGGGTAATTGTAAAGGCTTTTCAAAAAAATATGATTTTTTATGAATTTTTTTTGAATGATGAAATGATAAATGGTTTTATGAATAAGTTTAGGAAATATAGAATATGATAATTATTGGGTACTAAGATGGATGGTATAGTAATATGTTTTATCCAATATCGAGGATTTTATCATAGGGATTATCTCTTCCCTACGGGAATTTTGTACTCAGGGCTTTTTAGACCTATTGGTGGGTTCATATTCCGGGGTATTCATCTTCCCTCTATACTCGATGCATATGTCGAGTATCTTGATGAATATAAGATTTTATATGTTAGGTATGATTTTCTTCTGTCCTGACAAATTGTACTCCCAACCATGTTGTTACCTATGATTCTTGGCCGATTTGGGCTTTTTTTGCTTATATTGTATTTTTATACTAACATGGATTTGATATGATATACGATTCATGATTTTTTTGAAATTATCTATATTATGAGATATTTTTTTTGTGAAATTAGTTGAATTTTTTAACTAATTTATTTGTAAATGTGGAAAAGTGGGAAATTGAACTATTTTTCCATGCTTTTGATATAAAAATGGTTATACTATTATCATAACATGTTTTAATTGATGTTGAGAATGTTTTTATTATTTTTCAGAGACTTGATATGGAACAACTAGGTAAGACCCTACTGATCCTATTATATCAAACCCTAAAAATTTCAACATAGGTGTATAGAACTTGTTATGAATTTTGATTTATAGAAATGCAAGGTTCCACAATGAGGTTACGAGGTTTTCTGTCAGGTGGGATAATTAATTATTGGATAGATGGTGGTAGTTTTCCAATGATATAATATTGTGTAATTTTGTCTCGTCTTTTTTCCTAGTACTTTTTGGTTGGACTTGTACATTGAAATTGTTTCTACTCTTGATTTCTTTGGTTTCTATTTTTTTCCATTAGATTATGGTAGATATTTATCTTGTGTTGTATCTCTTTGTTGTATATATGTCCCACATATTTGTATCTGGTTAGGGGAAATAGTTCCCTTCGTTTATTTTATGATGCTTAGGTGCTAGTCTCTAGACTGTGGGGATTGTTAATTCCCTTCAGGTTTGTGACATATTGGGTTGGGTGCCCAATTGAGATGGTCACTAATGAAAAAACAGTATATATCAGTGCTAAAACCGGCTTTAACAGCACTAAAAAGCGTTGTGATGCTCAGAATTAAAATAAGGGGGGTACATTTTATCAGTGCTCCGAAAAGCGCTGATAAAGGTCAGTTCTATCAGCGCTAAATAATCACTGATAAAAATACCCCTTTATCAGCACTTTTTTTAGCACTGATAGAAGGGACATTTATCAGCGCTTTTAAAAATAGCTGATAAAAATAAAAAAAAATTAAAATATAAAAAAGATTTAAATAATGCAGGGATAGGTTTTAATAGTGCTAGACCCCCCTATCAGCGCTAGGAGGTCTCCTACAAGCTACCCTTCCCGCACATCCTCACACATATGCACCCCTTTGCTTCCACTCGAACTCAAACCCACAACCCCCCCCCCCTTTGCGGCTGCACCTTTACCACTAATCTATTTCAATTTTTTTCTATTTAATTATATATTTATTTATATATATATAGTTATATTTTTTCGTATATTGATAGAGATTCATATTAATATAAATATATTTTTTTATATATTAGTATATACATGTTCATTCATATATTAATACATATTAATATTTATTTATTTATTTATTTATATTTGTAGTTATAATTTCTTATCTGTATATTTATTTTTATATTAATATATACTTATAATATTAGTTTTAAATAGATTTATGAAATATGTTTTTTATGTGTGTTTATAATTAAATAAATAAATACATACATACATATATACAACACACACACACACATTTATATTTATGAATAAATACATATATGTGTGTATTTGAAATTCCATGGAATGTGAAAATGATCATAACTTATAATCCAAAAGCCTGTTTCAACTCCAAAACTAGCCATATCTAAAAAAATGAAACAATCATCGATATGATATGTGGTACCGGGATAACAGAAATCCACATCAGAAGTTACACCTATTTGAATGTTAAAAAATCTATGTATCCCGACTAAAAACTCAGTTTTGGAGGCCTTCTGGGCCTTCTTTGGCCTACAAAAATTTGACTGAAGCTTTGCTTCAGTCAATAGCACGTAGAGCTCATCACAGGCTTAGATTTGATTTGTTGTAGAGTTCAAATGGACACCAATATCAAAAGTTATGGCCGTTTCAAGTTTGAGTTACATTTTCAAACTATTTTAGACCATTTATTAATTTTTTTGATTTTTTTGTGTCTTCAAATTGTTATTAAATGATTTTTAATCGGTAATAATTAGCAAATTATTAATTAATAATAATTTTTAAAATATTTTAAATCAATTTTCACTAAATTTCTTATATATTTAATTAAATAGTCTATTTATATGTATCTAAAACATATTTAAAAAATATATATTTTATTTATATCATTATAAATATACTTATATAACAATGATTTATCATTCATGATTTTTTTGAAATATAAAATTTATCATTGATAGGAAAAAGTGCTGATAAATACCCCCTTTATTAGCGCTACAAAAAAGTGCTTATAAAGTGGTCCCCTTTATCAGGGATAACAAAAGCGCTGATAAAGGGGGGCCTTTATCACCACTAAAAAAGCACTCATAAAGGGGGCCTTTATCAGTGTTTTTTAGCACTGATAAAAGCCCCCCCTTTATCAGTGCTTTTTTTAGCACTGATAAATGCCCCCTTTATCAGTGCTTTCTTTTAGCGCTGATCAAAGGGTAGAACTTCCCTTGCCCATTTTTAGTAGTAGTGGGTGTTCGGTTCAGTTCATTATATATTTATATAATAGCCCTTTTCTTTTTGTTTTTTCCTATCTTATGATTTTTGATAGAGTTAAGATAATGTTTTTTGGACACGAGTTGTATATTGCACTAAATTCATGTCGATCCTTTATCAGATGGTACTCAAGTTACTATGGGATGTTGGGATGTGTGTCTCTTGTTTTATGTAATTTTTTTTGATTTCAATGTTTTTATATTGGATTTATAGTTTGAACATAAATTTTTGTATTTTCTAGTAGCTTATTTCATTTTTGTGTGTAATAATATGCCTCCAAGTAATGTTCTTGGAGTTCCTCTCGAATGCACAAATGATGATTCTTAATAGAATCCTCTAATAGATCAGAACATTATTGAGTCTATCGTCTGATCATTTCATGTTATTTATTAGAATGTGCTATAAGTTTAGAATCTAGTTAATGATTTATATATGGGAGTTTTAGGATAATAACATGAATCACATGTTTTCATTCGTGAGAATACACCATCCAATAAATTTATGAATGAACCTCAAGTGGTGGAGGACTAGATTTAAATGATTGATCAGATCTTCAACTTCTTAGAAACACCTAAGAATCATTATTTGAAGTGTGAAATATTCAGGCGTGAGGTTCATAGAATGAATTGGTCTGATTCCATGGAATAGGTAGATAATCATGTGGTCTTAGACTGGAAGGGATTCAACGATCTATTCTTACCGTAGTTTTTTCTAGATTCTCTAATGATAGTGATGTCTCTGGAATTCCAATCATTACTAATAAGAGGGAATTAGTTGTCTGCGTACACCAATTATCTTTATAAGCTGGTTTATTTCTGACAAGACCTTATTTAGAATGACCAGATGAAGTCTCAGAAGTTCTTATAGGGTTTTTGTCTACATATCGAAGCCTTGGTATTCATGATATAGTTTCCGACATATGTGGCGATAGTGGACATAGCTATAATGGAAGGTATGAACACAATATTAAATTTCTTATATTCTTCCCTTAATCTTCCACCCAGTGGAGACCTTAGTGGAAGGCTAGGGAAAAAGAGGAAGTTGAAAGATCCTTGTAGGAGTGATGGAGTTGGTTCATTTCATAATGGCTCTTTGGATCCTCTCGTTATATCTACTCATGTGCCTTTGACTTTCTATCATTCTGGTATGTTCATACACACACAATTTTCTTTTCCTTCACCAACTAAGATGTGTAATAGTTGTTTTCATTATGGTCATCTACAACGTTTCAATTAGGCTATGTCTACTCCTTAATATCGTCTGGGATCATTGGCCCCAAAGGCTGATATACAGAAGTCAGATACCACAATGACAATAGGGATCTTTCCACAACCCTAATAAGTGATGAACCATCATGCAATATTTTAATTTCTATCATAGGTGGATGCAGGTCTAGAAAGAGTGAGACATTCCATATTTATTGAATCCGAAATATCAGATTCTTTATTTGATACTAGTTCTTCCCACCCAATTTTACATGTCCTTTTTTCTATTATTCTTAACTTTTTAATTGAACTCGTGTACTTTATTAATGAGTTAGAGACGCCTTTTAGAAAGTGGAAGCAGTAGGGGTCTCGATGTCCTTCCTTTTCTCTATCAATAGTTTATATGTAGCTAATATTGTATTTTCCTATTCTCAAACGAGATCTATTTTATGTAATCAAAGGGATAGATTTTCTTGTTTCTCATCAAGTGGAGGTTTATTATGGTTATTTTTGTGATCCAATTCATTTTGATAATAGGGTATTATGGGTTTTTTCATGGAGAGTGGAATCCAAGGCCTGGTTTTGGAGGACCTTCCCACCCTGAGCTCAATATTTTGTTGTCTACCATTATAATTGATCCCCATTAATGTTCTTCTATTATTGCTATTCCCACCTTTTTCAGGATTTTTTGGATTTTTTATAAAACAATTTATCCATGTAAAGACAAGGAAGTTTTAAGGAAAATGTTTTTCTTAATTTTGTTTGGAATTTTACAAGAATGCGGTTTCTGACGGCACTTGATTCCGAGGCCCGGTGTGCCCAGAATATTTTTCCGAAGTTTAGCTCGGGTATGTTCAGTGAACGAATGAGCGGGTTTTCCTAACTTTTGAACCGGTGCTCGGAATTGAAATCTGAGGGCTCTGATGAACTCGTAGCGCTGGTAATTGCTTAAGAAGACCCTTTCTGGAGTGGCGTTTGCTCGAGTGTAGTTTTACTTAATTGGGATAACTAATGAATAAAATAAAATACTATGCAATAGATTTTATTTTTATTCAAGGAAGTGTTAACCTAAGCTGAGTGGTTGAGTGAGACCCACATCCTAACTAATCCACTAGATAGGATATTAGTGGGGCGGGGCCCATGCGATCCCCACCCTTTCAACTTCCTCAACCCCTCCTTTTTTTCAGTTACACACCCACACCCCCCCGCCCCAATTAATGAAAGTCAACTCGTGCGTTTATTTAAATATTAAACGCCTCTATTAATTGTGTGGTTTAAACGTTGCAATTAAATTCAATTAATTGGTTGATTCAATTTTGAATTTCAAAGACATTGGCTTGTGTGTTAATAAAATAAAACATGTCTTATTTTATTATTGTTCAGCTTTTTGTGTTGAGTTTTTTGGAGAAAAAGGGGAGTCTTGAAGTTCATCGTTCTTCGTCGAAGAACGCGAAGAACGCACCGCCGCCGACGATGAACGCCGACCTTCAACGACGGACGATGGTGAGAGACGCCGTCCTCAGAGATCGACGACCCGACAGACATCTCCTCGTTCATTCTTTCCGCGTCAATGGAAGGGAGACACCGTTCCTCCGTGATGCGACGATCCGTCCTCTTCCGCGACAATCAATTCCGCGACGTCCCTTTCCGCTACAAACCTCGTTCGTCAACTACGCTCGAGGTAGGGGGATTATTTCTTTTGTTACTGATTACTTCCATCTTTTTTTATCGTCTTTTTTGGGCCGCATGATATCCCAATAACGGGAGGATGACGGACCGCATGAACACGGCTGACCCCCTCCCCCCTTGGTTGTTTGTTTTTGTTGCGACACGTGTAAGGCGGCGCTGTGCCGTTGCACCACGCGGAATCTTTGAGTTTGGGCAAAGAAGTGGGGCGCCGTCGCGCCGCGCCGGAGAACCAAAAAGGCACCGTGGCCGGAGCGGGGCCGCGGCGGAGGGGCGCGGCGCCGCCTAGCCGCGCCGGACGGACCAAGGCTGTGACCATAGGCTGCGCCGGAGCAGGGAACATGGGCCGATTTCCGGCCGCCGGCGTCGGAGCAGGGGGACGGGACCCTCCGGTCCCGTGGCGGCAGCAGCCGGCCGGCCGGAGTAGGCCGGCCAGTACGGGGGAAGACCAAGGGTTCGAAACCCCCGACTGGAAGTAGGATCGGCCCCCACGTGCGGGGGGGGGGGGGATTTTATTAATCAGGGGGCAGCGCCTTCCCCCCAAACCGCTCGGCCTTTTTGGCTGAGCCGCCTGGCCATGCTAGTCAGGCCAGTGCGTCGGGCTGGGCCGCACCCAGGCTGGGCCGAGTTGCGCCAAGACCAGGACGGGCCGTGCCCAATCAGGCCAGACACGGACCCGGTTCGGGCCGACCAGGGGGTGTCGGGCCGGGTCGGTCCAGGCCCAAAACCCCCACTTTTGGAGCTCTTCCGGTCTTTTGCCCATAACATGGGCTACGGACCTCCGATCGATGCACTGTCAGCTGAGATGCGATCCTTGGATCGAGAAGGTCGTTTTGGTATATTACAATCAAGATTTTGGAGAACTTTGTGTATGGCCGGGTTGGTTCGGATACGAAACCAACCGGGCCCTCGGAGTGGAAACGCTTATATCTTGAGCTACGGACGTCCGATTGACGTGCCGTCGACTTTATAGGATTCCTATTGTTGAGATGGAACTTTTGGAATACTTCGCCTAAGTTTTGGTTCAGTTGGATAGTGGCCGGGTTGGATTGTACCCAAAATCCAACTCATCCCCTGGAACGGAAAAGCTGATAACTTTCAGACCATCCATCCGTTTGATGAAACGTCAGCGGTGTTGGTGATCACGTTGAGAAACAGTCCCTACGAGTATACCCTATGAGAGTTCGGGGTACAGTTGAGATATGACCGGGTTGGATCGCACACGAAACCTACCGGGACCCTGAGACGAAAAGGCTAGTAACTCACAGACCGAGCGTTCGATTGACGCGCCGTCTGTTGCGTTGAGACCCCTATGACGAGGCAGTCCTTTGATATACTTCTTCGTGGGACTTTTTGATACTTGGAGTATCGACCAGTAGCTCGGGGAGCGGACCCTCCCTAAGACGAGCGTGCTGAGTACAGAGACCGTGTAGCCGGCTGAGACCTGACGACTGCTTGACCGGCTCGACTTGGAGTGAGTCGACTAGCCCAGTGGACGGAGCTCTACTTTGTTTGGGTGAAGACCCATGGTGGACGGATCACTACTCAGTTGGGGTGCAGACCCACGGTACTCGTCCAGAGAGTACCTCTGCAGGCTATTAGGGGGATGCACTACTGTGTTTGGGTGGCATACCCCAGTGGGAAGCACTACTGTGTTGGGGTGGCTGACCCGCGGTACTTGACAGGAGAAGTACCTCAGCAGTCTTAGGTTAGTGAGCAGTACCTCGGAGTCGTGACAGGATCACTATACACTCTAGAGATGGGGATCTTCAGTAGTTATAGTTTCAATAATGAAAATCCTGATTTGAGCTGAGTCTATGATCTTTGTGTTTCATCATGATTGAGATGGGTAACTTGATAACATAGGTATATGTATGGGCATATTCCTGGGTAGTGGTTATCCTTTGATTTCATAATCTTTGTGTTTCCTCATGATTGAGATGGGTTACTTGATAACTTAGGTATATGTATGGTCATATACCTAAGTAGAGGTTATCTGTTGAGATCTTATTTTTTGGTTAACCTTGTTGTATTTAGAGAGACCTTGAGGGTCTCGGGGTCCCTACTGAGTATCGTTATACTCACCTCTGCAAGGGCTATCCCGCACCTCGTTGTGTTGGTTACAGACAACGGGTAGTGCTGACAGAGGCCGAGTGTTTGAAGACTGGAAGATACCCGGAGGTGGACCTCATGACGAGTCAGTATCCGGAGGTGGAATTCACCACGAGACGACACTCGAAGGAGGTTGACAGGTGAGAGAGTTGTGGTGGATATCTGTACCTACCCTTCAGGGAGGATCCGTGGTGGATGATCCATGAGCTGCTCTATCTGTACCTACCCTTCATGTAGGATCCGAGGAGAACGACCCAGGAGCTGATTCCATTCTTCCAGCTGTTTTTCATTTTCTATTGTACATTTGTTTAGTTGTAGCTGTACTTTCGATTGGGTTTGTATTCTGACCCATTTACTTTTCAGCACTTCCTTTGTAATTAGTGTATTACTTCTGCTTGTACTCCGTAATGTTTGGTTACATTTATAAAGGCAATGTCTTCCCAGTTATCTGGATTTACGCCTTTGGTGCTAGTCGCCAGCCCCTGGCCTATAGAAGGCGGGCTTGGGGTAGTCACAACACGGGCCCCGAAGACGGGTCGTGACAAATTGGTATCAAAGGAGTCGGTTCTACTACATAACTAATAACTCTGATATTTTCTTTCTGTGAAGCGAAAATGTTAAGTGTACCGAGTGTGGTTTTTAGTTCAGGGAGTCCAGTGTTGGTGCGGGCAGCAGACGTATTCATACACCAGGACCCTGACAACTGATTTCCAACTTCGTGCACGAAAACACTGATTGCGTTTGTGTTTCCAGAAGTTTTTTTAAAGTCAGCTCAAACCAGGTCAGCTCACCAGGTATAAATCGTTTTACCGTGTCACGTATGATTCTTTCAGGATGCATTTCCATGGATGACCAGCTAGAGCCTAGAGGGTTGTGCGTACTGAAAACCTGCCGAGCAATGAGGCTTCGGTACAGGGCCCTCTTGTAGTAGAGGCACCAGCGGAGGCACCAGCGGTACTACCATTTGTTGGGCCACTGATACCACCAGCCCCCGAAGTAGGCGATTCACTCCGCTTGAGCACGCTGCACGAGTTCCAGAGCCAGAGGCCACCCAGGTTCCAGGGAGAGACGGACCTGAAGGCGGCTGAGGATTGGATGAAGGTTGTGGTGAGAGTCTTCAAGCTAGTGGGGACGCCAGCAGATTTCGGGGTGATCTTTGTTGCCAGCCTCCTTCAGGTAGCAGAAGGCAAGTGGTGGAGCCACTTGTTCCAGTTTTGCGACAGGATGACCTTCACATGGGGATACTTCGAGACCTTTTTCAGGGTAGAGTTTGTACCTGTAGCTCTACACCCCAAGCGTGTTCAGGAGTTGATGACTTTTCTGCATGTTTTCCCATCAGTAGCCGAGTCATTTGTAGGCAGCAGATAGATTATGCAGAGGTCCAGGAGGACCAGTCCAGCAGATGGGAGATCTCGGGTCTTAAGATCGGTGGTGCGGGGCACCCGGGGTGGGGTCAGAGCCATTCGTGCCAGAAATGGACAGTGTTACTCCTATGGTAGGAAGGGTCACATGGCACGTGACTGTCCGACTCCCCACACAGTTGATCCGCAGACGTTGGAGGAGCCACCGTGACAGAAGTAGCGGCGGGTGCTTGAACACCAGCCGAGCGGTGGACAAGGCAGTAGAGCTCCAGGAGCAGGTAGACAGGAGAGGAACTAGTAGTTTCCTTTTTGTTCTTGGTACTTCTAGTTCCATCTTGCTGTTGTATGTGTGTATTTGTACTATGAGCTGCAGTAATAAAGAGACACTTATCTTTGTGGTGTTTTCTTTCATGTCCTTTTGTTCAGTTCATACTGAGAGGTCCCGGTTAAAAAAAACGGTTGACTTGACCCTCACTTTCTAGATTTCTACTGGAGGAGACCCAGTGACTTCACTCTGATTCCAACAGTGTGACTCGACCCTTGGAGGCGAGAGTGACGGTTGGATCTATTAGTAGTAATGTTGAGGCCTTACGACGTCTTCCATGGCATGAATGCATCCTTCATGTCAGGATTGACTGTATTAGGCAATGGGCGTGGTTCATCCAGGGGATGAGACCGAGTTTCTCTTTTCGGAAAAGGAGAAATATTAGTAGCTCTTTCAGATCGTAGGCAAAGAAGGTGAAGATCATATAGGAGCATATGAAGACTTCACATAGCAGTAAGAAACAAGAAACTGGAACCAGTCTTGGAGACTCGGGTGTGTTAAATGTTTCAAGAAGAGGAAGCTTTAAGGAGATATGAGTTTGCGATGCAACAGACGTGGAGGCAGAGCTAGGAGAGCATCATGAGTTGGTGTAAATTTTAACATGCTACAACCACCCACATTAGTTGTCCCCACCAGGCTCAGGGAGCTGGAGAGAAGGGGAAGAGAGTAGCTACATGCGTTCAAGGAGAGTGACCCAATGGATCTTAGAATGATTTGAGGGACAATCTGTGCTCACTACTAGTTGCCGTAGTAACAGACGTCGATACGAATCATTCCTTACTTTCACGAATCTCATCCCAGACCTAGAGTTTTCGGTAAGTCGTAGACTTGATCCTCACGTCTGGAGATACCTGGGGAGGAGACTCGATAATCACACTTACGCTGACAGTGTGGTCTGACCCTCGAGGCAAGAGTTTCCGTTTGAATATCTTGGTGGAAGCATCAAGGCCTTACAACATTGGATTGAGTATGGACTGGGCAATCAAAGTTCATACACAAATTGACGGTATTAGGAAAAAAGGTTGTGGTTTAACTAGAACATCGGGAAGGGTTTTCCTTAGTCGGCAAAATTGAAACCCTAGGCAGCATAGGATAAACTCATTCATAGGAGGGTGCGACCGATAACTCTTGAGTCGATCACCCTTACCCTCGTGGCAACAGTCGTTTTGAGTTTCAGTTCTAATAGGAATTGGAGACCTCTAGAGTTTGAGGATGATGATCACCTCCTTATACGGGTCTCACCTCGACGAGGTTTAAGGAAATGCGGCTGAGGCGACAAGTTATCTTCGAGGTTCAATGGACCTTTCTAGGTCCTCAGCAGGGTAGGAGAGGTGGTTTACCCCTTGATCCATCCACCTCATTTGCACCAGGTGCACGACGACTTCCACGCATCTCAACTGAGAAGATACGTTCTTGACCCAATGCATATCATCGACCATGGTGAGGTAGACTTTGGCGATGGGGTGACATTCACAGAGGTTCTAGTGGGGATCGAGGATATATAGGAGCAGATCCTACGAGGATGGTCGATTCCTCGGGTGCGCTTTCACTGGCAGTATGGGAACCTCCAGGTGAGCACATGGGAGCGGAAGTCTCAGATGCATGATCAGTACCACTTTTGTAACCCTAGTTTTGGTTAAAGCATTAGTGGGACGTAAAGCCCTGAGGTGGGAGTAATGTAAAGACCCCTAAATTTCAAGGAAAATTTTATTCTTAATTTTATTTAGAATTTTACAAGAACACGGTTTCTGATGGCTCCTGATTCTGAGGCCCGGTGTGCCCGGAATCTTTTTCCGAAATTTTGCTCGGGCACATTCTGTGAACGAACGACCGAGTTTTCCAAACTATTGAACCGAGGCTCGGAATTAAAATCTGAGGGAACCGATTAACTCGTAGTGCCGGTAATTTCTTATTAAGACCCTTTCTATAATTGAGTTTGCTCGGGTGTAGTTTTACTTAATTGGGATAACTAATGAATAAAATAAAATACTGTGCGACAGATTCTATTTTTATTCAAGGAAGTGTTAACCTAAGCTAAGTGGTTGAGTGGGACCCACATCCTAACTAATCCACTAGATAGGATATTAGTGGGGGGGCACACGAGCCCCACCCTTTCAACTTCCTCAACCCCTCCTTTTTTTCTGAAATGCACCCGCACCCCCCCCCCCCCCCAATTAATGAAAGTCAACTCGTGCGTTTATTTAAATATTAAACTCCTCTATTAATTGGGCGGTCTAAACGTTGCAATTAAATTAAATTAATTGGTTGATTCAATTTTGAATTTCAAAGTCGTTGGATTGTGTGTTAATAAAATAAGAAAAGTCTTATTTTATTATTGTTGGGCTTGTTGTGTTTAGTTTTTGGGAGAAAATGGGGATTCTTGAAGTTCTTTGTTCTTCATCGAAGAACACGAAGAACACACCGCTTCCAACAAAGAATGCTGACCTCCAACGACGGACGATGGTGAGAGAAGCCTTCCTCGAAGATCGACGACCCGATGCGCATCTCCTCGTTCATTATTTCCGCGTCAAAGGAAGGGAGACACCGTTCCTCTATGACGTGACGATCCGTCCTCTTCCGCGACAATCAATTTCGCGACGTCCCTATCCACAAAAAAACTCGTTCGATGACTATGCTCGAGGTAGGGGGATTATTTCTTTTGTTCCTGATTACTTCCATAATTGTTTATCGTCTTTTTTGAGATGCCTGATATCACAATAACCGGAGGAGGACGGAAAGAAAGAACACGGCCGACCCCCCTCCCCCTTGGTTGTTTGTTTTTCTTGCGGCATGTGTAAGGCGGTGCGGTGTCGTTGCACCACACGAAAGATTTGAATTTGGCCAAATAAGTGCGGCACCGTTGTGCCATGCCGTTGAAGTCAAACAAGTAGCGGCACTGTCGCACCGTGCCGGAGAACCACAAATGCACCGCGGCTGGAGCGGGGCCACGGCGGAGGAGCGCGGCGCCGTCGCGCCGCGCCGGATGGACCAAGGTCGTGGCCATAGGCTGCGGTAGAGCAGGGAACGGCGACCGATTTCCGGCCCCCGGCATCAGAGCAGGGGGACGGGACCCGCCGGTCCCATGGCCACAGCAGCGGGCCGACCGGTCATGGGGAAGACCGGGGGTTCGAAACACCCGGGTGGAAGCTGGAGCGGCCCCACATGGGGGGGGGGGGTAGTTTCATTAAGCATGGGGGGCAAAGCCTTCCCCCCAAACCCCTCAGGCCGACCAGGGGGTCTCGGGCCGAGTCGGTCCGGGCCCAAAACCCCCACTTTCGGAGCTATTCCGGTCTTTTTCCCATAACATGGGCTACAGACCTCCGATCAACGCACCGTCGGCTGAGATACGGTCCTTGGATCGATACAGTCATTTCAGTATATTACAGTCAAGGTTTCGGAGAACTTTTTGTATGACCGGGTTGGTTCGGATACAAAACCAATCGGGACCTCAGAGCGGAAATGCTTAATTTTGAGCTACGGAAGTCCGATTGACGTGTCTTCGACTTTTTTGGATTCTTCATGATGAGACGGAACTTTTGGCATACTTCACCTGAGTTTTGGTTGTAGTTGGGTAGTGGTCGGGCTGGATTGTAGCCGAAATCCAACCGGGCCCCTAGAACGGAAAAGTTGATAACATTCAAACCAGACGTCCGTTTGACGAACCATCAGCGGCGTTGGTGATCAAATTGAAAAACGGTCCCTATGAGAATACCCTATGAGATTTTGGGGTACAGTTGAGATATGACTGGGTTAGTTCGCACACAAAACCAACCTGGCCCCTGGTACGAAGAGGCTAGTAACTCACAGACCGGGCGTCCGATTGACGCGCTTTCTGTTGCGATGAGACCCCTATGACGAGGCGGTCCTTTGAGATACTTCTTTGTGGGAATTTTTGATAATTTGAGTATCGACTAGTAGCTAGTGGAGTGGACCCTCTCGGAGACGAGCGTGCGGAGTACGGAGACCGTGTAGCCGACTGAGACCTAACGACTGCTTGAACGACTCAACATGGAGTTATTCAACTAGCCTCGTGGATGGAGCACTACTTTGTTTGGGTGCAGACCCATGGCGGACGGAGAACTAATCAGTTGGGGTGCAGACTTGAGGTACTCATTCGTAGAGTACCTCTGAAGGCTATTAGGGGGGATGCACTACTGTGTTTGGGTGGCATACCCCGGCAGGATGCACTACTATGTTTTGGTGGCTGACCTGCGGTACTCGACAGAAGGAGTACCTCAGCAGTCTTAGGTTATTGAGCAGTACCTCAGATTCATGACAGGATCACTGTACACTCCAGAGATGGGGCTCTTCAGCAGTTACAGTTTCGATAATGAAAATCCTGGTTTGAGCTGAGTCTATGATCTTTGTGTTTCCTCATGATTGATATGGGTCACTTGATAACTTAGGTGTTTGTATGGGCATATACCTGGGTAGTGGTTATCCGTTGATTTCATAATCTTTGTGTTTACTCATGATTGAGATGTGTTACTTGATAACTTAGGTATATGTATGGGCCTATATATAAGTAGAGGTTATCTATTGAGATCTTCTTTGTGGTTATCCTTGTTGGATTTAGAGAGACCATGAGGGTCTCGGGGTCCCTACTGAGTATCGTTATACCCACTCCTGCACAGGCTATACCTGCACCATGTTGTGTTGTTTGCAGACGATGGGTAGTGCTGACGGAGGCCGAGTGTTCGTAGACTGGACAATACCCGGAGGTGGACCTCACGACGAGTCAGTATCCAGAGGTGGACTTCACGAAAAGAGGACACTCGGAGAAGGTTGAAGGGAGAGATCGTTGTGGAGGATATATGTACCTACCCTTCAGGTAGGATCTGTGGTGGACGATCCAGGAGTTGCGCTATCTCTACCTACCCTTCAGGTAGGATCCGTGGAGGACGACCCATGAGCTGCTTCCATTCATCCAGCTGTTTGTCTTTTTCTATTGTACTTTTTTTTGAGTTGTAGCAGTACTTTCGACTGGGTTTTTATTCTGGCCCATTTACTTTTCAGCACATCCTTTTGTACTTAGTGTATTACTTCCGCTTGTACTCCGTAATGTTTTTCTTACTTTTATAAAGGCAATGTCTTCCCAGTTACCGGGATTTACGCCTTTGGTGCTAGTCGCTAGCCCCTGGCCTATGGAAGGTGGGCTTGGGGTAGTCACGGCACGGGCCCCGAGGACTGGTCGTGACAATCCATGATTCTTATATAGTGTGTATTGTAGTATGAAATATGTTGGGACCACTTTGTGTATATGGTTGTATTTGTTGTCAATAGTTGTCATTGAAGATCAAAATGAAGGAGATTAAAAAGTACTCCAACGAAATAGAGGAATGGAAATTCAGATGATTGTTGTACTGATCATAAGTTCAAAGAAAATGTGTCAAAGGTGACACATTGTTTACAACAGTGAAGAATGGTGAGGCATAATCAATCTGCGGATATGAGAAGATTCTCATTTTGACTTTGACGAATTCATTTCATAAGATATGTAAGGTATTGACAACAAAATACAAAGGGGGAGATTGTTGGTACCACTTTGTGTATACGGTTGTATTTGTTGTCAATAGTTGTCAATGAAGATCAAAATGAAGGAGATCAAGAAGTAATCCAATGAAATGGATGAATGGAAATTCAGATGATTGTTGTACTGATCATAAGTTCAAAGAAAATGTGTCAAAGGTGACACATTGTTTACAACAGTGAAGAATGGTGAGGCATAATCCATCTGCGGATGAAGAAGAATACATGACAGTTGATTAAGACCATGCAATTGTTCATGATTTCATGAGAACCATGCAAGAATCTTCTTTAATAATAGAATCGAATGCTTTGC
Source organism: Viscum album (assembly GCA_963277665.1). Classification (NCBI taxonomy): domain Eukaryota; kingdom Viridiplantae; phylum Streptophyta; class Magnoliopsida; order Santalales; family Viscaceae; genus Viscum; species Viscum album. The sequence goes on along the minus strand of OY728148.1, from coordinate 1,660,234,828 downwards.
ATGATGTAGAGGAATGACGGTTAAAGAAGAAGATAGTGTGGAAGGGATAGAAATTCTGAGATGTCCATGCACATCACATTGTCTCCAAATATGATGATGTTAAATCTGTTCTTTCAAAGGATATATACCACAATAGTGGAGTTTGTGATGAAAGCAGAAGAGTTGTTGAAGAAGCCAAATCACAGAAAAGAAGCATTTTTGAAGTCTTGTGATTGTTGACAACGGAAACAATGACATACGAATTTGTTGAAAAAGGTGATTTTATAGTGGTATGTCTAGTTCGAGGGCTATGGATAACAATCCAAGTTTGATTCAAGAACGACAACAAAGGAATGGATGATCTGGAGGCGTTACAAAAAAACAGATACAAGGTGACGCTGTTTCCCACTGTTTGCCAAATTTTTGGACCTCAAAATCGGAAAATGAAGACATGGATTGTCTGAAAAAGGAGGTCCGAACAAAGATGAAGTAGTGTGCAGAAAATAAGGGTTTTGCGCAAAATAATTGATTTGGGTGCGAAAAACAGCGTGGTGAGCCAAATAGTTGAGCGATGTTTTTTGCACAAACAGTGTTTCAGAATCAGAACGTTGAAAAACAGTAAAGGCATGGGCTGCGTGAAAAACCCGAGATGCGCACGAAAAAATGGGAATGTGTGCAGAAAAATGTTGTGTGCAGAATAGCTGGGTGAATATTTCGTACAAGTAGTGTATCGAATCAGAAATACAGAAAATCGGCAAAGGCAAGTGGTGTGCAAAAAATCGGAGATGCTCCAGCCATGTGCGCGGAAAATCAAACTGGTGCGCGTAATGTTGGTTGTGAAAAAAATGTGGGTTTGAAGTATTACGTGCAAGAGGGGATTCATGTTCATAATGATGAATAATGTAGATGTAATGAGATGCGTGAAAAACTAAGGCGGTGCGCGAGAATAAAAGGAAGGTGCACGTAATTCAATGAACTGAGAGACAGTTTTACGCGCAGGAAGGGGTTTTACGCGCAAGATCAAAAACGCCTATAAATATGAGGTGAAACCCTCTCAATCAGTGCGGATCATAACATAGACAGACCCCGAGCTCTGGTGCGCGAAAAAATTGAGGTATAGAGTGGTGCGCGAAAAGAAGAAGGGTTGCGCGAAAAACAAGGTGTAGCACGAAAAAGGGAAGATTTGCGTTAAATAGAGAGTTGCGCAAAAAGCCTTTTACACGCCAAAAGTTATTTTTACGTGAAAGGTTTAAATTTTACACACAAGGCACCAGGAAGGCTGTGCGAAAATTTGGGGGTCCTGTAGGCCTTTGTCATTGCTTAACACTATCAAATCTGTTTTTCGAACAGTAAACCATTTGGTTTTACGAAGAGAAAAGTACCGTACACACATGACTGGTGTCTAACACCCTCATTGTGCTTTGTGAAGAGGAGAAGAACAGTTGTGAAACCAAACTCAGATCTGCACATAGAGAGAGAGAAATATAACGATACACTCATGTGTCAGAATTGAGAATCAAAGGAAGAGAGGAAGAAGATCTAGTGCATTCAGTCATTTCACTAAAGAAGAAGGATTGAACTAAAAGGAGCATAAACTCTGAACCCTGATGCAAGAAAAGTCTCATGCTGAACAAGGGATAAAGAACTTCATGTCTATCTAATGAGGAGACATTCACGTATATAAACTGAGTAGGACTTCACCAAAGGCAGTGAGCCAGGGGGAGTCAATGGGAGTGACCTGAGGGAAGCAGTGAGCTATCCCTGAACCTTTGTAAAGGCAATGAGCCTAGGACAGAGTGTCTATACCCGAACCTTGTAATCCACAGCTAGTGAAGTATAGTGGAATTGGGTAGGACCAACAACTTGTCGGCGTATGCTCCTTGTATGTATCCCTTAGTGGTGAACCAAGTAAAAATTGTTGTGTAATCTCTTTGCATGTGAGTCTTTCATTACTGATCCTATCCATTATACATGTTTTACTAGTTCCTGCTAATGTGGGAATAAGATCCACAACTTTAAGAAGAAAAAGTTGACACCCTGATTCACCCCTCCCCTCTCAGGGTGTCCCGGGGTCCTACAAAATATACATGTTTCCATGAACACAACCAATAATGATACCATATAAATGAATGGAATCAGTAATGTAGAAATAGATCATGGTTCTTTTGAATGGCCTGGTAAAAAAGAATTTTTTCTACCAAAAACCAAAGAAGTATACCACAGAAATTATTGATACCACATGAACGATTAAATTATAAGGTTTCATACATGTAAACCCACAAAATTAGTATATTTAGATTTAATATAATTAAAATATTTCTCTCAAGCGTGTTGGGTATTATGATCAATTCATCTATACTAAGGTTATTTTGGTTTACCATCGTATTCCTGTTACATTCATCTATACCAAATTTGACTTTAATGCAAGGGAGTATTTATGGGGTGATCTACTATCCTTTTATTCAAGGACTTTTTAATTGACTACAATAGGAGACATTAGTACTATTTTGGACACATCTGAAATGATGGGAGGGGGATCCATCCTTATGAGTCAAATCACAACTTTCTCCATGTTCATATCTCTATAGGGAAAACTTGATTTGGGTTTCACTGGGGATCATTACACTTAGTGAAACAATCATAATGTTTTGGGTTGTATGTGGTGCAATATTGATTGAAACCTTGTTAATATTCATGAAATATCTTTCTACCTAGATTTAGAACTGTCTCATTTAGTTCGATCTCATTCTGATCACTCTCATATCCATGTTTACTTGGATTCTTTTAACATCAAAGGAATTTGCTTAATATTTTCTCCGATATAGATTAGAGATCCTAGTTTTCTTCATACTGTGGAAGAATCATGAGACCATCCAATTCAAGGGGAAAAGTGGATAAGCATTCAAAATAGGATGAAACTCTTCTGAAGTGACCTTTAGGATTGGATAAAGAGAATGCCTCTTCATTTCATTAATTTGAAAGCCCCCTTGTTTGAATTCTAGAATATGGAAATAAATCCTCATAGTGGCTTGGATGATGTCATGGTTAATAGTATGGAATCCAAGAATTATTATTTATAACAATATCTATTAGGGATTGAACACACCAACTATGATAAATCTAAGGATAAATGGTTTCAAAAGGGGGAATAAAACAAAAAGTATTTCTATTATTGTGTTAAAGATCGGTGTAAAATCACTAAGAAACCCATATATTAAGAAGGTATTTCCTTAATCAAAGATCAATTTTTGGTGGGAACCCTAGCCATGAACCTCTTCAAAACATTTTTGGATGATCAAAATCCCTACATGTTAGTCGAATATCCAATGGGATACATAGATCTCTTCAATGATATTCCACATGTTGTGTCTGATCATGAATCCTTGGGGGTAGAAGTTATTCTAGATGAATGAGAAACTTATTAGGATTATTTTTTAGTCATCCAAGATAGTTTGTCAGGCTCATAACGGATTCCCATTATCATCTTTTGCCTATTAGGATCTAATTATTAACTTAATCATGGAAGTGGTGCATGATTTATTTTTTGTTGGGAGTAAAATTCATGTGGCTAGTGAAACATATTTTGTCATTGATACAAAGGGGAAGGAACCATCCTCTATAAGCAATTATAGTACAATAAATATATAAAAATTTCTGTATATAATTTCTTTTATTGTGATCAATATATGGTAATATTCACATCTTCATGGATGGATCTCTGAGGAACAATATGAAATTATTAAGTGAATAACTACAAATGGTGCAATTTTCATAGCACATTATATTTTAAATGATGTAAACCTAATTGTGAGAGGCTCTAATATCTCCATCAAGATAAAAATGAACACATTATATGATATAATGTAGTGGTCATTCATGATTAAGGTACTCCCTTTCATGGTTTTTTTTGGAATTCAATACTGATATTTTGTACATTTTTTTCTCACTCTATTGTTTTCAATTTCTTTTCTCGGGAAAATGTATTGCTTCCTCAACTCAGTTAGGGGGATTTTCTATGGAGACCCTTTCCCCCCCCCCCCATAATTTTCATTTTTCTTCGGGATAACTTAAGCAGGTATATCAACAATATCCTCTTTGTGATAAAATTTCTCTATTCTGGTGTCGGAACTAGTTCATAGGCCTTTCTCATGAAAATATTATTTTTATTAATTGGGAGTAATGATTTATAAATGTTATGAATAAGATTACGAAGGTCTACCATAATTTGATTGGATAACATTTCAATAATGAAAATATTAAAATTTTTCTTTCGCACATTTTCATGGACAAAAGAATCAAGTAAATCAAACATAAATTAGTTATTAACATGACGAGTCTACCTAGAGAGTACCTTGGTTCTCCAATTTATTCTGGTCAGCTTCATGTATGTCATTTTGATGATGTGGTGGATTAACTCGCGAGTTGAATCACAAGCTGAAGTAGTCTCTTTTTTCCTTTGCTGGAAGAAATATGCTAATTAATAGTTTTCTTTCATCTTCCCTGAAACACATCTTTTCAGATTCAAAAGTTATGTAAAATGTTATTTCAAATTTAGAGAAAATCATGGGTATGTTCATATGGGATTCTCACTCAGAAGGGAAATTACATTGTACCTCTTAGGGATGACTCAAAATTCTGGTGAGGGAGGGTTCATCTGTGTCTGAAGTATTTTAGAGATCACACATGGGATGTGTGCAAAGCACTCATAAGAACACATGTAAGGGTACACCTTATGTGGGACGTATTCTACTAGTAGGTATGGGTACAATTCTGATTTTTTGTCAGGTAGATCATCCAAAATTTAATGTCCTAGGATTTATTATTTCAAAAAATCATCATCAATGCTTGATGGATCATTTTATAGAGTGAAATAAATTTTTTCCATAATTGGCACAAGGGAAAATATTAATTTTCTTGGTTGTACAGCCACAAATATCTCCTTAAATGAATCTTGGAATCACCCAATGTTTATTAATGATATCCTAGATGATGGTCAGTGAGAAGTTTATGATATAATTGACTTATCGTTGGAACCTAATACTTTTTTTTATTTAATGGTTTGGCTTCTTGGGTGTTATCTATTTAAGATTACCATAGCCCAGATCACAAGATGGTAGAACATTACGGATGGAATGATAAAATGTGGGATAAAATCATTCCCTCTAAACTAAACATCCTTGTATGTGGTATCAGAAATAATTCCCTACCCATTACTGAAAATGTTCATTGATATGACATTCATATTTCATCTAGATGTCACTATTTTTTCTTTCATGTTTCTAAAATAGTGAAGAAACTTTTGTTCATGGGTTAATGGGAGATATGGATATGGATAAGCTTGGTTATCATCATTTGTGTTGCTTCTCATGACACCGTAAGAGATAACCTTCCTGATTTTTGATTCTATGTGGTGGGAAAGAATAACATATAGATGAATGATTGATGTTTTTTCCTCACCATTGGATATTGGTGCCTATAAATAACTCAGAACAAAGACTGTTGTGAGGGTATACATAGTTATTGGAAATTCATTTTCTTGGGGAAAAAAGCTTGTTGGATGAATTAATCTAGTGGATGGATAATTACGATGAATCTCCTTCAGTCCAAATTCTTGGTTTTACAGACTTTTGTAGAACTTATACCTTAGTCCACATCCCAAGTCAATGGATACGTTGGATTCCTACTATGATCAGTTTTAATATATGTATGGATGGATCATACACTTCATGTGTGTGATTTGTGGTGGAAATTGGTTGTGGGATAATAATGGCTCTATTACAATCAATTGAACCCCAAATTTTGGACATTTTGACACACACCAGGCTGAATCCAACATGGTTCATGCTGGTCTAGAGATGTGAAATAGATGGAATATAAGGATTGAAGTGTTAGAGACTGAATCCATAAATATTTTCAACTTTCTTTATGGACATATTCCAACTCCATGGTTTATAAATTACCATGTTTACAAGAATAAGATCTTAATGAATAAAGTCATGGTAATCTACCACACATGGAATTAGGGTAACAATGTGGATGATTATCTTAACTCTCGGGATGCTCCTTCGGATTCAGTTACATTCTTTTCTGGTTTGAGGTCATTTCCCCATGTGGGTGATATTTTTCATTAATAATTCCTTTGGGATCTATTACTATTGTACCCCATGGCATTGTGCTTCCTCCATAGACAAGATCTACTGTGATATGTGTTATCCTTTCCAAAAAAAATATAAAATATTTTTTAATTATGCAGACTTGATTCCCTTTTCCAAGAATGCAGGTAGTTTACCCTGATTGTGCATATACTATCAAAAGTTGAACTGGGTAATAGTTAATAAAATTTATCATTTTAATCATGTGGTTTGTTATTTAATAATTTAAAGTAGAAAATTAGTTTTTGAAGATTTATCTTCTATTAGGTTGGCACCATATCTTAGTTCAGGAGTGTGGAATATTGAAGTTAGCTTTTAGAAGTAGGTATGGCCATTACGAATATCATGTGATTTTGTTTGGTATGACAAACAGTCCATCAATTTTCATGGACATCATGAATCAAGTATTCTATCAGTATCTCAACACATTTTTGGTATTGTTCATGGGTGATATTTTGGTTTATTCAAGATCCAAGAGTGAGAATGAGCACCATCAGATTTTAGCTTTGTTTATCTTGAGAAATCACCATTTTAATGGAATGATGTAAAATGGAAACATTTAGATCCAAGAATTGAAATTATTGGGTCTTGTGATTTTTGATAATGGATTATAAATTCATCCAGATAAGTTAATATTAGTCACTTCATGGGAAGATCCTCGTAATGTATTTGAGATTATAAGATTCCTTGGTTTTGCAGGATATTATCCGGGATTTCAAGGATTTTCCAAAAATTGGATTCAACTTTGACTTCTATATCCATGAAATGGGTGAAATTCATATGGTATAATTATTTTTTGTCTTATTCAGTTGAGTTTAAAGGAATTCTGAAATCATCTCATCTACTGGTCATAAGTAAGACTAATAAAGGGTATGTGGTTTTTTGTGATTCTTTTGGTGCTGGTTTGGGTTGTGTACACATGTTGGATGATGATGTCGTAGCTTATGGATCTCATTATCATTGATATCATGATTATAATTAACCCACTAATGATTTATATATTGCCTCAATTATGCATTCTATTATGTTTTGGTGTTATTATATTTTTGGGAAAGGGTCAGAATATTTTCTGATCATAAGTGTTTGAGCTACATCTATTATCAGTATGAATTGGTCTTAAATAAATACTATTGGTGTAATACCTTTAGATGGTTGACATTAATATCACATAAACCCAGAAAAGGGGAATGTTTTTGCAAACAATCATAGTGGGAAATTTCCATCACAAGATATTTTGGAATCAAAGGACGATCGGAACCTTATAGGTATTTTATACATAGATTCATTAAGATGCATTGGTCTATGTTTTAGGTATGGTTTTGGCCAGTGTTATTCCATCATCATCACTCTTTGATTCTATTATGAAATGTTATTAGTATGAAGATGATTTTATAGGAATTCAAGAATCCCTTTATGGTAGGGTGACAATTTCTTGTTTTTCTCTCTCATCAGATGGTATTCTTAGTTTTGGGGATCTATTTATCATTTCAGTTTCCATAAAGAGATTACTTTTTTATATTTTCATAATTCATCATTGGTCATTCTTCATATCACTAAAATAATGTAATATGAAATGATTGTATTGTTCTGGTGTCTAGTTTTGAATCATTTCATCACTAATTATGTTCCACATTGTAACAACTCGAATCAGATAGATGGAGGGAATTTGAAACCTTCTGGTTTAATTTATTATATTTTGGTTCCTTTTTGAAAATGATATGTGGTATCCATGGAATTTTTTATTTAATTACCATGGAATCCCCTAGGGATGAATTATCTCTAGATGGTGATTGATTGGTTGAAAAATTCATAAAATTTCTTTTTGATAAAGAGACCATGAATGGAGAATATTTGGGTAAGATATGGGTGCAACAAGTTTTAAGGTTACATGGGGTTCTATTTTCAAATGATTTAGATAGGGTTACTAGGTTTACTTCTAGGTTCTAGAGAAGTCTCTAAAAGGAAATGGGGACTCAAGTGAGGATGAGTATTTAATATCATCAATAGACAAATGGTTAGACAAAGCATGATATTCAAATCCCAGAGGATATTCTTCAAGCCTATGTCTTAGAATTTGGTAGATTATGGGATAATAATATGGACCTTTTGAGATTTCTTATAATATAAGATATCATTATGTAATTTGAATGGTTCCTTTTTTAGGCTTTGTATGGTGACAATTTCATATCACCAATTTTTTTGGGAAGTGTTGGGTGGTGCTTCTTTGGTGGGATAGAGTTTGGTTTCAGAGGTGTCATTAAAGATTATAGAAATATTTCAATATTTGGTTGTAGTCTAGAGTTGTTATAAATTTTATGTGTATCAACAATGTCTTCCTTTGGATTTTTTTGTCGTTGGACATGTTTTCTTGAATTTGCTTCCTCGATTGTGTTATCGTTATATTTTAAAGTATGTAATGTTATATTTGAGATATGTGGGACTATTTGTGGTCATTGAGTGTCTTGGAAATGTTTCTTATTGGTTGAACTTTCCAGCTCAATTGATATGAATTCATGTTTTCCCATGTATTATTGCTCAATAAATATTATCATGGTCCCTCTCAAATTCTGAGATGGGAAGAGATTGAGTTAGAACTAGATATTTAATTTTTTGAGCAGCAGGTTGAGATCATCTACTCTTAAGTAAATATCATGTCTGAGCATTATATTTCATTGATAGGCATGTTATGGCAGCACATATCATAATCATGTCAGGCATAAGAGCGTGATTCATTCAATAGGTATTATTAGCCCCACCACTTCACCATACCTTGTTTTTCTACATGAATTCTACGGGATAGAATGTCTTATAGTTGAATGTTTGTAACATCTCGTTCCCCAAATATAGGGAACCAATAAATTTTTTCATGTTTTCCTCTTTAATTTGGTTCATCTTGGGACTCATGAGGATGGAAAACATTTTCTAATCAATATGAAATAAATTTTGGAGATGGATAATTGTTTTAATTAAGTGTCTATGTATAAATATGTCAATGGATATGTTGTTCTCAACCTGAGTTTGTAGGATTCTTTGGTTGGTTCTATTGTTTTCTAGTATACAATAGGTGATTACACGTTGTGTATATTGTTTATATGACATATAATTGTTCCCCATAAACTAGTGGTAAACTATGTATATTATTTCAAGGGATTAAACACCATATAATTATTACATAATGTATAATTCAAATAGATCGATTTTAATTAGAAAGGTGATGAAATTATCAGTGTACATGATCATAATGGATTACAAGATGTGTAATGGGATAACATGTCATTTAAATTATTGAGAATAAATTATAAGGGTTTCCAGATAGTGATATTTCATTTCATTCTTCTATATCTCTCTTGGATCATCACCTAAAACCCATCTCTTATGATTTTGGGAGTCTTCGTTTGATAAGGATTTATCCCTATAATAATTGATCAGTGTATAAGTGGGTTTCTATCATTCATGGTAGTTGGGGGTTTATTTTTCTTCATTTCCTTTATCATGCTACTTCCATGGAATTGTATTGTCATATTCATTGATCTATGATGTTGTCACATTTTTATTGTTTCGAGATTTGTGGTGAGATCTCATTCTTGGGGTCATTTCCCTTTTTAGTTGTGGTGTGGAGGTTGTGAGTTATGATGTATGTGTCTTTTCTTCTTCTCCTATAACCCTTTTGGTCAATTTAATAAATTTAACGATTTTAATATTCGTTATAGGGCTTCTATTGTCATTTTTTTTTCTTCTTTTTGTTATATATTTCATGGGAGTGTGTGACCCCTGTGTTTTGAGGTAGGTGGTTCTATCTCTAGGATTTTTCAGTGAACTGAATTTATCTTGTTTGATAATTTTTTAATTTATATGATGTGGTATTATATGATGGATTGTTTTTTCAGTAGAATTGGGTTTTTATAAAATATAGTTTTCCCAGGGTTTTGGGTAAATCGAAGGAATTTTCAAAGCACTGTGAAATGATTTTATGAAATGGTTTTTGAAGTATGGAATGATAAATGTCTTGATGAAATGTTTTGGAAAATAGAGAACACATTATGCTTAAGGTTCTTAGGTGGATCATGTAGAATTTTTTCTCATCCACTGTTAAGGGATTTTCACACTAAGATGATTTTTTCTCTCCACTTATCTTTTTCTAGGTACTTATTTAAACATTTATGGGGGTCACTCTCTAGGGTGTTCTTCTTCCCTTTATACTATATGAATATTTCTAGTGGATTGATGTGTACACAATTTTTTATGGTAGGTATGTATGTCCTATCTATCATGACCTACTGTGATCTTTATTATTTTGTTACCTATTCTTCTTGGATGATTTGGGATTTTGTTGGCTTTTATTTTTTGTCGTTCTTTTATAGATTTGATATGATTTTTGAAGCATGCTTTGTTTTGAAATGACATAACTATTGAGATATTTGGTTATGAAATGCATTGACCTTGATTTTCCAACAATATTTGAAATTGTGAAAAGGGGGATATTAAATTTTTTTCCATGATTTTGATATAGAAACTATTAAATGTTTATCATGTTTCTATTTATTTAATGTTTATATTTCGTGGATTATTTTTTAGAGATATGATATAGAACACCTGGGTGAGACCCTACTGTTCTTATTAGCTCACAACATGTCCACTTACTCTATAGTTAGTAGACCTAGTAATTTCATTAGATGATGGGAGAGGAGAGGCGTTGTAGTTCGGCGGCAAGGTTTTTCATCCAATGGGATGGGTAGTTGTTGGAGTAATGGTATTATTTTTCCCATGATATCACATTGAGTAGTTTTTTTTCTCTTCTGTTTTTAAAATCCTTCTTGGTTGGATAGGTACATAGATATTGTTACTACTCTCGAGATTTTTGGATTTCACTATTTTCTTTTTAGTTATATCAAATATTTATCATTATTTCATTCTCTATGTCGTATACATATGCCACATATTTTTTCAGGTAGGTATAAATTGTTCCCTCAGTATGTTGTTTTATGCACGAGAGAAAGTAAGAATCCTATAGGAACTGCGATCACTCTTTTGGAATGTGGAATATTGGGTCTAATTCCAATTTGAGATGGTATTAAGGTCAGTTCCTTACATATCCAACACCTAGGTTGGTGATACCTTTAGTGGGACTTCCTGGATAGAGTTATTTTTATCCAACCATGAGTCCCAGAATTAGATCCTCTGTTAACATCATTCCCTAGGTTGAGTTCTTGGTAATGACATGTCCAATACTACATGGGTACTAATGCTCTATAAATCAGTTTATTCTAGATTTATTTGTTGGTATATCATATGGTATTGGGTGTGATCTTCCTCTTTGTACTGTTCACTTCGTTCTTCTGTTGTATACTTCATATGGAGAGTCTCGATTATTAGTTCATATTGTACAGAGGTTGTCAGTTTTATTTGACATGAGGAGAATTTTCTCGAAGATGAGTATTATGATGAACCATTGAGCAGGATTCTTAGACTAGAATTATGATTATGACATACAATGTGGTTGTGTGTATTTGTTGGGTATTTCTAGATATTTTTGTTATATGTTTTTTTAGAAATATACCTATGACGATTTGACAATTATTATTGATGTTATATCTTAGTGAATTTGAGTTACCCTACTTTATATTGTTATATTCACACCTTCATTTTCTATTCCTGCACATGTTGTTTCATATGAAGACTATTATCCCTTTGAAAGAGTCTAAGAGGCACCATGACCAAGCGTATTTTAGTGAGCTAGAAAAAATGAGGTGTGTTTTTATGGTTTCATTATAAATAATCCACTTATATATTTTAATGTTAGTATTTTTTTAATATTATTTTTGTTGTGACTATATTTGGTCAATTTAATTTTTACTACTTGTTCACATACTCTAATGGTGTGATTTCAATGTATGAATCCATGTTTTATTAGTTGTTTTACATTTCAACATTTTATGGTCTTGGAAATGTGTCTGTGTCTGTGTCTGTGTCTGTGTCTGTGTGTGTATAAGTACACTAGGATAAGGAATCCCATGTGATTTATATGTATCGTCGATGCTAGTATCTAGCCCCTAGTATATTGGAGGTAGGCATGGGAATGTTAATTTTTAGGCCCCTTTTGTGTCTGGTCATGACCATAGTGGTATAAGATAAATCATTTATACCTTAGGACTGGAGTCTCTTTAATTAGTTTTGGGAAATTGTGTATTTTTTTGACTTTGGATTTCTCTCTAGGGACTCCATTGTTGGTGAAGTGACTGATGTTTCAATACAACATGACATCGGTAACCTTCCTTTTAATTCATTTTATATATAATCTTGTTTTAATTAATGTATTTGCACATGGAACATATAGGATTGGGTTGTGGTTTCCATGGCCTTCATGAGTCCTCTCACTGGATATACTCATTGATTTTATTACATTTTTTCTATTTTATGATTCTTTCCTGACATATGATAGTTTGGATTCAACATTACAATCATGAGAAAGATCCCCTCAAGGATGAGGAATTAATGTAGAGCCATGTTTTGGAATTGTTACATCCAGATGGTGAACCAGTTATACCACCACATTTTGAGATGTAGATTGTCCCCACAATACCATTAGATGAGTTGTGTAGCCTGAACAAGATTCAAGGGTTATAGTGACAGTGACCCCAATAGTTTTGTGGAGATCCTGACCCGTAGGTTGTTGAGGACTAGAATGAGGTGGTGAAGCTAGTATTTCATATTGTTAGGACACTGTAAAATCAGATGGTGGTCCTGGTAGGAAGAAAAATTCATGGATATATAAGATGATTATGGGTTTTTGTGGCCCAACAGAATGATGATGTGAATCTATCATATTAATATAATCATATTCTTTTTTGGGAAGAGTTATCTCCAGATTTTTTGAGTGTTGTAGAAATCATGGATCTTCTAGAACTTCAATAGTGCAGTACGATAGTGGATGAGTATTCATCAAGGTTAACCAACCTCTCTTGGTTCGCAAAGGATAAGTTTTTTGATCTGTTCTTTTTTGGATTATAATAGAAGGAGAGGACTTTGTAGATACATTTTATCCATCATTATAATTGTATGAATTTATACCTATGATGGGTTTGTAGAGTGTTCTTTAGTGGTTGAGATTTTTCTTACTTAGCAGGCGCACAATTGTTTTGGGAAATTGGGCACACAACTGTAGAGACTTCGGCAGTAATTTTACAACATCATCCCTTGAGATCTATATGCGTTATATTTTTTAATGGGTGATCCCAGGACCGAGTTTTTGTTTTTCAAGGATCATATGATGATTCTATTCATCCCAAGAAGAAGACATGAAAATATTTTTATGTTAGGGGAAATCTTTTGAGGAATTTTCCAACCCACCATACGAATAACAGATAGATATTGGATGGGCCACCTTGGAAGAGGCAGTGGATTTATTAGATAGGTATGTAAGGATATTTACATGGAAGAGGAGATAATAGTGCTGCAAGAGGTGGAATATATTTTTACTTGTTTCCACAACCACCTCAAGTTTGTCCACACCAGGATCGGGGAGCTGGGTAAGAGGTCATATGATAGAAACATATGGTTGAGGCCTTTGACCTAGAGGCACCAGGGATAATATGAGGTTTGATTTGTATCTTTTCTACCTTAACATAAGTACTTATAGACATATGTTTGTTCCGCTCCATTATATCCACTTAATTGTCTCTAGACTTAAATATTCGAGTGGAGCCCTTGGATTGTGCCTTTCACTAGGAGACATCAACTGGATGTGTCTCAGCGATCACTATAATGACCCATACATTACATACATGGTTAATACTTCAAAATTGAATCATAATTATTACAACATATAACAAAACCATGATTTGACCGTATAGGTATAGTGTCTTTAGAAACTGGGAAACATAAAAAACTGGTTCATAAGACATCTACATTTTCTCCCATTTATTTTATCATATCTATAGTCCCTTTTTTCCATATCCTACATAATACCCTTCTTCTTGACCTGGGGAAAAGAAAACATACAAAAGCGTAAGCTCAAATGCTCAGTAAGGGTAAACAAAAGAAATATCAAACATAACATTTTTAATATCTTAACATTAAAAAGATATCATAATATCATAACATGGGATAAATCATAGTGGTGAAATGTAATCCCTATAATCATAACATAAAACATGAAACTTTGTGGAATACACACATAATCAAAGAAAATCATTTCATATTAGTCAAGGCTCATTTCCAAGACCATCATAGCGGACAATGTCCATTACTGAACCGAGTTCACTCCTCGTTCCAGTCCTATATAACTGAACCAGATTAACTTTTCGTTCCAGCCATGTCTTCCTCATGAGATATAAATATTCACCCAATGCATTGGAGGGAGATATAGGTCCCACCCATCTCATAATGAACCCATTATTATGTGTTCCACAAAATCATAAATCATACATCATAGCATAACCCATGTAAGAAAAATGGGATTCTTAAACATCGTGACATAATAAAACAATTCATATAAGATAAAGGACTTCATAAAAATAATTCCATCACAACATAATAAAATCAATGTAAAAATATGGATAGAAACAGAACCCTATATTTTCTTAGATGGAATATAGTTTTGATAAAACACTTGAACTCCATTCTTGAAGAAAATATCCTTTCTACTAAAAAAACATTTTTCATTTCTTAATATTTCATACAATATTAAAAGAAGTTAATTAAAAATAAACTTGAAAACATATAAAGTAATATTCATGGAAATAATGTTCTTCAAAATCATTAAAATTCATTCATGTCGTATAAGTTAAAAAAACATTTTTCCTGTACTTTGACCAGAAAAGTCAAAAAGTCCCTCGTACTATAAACGACAAAAGATTCACTTCATGTCATTTACTAAAAACTCAACAATGGGAAAAATAGGATTTAAAAAATTTTAGGAGGATATAAATAATATTACATATTGATGAAACATGGACGTGGATGATAAAAATTCCCCAATAAATTCTGAAGTATAAACAATCTCAGATAAAAAAAAGATTGTGAGATTTTCCCTTACATTAGGTCCGATATGCTTTCCACGTGTCCAAAACTCATGTATAATGATTTAAATAATGTCATTGAATTATTACAGAATCATAATCATTGTTATGATATCCTATATGGTCATATTCTTAGCTTTTTATTAGTAATATTTCATTGTTACTTGTTATTCGGGTGTTCATTGCTATATGTTCTTGTGCATGTCTTGTAGAATAAATTTGTATTCCTCTTTTTAGTTTATAGATACCTTAGTTAAATAATGTTATTAGTGTAATATATATAATATTTATTAATTAAATTCATTTATATAATAATTATTCAATGAAGATCATGTAGAATGAGTCGCATCACATCGTGGAGACAGTAGGCCGTACGTACGCACGAGCGATTATATCGTTCCCATAACTATTGAATGGTATTGGAGTGTAAGATGGAATGTCTCAGAATTAGTATAATGTTATAATAATCATATATAGTTATTCTTTACACCATTATACTTATCCAAGTATGGTGGTGGTGGAAAACAGATTACACCACGGCGTGGAGACGAAATTTCGTACGTACACACACGCGGTGATTTCATTTTCCATAGGATGGATTGGAGGTGAAATAGGGTTGTTTCATATTGATAATAACACTTAAGTTTATGAGTGATACTGATGTTATTACTTTATAATGAAACAACTAAAGAAGAGGAATTATAAGAAGAAATAAATTTGAAAGAATCAGTAACGGATATTACCTCTTCTTCAACACGCCTCTTTGAAACCTCCTCTTAAGGCACTAAAATTGGTCTTTATAGAAGAACAGGACCACTAGTATGTTTCTAGGGAAGGTGAGAAGGTAAATGTTTAGGGGTTGGTCGAGATTGAAGGCTATAAATTGTGTAAAGTGGAGAGGGAGGAGGTTCCCTTTTATAAGGGAGGAGAGGGGCACCTTTGGAATTATAAGAAATATTATTTATAATAAATTCCAACCCCCCATAAAAACCTCCAAAAATGACTCAAACCCGATTATCAGATGATATAGGGTTGTTAAATCATCAAATAAAAAAATTTAGACAAGTTGGGAATTTATTTTAAGCATTATCTACATGATTTATCCTTATATAATCGATTTAATTTTATTTGTGGAAATAAAATTATAAATTATAAATTGATATAAATAATTACTTATGTGTTGTGAATTATAAATAATTATATAATTTATTACATTTTCGACCATAAAAATTTTAATTTATAATTTGGAAATATTTTGGTGATTTTTAAACAATTTTATAATATGTAATTTTTATAAAATAACAAGTGTCAATTTTGACACTATTAATTTATTTGAATTTAAATAAAATATACACAGAATATATGTTCGAAATAAAAGACTTAATTTATTCATAACATGTCATATTTATCTATAAAATTAGTGGAGAACATTATATATTTCATATAATATTTATTTTAATACTTTTAAAATCATTCATTTGATAATTCAATGAATAAAATAATTTCAACATCACTATTGTGTCATAATTAATGATAATTATTTAATCCCTAAAAAATATAAATAAATTCACATTATGTAGATAATTTTATTAGATTTATCGAGACTATTTATGTTAGAAATTTCATGAATTTTATCAGTAAATTAAAATTATTATACTTATAAGAATTAAGAGAGTGACTTGTTGTCACTTTCTTTGGTTTTAATAATAATTAAATTATTTTAATGGTCAAAAGTCCATAAAATGAATTTATTCCCACCCTTATGTGACAAGGGTCGACTTTTAGTAATCCAATAGAATTTTAGAAAGTGTTTGGGTAATTTTATAATCTTATTTTTACCCTTAATTACCTGATTTACTTTTAACTGTAGTAAATAAAAATTACCTTAGTTACTATTCATAATATCAAAAATATAAAAGTAACCTATTAACATAATTTGGACCCACTGAATTCAAATATGGAATCCATTTTTCAAAATTCAAAACACATAAGTTTCAGTTATTAATTTAAAATTTATCCCATTGTTAAGAAAATGGGTTTCAAAATATAAAACATTTCCAACGATAGAATTGTTTTAACCTATGAATTCAAAGTAAAATTAATGGTAATGACATAAATTATATTAAATGGTAAAAACATATTATATTTTTACTTTAAAAAAATCAATATTATAATATATCCATATAAATTTTTGCGATGAAAAAAGTTGTTTTTAATTATAATATAGCGTGTTTTTACTATTCATTATAATATGAAAGTTATCATAAAAATATGAAAATTTTATCCAATTTAAATTTTTATATCCTGATTCCAAAGAAAAATTTTATTTTTTCAACTTTAACTTATAAACCTATCAAAAAGTATATTTAATGTGGCCACACCATCGAAAGGTGGGAAAACTGCAATTTGTTTAAAATAATTATTTTACACAATATATTTATTTTGTTCACATACAATGTTTTAGAAAATGTGTAAGATGAATACTAATGTTCTAAAATTCAAAATTTAGGTAATACTATTAATAACGGCTACTCCATAATAATATTATAACAATATATCTTTGTTTAGTTAAACTCGATATTGCGTACAACACACGCTATCGAGAAATGTTGCTCTTGCGTATAATGCAAGACAAGCTGGTGTTGTGTGTAGTGAATGATTCATTTGATGTTGCGTATAACATAAGACATAAAAAAATATATTTCTCATAAAATATCATGGTGTTACATTCTACTCCCCTTAAAATGAATTTATCCCTCGAAATTCGTCACTTCATAACAAACAGTTGAAGATACCTCTCCCTCATCATATGCTCAAGTTCCTATGTAGCTTCATCTAATTGGTGGTTCCTCCATAAAACATTCACTAATAGAGTGGTCCTGTTCCATAGAACTTTTTCTCTATGATCTAGAATCTTTATCGTCTGTTATTCATAAGAAATATCATGCTTCAGCGGTACAACATCTGATCTTAGTACTTGTGATGGATCAGAAATGTACATTCTCAGGAGAGATACATAGAACACATCATGAACTTGAGAGAGATTTTATAGAAGAGATAATCAGTAAGATACCTTCCCAACATTATCCAGTATTTCGAAAGGACCAATATATCTAGGGCTCAACTTTCCCTTCATTCCAAATCTCGTTACTCTCTTCCAATGAGATATTCATAAGAACACTATACCACCCAATTCAAACTCTAGAACTTTTATTCAGTTGTCGGCATATATTTTTTGTCGACTCTAAGCTGCTCTTATGTGTTGTTGAATTGATCTGACCTTTTCTGACACCTTATCAACAAGATCAGGTCCTAATAGCTTTCTTTCCCCAACTTCATCCTAGAAAGTTGGAGTCCTACATTTCTTTCCATAGAGTGTTTCATAAGGATCCATCTGAATACTGGAGTGAAATCTATTATTATAATAAAATTCCACAAAAGGTAGGTGTTGATCCCAACCACCTTTGAAATCTATAGAGTAACCTCTTAACATGTCTTATTGAGTTTGAATTGTTCTCTCAGACTAACCGTCTATCTGAGGATGATAAGTAGTGCAGAAACTCAACTTCGAATCTAAAGTATGATGAAGAATTCTCAAGAACTTCGTGATAAACCTCGGATCCAGATCAAATATAATGGAAAGTGGCACTCCATGCAATCTTACCACTTCCTTCACATATATCATGGCAAGCTGATCTAGAGTGAAATCTTCGCTAATAGAAATGAAGTGTTCCGACTTCATAAGACGATCAAATATAACACAGATAGCATTATGGCCTTTGGATGTTTTAGGAAGTCTAGTGACAAAGTTTATAGTGATTTTTTCTCATTTTCATTTGGGTATGGTAATGGTTGTAACATCCCCTTAGAAATCTGTATCTTAGCGTTAACTTGCTGACAAACCAAGTATCTAGAGACATATTCAGAAACATCTCTTTTCATGCCATTCCACCAAAAATACTCTTTCAGGTCCGTATATATCATCGTACTTCCAAGATGAATAGAGAATGAAGAACTATAAGCCTCATCCAGTAGCTCCTTATTTAATTCTGGGATGGGAATAACACAGACCCGATTCCTGAACCTTATTATCCCATCATAATCAAGGTTGAATTCAGTAAGATTTCTCACCATCTTTTGTAACTCTACATCTTCTTTTTGTGACTCTTTAATATTCACTTGTATCTATAGTTTAACATTCAATTGAGAAAGATAATATTTTTCCCCTTCCATTATAATTCCATGATCCAGAATTTGTAAATCCATAAATATTGGATCTTTTGTGATCCTCATCATGGATATGCTGGCATGGTCATGTCGACTCAATGCATCCACCAACATGCTTTACTTCCCATAATGATAATGAATTGTGTAGTTGTAGTTCTTAATCAACTCCAACCATCTTCTTTGGTGCATATTCATCTCCTTTTGTGTGAAAATATACTTTACACTTTTATGATCTGTATAAATATCACACATTTCTCCATAAAGATAATGCCTACAATTCTTTAATGTAAAGATTACCACAACTAACTCCAAATAATGAGTTGGGTAATTTTTCTCATGGATTTTCAACTATTGTGAGGAATAAGCTAGCACCATATGGTTTTGCCCTAAAACACACCCCAATCACTTCTTGGATGCATCATTGTAGATCACAAACCGTTCTCTACTACAAGGCATTGTGAGAATAGGTGCACTGGAAAACCTTCTTTTCAACTCCTTTAAATTCTCTTCACACTCCTCCATCCACATGAACATAACTCCGTTTCGAGTCAACATGATGAGTGGATTATAAAATCATGAAAAATATTTCACTAAACATCGATAATATCCATCCAAACCAAGAAAACTTCGGATCTCAGTTACTGTTGTTGGTCTCGACCATCTTTCGATAACCTCTATCTTTGTTGGATCCATAGATATCCCCTCTTTTGAGATTATGTGACCCAAAAATGAATCTTTTTGAAGCCAAATTTCACACTTGGTAAATTTGGCATAAAACTGCTCCTTTCTTAGGGTCTTTAATACAATTCTCGAGTGATCTTCATGTTCTCCCTTGCTCTTTGAATAGACAAGAATTTCGTCTATAAAGACTTCCACAAACTGATCAAGATAGTCTCTAAAGACTATATTCATTAGATCCATGAAGATAGCAGGGGCATTAGGAAGTACAAATGGAATCACTATAAATTCATAGTGTTTATACCTTGTACGAAAAGTTGTCTTTGGTATATCCTTTTTTTGACCCTTAATTGATGATACCCTGAACAAATTTCAATCTTGGAAAAGTATTGAGCTCAGCGTAGTTGGTCAAATAAGTCACCAATGTGGGGGAGAGGATATTTTTTCTTGATAGTTATCTTGTTAAGTTCTCTCTAATCAATGCAGAGTCTCATTGATCTATCTTTCTTCTTGACAAACAGAACATGTGCTCCCCAAGTTGACGCAATAGGGCATATGAATCCTTTTTCAAGATTCTGTTGGAGTTACTTCTTCAATTCATGTAACTCAACTGGGGCCATTCTATAAGGTTTCTTTGAAATGGGAATAGCACCTGGTATGAGTTCTATTGAAAACTCAACTTCACAATTTGGTGGAAGATCTAGCAATTCCTCCAGAAAGATTTCATCAAACTCCAATACAATGGGTGTATTCTTAATCGTGAGTTTCTCTCCAAGAATTTGAGATAAATAACCTTCATTTATTGGAATGAAGACCCATAAGATGGAAGAAATTTCCACTGGAAGGTTATATTCATCCTTGCATCGATAGATGATATTAGATTGGTCGGGAATATTAATTTTGATTTCCCTTCATTGGAAATTGATATGAGCGCAGTATAAAGAAATCAAATCCATGTTAAGAATCACATCAAATTCCACTATAGGAAGGATCACAAGATTTTTAGGAAGCAATTTCCCACAAACTACAATCGGAGAAGAATTGTAAACTTTTGATGCAACTGTTGTGCCATTAAAAGTTATCAAAGATAACTCAACATCTAATTGTTGTGGTAGTACGATGATACCCTTAGAAAATTCTTCATAAATAAAAGAGTGGGTGGATACAGAATCAAATAAACAAATTTCTACTTTAGAGTGGATGGTATGTGTACCTTTCACCACTTTGTTATCGTACTCCACATCGCTAATAGTAATTGCATGTGACTTTCCTTTGTCTTTGTCCTTAAGAGTTTTTTGACGTCGATCATCATCAACAACCCATGGATTAAGGCATTGATTGGAATACTTTCCCATCACCTTGCACTTGAAACATTGAATTGTTTTTTTTGATCGCATCATTAGACATCTACTTCACATTGTTTCGATATTCAATTTCCCGATGACTTTCTTTTCCACACATATAACATTTTCATTTCCCTTTAAGACATTTACCACCATGTTTGTTTCCACAATTTTATCATAAAGGAAAACTCATATTCTTTTCAGCGTGGTCTTTAGATTTTCCTTTGAATTCCATTTTACTCTTCTTATCAAACCCATATGATTGATGCGTTACTCCAATCTCCATATCAACCTTGAGAGCACATTGAATAATTTCCTCGTAGCTATTGAAGTCTCTTATGGATAACCCCTTTCAAAGACTTGGTTTTAAGCTACAAAAGAATCAATCGATCTTACACTCATGTTGGATAATAATTCTGGAAGCGTACATTGAAAGTCTTGTAAAATATTCTTTTGTAGGTACAAACAGATTTATCATCCTTTTTCTTTAGTTCAAGAAACTCCTTATCCATCACTGTTCGAAGAATATGAGGGATGTACTTATTGAAGAATAGGTTCTTGAACTCGTCCCATTCCATGGACTAAATCTCATCTCTTTGCCTCGTATTCTTGATAAGATTCCACCATTGATTAGCATCACCTTCCAAACGATACACTTCTAAAATGAATTTTTCGTGTTTAGAACATTGTATAACTAAAAATATCTTTTTAGTGGTACTAATCCATTTTTCATCCACTAATAGATCAGAAGACCCACTGAATGTTGGTGGACGCTGCTTCATGAAGGATTAAACCAAATGTTTCTCCTTCATTTCCTCATTTGGAAGTTCTGCATGGTTCTTATATTGAGAAATTTGTGTGAGCATGGCTACAAGATTTTTCATTCCAACTCCCATAACATTTGGTTGCTCAGGGGGGACAATCATTGCATTTCCCATCACATTCAGCATTAACACGGTTCCATCACGTTCTAGCCATTTTCTAAAACCAAAAAACATAGTGTTAGAAACACTAATAATAATAGGAAAACCACATAATCAAGAATAAAATTTTACACTTAAGGTGGTATAATAGGTTATTCATGGACATTTCTAAAACAGTAATATTGGGTTCTATGTTTAGACATATCATTAGGGTTCTTACTAAGGCATTCACATCCTAGTTTCCAAAGGCTGACTATACCTTTCCTCTGATACAAACTATAATGACCCATACTTTACACACATGGTTATTATTTCAAAATTGAGGCATACTTATTACAACATATAACCAAACCATGATAAGACTGTATAGGTATAGTGTCTTTAGAAACCGGGAAACATAAACAACTGGTTCATAAATCATTTACATTGTCTCCCGTTTATTTCATCATATCTAGAGTATTTTTTTTTGTCATATCCTACATAATAACCTTCTTCATGACATGGGAAAAATGAAACATTCAAAAGGGTGAGCTCAAATGCTCAGTAAGGTTAAATAAATGAAATATCAAACATAACATTTTGAATATCTTAACCTGCAAAAGAGATCGTAATGTCATAACATGGGATAAATCATAGTGATGAAATTTAATTCCAAAAATCTCAAAATAAAACATGAAACTTTGTGGCATACACACATAATCATAGAAAATCATTTCATATTAGTCAATTCTAATTTCCAAGACCATCATAGTTCACAAAGTCCATTACTGAACCGAGTTCATTCCTCGTTTCAGTCCTGTATCACTGAACCGGATTAACTTGTCGTTCCATCCTTGTCTATCTCATGAGATGTAAATATTTACCCAATGCATTGGAGAGAGATATAAATCCCACTCATCTCATAATTAAACATTTCTTATATGTGCCACAAAATCATAAATCATACATCATAGCATAACCCATGTAATAAAAATTAGATTCTTAAACATTTTGATATCATAAAACAATTCATATAAGATAATGGACTTAATAATAATAATTCCATCACATCATAATCAAATAAATTTAACAATATGGATAGAAACAGAACCCTATATTTTATTAGATGGAAAATAATTTTGATAAAACAATTGAACTCCATTCTTGAGGAAAATATCTTTTCTACTTAAAAAAAACAGTTTACCTTTTTATCATGTCATTAAATTTTAAAAGAAGATAATTAAAAATAAACTTTAAAACATGTAAAATAACCATCATGGAAATAATTTTCTATGAACTAATAAAAATCCATTCATTTCGTATAAGTTAAAAAATCATTCTTCTCTTACTTTGGCCGAAAAAGTCAAAATGTACCTCGTACTAAAAACGAAAAAAGGTTCCATTCATATCTTTTACTAAAAACTAACCAATGGGTAAAATTGGATTTAAAAAATTTTAGGGGGATATAAATAATATTACATATTGATGAAACATGGATGTGGATGATAAATATTCCCCAATAAATTCTAATGTATAAATAATCTCTGATAAAAATGAGATTACGAGATTTTCCCTTACCTTAGGTATGATATGCTTTATATGTGTCCTAACCTCCAGTATAATGTTTTAAATAATGTCATTGACTTATTACAGAATCATAATAATTGTTATTATATCATATATGGTCATATTCTTAGCTTCTTATAAGTAATATTTCATTCTTACTTGTTATTCGGCTGTTCATTGCTTTATGTTCTTCTGAATGTCTTGTCAAATAAATTATTATTACTTTTTTTAGGGTATAGATACATTATTTATAGAATGTTATCAGTGTAATATATATCATATATATTCTTTCAATTCATTTATATAACCATTATTCAATGAAGATCATGTAGAACGAGTCACATCACATCATTGAGACGGTCGACCTTACGTACGTACGAGCAATGATATCGTTCCCATAACTATTGAATGGTATTGGATTGTAAGATGGAATGTATCAGAATTAGTATAATGTAATAATAATCATATATAGTTATTCTTTACACCATTATATCCATCCAAGTAAGGTGGCGGTGGAAAACAGATTACACCACGACGTGGAAACGGTATTCCGTACTTACGCACGTGCGGTGATTTCATTTTTCATAGGATGGATATAAGGTGAAATATGGTTGTTTCATATTAATAATAAAATATAATTATATGAGTAATACTTATATTATTACTACATAATGAAAAAACTAAAGAATAGGAATTAGAAGAAGAAAGAAATTTGAAAGAATCGGTAACGGATATTACCTCTTCTTCGACACGACTCTTTGAAACCTCCTCTTAGGGTACTAAAACTAGTCTTTGAAGAAGACCAAGACCTCTATTGTGTTTCTAGGGAAGTTTAGAAGGGGAATGGGAAGGTTTTGGCCGAACTTTAAGGCTCTAAATTGTGTAAAGAGGAGATGGAGGAGGTGCCCTTTTATAAGGGATGAGAGGGGCACATTTGGAATTATAAGAAATATTAAATAATAATAAATACCAAACCCAATTAAAACCCACAAAAATGACTCAAATTAGAAGCTTAGATGAGGTAGGGTTTTAATCTCATTAACAAATAAAATTTAGACCATTTGGTAATTTATTTTAAACATTATCAACATGATTTATCCTTATATAATCCATTTAATTTTATTTGTGGTAATAATATTCTAAATTTTAAATTTAAATAAAGAATTACTTATGTGCTGTGAATTATCTTTAATTACACACTTCATTACATTTTAGAACATAAATATTTTAATTTAAAATTATTAATTTTTTTGTGATTTTTAAACATTTTTATAATATGTAATTTTTATAAAATTACAATAGTGTCAATTTTGACACTAATCATTTATTGGAATTAAAATAAAATATACACAGAATATATGTTTGAACTAAAAGATTTAATTGATTCATAACATGTCATATTTATCTAGAAAATTAGTGGAGAACATTAAATAGTTCATATAATATTTATTTTAATACTTTTAAAACCATTCAATTTTTTATTCAATCAATAAAATAAATTCAACATCACTATTGTGTCATAATTAATGATAATAATTTAATACCTAAAAATTATAAATAAATTCACATGATGTATAAAATTTGATTATATTTCTGGAGACTCTTCATGTTTGATGTTTCATGACGTTTATCACTAAATTGAAATTATTATACTTATAAGATTTAAGAGAGTGACAGGTTGTCACTTTCTTTGGTTTTAATAATAATTAAATTATTTTAATGGTCAAAAGTCCATAAAAGTTATTTATTCCGACCCTTAGGTTATAAGGGTCTACTTTTAGTCATCCAATAGAATTTTGGCAGGTGTTAGGGTAATTTTTAAAATCTTATTTTTACCCTTAATTACCCAATTTATTTTTAACTGTAGTAAATAAATATTACCGTAGTTACTATTCATAATATCAAAAAAAACCTATTAACATAATTTAAACCCACTAAATTAAAATATAGAATCCATTTTTTAAAATTCAAAGCACAGAAGTTGCAGTAATTAATTTAAAATTAATCTCATTGTTATGAAAACAAGTTTTAAAATATAAAACATTGCCAAAGATTGAAATGTTTTATCCTATGAATTAAAAGTATAATTAATTGTAATGACATACATAATATTAAATGGTAAAAATATATTATATTTTTACTTTAAAACCATTAAATATTATAATTTCACCATATAAATTATTGCAATGGAAAAAGTTGTTTTTAATTAAAATATAGTGTGTTTTTACTATTCATTAAAATATGAAAGTTATCAAAATAATATGAAAAATTTATCCAAAGTAAATTTTTATATCCTGATTCCAAAGAAGAATTTTATTTTTTCAAATTGAACTTATAAACCTATAGAAACCTATATTTAATGTGGGTGCTCCATCAAAAAGAGGAAAAATTTATTTTTTGAAAAATAAATATTTTACCCAAAAAATTTATTTTGTTCACATACCATGTTTTAGAAAATGTGTAAGATGAATAATAATGTCATAAAATTCAAATTGTATGTAATACTATTCATAATGGCTATTATATAACAATATTATAACAATATATCGTTGTTTAGTGAAACTTGATATTGCGTACAACACATGCTATCGAGGAAGGTTGATCTTTGGTATAATGCAAGCCAAGATAGTGTTGTGTGTAGTGAAAGATTCCTTTAATATTTCGTATAACATTAGACATAAAAAATATATTTCTCATAAAATATCAGGGTTTTACAATCATACACTTCTGTTGATAGTGGGACCATACTCTTGATAGAAAGAGTTTTTAGACATCTTTATAGTAATGATGATGCCTTCAAACATCGTCTTAGGTATAGAATGGTTATTTATCATTAATTCCCAGATTCACTATTAACGTAAGAGGATTAATTGTTTCAATTGTGATGGGATTAGGTTTTTTTTGGGTGAAATGGAAACCCAAGTAGAGAATGATGGAATCATTCATAAGATGGTCTATCTGATTGATCATTAGTTGGATAACATGACCATTAGTGAAGTAGTTACTCTGAGTTTTCAATTCCCAACTGTGGTGGTGTATTAAAAGGATGTTATAGGATTTCCTCCCCACCAATAGATAGAATTTTTCAATCATTTACACCATGATACCATAAAGATATCTACTCTAGTGTATCATATGTCTCCCTAAGATCATCATGAGTTGAGTGTGCAATTAGAGGACCTATAGTGGAAGCATTTTGATAGACCCAGTGTTTCACCATGGGCATCCCCAGTGTGGTCCTCCAATAAGGGGGGAATGAGATTTATATTATTTGTAGAATACCATTATATAAAAGAGGTGAATATAGAAAAATTATCCACTAACAAGTATCAATGAACTCTTTGATAAGTTCATATGGGAAATATGGTTCATGAAGATATACCTAAGATTATGCTATCACGATTTGAGATTATAGGAATAGGATATTCCGAATAGGGTATTATTATGTCTCTAAGGTAACAATGAGAAATTTTTGATTCCCTTTGGTGTGACTAATTTTCCAAAACTATTCATGAACTAGATATTTCATCTTTTCATGGACCAGTTCTTGGTAGTCTTAATTTTAGATATCCTTGTATACTCACCATTTTAGGAGGAGTATTTCAGACACTTGAGGTTTATTCTAGACATAATTTGAGATCAGACACATTATGGTATTCTCTAAAATTTATAGTTCACGAATCAAGAGGTCCACTTTCATTGAAATTTTATCTCTACAGATAGTGCAGCATTGGGACCGATGAAGGTTGAGGCAGGGTTTTCTTGGGAGCCACCAAACATTGTGATGGAAGTGGGGATATTTATTTGGTTATATGTATAATATTATATATTCGTGACTAATTTATCCATGATATAATCTATCATTAAAACATTTAAATAACAGGTAAATCCATTTATGTCGACAGAGAGGTGTCGATAGGATTTTCAAGATTTGAGGTGATGATTGAAAAGAACTCCCATCTTGTGATTACTAGAGGACAGTGTCATGTTCATAGTATTATATGATGAATCGAGAATAAATCTTGGTTATGTTTTTATAAAGAGGAGTGAACTGATTTCCAATTATGAAAATTAGTTGATAACACATTTGTAAAGATATTTGACCCACGATATTAAGTTAACATCACTTGTTTTCACACTAAATATGTGGAGACACTCCCATATGGGTGACAAATATATCATCTATTTTTACCGCAAGAGTATCAAGTATATCCTCTCTTGGAAGTATCATTACACGATATATAGGTTATTTTTAGAGTTCCTCCGGAGTTATGACATAGATATTATCAATACTCAAAAGAAGTGGAATGTGGTAGCAGATGATCATAGTAGAAGATATTTTTTGAAATTGCTAAGTGATGTGTGAGAGAACAAGGCATCATTGAAGAAATCCTTTATGGGTTGGGATCGAGCATCTTACCTATAGACAATTTTTGTTACCAATATTATTTTACATCAATTTAGTGATGAACATCTTGGTGATATGTATTGTGGGACTCCACATACGTAGATATCCACTTGACATGCTCCTGGTGGATTTTCTAAATGTGAGAATCATGTCATTATTTTGAAAGGGTGCATGATGTTAATTGTGATATTTAGTCATGAGGTTTTGAGACAACATCATAGATATCATCTAAAAGATCATTCAGGACATGAAAAAATATATTATGACCTCTAAAGTCAGTTTTTATAGATAGGGATAAAGATAGAACTTTATGTGATTCACTCACAATTCTTTACTTGTCAGCAAGGTAATGATGACACCAGGTTCTAGTAGGTTAACTAAACCCTGGAGATGATAGAGTAAAATTGTGTTGGGAAATATATGTACTTCATGATTTGGTTACCATATAAATTGTGTGGGAATGATTCCATCTAGGTGATCAAAAACTAACTCGCCAAGTTTTCTTACTTCCTAGTAATTAAAGGGAAGAGTTAGATAGATAGATTTAGAGCCACTACAGGTAAGAGATTGTCTAAATTCCTTGATTTCCTTCATTGATATTCTTTTACCATGACATTGTTTTCACATCTCTCTTATTGATGGGATTTCAGGATGCTTTTGGGAGTCAACTACATTATATCACATATTTTCATTCCCATACTGATGGTAAGATTGAGAAAATTGTTTTTTAGTAAATATTTTGATCTTTTATTTTATAAATTATACATTTTTTGGTTGATCGCCTGCCATTAGTGTATTTTCTATAAAAATAGATATAATTCCACCATTATTATTGCACCGTTCGAGGATTCATACATGGGACCTTTCTAGTCACCACTATACTGTACTGACCTAGAAGAGTCATAACATATGGTATAAGGGTTGAATAATATACTATAGATAATGTAAAGATCATTTTGGAGTATAAAAGGACTACAAAAGTACATCATAATCCTTATGAAGTCCAAATATAGATGACTTTGGAGATTGAGGAGGGAGACCATGTGTTTTATAGGGTCTCACCTCAACTTTAATTACAATGATTTGGTCGTTTTATAAATATATGTATCATATTCATCATCCCTTTATAGATACTATGTAGAGTTGATGAGGTGGTGTACCACCTAGTTCTAATACCATATCTATACCAGTTACATGACATCATCCATGTTTTGGAGTTGAGGATTTACATGCATAATCTATTGTATGTTATCGACTGAGGTAAACTAAACATCTAGGAAAAAATACCTTATCCAAATACCCATTAGTGATTGAGGATCAATAATATAGGATACTTCATGGGTTATTGATTCCCCTAGTGCTTGTCTGATGGAAGAATAAATATATTTAGAAGATAACCTGGTATTGGGAGTCTCATATGCATGATTAATATCAATATATTTTTGATTAGCCCATTTGATTTGTATTTCTAGGATATAATTACCAATGGTTGGGATAATTAATTGAATCTAATTTTTTCATGTATTTTTTTAATACTATATGTATAACTTTTAGATCTAGGTGCAGAGACACTATGATATTCTCTGACTCGGTGTACCCTGAATTATTTATTGAAATATATAAAATATATTAAATTCATGAATGTGTAGCTTTCATGAAAAGGTTGAATAAATTATAAACAAAGTATTGGATTAAAAATATCAGTCGTAAATTGATTTTAAAACATGGGTTTTACTGTTAGTGAGACATAACCTTGGAGTGTGTATGATGTACGGGATGTGCGCAGTCATTGGAGGACATTTAACAAAATTAATTGTATATAACAATTTATTTATTTAAGTAAACTAACCTAAATTTTGTTTGTAAATAAATTTTTTGGTGAATTTTCAAGGCTAAAAACAGAAAAATACAATTTGGGAGGTCCCATTACAGAGAGTTATAGGAGCTTTTGTTGGCGAGCAACGACAGAATCATCGATCATCGATTAGTGTGTGATGTAACCCAATGATCTTTCAAATGATAATGAAACAAAATAATTCTCTACCACAAAATTATATGTGCTTCTATTAGATGTTGTTTTATTTGGATTATTTCCCTATTTATTATTTTTATAATGAATGTGAAACAATCGACTAAAATATTGATTCGTAGATCAATCGTATTGAGAGTACACGAGTATTTTTAAGGATTATTAGTAAAAATGGTAATTATTATTTGGATCATAATTATTCATTCTAATACAAATAGATCAAGTTCAGATGAACATGGAAAAGGTTCATTTCAATTTTTTGCGTTTTTTGGATTTCTCTCCCCATTCATTGTTTATCATGGGTGATTCCTTTGGTCCTCGGTTCAATAAATAATGGATGGTAAATAATTGTGAACCCATTTCTATGGAAATGAAATGACTTCTTGGATCCCGGTTTGGATTTTATGTGGATAAAAATGCAAAAATGATACCATGGGTTCATGAATTAATCAAAGAAATTCATGTGTGGGTTTTTATGTATGAGACTGGAGTAGCTTTGGGATGTAATTTCCTGTGAATCAGAAGCTGATATCCAACCACTAATGATGGTAGGACTGGTCAAACATTAGATCCACATTTCCTGAAGAGATAGAAAGTATACGAATAAAATAAATATAATGTGGGAAGATTCTAAATGTTTTGTGAAATACAAAATTGCACGGTGTATATTTAGGGTTTACTATCCATGTGGGACCCCAATTGTGGCGCTAGAGTTTCAATGAGAATATGAATATCTTGTGGCATGTGACCTCTATCACATTGTGTGTGACCCTTCACTAATGTCTCGGTGTATAACATAGATGGTACACAGGAACATGAACATCTAGCAATACATGGACACATCCATCCCAACAAAGACTCAACTACAAGTACACAGACTTGGAAATGCAATGTACTCTGGAAAGGGAACAGACACTGTCACATGCCATGATACATGTGATGTATATTGTGTCTATGGGACACACCATATACTTCCTTAACACATCATGAACTCCTTTAAAAAAGTTTGTGATCCCATTCCCTTGTCAGTTTACAAACTATTCATTAGGGTGTGTTCTTTTGATCCATTTTCTAATGGTTAGTATAGAATTGCATCATATGAATAGTATTGTTCCCTCATTAGTGGAGCTTCATGGATATAGTTTTTGGAATCCTTTTATTTGTGCACAAATTGGTATCCTCTGACATCATCTTTCCCTTTGTGGAGTTCTTCATATCATCATGACCAACACTACAGAGACATCGACCCACTACATAGCATGTTATTACATATTGAGTTGTTTCGATACCCAATGGACTTGGTTATGGCATCCCAACTTTTTATTACATAACATTTCATTACATTTAACAAACAAAGGATCTTTAATGTTTAGTGTCTTGGAAATATGGAACCTAATACTTGAAAATAACATATAACATTCTTCTAAACCACTCATAATACTTAATCATAGATTCATACTATGTGAAATTACTTTATCTCATATCCTGGAGACATGCATCAAATAAAAGGGTGACTAGAAGGCTCAATATGTAAAATAGGTGAAACGGTTGACATGTGATCTTGAGTAATTTTAATAAGAACATGATAAAAGTTATAAAGTAGTGAGAAATTGAAGAATAGGAATATCATAATAAAAATAACATGAATCATAACTTCAATATGTGGCTACAACATTTCATTTAGACATTCTTGACCATATCATCAAGGTTTATCCCTGAGGTGTCATAAAAATTACCTAGCTTATTCACCAATGTATCGTGAAAATTTCCATCTCTAGAGATTAATTCTTTACCCAATGAATTGGTGAAATATCAAGTAGCACACTTAATATTCCTTTATATTTATGTGTGACACATATATCATAATAAATCATTTCATAAATAACCCAAACAAAATCAAATAATTGGGTTTCATGTCAAAATCATGACGTTTAAAAAGAGCTTAAAAATAAGATCATTATGTCATTTATAACCCATGGAAAGGGAGTGAGGGTTATTTGTATGTCAATTATAGAATAAAATATATCAAATTTATATATTTATTAACTCCCATAGAAATGAAATATGACTGGGTATTTACACAAATAAAACAAGATAATTTCTTGAGAGAAAGAGATATAAATTTTGAGGTGAAATTTCTGCAGCATAACGACTATATAACATGGTTTTATAAAACATTGAAAAGATAAGGGAAAATGGTCACCCAATCATAAATAATTCCTAATATAGTATGGGTATAGAATAATATCATGTTATGGATATATGAATGAAATACCACATGAAAAGAAAACAGGAAAGAAAAGAGAAGATGCGATTTGTTTTATGAGAAATTCGGCAGCCTAACGACATAACTTAAAAATTTAGAAAACAAATTATTGAGGGATGAAAGGGTCTATTAAAAATTAGACATGAAATGGACAAAAATGAGAACATATTATAACATACCTGTAACACATATATATGGAAATTAGAAGACACAACATAATGGAAGTCGTGATTTAAAAGAGGAGGGTGAAATGATCCCTTACCTTGAAGAGTAACGTTGAAAGAATGAGGGTCGGGACCTATAGAGGCTTTAGGGAAAAATGTGAGGAATCATTGGGTGGTAAAGAGACCATCAATTCATTGATTTTTATTTTGGAATGAAATGAATGTGGGAAATTGCTTTGTATTTATAGGAAAATTGAGGGAATAAATTATTAATTTCTAAGGGACACCTCATCGGCTGTATTTGTAAAACCATGGGCATTACCAAGGTATTTTCCCATGGTATAGCCCACTTAGGACACCAAATATAATATCTCAATATTCATAAGTCTACCAAAATGCTTACATCATTATTACATCATTAATGATGTCTTTAAACAACTGAAACTCAAAACTACATTTTTATTATTCGCTGACAATTCAACTATTTGTGAAAAATCCCAAAAAATAACCATAACCTAATATTGAGGATCTGAATTCAAAAATGAACTCCATTTTATGAAAACCATTTTATAAATATTTTTAATTTAATTATTTAAAAAAAACAATATTTATTCCAAAAATACAACATTAAAACTATAACTCAATTGGTAACACCATAAAAATGTAATCAAAGTCCCATAAAATTATCGTATAACCATAATACAATAAAGTAAAAATTCTGGATTAAATTTTATGAAAATACATTTCCATTTTTAATAATAAATTTTTTTATAAAATTGTAAATATAATATTTATGGTGTACAAAAACACAAAAACATAAACTATGAACGTTTTTTCACATTTAAGATGTCTAAAATGTATTTATACATTCAAGGGTGAAGTTTATATTTTTTTGGTCAAATTACTATTAATTACTATTAATTACTATTCATATGGGTATGTTACTATTCCAACATTAATATTCACTAGAAACCAAGTTGATCTTATTAGACTCTGAATTTCTCACAGATAACAACAGTAGAAGGCCATTTTTTGAAAATTGTTTCACATTATTGATTATTTAATCAATAAAAAATATTTTAAAATAACCTTTTTTTAAAATTCATCAATAATACACATCCTATATTTATCCAGATATTTAAAATTCACAAACATTTCCATAAGAATAATTAACAGTGTTTTTTTAAATAAAAGGATGGGAAAATGTAGCTAAGGTCTCGTTACATAGCACCTTATAACCCCAGCATAGGACCGAAATGTAGGGTGTGCTATGGTGAACGAATCTTGGGGTGGCTTGAACAACATAGCATGAGTTGTGATTTATTTCAGCTTGATCTTCTCCCTTAGGTGATTCCTTTCAAGCTTCATACTTTGAAGTTCGGCTTGGGCTTGGTCTAGAACAAAGCCCAGTGATCCTACCTCCTTCCCAAGCTCTGACGAATGGGATTCATATGGCTTGACTCTAATGGATGAGGCCATTCAATATTTTTTCTCTATTAATTAACAAATATAACCATATTTATAAAAACAAAAAATTAATATTATAGTTTCCAATAGTCATGTTGAACAATAGCTATATAACATTCAAAACCCAACGATATCATTTTAATTATAACAACTTTATTAATTAAAGGACATAGTTTTGTTGAGTATAAAATAAAATAACACACAAAACTAGGAAATAAATATAAATAAAAAAATTTGTTGTTACATTTTCCCCCCTTATGAAATTTCATCCCAGAAATTTTATCTCATATCCTTTGAGGGGAAATGGTGTGGGTACCTCTATCTCATGAACTCCTCCGGTTCCCAAGTGGCTTCTTCACATTTGTGGTTCTTACACAACACCTTAACAAGGTGGGTAGTCTTGTAGCATAGAAACTTGTCTCTACGATCCAAGATCTCTATTGGCTGCTCCTCATAAGAGAGGTCATGTTTCAGTTGTACCACCCCCAGATTTAGTACATGTGAATGGTCAAGTATGTACCTTATCAAGAGGGATACGTTGAAGGCATCGTGAACTTGTGCTATATTTGGAGGAAGTTCAAGCCGATAGGCCACTAATCCCACACGATCAATGTTTTCATTGGGGCCAATGTACCTAGGGATAAGGTCCCCATTCTTCCCAAACCTCGTGACTCTCTTAAAAGTAGAAATCCAATGAAATACTTTGTCGCCAACATCAAACCTCATGTCCATTCGACATTTGTCGGCATAGCTCTTTTTCCGACTCTGAGTAGCCTTAATGTATTGTTGGATGGCATAGACCTTTTTTTCATCTTTTGCAAAAGATCAGGCCCAAGAAGCATTATCTCACCAGCTTCATCCCAAAAAGTCGGCGTTCTACAACACATCCCATATAGAGCTTCATATGGTTCCATATGAATGCTTGAGTGGAAGCTGTTGTTGTAAGAGAACTCAACTACAGAGACATGTTGATCGAATCCACCTTCAAATTCTATTGCGCGAGTTCTCATCATGTCCACGAGTGCATGAATAGTCCTTTCATGTTGGCCATCAGTTTGGGGGTGATAGGTCGTAATGAAATTCAATTCAGTGCTTAGTTCTTGTTTAAATTAGGAAACATCCAATCCTTCACAGCCTCAAAATTCTTCTTTAATAAAGGATCTTATTTCTGAGATTTCATGATATTCTCTAGTAGTGACGGTTGATAAATAATTTGGGTTAGGGTTGGTGATCTCGCTTCTTTTATAATTCCCATATCCAGTTTTACTAGGTCATTAATCAAAGAATCTCTTAGAATCCTCATAATGGATTGAACAACTGGGTCTTTCCTACTTAATGCATCAGCGACTTTGTTTTCTCTTCTGGGATGATAATGAATTGAACAATAATAGACTTTAAAGAGTTACAAACCTCTCTTTTTTTTCATGTTCAATTCCATTTGTGTGAAAATAAAATTCAAACATTGATGGTCTGTGTATATATCACATCTCTCCCCATAAAGATAGTGCCTCCATATCTTCAGAGAAAAAGTGACCACAACTAGATCTAGATTAAGAATAGGATTTTTCGGCTCATGAGTCTTCAAATATCAAGATGAAAGAGCAATGACCTTTTCATTCTACATGAGGATTCACCCAATCAATTTTAGAGATGCATCGCAAAAAATAACAAATCCTTATCTACTTGAGGGTATTGTTAACATAGGTGTAGTTACCAGTCTCTTATTTAGCTCTTGGAAACAATCCTCACACTACTTTGTCCAGATAAACTTGAGATCTTTTCGAGTTAACATGGTTAATGGATTAGAACATCAGGAAAATATTTTCACAAACCTCCTATAATATATTGAAAATAAA
Organism: Viscum album; assembly: GCA_963277665.1. Classification (NCBI taxonomy): domain Eukaryota; kingdom Viridiplantae; phylum Streptophyta; class Magnoliopsida; order Santalales; family Viscaceae; genus Viscum; species Viscum album. The sequence continues at coordinate 1,660,198,774 of OY728148.1, read as the reverse complement.
AGGAAACTACAAATATTAGTTATTGTTGTAGGCTGAGTCCACTCCTATACAATGTTTTTTTAAGGGTCAACTATGATTCCTTTATTGGTAACAATTTTTCCTAAGAAAAAAACTTTTTGTAAACATATTTCACATATACTAAACTTTCCAAAAATATTTCCTCCCATAGAATTTGAAAAATAACACATAGATGATCCTCATCCTCCTCACGAATTTTGGAATATATTAGAATATCATCATGAAAAGCTACCAAAAAATTATCTAGGTAGTCCTTAAAGACTCTATTCATCAAATCCATAAAAATAGCAGGTGTATTAGTCAGTCCAAAAGCAATAACAACAAACTTGTAATACCCATATCTTGATCGGAAGACAGTTTTTTTAATATCTTCTATCTTTACCATCAATAGTTCATAACCAGATCAAAGATCAATATTAGAGAAGAAATGATCCCCCAAAAGTTAGTCAAATAAGTCATCAATTCATGGAAGTGGGTATTTTTTCATTACTGTGATCTCGTCCAGTTCTCCATAATCAATGCATAGCTGCATCGATCCATCCTTCTTCTTCACAAAGAGAACATGTGCTCCCTAAGGAGACACAATCAGACTGATAAACCCCTTCTCCAAATGATCTTGGGGTTGTTTCTTTAATTCTTCCAGCTACACATTTTCCATCCTATATGGGGTCTTTTTTATTGGATGAGATCTAGGTACAAGTTCAATGGAGAACTCAACCTGTCTTTCTAGGGGATGTCCATGAAACTCCTCAGGAAATACGTCAGCATATTCCTCGATGATGGGGACATTTTCTATCCTCAAACTCTCATTTCCTTCTTCTTCTTCACCGATCAATTCCATAATGAAGGATATAGGAGGTTATTCTAGACAAATATCTAGATTAGATATCTATCCTTTGAAGATAACTATTGGTTTTCCATTCAAAACTACTGATATTTCCTAACTTCTACATTCGATCTTAACATTATACATTGAGATCCAATGCATACCTAGTATAATATCGAAATCTATCATGGGAATGAATACTAGATTTGGGATAATATTGTGCTCAACAAAGTAAATACTAGAGTTTCTAAAAACTGATGATGCTTGGATAATCCTTCCAGGAGTCTTGACTGATAACTCTACTATTAAAAAATCAGGATTTGATTCTAAATTCCTTGTAAAATTGGAGAAATAAAGGAATGTGTAGAACTAGAATCAAACAAAGTACTTGCAAGCTTTGATAGAACAATAAGAGTGCCTGTTACCACATAATTTATAGCATCAACATCAGTTGTTGTGACAACAAAAGAACGACATTTCTCCCTTGGCCTTTTCTAAGGCTGATGGTGGTTCCCCTCTACTGCCGTTAGATTTGGTCAGTTATTGGAAAAGTGCCTAAGTTTTCTACACTTAAAGAACTGGACATCAGGTAGGGCCTGATCCATCTTCCCCTTATCGTTATTGTTTGTAAGTTGAGGTTTCACCTCACTTAGATAATTCCTCACTATATGTCCATCTCTTCCACACTTGTAGAATCTCCCACTCTCGAGGAGGCTGTTCCCCGAATCCTTGTTCCCACATTTATTACACGTGGTAAGTTGCACTTGCTTGACTCCTATTCCTTTATCAAATCTCCTCTCTAAGCTTGGATCCATTGATATCATTTTTCATTGGATTTATGAGACCACTGCGGGTCACCAAACTCTAGTTTTACTTTCATCGCACTTCGCACGATCTCCTCATAGCTTTCATAATATCGGTTGGCTATATTCCTTGGAAGATGAGGTCTCAGTCCTTTAAAGAATCTATCAAACATTCCATTTGGATTCATGACAAATCTTGGGGTGTAACGTGAAAACCTTGTGATGTTTATCTCGTAGCTTCCCACAGATTCGTTCTCCTTCTTCTTCAGCTCGAGAAACTCCTTCTCCATTCTTGTATATTTTCATGCCTTTGTAAATGAGGTCCAAACAAGGTTCCAGTTGTCCTATATATCAAGTGACAGTATTATAATTTGATGTGGTGGGGGATTAATTGGACCATGATAATGTTATCGTTGAAATGATTAGTTCTGTGTATTTTATCATCAGAGATAAAGACTATATATACTTTTACTATTGTTGAGATCAGTTTCAATCTCGAAATGGAGCCCCTCATGTATATTTGGTGGATTGGGATTATATATTAGAACGATTGGGGAATTTTGTTCCATATTTTAGTATAATCATTAGAATAATTTTATTGATATTATTTTATGCTCTTATATCTAACTTCAGAATTCAACTTCCTACAGTGGTGAGTTCATACATTATGCCCCTTCCTAGATTTTTTTTCAAGGATAAAACCTTAGAGAAGATTTGACATCACTAGTGATAAATTTCATGTTATTATTTCCATTTCTATATAATATTATTGAATATATCCTAATGAAATAATGGAACTTCACATCCACTATGTAGATCATGAAGGTAAGGGATTTATATATCCTATTACATTGCCTTTAGATTCGTCTTCCACGTTAGAAGAATATAAATGGGATCCTCAAAATTTTCAGGGATTATCAAATATTAAATCATGGGATCATTAAGAATATGTATAATTTTAATATAATTGATTACCTTTATGATCAACATAGATGGGATCATTGGATTTTAATGATTAAAATTCTATCAGGATACTATTAAAACAGTTTCCACTAATAGGATATACTTATAATAGTTCTTAGGATCTGGTATGATACAGTTGAGTTTTTTGGTTATTACATTTGGTTTTGCTATTTCTCCAGTATTATTTTTGGTTTTGAGGAACAAAATTTCTATTTCATTCTTGTAATCTTTTATAGTCATGTTTCTGGATGATATTCAAGTATGCACCATTTAAGAGGATGGGAACATGGACCAATTTCATATCATCCATGGAATTATGAAATAATTTTTTTTATATTAAATGATTTCAAAAATAAATTCTTCTTTCCATGAAGTAATATTTCTAATGTATTTCATATCTGAGGGGTGTATCTCAGTATAAACTAAAAATATACAAGAATTTATGTCTTAGGAGAATCCAAGGAATGTGCTGGAGATCAAATTTTTCTTGGGTTTTTTTAGTGTCAAATACTAGGTCAACATACCAACAAATATGACACATGACTCGGACCAAGATAAGGCCTGAAGGTCATTCCCAATCCCCACAAGTAGGAAACTAGTTTTGGTATTCAAATATACCCTATGGTAATTATTTATCCCAATAAAACACCATGATCAAAATATGAAAAACTAAACATGTTCCAAAATCCAGCAACTGAATAAAAATAAATATACAACTGATCCAAATACAACATCAATTAAACATAACAAAAATTGAATGAAAAACTAAAACTAATCAACACAACATGATCTCTATGTTAACTTTTGGTCACCACTAACCACACTATCTACTTTCTCTATAAGAGAACTGAACCAGAAATATGAACCTCTAAAATATCACTAGTATAATGATGCAAAGTGGAACAAGTAGGGTTTGAGAAAACAAAAAATCAGAAGGTAATCACCACAGAGTACATAAATTTATTTTCCTAAAAAATTCATCCAACACTAGTATAAAATACATTCCTGAAATAGGATTTTAATCATTTTAAACAACAACTCTCATATTTTCACAAATCCCCTTTTCAAAAAGAACACAAACATCTTTACCTTTTCAAAATGTTTCCCCTCACAAAACCTAGTTCAAAAATAAAATATCAGTTTCAACTCCAAAACAGATTAACAAAAGAATGATATGCTCAATGTAATTGAAAAAAACAAACGAACATAAACTAGCAGTTCTAATACCCAAAGAGTAGTAGAAGAAAATAGAACATCTAATTAAATAATCAGAGTCATTTATTAGACATTTATTTAATAAATCCATGTACATACTCAATTCTGAATCACTTTCTGGTATATGGTGAAACTACAGAGTCAATAACTAATAGGCCACTCTAAATTAACTAATCTAGTAGCATGTCCCACCTAGCCTCTTAGAAAATCCAGGTGTACAAACCTATATAATTAAGGTTGACAATAAACCATCAATCAACCCTCTATATGAATTCCGAGAATGTTGTGATAATATTACTTGTTGAATGGGATGGTCCTCACATGTATGGTTCAACTAAAACCCACTCCATTGTTATTTCCTAACCTAGAAACTAAAACCACCTATGTGATACCCCTCTCCTTGGTGAATCCCATATTGATGTTCCTTTCTCACAATAATCCATTAAGAAGTTTCTACGAGGGCTTAATATCATTTTTTTAAAATACCACTTTCCAAACATTTTAAAATACAATCTGGTCCTTCAAAATACCCAAGATTTGAATACATTTTTCAAAACATACCAAAATTCCCACCAGGCCCATATGCCAATGATATAAAAAACTAATTTACAAAACATAACAAGGTACCAATTAGGCCTTCAAATTGTCTCACATCAATACCAAATTTTCAAATCCAGCACAAGGTTCCAACCAAACATTTAACATTTTGGATCCAATTCCATTTACATAGTCATTTCAACACAATTTCCAAAGACAAAATAAAACACCACATTCACAAACACAATACCAAATAGACCATTACATTTCAAATCTAAACCCGCATTTAAAATCATTACAAAATATTAATAGAACAACCAAGTAACCATTCATTTGAAAACAATCTTGAAACCATGCTTAACTAAAATCCTCCAATTTTAAGAAAGAAAATTTCTATTAAACATCAAATTCACACCAAATTTTATTAAATTTTCCAAAACTACTAGAACATGAAAATTTCCCTCTCCAAAATCCCATATGATCTCATTTTCATTCAATTGAACTTTAAATTTTATTTTACACACACCAAATATCTTTTTAAATACTCATCACACAAGAAAAACCATTTTGCAAACCACTTTTACACATTAAAATGTTGATCATTATAAGACATGATTGGAAGAATATTTAAATGAACAATACACATGTGAAAACATTAAACACCAAATTAAACATGTATAAATCAATTAACTATTTTATAAGGGGATAGGGAAGGGAGGAAGAGCCTTTATAAAACCATGTTTCATGTAAACATCATTCACAACAGCACTTATCAATTATTCTACAATCCCTATGTTCGCCAAATACAAATATATATAGGCCAAAATCCAATAAACTATTAGAGTATCCATGAAATCAACTAAATTTCATTTTTAATGAAACATCTCTTTATTTTAAACCAACAAAACAATCCACACATAAGCACCACACTATAAAAGTCTCCAATTTCCACAAACAACACCCAATTAAAAGCCCAAATACATTTCCAAAACATAATCTAGGGAAAAATCCATCCAAACAACCTAATTTAACTTTTAAAGAACAATTTATATTTCATTAAACACCTTGAGTTCATTTTAATATATTTATAGTTAATGAAACCCTTTAGAATCAATTCTGCACCCATTTTCTATCATGAAAACACTGAAAACAGTTATACTAACATATCAAAAGAAATACAAAAACATGTTTAATGAAAAAAGGAAATATAAATAATAAACAGAATGTTACATAAAGGAAATGGATGGATTCACATACCTCAGTGGTTTTAGAATGCAACATTTCTTTAGAAGATGGAAGAATACACCCCAAGAGACAATCTGTAACCCTAACATTAAAGAAAACGAACCACACATCAAACATAACTGGTACAATTTGTACAAGAGAGAACCCACCAATAATATACTAATACACCAAGATAGGATAAATATAAAATGGAATAAATCCAGAGGTTAAAGAGATAGTATCCCTAACCTATCAATTATAGTGAATAATCACCCAGAAATCACCTTGAAATCCACGTGGAGGGGATCCGAAGATTCAAAATGTTACATGGGAGGCATCTTTTTTAGTAAAATACAACAGTGGTTTCCAAGGGAAGAAAATCCACTTAAAAGGAAATAGAAAACAAAAAAAATAACCCTCTTCGGGTGTGTTTCAGGGTTAACTTAGACAGTTAAACAAACTGTCTATAACCCATGAAATTTACCATTGTCACCATTTGTATGGGATTCAAACCTAGGATGTATGGTTAGTTTAACCAAGAACCTTAACCAAGAAACTTTTTCATACATAGGATACATCTTTAAACATACCTTGAACCATAACTTTTTGACCTGTAAAAAGTAACCAAACATCACCCTTTCAGCCCAAAACTCCTCTAAATCAAGGGGTTAAACCATCCATCCAATACACCCAACAAATAAGTGACACTATGGGTGTCACTACTCCTATACCATTCCATTTCACACTATACCTCTCACACTAACCATGAATAAGTACAAATACCACCAAAACCCCCCAAAACACAAAAAATAAAATCGATAACTCAACATAATCCTAGTCTAAATGAACCAAAGCTAGGATAATGATAAGACAAAACAAATTTCAAGATTGGGGTGGGAAATTTTGATATTATAGGTGGCTTTTTAAGGAAATATCCATTATTAAATAACAAATGATAGCATTAACCAATAATTTTTAATGTTTTTGTGGAACTATTAATGTTAAATATCTTTTGAAGAACTAAATGAGATGTTAAATTCAGATACAATTCGGATTCATTCAAATCTATGATCATGTTATGATTTTTTCTGTACTTATTTTGGTATGATATTTAGTTTTTTCATGATGAAGGAAAACAAATTGGTGGTCATTGGCTCTCACTATTTGTTCCCCTTGGGAAAATAACAACCCTACTCATGACCTTGAGTTGGTAGCAATTATGCATGCTCCCAAAACATGGTTTCACTATTTCTTTTGGGATAAGTTAATGGTATATTATCATCATAAGATCCAAAATTATATTTTTACTCAGATGGATATGAATGTATGAAATAGATAATTGGATGCGTAACTTCAATATTTTATCATTGGTTATATTATACGTATATCAAAGAGAATTTGGTCTCTAATGAATTGAGCAATAAATTATCGAGTCCATCCTTAAAGAAGTCAGAGTAAAAGTGGTCTATGATGATTTTTTTGATAAGATGATCTTGGGAGTATAATAAGTTGGTGGGTAGGTCTTAATATCTTCTTTAAAGAAAGAATTATCATTTTAGGATCATATTCAGCTTGAACAAGTGTCTAAAATCTATTTCCAAAATGTTATTAAAATCGTAAAATTGTGATGAGATGTTTGGTGAGTGGGCTTGATCTCTTATTGGTGATTTGTGTTTTAAAAGCCTGTTGGTTATTATAATATCTCGGAAGTGGAAATTTTGGGATGCTGAACACCAGTCTTTTTCATCCTTATATCATGGGACTAACATGAATTACAATGCTTCAAAAAATTGGTATTGGTGGTTGATGATGAGATGATCGATTTTAGACTTCGTTTCCCAATTCTTGGATTTTTATTGATTTTAAGATAAGCACCAAATGATAAAATTCAGATGATATTTATATAAAATTAATCATTTATCTTCTAAATTATTATAGTGGTAAAGATGTGATTTGGGTGAATATTGATTGGAATATGAAATCAATGAATTTCATACCTATCAAGTAGATGATAAAGGTAGAGAATCTTTGGAATGTGTACGTCTGAGAGGTTGTGAGGAATTATGGGGTCATATTAATAATTTTTCAGATAGTTATCCATGGTTCATGTATAGGATTTATAATTGTTTAAAACAGATGATGGATTCCCAGTTGAAATTAAAAATGGTATATCATCTATAGATAGATGTGTAAATAGAGGGAGATATTCCGACTCCTGAGGTTATTCTCTAAGAATCTGGGATAGATTTTTTGGTTCACATGAAAATCAAATTCCACCATTTAAATTTTCATATAGAAATATTTTTTTATCATTGATTAATATAACACAATTCAATTTTTTGAATGGGTATCTTTATAGATTTCCCTATTGTAGGTAAGAGATGTGAGAGTGGTCCATAGTTGGGATGCTGGTTGTTCCAGATGTGACACAAAATGAGTAGTTCATTAAGAGAAGATTAGTCATAGAACAGGGTCCTTATAAATCTTATGAGGACCATAGTCACTATTCTCTAATGTCTAATATTTTTTATTGGGTCTTTATTCAAGATTCACCTCAGTTGGGACACCATCTTTTTGGTAAATAAGATATGTTGGCACTAAGGCTTCTTGGACAGATTGAGATCATCAAATAAATTAGAAATGTAGTGTATTAGTTTGAATTATTCTCTCTATTAAAAACAATTCATGATGTTTTTCATGTTTCCTAGTTAAGTAATTACCAACATGAACCTTCCTATATGATTGAATGGAAATATGTTGATCCTGATCCTGACCCCACTGTGGTAGAGAAACTTCTTTAGATTATGGGTCACAAATATATGGTATTTCATGGTCAAAAAATACAAATTTTTATATTATGGAATAGAAGACAATACATACATGAAACATAAGTGTAACACCCCGAGCTTCCACGATACACTTCACTTTCAATATGGCCATAGCTTGCATTGTACCCAAGTTCGAGATTCTAACACACCGCGACCAATCAAAATAGCGATTATGAATAGTAATACCAATGTTTTAAAATTATATATATTTTATATTTCAAAATGGACTTCATTTTTGGATTCAGAATATCGAAATTATCCTATGTTGAATTTTTGGTATTTTTCTGAGAACTTCTAATTTTTTATGAATAGTGAAAATACTTAAAAACAACTTTTTTAATAAAAATAATTTATAGTGATAAATTATACTATTGAGTGGTTTTAAAGTATAATTAGAATATATTTTTACCATTTTATCCAATGGTGGTCATTAGAATTAAGTTCACTTTCAAATTGGACATAAACAATTGTCAATCTTTTGATATATATTGTTTCTTAAAAACACGCTATTTGTTGTGAAAGTGGAAATTAATTATAAAATTCATTAGTGCAACTTATATTTTTTGGAATTTTGTAAAATAGACAACATTTTTGAATTCGGAATATCAATTATAGCTTAGGGTGAAATTTTGGCATTGTTCTGAAAAACTTCAATTTTTGATGAATAGTGAAACCACTAAGTGGTAGTTAAAAAACTGATTTTTCGTTTAAATGAAACATTACCACTTCTATGATTTGATTGTAAAAAATCCGAAATACATGGTTTTCATTAGGAAGTAAAAGTTGGTTCAATGGGATTAAAATAATTTTATGGTGAATAGTATCTTTTATGTTTAATTAATCGCGATTAAAGGTAATTAGTGAAATTTAAGGTAAAAATGATATTATAAAAATATGAAAGTACCCTTACACTTGTCCTACCCTTATTTTATGAGTAATGGCCGACCCAGACAATCCAAGGGTCAACTTGGGGACCCCATGGCGCCACTTGGGTAAGAAATTGACATTAATAACTTTTTATTTAAAGTAAAAATAAAATTGTCACAAACATGTGTTGTTTTACTAAAACAATTAATACATGGGGTTATATAAGTTAACTTTTCGACTATAAATATTTATTGGAAAGCTAAAACTATTTCCTACATCTTGATATTTTTTTTATAATTTTTAGACATAAAATAAATTAAAATTTTTATGACACCATGATGATGCAACGATTACCTCATTAATAAACGATTTAAATAAATTGAAACGATAATGTAAAATATAAGACTTAAATTTGTAAAAAACCTATTTTATGAATATATTTAGAACCCTTATCACCTTATCCTAGAAATATTTATGTGTGGGACCTTTAAAAGCCGAAAATCATTATATAATAAAGTAACATTTCAATCTTTCCAAGAGTGCCCCTCCTCTTCTATTATAAAAGGCCCCCACATCTACCACCTTATTCACACCTTAAAAGCCATTTGGATCGACCAAGCTCTGCCCAAATTCTATCCCAACTTCCCTCTCTTACTCCTAGAAGCCTCACTTTGGGCATAATTCTTCCCAAGGAAGCCTTTGTCTCAAATCAAAAAAAGTTACCCGATTTTAAGGTAATGTATTCTCTTATGTTATTTTGTTTTATTTTTCTTCTCCAACCCCTTAATCTCTTTTTATTCATTTCTTTTGTAAAAAACCCATTATATTCAATATAATAGTATGTTTTTATGAGAAGGATTTTATTTACACTTACACACACCTTCGTCTAATGGTTAAAGAACATACTGTTTCTGTGGTTGGTGGATTTCTGCCTCACGAAACGATGATTGTTCAATCTTCTTTTAACACCTCTCATGGTGTCCATTAAGATGTCACTATATTTATATATGATATATATTATGTTTATGTTTTCCTTATTCTTCTTTATTTCTCATTTATGGAATACCTTTATGATTTCCATTATGGGTAAACGCGATAATTTCTTTTTAGGATGTGCGGACTACCGCCCCCTCAAAGTGATTTGAAACGTTAATGCCATATGTGGGATTTATAAAGGATGGAGTAAATGATATTATATATGATATTATAATAGAATTATAATATACCTTTATATAATTCCATTAAATAAAAAATAGAAATTAAAGTAGTGTTCATGCGTACGTATGGCTCACCGTCTCCACGAACGGTGCATTTCATTTCTTTCCTCTAAATGTTACGTAATATTATGAATTAATGTATATACTGGATATATATGATATATATGATATATAAATCATGAATAAAATTCTGGAGATAATGGATATTCTACCACATAAACAACTTGTAATTATAAGAAGTTTATTGTTGACTCAAGTACCAAAGATCGACAAAACGACCGTCATTAACTTAAATGACTACATAATTTTCATAACATTGTAATAAGTGATATAAAAGGGATAATTAAATTGGAAAAGGTTCTTAAGCAAGTAGATATTTACTCTATATTATTATTCAGATGATTAAAGAATGATTGAGTGAAGTCAGACATGAGGTTAGGGAACTTCTTAACCCAATTTCCATTCTTTGGGTTAATCTCCTACTTTCAAATTATGTCATGATATTATTATGTACTATCTTGTATATGTACTTTCTTTATGTGTACTTATAGTGAATACACATAATAGATATATTTAATTTAAAAAATGTTCTTTGTAAGGGACTCCTTATCAATCTCCTATCATTGAGGAATATTTTGTTTTATACACAACTTTCTTTTATACGGTGTATAAACCCCTTTGACTTTTACATTTATTCAAAAAAAAATCTTTTTATACGATGCTTTTTTACTAAACAAAATAAGGAATTTTTTGTCTTACGTATGCGGCGACACCAACTTCTCCGCCGCCGTGACCATTATTTGAGTTTCAGCTTCCTCTACAAGCCATACCTTTTTTTTAAATGAAAAAAAATAAAAAGTTATAATTTTCTTTTATTTTGGTATTGAAAATGGTTTTGAAAGTGTATTTATTATATCAATGTGTTGTATCGATATCTTGTGATTGAAATGTGGAAATGTTATTTTTCCTTTATTCATGTTTTATGTGATACGATTATGTTATGGTTTATTATATATTTAAACCTGTTTATATGAGGAATGCATTGGACTTAATAAGTGATGGGTGGAGCCCGCTATAGCTCCTCGATGCATCGGAAGGTCTCATGAGACAAACTAGTGTCTTGGCACGACGCGTTGAAAAAATATTATTTGTAGTCTTGGCACGAGGCCTTGGATATATGGTTATGATAGTCATGCATTATGCATTCCATCATTATGAAAGTGGTTATTGATATTTCATGTTGTTATTCGACCAGTAGAATATCTATGTGAATAAGTAAATCATATTATCTCATTTTACATTTTCCATATTATGTTGAAGTTCAAGTTTAAAAGACTTTTGTTTTAGTTATACGTTATCTTAAATGTTTATGTTTATTTATGAAAGCTTCCGCTATATTGTTATCCTTAATGAGCATCTGAGCTCACCCCAATCAATGTTTTAATTTTTCTGGGATGTGAAGAAGCATTTTATGGATGACCTGCATGGATAGTTGGAAGGGTATATGAGTGTGGACTATGGAAACCATGTTATTTTAGTTTTTCACTTTATGATATAATGTAACTTTTATGAATGTATCTAGTGTTTCCAAGGCTACTAAACTAATTGGTCTTTCGAGACTTGATCTTTTGTGATCATGCCAATGATATGTAATAATGCACCGACTCTGGGTAACTGGGGTCGGGGCATTACAGTTGGTATCAGAGGTAGTTTAGTACTAACCTTGGATGCTAGATTTAGATAAACTATGATTAGAGCACATAGATCTATGTTAAAATTTGAGGATTATTATGGAAGAACTTCCTAGAATTTTGGTATTATAGTGATTTTGTGAGTTTTCCGAGCAATACATCCCAGTCTGGATACGAGCAAGTAGAGGCGGCTCTGGAACAGATGTACCTAGGGGTAAAACCCAAAATCCCCGATTTGAGTTAGACTCGAACAGGAACCGGTGCACGACAATGGGCCTTACTGCACTCTTGGTTACGACTCTCCCAGGGGATATTCTTAGGATAATTTTCATTTTCATTAGAAACCATTATGAAGGGTTTATGAGTATATACTTCCCAAATGAGAACATTTTTATGATTATGGATTATATCCATAAATAGTTCAATTTATGTTAAGTGTTTTACAAGTATGGAATTTTGTATTTTGATTCATAAACTAAACTAGTTTATGCCATTGTTTAGAAATGGCACCCAGTGGGAGGAATGGAAACTATATCAATGCATGCACTCCAGGTAGGGATTTCCCTCCTGATAAAGATAATTATAATGGAGTTGGTGATACCACAAGTACAGATCAGCTTATCACCATACTGAGACAACTCACTCAGGTTATGAATAATAACCTTACTCGTATGGAGCACCCGGATCCGCAACGTGGAGGATCAATGTTAGACGGCTTCATGAGGAATCAACCACCAATATTGAATGGGGGTACAAATCCATTAGTATCTTAGTAATGGATAAACTCCTTAGATAAAATATTCCACGCCTTGGGGAGTAGCTAAAGGGAGAAGGTTGTCATGGCAGTTTACCTCCTCACTGGAGATGTCGATCAATGGTGGTCAAACACAAAGGAAGATGAAGAAGTATCAAGTATGGAATGGATGGAGTTTAAGGAAAGTTTATTAGAAAAATAATTTCCACATGAACATCGAGCAGATAATGAAAAGCAATTTTTGAGTATGAGGCAGAAGGAGGATGAGAATGTCGCAAAGTATGAGGCCAACATTACAAGGTTAGCAAGACATACTGCAGATTATATACGTAACCCAAGAAGTATGATTGATTGTTTCTTTGATGGGTTAAAACCATTTCTCTGTCGACCTTTAGTATCACAATATTTCTCAACGTACGAAGATATTGTCTCGTGTTCTATCAAGACAGAAAAGGAATTCTCTAAATCTTATGACAATAAAGTAAAGCAAGATAAGAAGAGAATGGTGGAACAAGAGACAGATAAAGGGAAAAAGGGAAAGAAGGATTTTAAATTATTTGATAATTGGGGGAAGAATCACCCCGATACTTGCCTAAAAAGAATGGGAGTTTGTTATAAATTTGGAGAAAAAGGTAACCAGGCTCGTGATTGTAAGGGAAAGAAATAGGCTATCAATGTTAAATGCTACAATTATAGTGAAATGGGGCATTATGAAAATGAATGTCCCAATCGTCAGGGAAACTTACCTCAGAAAAGGACAAGGTATCAAGGATAATCTTATGCTGTTACTACAGTTGAAGTGGAAGAAATAATGTATTGGTGCTTTTGGACTCAAGAAATATATTCTGGTTATAAGAATAATGTGATATATATAAGGATTGTACTGTAGTACTTGTTGTTTTCATTAAGGTTTTAATATGATGAAGGTAATCATATTTTTATATGTGACAATAAGAGAAAAGTTACTTTGTTTGAGGAATATGATGATACAATTGATTTTGGAATTTAGAGACCTTTTAGAGAAAGTCTGGTAAGAGGTTTTTTGGATAACTATAAAGGTTGGAATGTATTAAGATAAACTTTGGATAGTATTGTTTAAGGTTAAAACATTTCTGAAGATTATTTTTGGAATATTATAATACTATAGTTTTAGGAAAAGAACAATCTGCAGGTCGGGGATAACCCGTCGCGTCGGACAAAGCTGTAGGAATCGAACCCACAACCATAGTGCGACAGACCATTATTACCTACCACTGGCCTACAGGAAGTCCCTGGTTAATACAATATAATTTTCCAAATCTGAATGGTATGTGTTAATATTGGGAACCTTATACAATTATGATAAATAGAATATTTTTGAGTTCTATTACCTTTTGGAGTGAAAGATGGGTTTGTGGTAAAAATTTATTAAAGAATAAAAGTCTACATAATTCCTTACGTTCTTAGTAAATCTCCTAAATAAATTACTCAACATTATGAAAGGTAACTTAAAACAAAAATGTTATCGGTTAACTTTTCCAATTGGGGAATCAATGACCGTTTAACAAATCACAAGTTTGTGATTTTCTTGTAGTTAACTTTATCATAATCCTGTTTTCTACAACTCTCCATCAGACCATGATGGTTTGTTTTTCCTCCATATATATATTTTCATAGAATCCTAGTATGGGATATCTCGGGTGACCATTGTACTTCTCTTTCTTTCTTTTAAAGTTATATTTTTATTATCCTTATTTTCGATGTGGGTTTTCCACAAAGGTATTTTCTATTTTCAACAATTTATTTTCAATGAAAAATTTCAAATTGCAAGGATGCAATTTATTGAAGGAGGGGAGAATGTAACACCCTGAGCTTCCATGATACGCTTCTCTTTCAATAAGGCAAAAGCATTCATTGTACGCATGGTCGAGATTCTAACACACCGCGACCAATCAAAATAGCCAATATGAATAGTAATACCCACTTTATGAAATTATATATATTTTATATTTCAAAATGGATTTCATTTTTGGATTCGGAATATCGAAATTATCCTATGTTGAATTTTTGGTATTTTTCTGAGAACATCCAATTTTTTATGAATAATAAAAAATACTTAAAAACAACTTTTTTAATAAAAATAATTTATATTGATAAATTATACTATTGGGTGGTTTTAAAGTATAATTAGAATATATTTTTACCATTTTATCTAATGGTGGTCATTAGAATTAATTTCACATTGAAATTGGACATAAACAATTGGCAATCTTTTGATATATATTGTTTCTTAAAAACACGCTATTTGTTGTGACATCGGGAATTAATTATAAAATTAATTAATGAAACTTATATGTTTGGAATTTTTTAAAATAGGCATCATTTTTGAATATGGAATATCAATTATAACTTATGGTGAAATTTTGGCATTGTTCTGAAAAACTTCAATTTTTGATGAATAGTGAAACCACTAAGTGGTAGTTAAAAAACTGATTTTTCATTTAAATGAAACATTACCACTTCTGTGATTTGATTTTCAGAAATCCTACATACATGGTTGTCATTAGGAAGTAAAATGTGGTTCTATGGGATTAAAATAATTTTTTGACGAATAGTAACTTTTAAGTTTAATTAATCGCGATTAAAGGTAATTAGTGAAATTTAAGGTAAAAAGGATATTATAAAAATATTAAAATACCCTTACACTTGTCCTACCCTTATTGGATGATTCATGGCCGACCATTAAATCCATGGGTCAACTTGGGGACCACATGGAGCCACTTGGGTAAGAAAATGACACTAATAACATTTTATTTAAAGTAAAAATAACGTTGTCACAAACATGTGTTGTTTTACTAAAAAAATTATTACATGAGGTTATATAAGTTAACATTTAGAATATAAATATTAATTGGAAATCTAAAAAGATTTCCTACATCTTGATATTTCTTATATAATTTTTAGACATTAAATAAAATAAATATTTTATGACACCATGATGATGCTGTTATTACCTCGTTAATTAATGATTTAAATAAAATGAAAAGTTAATGTAACATATAAGACATACATTTGTCAAAACCCTATTTGATGAGTATATTTCTAACCCTTATCATCTTATCCTCGAAATATATAAATGTTATACCTTTAAAATCCGAAACTCATTATATAATATAGTAACATTTCAATCTTTCCAAGAGTGCCCCTCCTCTCTTCTTATAAAAGGCCACCACTTATACCACGTTATTCAAACCTTCCAAGCCATTCGGCTCGGCCATCCTCTACCCAAATACTCTCTCAACTTCCCTCTCTTACTCCTAGAAGCCTCACTTTGGGCAGAATTCTTCCCAAGAAATCCTTTGGCTCAAATCAAAAAAAGCGTTACCCAATTTTAAGGTAATGTCTTCTCTTATGTTATTTTTTTTATTTTTCTTATCCAACCCCTTAAACTCTTTTTATTCCTTTGTTTTGTAACCAAAACAGTATATTAAATATACTAGGATGTTTTTATGAGAAGTATTTGATTTACACTTACACACACCTTCGTTTAATGGTCAAAGAACATACTGTTTCTATGGTTGGCAGATTTCTGCCTCACGAAACGATGATTGATCAATATTATTTTAACACCTCTCATGGTGGACATTAAGATGTCACTATATTTATATATGATATATATTATGTTTATGTTTTCCTTATGCTTATCTATTTTTCATTTATGGCATAACTTTATGATTTCTATTATGGGTAAACGCGATAATTTCATTTTAGGAAGTGCGGACTACGACCCCCTCAAAGTGATTTGAATCGTTAATGCCATATGTGGGATGTATAAAGGATGGAGTAAATGATATTATATATGATATTATACTAGAATTATAATATACCTTTATATAATTCCATTAAATACGAAATAGAAATTAAAGTAGTGTTCATGCGTACGTACGGCTTACCATCTCCACGAACGGTACATTTCATTACTTACCTCTAAATGTTACGTAATATTATGAATGAATGTATATACTAGATATATATGATATATATGATATCTACATAATGAATATAATTTTGTATATAATGGATATTCTACCACATAAACAACTTGTAATTATAATATGTTTATTGTTGACTCAAGTACGAAAGATCGATAAAACGACCATCATTATGTTAAATGAATACATAATTTTCGTAACATCATAATAAGTGATATAAAAGGTATAATGAACTTGAATTATTTTCTTAAGCAAGTATATATTAAAACTAGTTTATTAACCAGGAGATTAAATAACGATCGAGTGAAGTCGGACACGAGGTAAGGGAACTTCTTAACCCAATTTCCATTCTTTGTGTTAATCTCCTACTTTAAATTTATATCATGATATTATTATGTCCAATATTTTATTTGTACATTCTTTATGTGTACTTATAGTGAATAAAAAATAGATCTATTTTATTTAAAAAAAATTCTTTGAAAGGGACTCCGTCTCAGTCTCTTATCTTTGAGGCATATTTTGTTTTATACACACCTTTCATTTATATGGTGTATAAACACCTTTGACTTTTACTTTTATTCAAAAAGGAATATTTTTATACGAAGCATTTTTACTAAACAACAAAAGGAATGTTTTTTCTTATGTATGCGGTGACAACAAACTCTCCGCCGCCGTGACCATTATTTTAGTTTCGACTTCCTCTACAAGCCATAAATTTTTAAAAAATTAAAAATAAATAAAATGTTTTAATTTTCTTTTATTTTGGTATTGAAAATGGTTTTGAAAGTGTTTTTATTATATCAATGTGTTGTATTGATATATTTTGATTGAAATGTGGAGATTTTATGTTTCCTTTATGCATGTTTTATGTGATACGATTTTGTTATGGTTTATTATATGTTTAAACCTGTTCATATGAGGAATGCATTGGACTTAATAAGTGACGGGTGGAGCCCGCTATAGCTCCTCGATGCATCGGCAGGTCTGATGAGGCATACTAGTGTCTTGGCATGAGGCCTTGACAAAATATTATTTGTAGTCTTGGCACAAGGCCTTGGATACGTGGTTAGGATAGTCTGACATTATGCATTCCATCATTATGAAAGTGGTTATTGATATTTCATGTGGTTATTCGACCAGTAGAATATCCATGTGAATAAGTAAATGGAATTATCTCATTTTACATTTGCCATATTATTTTTAAGTTCAAGCTTAAAAGGCTTTTGTTTTAGTTATACATTATCTTAAATGTTTATGTTTATTTATGAAATCTTCCGCTATATTGTTATCTTTACTGAGCATCTAACCTCACCCCATTGAATGTTTTAATTTTTCCAGGATGTGGAGAAGAATTTTGTGAATGACCTGTAGGAATAGTTGGAAGGGAATATGAGTGTGGACTATGGAGACCATTGTATTGTAGTTTGTCACTTTATGATATAATGTAACTTTTATGAATGTATCTAGTGTTTACAAGGCTACTAAACTAATCAGTCTTTTGAGACTTGATCTTTTATGATCATGCCAATGTTACGTAATAATGCACCGACTCTAGGAAACTGGGGTCGGGGAATTAAAATAAGAGTGGGAATCATTAGTGAGGCAACAATTTCCATCTCTATTTTTGTGTCTGGAATCTTGGTTACCTTCTGGTAAAAAACATTTATGGTGGGGATTTTGGGAAATCCCATCAATATATCTCTTGTACATCTCCCACTTTTTTGATCATCCCCCAGATTATCCAGAGTTAATTTTATTTTGGGAACCAAAATGGAATTATATATTGATAATGGGCCATGGATATGAGATACATATGGCATAGTGAGGTTGGATGTGGAATGAATGATCCTATTGTAGTGTGGAGTTCCGGAGGTTTACTTTTAAAGATTCTTCCACTTTTGGTATAGTTGAACCATAGAGAATAGATATAGTGTAGGTCAGTGGGGTGATGTTTCATGGAGTGTTTTGTAATAGCATTGGATCCTCATGGTGTAATTTTGGAAGTTCACCCAAATTCATCACCCATGTGGTGTGAAGTCAATCTACAATGTTGCTTCTACATTAACATTGGAATGGCTATGATGTGGTGGTGTCAACTATAAAGTGGTCCTTTACTAGGTTTGTAGTACATGTGGTTTGGTTTGTATCGTGTTTCTTAGACACGAGTTGGAAATCTATTTTGTCCCACTATTCCTTATAATGCAATGTAATACTTTTAATTCCATATAATTATGCACTATGGTCTAGGCGACAACATCTTCATCTTCAATTTTTCATGTTGGTTTTTAGACCAATTGAAATAAAAACATACCTTAATTAAAAGTTTATTATGATTATCCAAGTGGTTTACTTTTTCTAATATCATTATTATAAAATAATAATGATATTTAATGGATATGTTTTTTGTTTTAAAACTTATTTTTTTATTTTTAACAAATAATAAATAAACTAGATGAAAAATTAGATAAGTTACTTCATAGAGGTGGTAGTCAACACAACACCCAGTCAACGTTTTCATTTACCAATAAATGAGAGGGTATGAAGGAAGATTATAATTTATCTCTTAACAATCATAATTAAATTGTATGTTTCATATTTATTCTCAATTTTCAGAATTATAATTAGTGAAGATATTTAGTGGTGAAAAAATAGACGTTGCTACTTTATGGAGGCGACTGTTTGAATAACTGATGAAACATAGATTCAGTTTTCTTAGAAGAAAAGTGGAAATGGGATTATTAGTTATTAGTTTACTATAATATAAATTTGTATAAAAACAATAATTATTTAATTATTTAGTAATGTAAAAAAATTAATTTGGGGAATTAATAAATAAAATAATATAATTTATGAAAAAAATCACTCACATTGATGACTTGGTCGTTACCTAGGCATACTCCTTGTAAAATGATTTCTTAGGATAATCTGTTATGAAATGAAGTTCAATAAAAATATATATGATTCTAGGGAAAGTAAAAAAGTAAATTATCAATCAAAAAATTAATTTTTATGGTTTTCGTGATGCATTGATGAGATTCCCATTTTATAAGTACAAAGAACCGGTTTTTTGTAATTATAACCACCCAATATAATGAGTTACAAGTTAAAAAAGTCATATGGCTCCAAAAATAGAAAATATTGGAATATAGCATATGATAAGGTCATTAATAAAAAAAAATTATTTTTAAATTTTCCTTAAATGTGTTTTTAAAATACTTTACTCGTAAAATTTTCAGTTCTGCTATAATTTCTTTTACGGTGGAAAATAATTTTTACAAAAACAATAAACATTTAATACCTACTAATAACATGCTAGTTATAAAATAATATGAACCTAACAATTCTAAATATGAAATCATATTTATTAGATATAATTTATAGTTATAAAAAAATCAATTTTAACATTATCTTAATAAATATGTATGAATCCATTTTGAGAAAATGTGTTTTTATGAATAAATTAAATGTTAAAGTTAAAAGTATACTTATAATTGATTTTCATGTTATAGATTGGTTCTATATAAAAAATAATAACCTTTATGTTGAATTAAATTTATGTTAAAACAAAATTTTAACAAAATATTATTTAATGAATAGAGAAGGCCGTAAACAATTTTTATAGTAATATATAACTTATATTCTTAAAGTGTTAATAATAGGATTTATAAATGGATAATAGTATATTTAAAATTAATTTTTATACTTAAATAATAATCATTGATAAATTTAATGGTTTATAAACTTCTTGTCCTTTCTTACATAAATATAAGGTTATAGATTTGGTTGAAATAATGATTTCAATATTCACCGAAAAAATAGTTTATTAAAGAAAATACAAAAATTTATCTAAGTATAATAATGTTATCTTAAGAAAAAAATTGATATTCATTTGGTTTAATTGAAATTTTAATATTTTAAAATTATATTTTGAATGAAAATAAAATATATAAATAAAAATTACTTTTATTTAGATAATGATTTTAATCATTGTGTGTATTTAATTATATATCAAATCAGTTTACAATTGAAATATTATTAATATATTAGTTAATATATATTAATATTGTAAATTTTTTCAATCTATTTTATTGGGATAAAATATAAAATAATTAATAAAATAGTTCCTTGAAAAAATATTACTTTTATACAAAATATGCTTTCAAAAATACAATAAAAGTTAATTATATTTACTTTGAAATTAAATTTTACTTATTCATTGATATTAAAATATTTATTTAAATTTTTATATAAATTTTATAATATTTTAATAATAATATTATTATTAATAATACATATCACACACACACATTTATATATATATATATATTAATTTATTATTATATTTTTATTTCCATTTGATTTAACTTATTTTATATTTACTAATGTAAATAGACAACATCAGTATACCTAATGGATACACGTATATCTAATAACCATATTTTCAATGACCATATTTCTAATGACTAGATTTATAATGGATATATTTCATTCCTATTTATAGGAATTCTGGAATCAACCTTTTCATTCTCACTTCTTATGTCATCCTTATCATTTTTTATAGTTTTTATTTAGATTTTAATATAGTCTTTATCCATTCATGATTTTCTGCAATAATATACATATTAATTTTTTTGGTGGTCCTGACGGGTGTAGTTTATCAAGGAGATCTCCTATTGTTTAAAATTTTATTATTCTCTATTTATTTTCCTCCTTACATTTTTTATCTATGAATGGATTTACAAATCCATAGTAGGTAATAAATTTTTTAATGTTTTTTAATGTAACATTTTACTATGAATTAATAATGTTTTTTTGTTTATTACCTATATTTTATGACTTAATTCCTAATATATTTCAATTCATTTAATTTTTTGGAATTACAGACACACTATTTATAAAAGGATTATGTTTCTTATGAACAAGAGGCATTATAGGACATGATAGCATGCATTTGAGTTTGTAATAATATTAAAGGTTGTCATAGTTCCATTGTAACACCCCATGATTTTGTAGTAAGTAATTTTCTTTAAAGTAATTCAATAGCTTGTGCTACATGCGACACCGAGTTCGTGGGCACCACGACATACAAAACTAGACATTCAAAAAGCAGTTGTGAATAGTATTAACAACATTTTAAATTTTATATACTCTATTTAATTTTAACATCCATATTATGTGATCCTTAGACATAATAGAATAACAAATTCAATTTTTCATATAAAAGATGTATTTTTCGCAAAATGTAATTTTACATCCTTTTAATAGTGAACCATTTTTTAATCCAATATTTGACACATTTATATATTCTATTTGAAGAAATAAACGTCTTCTTTATAGGTGGGACATAAATATTTAGTTTGGATAAATTTTTTGTGCTTTTATGATAAATTTCATATTTTTAAGAATAGTGAAAAATAATAAATTTTAATTAAAAACAACTTTTTAGTCAAAATAATTTACAATGTTAAATTATATATTTTAATGGTTTTTAGGTATAATTATATTATATTTTTATCATTTAATCCAATTTTTGTCTTTTGAAATAATTTTACATTTAATTTGGACATAAACACATATCAATCTTTTGGTTGTTTTTACTTCTCAAAAACCTGCTTTCTAGTTCTATAAATGGGAATATTTTTCTAAATTAATTAATAAAAATTCTATGTTTCTAATTTGGTGAAATAGAGATCATTTTGGAATTTGAAATGTTAAAATTATCTTAGAGTTATTTTTTTGTATTTTTCTGAAAACTTTCAATTGTTTATGAATAGTGAAAACAATGTGTTATTGTTTAAAAGTAACCTTTTATTTATATAATTATTTATTTTATTGAAATTTATTTTAAGTAAAAATAGATACATAATACCTATATAAATTCAATTTAATTCATTGGAGTCATTTTATAATAAGATTAGATGTATAAAATTTTATGGAAATTTTTACCATCTTTTACCCACCAACTAGGCACGTTTTCCAATTTTCATAGAACATAATTTTACCGCTCATGTGCATTGAATTTCAAAAAACTGAGTGACACGATTGACATCACTAATGAAAATGTGGTTCAATAAGATGGAAATAATTTTTTCTGAATAGTAAATTTTGAATTTTTTTTACCACATGTAACGTCCCGGTTTCAGAACCACCGAGAGGCGCCCAGTACCCTATTGGTCACATGGCCTCAAGCACATTTCCCCGAATTCCAGAGGCTGCCGACTAGAATGGAGGCCCTTGGGTGTGATAGTGGGAAAAATATTCCCTCATTGGCAGAGTACACAGAGGATGTAAACAAATACATACAAGAGAGGAAACAAAAATAATGACATACAACAGAAAACTGGGGGTACAAAATAGAGAACATATATAAAAATATGCATGATACATATGTCTTGGAAAATAGCCAAACAAGTCACAATGATGGAATACAATATAAATTAACCAAAGTGGAAAATAAATCTGATAAATTCCTTAGCATCGCAAGCCATAGCTTGGTCCCATGCATTCCAACTCCACAGCAAGTCATGTACCTGATGTAGAAGGGTGCTTTCCCTTATCTGTACTTACAAGTATATAATCTGTTTGGGCCCAAAAGCATGGACCAAACAGGGTGTGAGACAAAATTCTATTAGGCAACCACTGTGAGATTTGTGCGTAACTGTTTAGTGAATATATGGTAGGTAAAATATTAAAAGCAGTAAACAAGGAAGGTGCATAGTAGTAAACAATCCACAGTTTCAAAGCATTCAAATAACCTCACAACATGCAACAGATAATCAATGCAGATAAACACAACATGAAACCCTTTGGGAATATCGAAAAGCCTATCCCCACTAGTCTGACCTAGAAAAACAAGAATGTAGCTAAAAACAATGTAACCCTCTACTAAGTACTCACAACATATCCCATCTGGTCCTACCTAACAAGTACAAACAACCCTCTAGGTAGTACACTCAGTCTAATCCCTCTGGTTTCGCTTAATCATAGACTCTCTGAGGAAGCGGTCTCCGTCAATCCCCCCTATAGTCTAGTATCTGTACTAAAGGCACTCTGGGAAAGAACTCAATGTCACATTCCTCCTGTGGTCGGCGTCAAGGAACTGCAGACACTCTGGGGAAGCACTCAACATCAATTCCCTATTTTTTCTTGAATCGTAAATTATAAAGACACTCTGGAGAAGCCCTTATGTCCATCCTCCCTGTGGTCTATACACCAGATTCTCACAGCCCTATGTAAGTCAAGCCAGTGTAGTAGCGCATAACAGCGAAGGTAAACCACATGACCTACTTGGCTAGAATTCTACTGCACAGTAGGATAATAGAGAAACAGTCATACCATACTATAATACTAGGCATAGGAAAAATAAACAGCAGCTGAACAGGAAAGCAAGACCCAAAGGTCGAAACAGGAAAAACATGCATGGGGAATACATCCAAATCACAAAAATTCAACCTATTCACAATCAATTATCATCTACTCAGGCATATCAGCATTTCAGATAAACAAATAGGGCCAAAACGGTAAATGTGCAATACCCCGTTCATGGGTATAGGGAAAATTTGCACATAAACTAAAAGACATTCAACAGAAAGGCACAAACCACATAAAATGGAGTTAGGGGATATCTATAAGTGTACATCAAAGCGTGAATCTCCCTAGAACACTGTAGATCTATGAAACCTTCCCAAACATTCAACCAAATATATCTCACGAGAAAGGAGAAATCAGAAGATTATTCTCTATGATAAGATATAATATACTGATGTGATTCCAATGCAATCAACGGTGTTGGAATCTGAGGACGAATGGAGGCTCGGGGGTTCATCGAAGATCCATGACTGTATGGTTTTTCTCGGTCGAACGAGACCAAAATGAAGTGTGTTCTGGTGATTATATGTGAACATGGTTCATTTAATGAAAAAAAGAAAGTATAGGGCATGTACTTTTGAAGTACATGGCGTGTACTCGCCTTTTGTGTATTCTGATTTAAGCGGCCTTCAAGTCACTCCCACCCGTCCATGTGTGTGGTTATTACATGGCCTGCTGTGGCAAGGAAGTACACAATATGTACTCATAAATTACAAGGCGTGTACTTAAAAATTTCCATAATTTCCTATTTTTTCCAAAAACAACTAGAAATGAAAAACATTAATGAAACGATGATCCGGGTTCTTACAAACTTCCCCCCCTTAAAGAAATTTTTCCCCAAATTTCCCTACTGTGTCGTAGAAGAAGAAACCCTGAACAGTTTTAGCCACTAAGCTCATACATCAGCATCCCTCTCCCAGGTCTCATCCTGCACCCGCCCGTGCTGCAAGAGCACTCGTACCAGAGAAACAAATCGGCCATGGAGAACCTTTGTAATATGATCCACAATCTAGATAGGATGCTTCTCAAATGATGCATCTACTTCGAGCTCAAATTCCTTTTGTTGAAAGACATGAGACGAGTATGAAAAGTAATGTCGAAAATGAGAAACGTGGAAGACATCGTGCATAGCTCGGTACCTATGAGGTAACTACAACCGATAGGCAACCAACCCATCTCTCTCCAACACCTCAAACGTCCCAACATACCTCGGTGAAAGCTTACTATGTCCCCTAATCCTCTTGTGTCCCAACATCAGTGTGACACAGAGGAAAACCTTACTCTCGGCCTCGAACTTCAGATGTCGTCTCTGCTGATCAGCATAAGACTACTATCGAGCCTGTGCCATAAATATCCTCTTTTGAATCAACTCTATCTACTCTATGGTCTCTTGAACAAGACGATATCCCAGAAAAGCTACCTCTCCTACCTCCATCCAAGATAAGGATGATTGGAATGGCCTACCATACAAATCCTCGTAAGACACCATTTGGATAGTTTCTTAAAAACTATAATTGTAGGAAAACTTTTCAAGAGGTATATACTTCTCCCAAGAACCTCCAAAATCCAAAATTCCTACTCTGAGCATGTCCACAAGCACCTGAATCGTACGCTCGGACTGGCCATCCATCTTTGGGTGGTAAGCTATACTCAAAAGTACATGTGTACCCAAAGCCTTATGAAGCCCCTGCCAGACCCGAGAAGCAAAACGTGTGTCCCTATCTGAAACAATGGAGTGTGGAACTCCATGAAGACGTACAATCTCACGAATGTACAACCATCTGAGATCATCAACACTGAATGTCTCCTTGATTCGGAAGATGTGAGAAACCTTCGTGAGTCTTTCAATGACAACCCAAAAAACATCATTCCACTAAGGTGACCTTGGAAATCCAGTCATGAATTCCATTGCGACGTCAGTCCACTTCCACGTGAGAATGGGTAACTACTGTAAAATCCCTACTAGTTGTTGATGTTCCACCTTCACCTGACGACAAGTGGATCAACTCATGAAAAAGTCGGAAACAACCCTCTTAATACTCAGCACCCATTACTAATGGTGTAGATCACGATACATCTTGGTGATGTGAGGATGAACTTCCCAAACCGAGGAATGAAAATCCAGAATCAGCTCCTCACCTATGACTGTTGGAACCCATATGCACCGCTAGAAATGCAAGATCTCATCCTCTCCAATGGTCCATCCAGGAATAGGGTCCTCTCCTGACATGCTTTCCCTTAGGACTAGGCCTTTATAATATGATAGATGTCTCATTAGAACTTGATCAAGAAGAAAAGAGGTAACAACTACCAAAGAAAGAAACGTCTTCCCCTGTCTGTCGTGCACCTCCATATGCATCTCAGAAAACAGAGTCATAAGCTGCCACTCACTACTGGCCTCATGAACTGCTTGTATTTGGGTCCTCCTTCTCAACACATCAGCCAGTGTGTTGCCTTTCCCAGGCGTGTAAGAAATCTCAAAGTCAAAGGACTGTAGTTACTCAACCCACGTGTGCTATCTTAAATTCAGATCACACTGAGTGAAGATGTACTTGAGACTCTTGTGGTCGGTGAAAACCACAATGTTTTCTCCCAGAAGATAATGTCTCCAACAACGTAAGAAATGAACAATAGATGCCAACTTCAGATCATGTGTCGGGTAATTCATCTCTCATGGTCTCGACTGCCATGACACGTACACAATGAATCCATCTCCCTGCATCAGCACAGCTCCCAGCCTGATTCCTGACATATCACAATAAACAATATATCTCTTTCCCGGATCTGGCCGGACTTGTATCAGTGCTAATGTCAAATTCATTTTCATCTCCTAAAATTCTGACTCACAAGAATCTGACCCCATGAACTTTTCACCCTTCTTGGTCAGACCTGTCAGCGGCGCTACAAAGTGTGAAAAGTCTTTGATGAAACGTCTGCAGTATCCCGAATGTCCTAAAAAATTCCGCACCTCAAATATGTTCTTCAACAGCTCCTAGTAAACTACATCTCCCAATTTATTTGGGTCTACTGATACTCATGCCTCTGAGATAACATAACCCTAGAAGTGAATCTGATCCACTATAAAGTGGCACTTTGAGTGCTTCGAATATATATAATGCTCCCTTAGTTTACTCAAAATGATCTAAAGATGGGTAGCACGATCGAGTCGAGTGTGAGTGTACACCAAGATATCATCAATGAAGAACACCATGAAGGAATACAAGTATGGATGGAACACTCGTGTCATCAATTCCATGAAAACTACAGGCGTGTTCGTGAGACCGAATGACATAACCAAGTACTCGTATAGACCATACCAGCTCCGGAAGGCTGTAAGAGGTATATCTCATGGTCTAATGTGAAACTGATGATAACCGGACATCAATTCAATCTTCGAGAACACTTGTGCTCCTCGAAGATGATCAAAGAGATCATCAATCCTAGGTAAGGGATATCGATTCTTGACCGTCAACTGGTTCAACTTCAGATAGTCCACACAAATCCCAAGGGTACCGTCTGCCTTCTTTCCAAATAGGATAGGCGTACCCCAAGGAGATATACTGGGTCGGATGAAACCCTTTCCTGAGACTCCTCCAACTTCTTCTTGAGCTTCTGTCACTCAGGTGTGGCCATCCTATAAGGAGGAATGGACACCGGTGGCGCTCCTAGCACAAGCTCATTCGATAAGTATACCACAAACTATGGAAGAAAACCTGAAAATTCCTCTAGATAGACATCTCTGAAATGATCCTCCACTAGAGGAATGTCTAACTGTTAACTACCCTGGTAATCCAGATATAGACTAGCAATCTGTGTTGCAAGTCCTCCAAACCCATGATGCTCTCGACCAGCTCTACTAGCCTGGACATCCCATTATCCCCTATAAAGAATGTATCCACCCTTGGGGAGATGAAACTCACAATGCAGCGATAATATTAGATGACTTCCTGGAAGGAAACTAGACAATAGATTCTAAAAATGACATCTTATCCTATCATCTATGGGTCATAGAGGTCCCATAAGAAGTGACATCCACCAACCTCTAGTGGGAACTCCTTGCACTGACGTACACTAGTCATTATAGTCCCGAACGGTGTGTCTAGAATCAAGATATCGGTAGAGGAAAAGACACAGAGTCCAAGACTCTCCACAACAGCAATAGAGATAATGCTACGGGAAGACCCTGTATAAAAAAGAGCTGAATCTAAAACTGAGGCTAATATGATCGTACTTCGAACTATGGAAGGATTGTGATCCTGCTCGTGCTAGGTCTTCTCCACTGCGAATGTCTGGCCCATACTGTGGCCTTGTGACCCTGCCTGACCACTCTGAGATGATCTTCCCTGATGTCACTAAAAACTAGGAGACGGGCTACCACAACCACGACCTCCATCTCAGCCTAAACAATAGGAATAACTCCAATTCTGAGACTGGTGAGAGACTGGTTGATCTGCTCCTGAATGTGGAGTCAAAGAAGAACCCCTGTCACCCGCTACTGGTGAGAATATCTGACAGAAGCGCTGAAGATGACCCGTCTTGTCCCAATATCGGCACTCCACTGGGTCTCTCGGGCAATTATTCCTCATATTTCTGGTCTTCTCCCACTGGTAGCACACCAATTGGATACTAGAATATATCTCTTACCTCCTTGAATGGCCTTAATGAACCATATAAAACCCTCTAGAACTTTGCATTAGCACCTATGTTCGGAATGACGGCTGGTGCCAAGACTAGCACAAAAAGAGGATCTCTCGACAGCATGACTCTCCAAGGTCAAGCACACACCTTATATCAAGAAATCAAGGACTCAGAAAAGGAGTGTATGAATGGAACATGAGAAATAAATCACTCAATTTTTATAAATCATGACTACATGATGTGTTCATTTCCAACATGGCATGTTCCCTTAAGTCATTTACATTGGTGTGTACTCCCGCCTAAACTGGTCGTGTAACACCCCAAACACACAGTGTGATGTCTTAACACACTGAGGGTACTTGAATCTTCTTCCCATGCCTGAGTCCTTCTACACAGTTAGGCCACACAACTCTCCTAAGGAAAGACTACATGGCATGTACAATTCCTACACGGCATGTACTAGAAAATATTCACTTGGCCTGTGTTGTAGTGACATGGCCTGACACACGACTCACACTACACGGCGTGTTCCATATAGACATGGAATGTAGGTGAAAAGATAACACTAACCCATGTTGTTTGTGACATGGCTGGGTACCTAGGTTAGAATACACGTCGCGTTCAACGAGGACAAGACCTGTATAGATTAAGGTTTATCTTTCCATGTTGTTAGTTACACGGGCGGACACATGGTTGACACTACATGGCATGTTTGACTGGTACACGACGTGTTTCCACTAGACTTTTCACATCTCGTGTCTCTGCCCACAAGGCCTACGATACGGTTAGAGACTACACAATGTGCACATAAATTACACAGTGTGTACATAAGAAAAATATTTTCTTACCGAAATGAAGAACACATGGCATGTACGTAACATTACACAACGTGTATTCTATGTTTTTTCGAACATTATTCATCAAAAACTATTCCGGAACCTAGAAAACCCAGAAACGAACACTGAAGGTGCCAAATTCCAACGTGTGAGGGCCGATACTCCCCAAGAATCAATGTCTGGAATCTTATACACATTATAACATGGAAAACAATTCATTTATTCACCAAATACTGGTTTATGAGGGGACATAACAACTCAAGAACAAAATTTTTGTGTTCATTCATGAAAATCCCTACACAAAACAATACCCTATCAAACATTAGATATTTTTATCAAGGAAACTATCACAACAGCATGCATATTTTACACATCATCTATCACAACAGCATGAAATAATTTCAAAACCATAAAAATCATGTAAATCACTCAAGGTGAAATCTAATCAACTGTAATAATTGTAAAACCATAAAAATCTCAATTAACGAGGTAGATTGGTTTTTCCTTGTACTGGGGTTAGATACTCCCTAGTACAGCTTAATACCAAGTACCAATTCCGTCCTATCCCTTGCTAAAGGCTCCAAAATGTAAGTCCATAGAAAATAAATTCTCTAATACCACTTTGTAACGTCCCGGTTCTGGAAGCCACCTAGAGGTGCCCCATACATGGTTGGTCACATGGCCTCAAGAGCATTTCCATAAATTCCAGAGGCTGCTGACTAGTAGCGATGGCCTTGGGTGTGATAGTGGTGAAACTATTCCCTCATTTACAGAGTACACAGTGGATGTAAACAAATACATACAAGAGCAGAAGCAGTAATAATGAAATACAATAGAAAATTGAGGGTATAAACTGGATATCATATATAAAATGATGCATGATACATATGTCTAGGAAAACATCCAAAAATGTCAAAATGTTTTAATACAACCGAAATAAACCAATGTGCGAAAGAAAACTAATAAACTCTTCAGCTTCACAAGACATATCTTAGTCCCATGCTCCCTAGTACCACAACAAGTCATGTACCTGTAGAAGAAGTGTGCTTTCCCTTATCTATACCTGCAATAATATAATCTATTACGGCCCAAAATCATGGCCCAAATAGGGTTTGATACTAAATCCTAGTAAGACACCACCATGAGATCTATTCCTAACAGTCAGTAAATATATGGCAGGTAAAATACAAAAGGCAGTAAATAAGGAAGGTACACATCAGTAAATAATCCACTGTTTCAAAGCATTCAAATCACCTCACAACATGAAACATCGAATCAAAGTAGATAAACACAATAGGTAACCCTCTGGGAAGGACCCACAACCTATCCCATTTGGTCATACATAACAAGTACAAGTAACCCTCTGGGTAGTACACTCCGTCAAACCCCTATGGTTCATCTTAAGAATAGACTCTATAAGGAATCACTCACCATCAATTCACCCTATAGTCTCGTATCAGTACTAATGGAGCTCTGGGGAAGCACTAAACGTCCCATCCCCCCTATAGACCACGTTAAAGAACAACATACACTTTGGCGAAGCACTCTATGCCAATTCCCCATGTGGTCTCGCATCATAAATTATAAAGATACTCTAGAAAATCCCTTACATCCATCATCCATATGGTATATACACGAGGTTCTCATGGCCTTGTTTTAGTCAAGAAAGTGTAAAAGTGGGTAACAACCAAGGAAAACATCATGAATTACTTGGATAACATTCTACAGCACAATAGTATGAAAGACCAACAGTCACACCATCCTACAATACTAGTCATCGGAAATATAAACAACATCAAAATAGGCAGGCAAGACCTAAAAGTCAAAACGGGCAAAACATGCATCGGAAATACATCCAAATCACAAAAATTCACCCTATTCTCAGTAAATAATCATCTAATCAGGCGTATCATCATAGAAGATAAAAAATAAGGCCATCATGGTAAACGCACAATACCCCGTTCATGGGTATTGGGAAAATATGCACATAGAACTCATATACAATCAACAGAAAGGCACCAAACACCTACCTCGGGGTTTGGAGATCGCAATAAGTGAACCTCGAAGATTGAATCTCTATAGAACACCATATATCTACAAAACCGTCCAAAATGTTCAACCCACGATATCTCAGGGGAAAGGAAAAATCAGATGATGATTCTCTAGGAGAATAGCGAAATTACAGATTCGATTCCAATGCAATCAACATTGTTCGAATTGGAGGATAGAAGGAGGCTTATCGGTTCGTCGAAGATCCACATCCATACAGGTTCTCTCGATCGAGGGGGACCTACAAGAATTTTGTTCTGGCGATTAGACACAACCTCAGAGCATTTAATGAAAAAAAGTACACGACATGTACTTTTTAAGTACAAAGCGTGTACTCGCATTTTCCGTACTCCTCTTTATGTGGCCTCCTAGTCACTCCCACATGGTCATGTGTGTGGCTATTACATGACCTGCTGCGGAAAGGAATTACATGACATGTACTCCTAAATAACACAACATGTACTTAGAAAATTTCCAGAATTTCCTCTTTTCTAAAAAAAACGAGAAAGAAAAAACATACCTGAAAAGAATATCTGGGTTCTTACACCACAATTAAATGTAAATTGGGTAATTAATGGTAAAAATGATATTATAATTACCCTAACACATTTTTAATTATATTTCATAAGTTTATTTTGACCAAAATCAACCGAATAAATAAAATATCATCTTTTTGATCCACTTGGATTAAATTTGGATATTCATTATTAATTTATTTAATGATGATTTAAAAGTGTATAATTCAAGGTTTATTAACTGAAACATTTTTAATATATGGTTATACAGAAGAAAAATTTAACTATAAATATTCATTAGAAATAAAAAATTATTTCCTACATCATGATATTTATTTATAATTTTTAGACATTAAATAATTAAATTTATTTATGACACATTGATTATGTAGTAATTACCTAATTAATGAATGATTAAAATATTTTATATTATAAATATTAAAATAAATGTAAATTGAGACTCTTAAGGAATTCCAAGAATTTTCTAGGTTTAGGTGACTTTTTATGGTTGATTTAATTAATTTTATGTATTCATGTTGATATGAAAATAAAAAAACGAAAAACTAAATAGTGTCAAAATTGACATAATTGAGTTATAAATAAAATACTATTTTATGAAATTATAAAATAATCCTTAAAATCTAAGTCTTGGAAAAGGTCATATCTAATTATATATATGTTATTAATGAAAAACATGGGGTTTTATTGGAATTTATAGTATGTTTTTTAACCATATAATATAAAAATACAAGGAGACATGGTAAATGTCAATCAATTTAACTAAGAGTTAAATTTAAAAGATAAGTATAATATAGTGACCAAAACCTTCCTAAAACCTATTTTTTGATAGGTTTTAGACCAATTACCACAATATAAAAAATATAAAATCATTTTTAGCCATTATAAAACGAAAATAAATTTATAATAAAAAATATTTCATGCTTTTCCTAAAGCGACCCTCACCTATCTTATAAATGTGAACTTCTCATTCCCTTATTTTCACACTTCCAAATAATTTGGCTCATCTAATCCCTTATCAAATATCCTCCCAAATACTATCAATTCATCTTAGAGGCCTTAATTGAAACATAAGGACAACCTAAGGAGCCCTTTGGATCAAATTAATACGAAACACCCAAAGAAGAGGTAATAATTTCATCACTTCTTTCAAAGTTATATTCTTCTTCCACTTCCTCTTTCTTTGTTTTTTCATACCAAAATATTATCTATAGTAACTTATAAACACTATGATATTATTATAAAGATGGTACAACCATATAAATTATTTTATCCATCCTATGAATGAAAAATTCACCTTATGTGTGTATGTACGGCTTACTGTCTCCATGTCGTGGTGTACTTGTTATTCAACACTTAATTATTTGGATGGGTATAATAATGATGTATAATTGATGTAAATAATAAATATAACATGTTAATGATTCTGTATATATGATATAACATCCAATTATATATTATTTCACTTTTAATTTAATGATATTGTTGCTCGTGTGTATATATGGACTACCGTCTCCACGAACGTGATGTGAATAATTCACCATCGTAACCATTCAAGAATAATTTTCATTATATGGTTAAAAATAATGTTTATGAACATAATATAATACTATATTTGAGTCTAATAGATCCTATACATAACAAACATGACTTACGTAACAAAACATATAAAGGAAAAGGTATCAGTTAACACCCGAAACAATGATACTTCTAAAATATTATTAACAAAGAAATATTATAAGATCATATATGATATCCTATTTATGTATGTGGTTCTTGAATAAATTAATAACAATTATTTAACTATTTTACAGGTGGTTAACATACCATCAACTATGTAAAAGTACAATGTATGGGGTTTTCATCTCACTTTTTATTCCTATGAGATT
Source organism: Viscum album (assembly GCA_963277665.1). NCBI lineage: Eukaryota > Viridiplantae > Streptophyta > Magnoliopsida > Santalales > Viscaceae > Viscum > Viscum album. The sequence continues at coordinate 1,660,164,547 of OY728148.1, read as the reverse complement.
CATACTATATTTACCGCTATTTCCTTTTGAGTGGTGTATATACTACCAATGATTGAATTCTTTGTGTAATATAATTTAATTTATGGGTATTTATATCTTTATAGTATGATCCTTCCTTCATGGGGTTTATGTTTCGTATGTTACCAAATCAGTAAGGGAATTTCAAATATCAATTTCCACTCATTGGGAATTACGTATACTTCATTGATTATTTTACATCAAAATTATGCGTGGAATCAGTATTTATTATTTATTTAGTATTATCCACTGTTATTTGTGTGGATATACTTTTGATACACATAATCAATACATTGATAAATTTTCATGACCTTGATATGACCTTTTTAGGGGTAATCTTAACTCAATTTCCGTTTATTGAGTTAAACATCCAAGTCATTGGTATTGTTTTTACAAGAACATGTGTGAAGGTCCTACGATTGATTAACACTGAATATACAATTATATTGAGTGTATTTATATTTTTAAATCATAATTATTTCATTGATTTATCCTCAATCTAAGGATACTGTCTTTATATGTTATTTCGTCTAAATTTACATTTCATTGAGACCTATTCATCGTTATGCACCAACTCACTTTTATATAGTATATATACTGTAATTTGACATATTATATCATGAAACCATTTATTATAATTATATTATTACGTTTTGATTAATTTAATTTCCCAATTACTTATATTCAAGCATCTCTCATTTCGTTAGGAACTCTTTAACTAAAAATATCATTTTAAATGTTTTAAATATTTATTCTTATAAATCCTTCTCGTTAATTTCCATGTTTTAAAAATCGATTTAAGAATTTATTTATATGAACATGAATGTTTTTACATTAAAATTCCTTTTAAACGTTTCAAAGTGGTATGGGACACTTTAATTCAAAAAAAATCTCTCTTAAATGATTTTGTTGATAAATAGTGGTACTATTAATTATTTGTAAGAAAAAGGGAATATTTCTCTCAAATAGTTTTATTGAATATTTTCATCTATATCAATATCCATAATTATATTTTATTATTTATTGAGGTTTATTTATTATAAAAAAATATTCTATATCATATTTAATGAGTTATGTTTGAATGTGGATGTGCTATTTTTATGCCATTCATGGTTTGTTGTTAAGGTATTGTCATTTTGTATGCTAGTTATAATTTGAATGTTTATATTGTGGTTCACCCATTTAATATGAAGAATGAATTGGACATATTAATTGAAATTTGGAGCCTGATGTAGCTCCTTGATGCATCAGTAGGTCTCATGAGACAAACTAGTGTCTTGGAAGAAGGCCTTGACAAAATCGTATTTGTAGTATTAGCACAATGCCATGACTATGTGGTTATGATTTTCGGCATTATGCATTCCATCATTATGAAATTTGATATTTGATATTACATGTGATTATTCGTCTTGTAGAATATCCATGTGAATACGTAAATGGATTTATTTGATTTAACTTTTCAATATTATGCCGATGTTTATGTTTAAAATTCTTGTGTGTTAGTCATATACATTGCCTTAAATCATTATGATTATTTAAGAATGTTTCTGCTATATTGTTATATATACTGGGCATCTGAGCTCACCCCTTTCAATGTTTTATTTTTCCCTTGTTGTGAAGAAGTATTTTATGGTTGACATGTTGGGATAGGATAAGTAAAATAAGTGTGTTCAAAGGGGACAAAATGTTGTTGCTGTTTTTATTTCCCGGTGTAATGCAAAACTTATGTGTGTAGCTAGTATTTACAAGGCTACTAAACTGGTCGGTCTTTGGAGGCACGATTCCTTGTATCATGCTGATATTATGTAATAATGCACTGACTCTAGGTAACTAGGGTTGGGGCGTTACATCCATCCAAGAGGATGTTAAATATGAACACTTTAATAATAGTTGATCTATTATAAACAACACCGCCATTACTACTATAAGGTTGAAAAATATATTTTGAGTGATTTCCTAACCACACACATAGTATATTAATTATTGGGTTTAGGATAATAATTTCGTAAATCAGTTAAGGATAAAAATTTCCCCATTTTAACAAGCATGCGATTTTTGAAAAATATACATATACAAATCATAATTGAACATATCAAGGAGTAGGGTTCCCATATTTTCGATGGACCTTGTACAAATCCATATGTGTTTTTATTTTTATTTATCATTTTTATTATATGATAGAGTATGTGTATAAATTCCACATCAAATATCTATACAAACTAACTAATGAAAAAACTTCAATAAATACCAATAAAGAAAAAGTGCAAGTTGAATCTAATTAGAAAAAGTCAGTCACATCTAATTGACCCTCAACTATAAGTAATAAAATGATCTTATATGACTCTCAAATTATTCCCAATTAAGAATTATTATGTCAATATAAAATAAAATATTGACCCTGAGGTCTATCTATTTTTCAATCATGTATTCTTCCAAGAACTCAATAATAATTTCCCAAAATCACATTGATCACCCTAAAATTCAATCACATAAGACATTAAAAGGTTATATATTCACCATAATCTATGATTATTCATAGTTTAATTAACCCATGATGGTATCCAAAACAATTAAATTATCCACATTTGATAATATCATAACCTCTAAAGTTATCTAAACTCTATTTTCATACTAACGGAGATTCCTTAGACCTATTCTCACCAATATGATGTTAAAAACCAACTCCTTATGCACTCACATTAATACAAACAATGATAAAAAGAACATATCAATCAATGATTAAATTATTTACATAAAATAACTCATAATATATAAACCTAAGACCTTTTAGGTTTATATTTTTTGAGAATTAGGAAAATCCTTTAATAATAAAAAAATCATATATTTCCCATTCAATGAAAATTTATCCCACTAAAATAAAAACTCCTTATTTTATAATAATTCATCATTATCATTATAAATTATTTCCATAGATAATACCCTAATAGATATATGAAAAAAATATTCTTCATAACCTTGGGGAATTGATACATAATAATGGTGAGCTAAAATTATCATTAAGAGTAAACCAAACTTATATCAATCAATCACCACAGGTGAGTATATGATGAGAATGAGTATGAGAAAATAATCAATGATATTTTAAATTTAATAAGATAATCATACATAATCAAGAATATATTATAAATTATTTTCCATTTAATATGGATTACGTCAATAAATATGATCATGAAATATACCTATTAATAACATATATATATATATATAATAGAGAACAATAATATAATTTGTATTGATGGAAGGCTTAATTCTGGATATAATAATCTAAAAATAAAGGAATCATTAAAATTTATTATAGATAATTCAAAAAAGACAGTCATTTTTCTAAAACATTTAAATAAATCAACATGCATATACCAAATAACAAAACATGTTTGCCCCATGGAACCTACAAATGAATTAATATGATACAAAATTATAGAAACTTCCCATCACTAAATATGTAAAATATACTCATTATATTATAGAGTGTTGAAATAATAAAATATATTATCAATATTCATTATAAATCAATAAACATTTTAAAAGAACTAAGAAATATAAAAAATTTGAATATTTCCCAGGATAATAAATTTAACATGTTTTTTTATATACAACCTTGAAACTAACATTTTTTATTGTAATGAGTATAATGTTAAGTAAATGAATAAAACCCTATATAAAATATTGGTAAATTATATAGAATATATAAATCAGAATAATTATCATGGTCATGAAGTAAAAAATTGAATTAAAGTAATAGATAAAGATTGATATAGAACATAATCCTAATGAAAAATGTAAATTGTTAACAATAAATTCATAAATTATAAAATAAAACAATCAAGTCCTAAAAACTAAATTTAGGAAAATATGGTAAACATCTATGAACATGTAGGAATTAATTTTTCATTCATAGATTAACTAAACTATTATAAAGAACAAATTTTCATAGAAACATCCTTATGAGATTTTCATTGTCCTTAAATTGAAACAAGGTGGACATTATCATTAGATAAAATCACCAATTAAGCATATTAAATAGTAAAGTATGCTAAAATAGATCAAAACAATTTATAATTCATTATAAAACTACTTTGAATACATATAATACCTATCATTTTATTTTTATAAGATTTTTCTTAAACTATGAAATTCCCAAAACAATGATTTGGAATTTATTTTTCTAGAACCATGAAAACATGTTGATGAATCCTCTTTGTAAATATTTTTTATAAAAAAGGAATAAATATCCAACTGAAAAATATATAAATTGGATTATTTTGTCCCATCAATAAAGTATTTAAAAAATAACCCATGTAGAAAATATTAAGAATATTTCTTTTAAAAAATTAAAATAGTGTAAAATTAAATTGAAAATGACTTCAAAAAATAATATATTTATTTTATAAAACATTGATAAAATAATATTATGAATATTAAAATTGAGTAGAATGATTCTAGACATTTAGAATTAGATATTTTCAATTATATTCAAATTCATCCTTTTAATTGAATCGTGAAAAATATAAATGAAATTGATTATAAGACATGTAATTATTATAAACAAAATTATAAGAAGAAAATATTTGGGAACAAAAATATAAAAAACAAATAATTAGGTTAAAAAATAATTTTTAGATAAATAATCTTGAATTCAAATTGAGATTGGAAAACATACCCTTTTGAATTTAGTAACCATTGATGAAAAAGTAATTTAATGATTTAACATGAAATAAAACATAAAATATCATGAATAAAAATGTAATAAAAATATAATATGTTTAATTTTAACTATAAAAACCATATAAATGAAAATAAGACCATTATATAAACATGTATCAGTGAATGAAATTGGAGATAAGAAACCTTTATGAGTTAGGTATTATTGGTATAGAATGAACACAAAATGTAGATCAAGTTGTGAGATTTAAAATCTCAAGAAATAATTAGTTTTATTACACATTAATACAATATAGTAGTAATTACACTATATAAACGAAAACATAGTGCACAAAAAGAAATATATCTTGATGATGTGAAATTTAGATAAAGAAACCTTAAATTTGATTCCGTCATTCTATAAAATACATTTAATTTTTTATAATAAAATAAGGTTTATTAAATGTTTATTTCATATGCATATTCATCTTCATTATATTTTTTATTGATATTTTATATTCATTTTTATATGTTTATTACATATTTTCACTTTATGTTTATCATAATTGTTATTAGTTTCAATCATTCACTTTGTATAATGGTAAAATGGTTTCAGATATAATTCTATATTCGTTAGTTCATAAATTATAAAATTTTAAATATAATATGATATATTAATTTAAATTTTTTATTAATTTCTACGTTTAATCCACGGTTGAATCATATGTAATTCTCCAGGATGAAATCCATAACATGGCTTTAATGGTAAATTTTATCCAAAAAACACTGATATATTGAAAATGTGTTTAATATAAATATAAATATTAAATAAATAATGAACTATTTACTTATTAATATCATATCATGATATTAATTTTGTCTTTATAACCATCCCTGATAAAAAAATGTATAATTTTTTATATAGGTGGTTAAACTAATGAAATAAGAAGATGGTATAATCACTAGATGAGTATGATTATGAAATAATTTTTTAATAAAATCACCCATCCATAAGTATCATGATAATAATTTTATTTTATTTAAAAAATAATATAGAACTTTGATTATTTGGATGAATACGTTCGATGAAAAACTTTGATAATAAGTTATTTCTACATAGAAGAAATCATATCTCCTATTGTAAAAATTCTTTATTTTGAGGGAATTTGTTATATATAAAGGAACCAAAATCCAAAAAAATGGAGACAATTATTAATAATGTAAAAATTGAAGTTTATATAGGGGATTGGAATTTTAGTTGTGTCTATAAAGGGATTGTGGAGTGGTCCTTTTATAAGTGAGAGGAGTGTAAATTTTTAACATTCTTATTATGTAATATGAAATGAAAACACTTTTAAAAGGAAAGGGAAAATAAATTTTAAAAATAATGAAGATAAGTTGTTATGAGGTCAATAAATATTACATATTTTCATTTAAATATATTTTTATGATATATTAGGGATTTAATCGTTGATTTAACACATTAACCTCATTTTTCCTTGATAGTGGTTACTAAATTTCACCATGGTAACTCATTTTTATACCTTAAAATTAAATTGAATTTATTACCAAATATTGATTATGGATATTATAAATGTGTAATTTTTGTCCTTTTATTTATTTTATAACGGTAATAAAAATGTTTTTTAAAATTAATTATTAATAGCATGATAAAAATAATTTTTTTTAAAAAAGATTCATAAAAATGAATTAATATAGTATTTTGAGAAAATTATTGATACCCATGAAACTAATTGGTTTATAATTTAAAAAATATATTTATTTATCATTAAAACCATGAAAAAAATTAAATTTAATATTATTAATTCATACATGAAGTAAAATGATAAAAAACAGTTATTTTTATTAGAATAAAATCTAACTAAGGTTCCTAAATATCAAACATAGGTTTTTAAATTTAAAACATTATTTTAAAAAAAAAAAATTTACTCCAAGAATACATAGTCATTCCATGAATTAGTTTTATAAAATTTTAAATCATTTTAATAATTGTATTTCATATTAAAATTTATGTTATTTATAAATTTTTTTTATTATTCCCTACAAATTATCAGTTTTATAAAACAACCACAATTTCACCACAAGATAATATTGACATAAATAATCCTAAAATTTTGTTAATTTAATCAATCTATAATTATAAAAAAATTAACTTTGGGGGAGAAAATATAATATACAATAATGGAAATTTTTCAAAACATAATAGTTTTTTAGCCATAAATAAATATAATAACATTATTTATAGTTTCTTAATTATTTATTGGATATTATAAATTTATTTTACCACTAATTCATTGAATTTGTTAATAAAATCTATTGATATAATTCCCTAAAAATAATGTATTAAGAAAAATATTCTATAAAAATCATTATAACTAAAGGTATGTATATAAATAAATTTAAAACTTTTTATCTACTTTTAATTAAGTTAATTTATATTAATTAAATTTTTGTAATGATTGTATTTATATATAACATATATAAATCTTCATTTTATCAACTATATACTAGAAATTATGATCTAATAATATTATACATAATGGATTAGAAGCCTTTTAATTTTATGTTTATCCAATATGAATTATTTCCTTCAAAAGTAAAAATATTTTAGTCAAACATATTTATAATTAATATAATTGTCATTTAATGAGAGAAAATACATACAAAAACATTTTTTATAACATTTAATTCTAGCAAAAATCATATTTAACTAAAATATCACTTAATCTAGATGTTGTTGGAGGATAAAGTTGTGTATCTACATAAGGTGGATGTAGTATAGAATATAGAATAGAAGTTTTACAATGATGTTTTTTGGGACACAATATTTTTGTTTTTCAACTTATTAAGGTGGGGATGATCACATGTATGTTGGTGGAACCATACAGCTATAATAGAAGATTGATTGTTTATGGGGTTTTGTAGATGTTGATGAAGGACTTAGTTGTGAAGCCTGAAAATGAATCTTTAATGGAAATTTTAATGTTTAACTTTTTTTCAGATAGGTATTAGCGCATAAATATTGAATGATTCAGGAATTTATATTGTTGAAATAATATGAAGATAGTGAAGTGTCAATGATGAGGTCTGAATTATACAACATAGGCAGACTAGAATCTTTTTAAAAAGAAGATAACTGGATGATTCTTGAAGGAGAAAGGGAAGAATTGTTAATTATTTTCATAATGACAAACTATTTTAATATGTTATGTTTAATTATTGAGTAATTTGAATTTTCTTGATATTCATGGGGGATATGTAAGGGTAATTTAGAAGGTAATATAATATTAAAATCTTAGTGGTTTCTAATTCCAATGTTATTCACTATAAATGGAAATTAATGTGGCTAATGTCTTCGACCAGGTGAATGGATACCCATAAAAATAAAAATCATGTAGGTGTACTTTTCATGAAGATCAAAATGTGGTGGAACATGTTAATGAAGATGGACTCTACTTTAAATATTATATCGGAGATATATTTTGCGATATATACTTAACACTTTTATTATCATAATTTTCAAGAATATATGTATTTTGGTATTTTCCTCATGTAGTGGGATTTATTCAAAGCCACATAAAACTAGTGTTTTTCATTATATTTTTGTTTTGTTAATTTTTTATTTTGAATGTTTTTTTATCGTTCATGTGTTTTATGGTGTATATATCGTGTGACTTTTCTTCCCAATTTCAAAATCATCATGCACACAAGATAGTTTGGATTAATTTTTTTTGGTTATTTTACTCCACCTATGTAAATTTTGGATGATAACTTTTAGTTTATAGGTTATGGAACCAACATTCTCTTTAGTGACTTCCTCACCCTAAACAATTTCGATCGCATTTTTAAATTCCATCACACCAAAACCATTCCCAATATTTCTCTCCACTTTATTTTTCAATGTATTATGAAAATTAATAAAATAATGACTATTTTGAGATACATAATTGGAAATAAAATCCTTACAATAGTTAAACATAATTTTTTCTATTCATTAATGGGTAAAATAATGTAGTTGTAACCAATAATATTAAATACCCATGTTTAAATCACCCTCAATGATAAATTGTACCACTACGTCAATCAATGTTGAGTTGATATCTAGTTCCACATGAATCCTATAATAATGTCCTTATAAAGAAACAAATATTCCCTCAACGTGATAAGAATTAAAAAAAATATTATATATCATCTAAAATATTTGGATTAAATATGTTCTATCTTGGAGAAATTACTTAATTAGAGTATTGATATCGTGTTATTCTAAAATAAATGGATTAAAAAAGGATCCCATATCTTGGTACATAACATACTTAGATTTAAAGATAATGATATGTGTATCCATTCTTGTCTAATAAGATCATCATAAATGAAGAAAATTTTATAATAACCTCACCCCAATGGAATACGTTTCCAATTTATGAAACCCCATACTATAAAAAAGATATCTTATTAAAAAATAATGGATTCCCTTTCATAGGATAAAATTTCACACAATGGTATAATGTTGTCAGTTTATAAGTCTATAAAATATTTTCTCCTGATTAGTAATAATATTAATAGTACCCACCATTTTAATTATTCATTGAAGAATATCATGCTTTAATGTAGTAAAATATTTTTGATAGAATACATCCATCACTACAATACCAATATGGGAGAAAAAATAACCATATTTTATTACCTTCGAAGATATAATTTTTGTGGGTGAACCAATGAGACTCCCCAGACCAATAGATAGTAATAATTGTAATATTAGTATTAATTTTCAAAGTAGTAGTATAAGTACTAGTAATTATAATGATGATGATCATAATTATATTAATAATAATAGTTGTTTTGGTAATATTATTAATAGTGATACATGAAATAATAGTAATAATGGTAGTAATAGTAGTTGTACTCATAGTAGTAGTTTTAGTAATAATTATTATAATAATATGATTAACAAAAAGTATTAATAATTATAATAAAATCATTATCAATATAATGTATATATGTAAGAGAATATATAGTAAAGATTAAATTATAGAATTTTATATAAGTCAAAGATCAAAACATCCTCCATTGACTCGAGCATAGTCTAATATTTGAAAAAACATCTTGACCCAACACCTAATTTCACTGATGATTCTACAATTCTATTTCCCTCTCTATAAGTATATGACACCAAAATATCTATTTTCCTACAAAAAACCAAATAATCCATACACGTATTAATTAGTCAATAAGAGTGATAGGATACCTTGATCCTAATTAAATGCAAAAAAATAAGATTTCAATTCAAACACGGTTATGTTCTAGTTGTTGAATCCTATAATTTGGATTTATTTAATACCTTCTTCCATCTCCACTAAATATGAAATTACCATCCCATAGTCCTTAGAGAAACATAATTTTTCCCTTCCTTTAGAGTCTGTAAAAATAAATCTACAACCTATAGGCACCAAGTTACCTTTGGAAGCACCATCCTTGTTAACAATAATTGAACATATTAAGAGGGTTTGATAACAATAGGGATGTAACCATAATAATTTTTAAAATTCCATCAAAAACCCATCCAAAAAAATACTTATAGTCCCCCAATATAATTTCCACAAAAACTATTATTCAAGGAGTAATCCATATTTATTCTATATATTATATCGCTCAAGACCTTATTAAATGCTATAATATATCCATCACGCCTATTGGTTTTCTCATTTCACCATATTAGATTTAAAACATCAAATATAAAAACATGGAGTATTTTTTGAGTTCATAGGATCCCCCATGGATAATATTAATAATAATAATAACAGTATTTGTATTAATAATAATAGTTAATGAAATAATAATAGTGATTACAATAGTAGTAATAAAACTTTTAGTATTTGTAATAGTAAAAATAATTATAAAAAAATAATTAAATTCTGTCTAGGGAGGAGGTAAAAAAGAAATAAACATGTACTAAAGTTGGAGAGGCATAAACATGATATCACCCCCACATCGCCACATGGGTAAACCACTAGTCTACACAACATGGGGCTTGAAATATAAATTTTATATTATAGTTAGGGTTAATTATAAGAAAACCAAACACAGTGTCTCTGCAAAAACCCAATGATACATGCTTCATCCCTACACTCAAGGATTAGACAACACCCATTTGACAATTTTTACAAATTGAATAACCTAGAGGCTCAATGGAAAAACATTCAAATAAAATGTAATATTAAGAACCAATAGGCTTTAAAGGACTAATTTCATGCCACTTAGACCCATGAAATAATGGCCTATGAATAAGCCTGATCCCTTGGCCTATGAACCCATCATCCTTATTTTCTAATATCTAGCCAACCATGTTACACACCAATAATATACCTCCACCACCCACCAAGCCACATTGATACCCTTTACCAATTATTTCTTCCCTCTGATGATTCCTGACTATCTCACCTTCATGCACTGTACATCATTTTTTCCTACAACCTCCATCACCTGATCCTATAGTTCCTGATTTTCTACATGAGAGATAAGTAATATCCCTTACAAAATAATTTGTATCGAACCCTCAAATAAACACACAATAGTGATAATTTTTCAGGATGAACCCACACTCAATAATAACAATAATAAAAATAACAATAAAAAAGAAAAAAACAATAAGAACAACAACAACAAAAATAATAATAATCAGAGAGAGTATAGAAAATATGTTGGAAAAAAACTCAAGATCCCTTGAAATTTATTTATTAAAAATGATAATATAGATAAAATTTTTAAGGTGTAATTCACTTGAACCTATACAGGATTTATATTTTACAAAACTAATTTCTATAAAATTATTTCTAATAACTTCAACGAGGAATTTCCATGTTTAATAATAGTATAATTTAAACCAATAATCATTCATCAATGGATACATATTTATAATAATTTTAGATACATAAATTATCAAAATTCATTTAACTATTATTCTACCTTACTAATATTGGTAATTATCTACAATAACACATCGATAAAAATCAACATTCAATAGCTTATTAAAATGTACTATGAACCTTCTTGAATTGAAAAACTTCATCAAGGAACATTATAAAATCTATGTTTTAAGGACTAAAATATCCCCAAATAGTATACAGAATCACAAAACAACCTACAACAATAAAAACCTTCCACTCAAAGATAATAATTTTTTTCTTCCCAATAAAAAAAAGTGTACAGTAGACTGGTAAAAAGTAATAATGTAAACATCATTCCGTAAATGTCAACAAAATGATATTATCATGAATGAGTTAAATTGTATACTACCATCCTATCCCATTATTAAATAATAAAGATAATATTATGGATAAATCACTCTAATATTTATATTATAAAGACATAAACCCATTACATATTACCCATGAAATGAAATGTACTAAATCAGATAAACTTAAGAAAAGAAATTATGAAAGTTAGGCCATGTCCAATTATTACCTATAATCAATCAAAATAATATATATAAAAATTTGAGAAGATAATTATATCAGAGCATATATTTTAATTTTATAAACACAAAATGAACCAATGACACTTCCATGGTATTTTGTTGAAGTCAATTTAATGATTATTATAATCTTAAAACTAAATTTTTGAGAATATGAACTCATTAAGTTGTATGAAATAATCCATATTATTGTCAATATGATTATATCACTTGTAAACTACTAATAATTGGTTCATAATCTGGGGATATATATCTTTACAAATTCATTTCATAAGAATATGAATATTTTTATATTTGATAACATCAATTTTATTTCAGTTTTCATCTAATAGTGATTTTGATTTATATTCCACTATTTTTGGTGTGGGGATTTTTATTTCATTAATAAATATATACCCCTAAAGATCTCAAAAACAAATATTATCTCCAGGTTGAGTAATAGTTATGATGTCATGTATTATTTGGGTGTTTGGTTATAAATAAATATTAATATATCATTTTTATTACAATTCTTAACTCACTTTTTAAATAAACATTCATTAATTAGATGTTTTTTCTAAAGATAATGTAATTAATGTACAAATTTCACAAAGAAAATGAAGTCATTAGTTTTATCATTGGTTTGGTCTTTAATATCCTTCCCATCAACATACACCAACCCCATAGCCTCTTCAAAGTCATGAGTATGTTTTTACCAGTTATAGGATCCCAAACTCTAGATGTTTTTACATAATCATTATACTTTTGTTCACCTTTTTGAATCCATGTGTCCTTACATCTGAGATAATTCTAATAAATTAGTAGCATATTTGAATTTGTCCTACAATAAAAAGTGGCATGACAAAATTTCAATAAATAAATGATGTAATCATGATGATTTTCATACAACACCAACTTCTAATATAAAAAAAATAATGATTTTTAATCTAGATCATAGAAGGTAGAGGTTTTTGAGGTGTCCACCTCTATTAAAATATCAATAATTGAGGTTATAAAAAGCATAATGGTGATAAATTATATATCGATATGTGTATTAATAAGTCTAGAAATTAAAATCATTATTAATCATGTGAAAAATTATCTTGTAAACCTCTAAATCCTAACCAATGTAGAATATTGAAAAATCAATAATTTTTTAAACTTTTAGGTCCATTTTGATTATATTAATGAAAAAACCCACAAAAAAAAAAATTCATTTTGACCAACATCTATAAAAATCATATTTTGATATGAATTAAACCAAAAAATCTAATAATCATGAATAAATAAATTTAAGATAAGAAATAGGTATTAAAAAATCATCAAAAAATATACTTCAGGAGAGATGATTGTAAACCTATAAACATGTCCATGAGAAAATAATTATTAGTCACCCACATAAAAAAAATTAATTTGAATTGTCTTATAGTAACCTCCTATAAATAGTATCAATTAGGATTTTCCTTTGATTCCACTTCAATATTTTTTTTTGTAGCGAAAAAACTTCACTCTATAAAATAACAATAGTAACAATGACAAAAAAACAATAGTTATAACAACAATATTATTTCTTCGTGTTGGAATGATAAAAAAATATATCACACACCCCCAAGTATGCTAGTGGGTCAAGATTTATATCTCTATAATATGATATTAAATCACACACTAGGAATTATTATACATTAGAGATAACTGAAAATATTAGATTAATATTGTCCAAGAATCCCAGTAGCCCCTCCCCGTTCGGTTTTCTAAAGTACCAAATTATATTTCCTATTTTTATATTTATGTAGTAGGGGGAATGTGGTTACCCCTTGCTAGATAAACCTCATGAAATCATGCCCTATCCCATCTTAAGCCCATACATTCATGCCCTCTTGTGGCATACATTTTTCACTGTCAACATATTCACCTCACTTTTACATATCAATGTATCATGTCACCCCTGTATATGTGGCCAAAAAACTACCTTCCCCATGAAATGTAGGTGATATGTGGATCTTTAATTTGATCCTTGGCCCTACAGGATGTGGAGTAATGATTGAACCAGTCATCCATGACTGCAACCATTGAATAATACTAATAAAAATAATAGTTGTTTTTGTTTTTATTATAGTAGTGGTAGTATTAGTAGTAGTAAAAAGAATTATAATAACAATTATAACAATAATGTATGTAATTATTTAGAGATAAAAAAATCAACCAATGCATGCACCCATTGGGCCAGTTTGGATCAGAATTCTCACCCATGGGTAGGTATACATTACAAGATGTATTTTATTAAAATTATAATGAACTATAGAATTCATTGTTTTTAATATAAACCATTAAGACCATAAATAGTGACCAATATGATAAAAGGACTAATTTCATTCCAGAATATTTTTTGATCTTCCTTTGATAAACATTATAAGCCTAATATGAAACTTTTATTTTTTACATTTTTAGGTCCATGTCCCATTTTCAATCGTGGTTGTCAAGAAATCCATAACCCATAAAATTATTCTTGAATCCCACCTATTCCATTTAACTAAACACAAATGACAACTGTTAGGCATCATCATTCTCTATTTTCTGACCCTATATGCTAGAAATAAATAATGTTCCACTCAAACTGATGATTTCTTATATAATAATAATATTAGTAATAGTTTTAATAAAAATTATTATATCTATGATGAATATGACAATTGTAATGGTATTATTTGTAAATATAATAATAGTTTTTGTTGTAATAATAATAATTGTAATATTAGTAGTCATATTATTATTATTAGAAATATTAATTATTGTAATAAAAAAAATAATAATAATAGAAATAGTAACAATTAAATTAATCATGATGGGCAGAGTTGTGAGCCTTGAAAACAAAATCACTAATGAATTTTTTTAAGGAAAATGAAAAAATCAGTTGGAAGAAGGAATGGATATTACAATGAAAAACCACCCTCAAATATATATAAAATTTCTAAAAACTAAAAGGAACAAAATAGATTAAAATCAAAAAAAATAATCTCTTTTTGGAAATCACTACCTCACAATCATCATGATAATTACAATAACATAACGAATCACCTTGAGAATGGGTTATTGTATCCCTTTGTAAATTGGAGTAATCATTATTATTCGATGACCAATTCGGGGGATGTTTTTGGAAAAATTCAACATCAGCACAAAGATTATTTTTAATTATCATTACATTTTAAATGAATGATTGATCTCTAGTTGGGACTTATACTATGTGTTCAATAAATGAAAAACAGACCTTAACTCATTACCTAGGGTCCTAACAAATAATACCATCCTCTCCAATTAATATCATAGTTTTATTTACAATAGAATCTAATTTAATTTTTCTACCCTATTATTTATGGTATTTGAAATAATCGAACGTAAATAGTTGATATCTTTTACTATGTTCCATTTAAATTAAATATTTTATGAACTGACAATAATTTTTTTATAATTAACCTCATATATTTATATTTTATTTTATTCCCTTCCCATGACACTTTTCAAATTTGATATTTCATATAATATCAGAAGACCTACCCAACCCCACAACCTCATACATATTTTTTAAATGATTTTTTATGCACCATAAAGGACCCCCAAAATCCAATGTTCATCTAAATGATTAATGGAAACACCCATGATATAACCATTTGTGATCCATATTTTTTTTCGCATCATCATTATTATCTCACACTATATTATTTATAACCTAACGCCCAATATATTTTTTCCATGACACATATTTATATGATACATCACCTAAATTCATGATAAAATATCCATGACCAGTGTAACATAAATATAACTATATATTTCATTACTTATATTTAATATATTGGTTTCCATCAGATATTTTTTATAATATGTGAATTTTATATTTTTAATTTATATAGATAAATAACACAACAAAATACGTGAATGAAATTTTATTAGATATAAGGATTTAACTCCAGACCTCATTATTATTTGGATATTGAATAATCATACCACTAGATATATTATCTCAAAAAACTAAAAAATCATTAACAAAAACATAGATGATGATAAAGAAGTTGAATAAGAATATATAGATGATGATGGTGGTGGTGGTTATGATGATGATGATGATGATGATGATGATGATGATTAATGTTGACATCGGTCATGATTCAAAATACCAACACCCATCAAATTTATCCAAAAAATAAACAGTGTTATGAAGGATAGTATATGATAAATGTAATTAAATCCCACTCTTATATTTGATAATTTAATGTTTAAAAATATAAATGTAGAATTAAATAGTTAGTATCAAGCCTCTCTTCAATATTTATATTTGAAAATTAATCATGCACTATGTACAACTCTATATTTTATTGAGTTTATATTAGTTGAATGTATTCCAATATTTTATGATAATGAATCTAATCCATAGAGATCTACGATGGGACATTACTTAAGTGATAATTTATAGTATAAGTAATTGAAGTAGAATCACACTTAGTCTAAAGCTTCATATAACATATTTTTCATTTCATATCTAACTATAAAATTAAAATTCTTGAATTTATACTTCAATAAAATGTAGTTACCATGATAATGAAAAAGTTTTGCTTTAATAAAATAGTGGCATGTTCTGGTGATACCATCATTACTAGTATGACTAGGAGCATCGAGGGAATCTCCATTAATATTTACATTAGACCATGATAGTAATAGAGGGATCCATTAAATATGTATAATATTATGGAGACTTCTAGTAATGGAGATAATACCAAGTTATATGAAAATTATAACACCATAAAAACACTTTTTCATAGACCCATATTTGATATTTTAGGAATATAGAATTTATTTTTGAATACTGACATAAAAAGTATTAATATAAAATATTGTACCATCATATAAAAAATAGTTTCTTAGCCTAGAATTTGTGTAAAATAATAAATACACTATATGTTTTTTCATGTTTAAAAAATTTTCACTAAGATTAATATTTAAGATAAATGATTTATGTTAATATACATATGGTATATTAATGAGAAACAAAATAAAAATATAATTCAATATCCTATTTGTATATATAGTTTTAATGAATATTTCTGTAAATATTTTCGTTGTATTTTAACAGAATAGGTGGATATAGACGATTGAAATACTCTTCCTGATCGATTTATTTTCAAATGGAATTCAATTTTTAATTTTTTTTAAATAAGGATATTTTATAGTGGTTTAATAATGGTTATTCTAAAAAATGAACCATTTTAGAAGAGAGTTAGTTAATCAATATATATATATATATATATATATTCAAACATTATAGTGATGAATCCCACTAATCAAGGATAGAAATAGTAATAAGCAGAATCTACAATTTTAAAATCTCAATTTTTTCAATAATAGATTTGTGATGAAATTTAGCCACCTGCTTAAATATGTCAAGTGCATCAATGGATTAATGATTCATAAGAATCACATAATATTTAAAAATGATATGATATTTCAATTTAGTTTTTTAGTTATTAAATTTGGAGTTCATTAATACAATATATTTTACATGTGACATTATCTATTTAGTTTTTGCTCAAAAAGTTGGCCAAATAGTTTCACCTTGGTAAAACATATTCCCACTTATGAATCCTATTGAAAATATTCTCATTGATGAAGTGGGTATAGAAAATTGAGATGCCAAAATATATATAATTTTAGAAAAAAAAATTGGTTCATTATTTAGCATTTTGAAATTCAAAATACTAATCCCACCCAATATAATAGTTTTAGTTAATTAACTACAAAAAATAGAATTAATTGTTTTCATGTACACATCCAATACAGATGTTGTCTGTCATATAAATTTTCTTCCTCAAAATCTGATTTATAAAAATTCATAAAAATTACAAATATAAAAAAGAATTAAAATGAGTAAATTATTGTAAATGAAAATCCTATATACATTAGTGAGACATCATCCTTTATAGCTATAATATTGTGATTCAATTATGGAATCAATTATTTCCCATAACTGTTCATTGATTCTTCCTTATAAAATGGACACCCCAAATAAAAAAATATATGTTTATAACATTTAAAATGTTAATTTTTTATGATATGGTCCTTCCTTTAATCATATAATCCTTAAAAACTATTTTTTTTATTCAATTGTATAACCATTCCCAAAAATCACAAAATAGTTTTGGAAAAACAATTGATAGACCTAAGAGATACCCTATCTCCCACATAAGAATATAATATATCATTACTATTCAATAGTCAAGAGGGATGTCCAGAAATAGATCATAAGGGTGGGGTCTATTTTTTAATCATATTAATTAATTTAAATAACAAATTGTAAATCTATAGATGATAACATAAATGTGTATGAATTATAAGGTGGTATGGGAAATATTAATAAATCTTATAGTAAAACTATATTTGTTTTAAAAAATTTGAATGAATTCCAACCATAAATTATCAATGAAATTTGAAATATACATATTAATGAATAATTTTCCATTTTTATGTTTTTGAAATCTAATCACAAATTTTGAAGTAGTGTGATGGTTTTCCTATATTACTCTTCTAGGGATGAATCCAAACTAATTGAAGGAATTAACCATGACATCAAGGTAATGAATTTATTTTACAAAAAATTCCCAATAAAATATTGGGATAAAATTCCCAAATGAAATTAGTAGTAAGTGTATAATATCTAAAATAATATATACATTTTGAAATGGTATAAAAAAATAATTTTTATCCCATAGGTGTATACATTATAACATAGAACATTCTGAAATCATAATTGACATCTTCTTTCTGAAGTTTGAAAAGGTGTATAAATTTTTTTTGATTAACCAATTTGGGCCATCTCCACTAATGATGTTGATGATGATGATGATGATGATTATGATGATTATGATGATGATGATGATATCATTAACAATAATGATATATTAGGTCTCTGGGGTTACAATGAAAACAAAAAAACAAAAAAAATCAACAAGGGTTTTGTTGAGTAGAACATCATACCCCAATTAATAACTATTCCAACCTTACTAAACTCATTCATATTTATTTAAACACTCCCAAAATTTAGCCATTAGATTACACTATAGCCTAAAGGGGGAAACTAACCACCACATAGGTATGACTCCCCAACCATGCTTCTTTTTCCATGTTTTTTCTACATTAATAACCACTTATAAAAAATAGAATATTCCTCATATATCTACCAATAAATAATTTAATAGATCTTTAATCACATTTTCATATAACATTTACCATGTCATGGTCTGCAACCCACAACATAATCTCAAAACAAAAACTAATAATCCCCTAGATAAAAATTATAAGGCACTACCCACTCTACTAAACATTAATATACACTATGCCATGAAATATTATGAATAATATACATAGTATTGTGTTATTATAAGCCCCCTATAACTAATAAACATTATTGAGGGTCAATTTTATGAATTTATGAAGGTTATACACATGAAAAATTGGAAATTTTTATAATCCCACCAGAGATTTCATTTTCCCCAGAAACATTCTAGAGGACCATTTATTCAAGGTCTAGCCAAACTTTTTCTTTTCTTAGAGATAATAAATAAATGATTCAAAGTTATATATTTTTTTATAAATACAAAATTATAATCAATATAAGAACTATACGAATCGTTATAAGAACAATGATGATGATAAATACAAATATAATGTGGACATTAATGATAATGATGGTGGATAAAAAATAAACAATAATACTAATAAAATTATCACTATAAGGGATTCTCATTTTGGCCACCACCAAATAATGTAATATTAGAAATCATGACTCCTTTATAACATGATGTCTTCAAATCCTTATAATTGGGATAATCTATAATCGCTCAAGAAATAAACTTTCAATCCATGAATCCATTTAATTGAATAATCACAACCATATCCCTCTAATGGTAACCTTATTAGGTTGCAAATAAAGGAAGATTTATAATATCCCTTGAGTACCCCTACCTATTTTCCATAAGTTAGTGACTTGTAACAATGATACATGAATATAACATATTGATTCAATTTCCCTTAAAGATGATATAGGATAGGGAGATAGAATATCATTCATCAAGAAACTCCATGACATAATATAAAATAAATTAAAATAAAAAAAACCCCACAATATCTGTATAATGTAATAAATTACAAAGATTCTTTAAATAAATACCCAATGGAAAAATCCTACAGAGTAAACATAACAATAACCCCAAGACCTAAGCTATTCATGTCGAACGTGGTCAATAATTTCTTCTAGGAAACCTGAAAAATATTTTATATTTATATATCATGAACATACATGTATACTCAGTATCATTACACCCAAAACCAATCTTATACTAGTAAAAATAGTATACTAATTCACTAGTGTGAAAAAATTGAATAAAAACCCCTTTATTGATCAAATAAAAAGTCTCATCCTCACCAAGGTATACTAATAAAGTATCACAACAAAGAATAGTAACATCATAAGAAAAATATCGATTAAATGAAACACTACACTACTTTCCCACTGATTTTGTACTATATATCACCAAAGTCATACATCATAGAACTCCCATATCTTTTGGAAAGTTAACTAATCAAGGACACTTATTCCATCACATCACATATCACCCAATAAATTTGGTCCATCATATTCAGCTCACTTGAACACACATGGGATATAATAATGACATCTCACATGGATGAACATGGTCCATTACTTCACATATCCACCCCATAGTAACCGTAGTAGTAGTGTATCATGATCATTATAGACATCAAAGTCATGTCCATAGCCTACCATGCATAACACCCACAATAAAAAAAACTCATAAACCTCATCAACTGAACCATAAGAACATTTTATAATTTGGTCCATTTAAATATGAACTCAATATTCTATTATAGAAGAGAGTGTTTGGATGATTGGGTATCCAACAAGACATCATTAACATCAATTTTTTTGTAAAAACACCCCCTAATTGTTCATCATTTCATTTTCATGAAAAGGGTGGGGTGCGTATAAATATACTCTTGGAAATACTATTTATATATATAATAGCCTCAATAAATAATCAAAACCAATTATATCAAATCAATAGTTTCTTCCCACTTCACCCCAAAAGGCCTAAAAACCATAACTCCTTTAATTTACACCTATAAATTCATAACACCACACAATCACGCCACAAACCACAAGCCAAATCTAACCATTCATTCAAGTTAACCAAATTTCTATATTTTCCATTATAGAAAAATATTTATCAAGATAATTAATGTAATGTAAAATAATTATCCACTTCTAACCATGCTTCCTTTTTTAACTCATTCTTTTTTTACACATTCAATATTGGGAAATTTTATTTTCATTATTAACAATTTACTCCATCATTACGAGGAAACTTACACTACATTGTATAACACAATAAGAACACATCATTCTCGTGCCATCAATCCCTAGACCACCACCACCACACATCACAACCAAATACTCATCACAACCTTCACATTTCACACCCACATCTCATTATATCCACCAACAAATCCATATAAAATTTCACACATTAAATTGATATTATTTTAGATTTACGCTATGGGATTATCATCACATTCACTTGAATTGTCTATGTATTTTTATACAAACTATTATTTATAGGGGAAAATTTTATTATTTGGTTATATATTCTAATTCAATTTCATTCAAGGTGATGCAAACCAATCACAAATCAATGGTTCCATATTCATATCAACTATACCATACACCAAAATCACCTAATAAATATGATTTTAAACTAATAATTATGAATGTATAATATAAATAATAGAAGCATAAAATTTAGTAAAACAAGAAATTAATTTCCATTCCCCTATAATTTAAATTCAAAAAATTAATTATATTCATTTGGATGGTGTATAATATCTCCAAAAGGAAGAAAAAAGTATTATCCCTCTCACATATACAACCAAAATAAAGATGAAGGATACCCATCCTCAGAAAAAGATTTATTAACTATTTTCCAAGGTCGGAACAAGAGGGGTACAACCATGGGCATCAAAAAGAAGTAAAACACACTCATCAATATATAACACAACCATTGATATCCTTCCAAAACTAAATAATCACTAAAACTAATAGATCTGTCGACCAAATACCTATAAAGATGAACAAATGTATAAAATAATGATATGAATATATGAATAATTGTCTAAATCTACTACATATCACTATACCATGGACAAAGTTGAATGTTAAAAAAAGGGGATAAAAGACCTCCTCCCGATAAACATGGGTCTCCCATGAATCGAGGGAAATTCTATAGGAATTGAAGGGTTTGAGGGGGTTTCTGATTTTATAGGTAGTCAATAAAACATTTCAGTGTGGTTTAAGATGCCTCACTATGATGCAAAACAATTGAAGAAGGTAAATACTACATTATAAACGAAGGGACCATGATTTAGTGCGGCTAGTCAAAGCATCATTTGGGAAGCACAGTGAGGTTTAAAATAGATATCCAATAAAACAATGGAGGATCCCAAAATTATAGAGGATACACAACAATTTAGAACTCAAACTTTGAGTAAAGCCTCACACCATGAACTTACTACACAATGAAGCTACAACATAAATTAAAAAACTGCAAAAATAACCCCATCCGGAAACCACACAACACCTAGTTGACCAGTTGACAACCATTCCAAAAATGAAATAACTACGATAACATCACCTTCAGGCCTCTACATTTCAACTAGACTCTTCATGCCATAGTTAATCTCCTCCATGGTGAACCTCAGTATATTATTCCATATAATCAATCTCCAAAATATTATCTAGATATAAATACTCTTTTATTCATCTAACTTCTTTGGAGAATCTCATAGGCACCTTTATCACCGTAATTCTCCAAAATTAATAAGCCTAAATTTTAGAACTGTTACATCATATAACTCTCAAACTGTTATCACCATGAGAATAAAAACCAAACAAATAACGTAAATGGAAGGGTCCAAAAAAATATCTTACGAGAATCCTCTTAGGTATCTCACTACACCCCCAAACACTACAATCAAACCTACATTCCAATACAATCTAGGAACGTCCTAAAAACATCCAACATAGCCACATCACCAAATTACGTTACAAAACTCTCAAGACACTTTTATCACCCTACCATATGCATAACTATTCCATCGTCCACACTAATAAAGATAAAAATCAAAATAAACTACACACATCATGGATTCCAATGCACAAATTAGGTAAATCCAATTCTCATATCAAGATATTATCTTTTATGGGTACAAATTACCCATATATAAAATTTTAAAAGGTGTCACAGTATATCATGTCATGATTAAGAATGGGTTCTATTCTTTTCATAATATTTATCCTTTAATGACACATAATCATCCAGAAACATTAACATCTCATAAACAATTTTTTTTTCAGAATTACATCATCAAGAAAAAACGAGCAAACAAAAACTCAAAAACAGAACTCTAGGTACTTGGAATAGATCTAAATATCATAACGTAATGTAATCTTCTATATGTTAACATTCCTCCAAAACACATGGACCAAAGAAACTATTTATACACATAGAACCATCTACTGAAGATCTTGTATTTCTATTGGTCATTCCTGGAATGTCACGTAATTGTCAATATCCAACTCTTCCCAGATAATGACATATGAGTCATTGTGAAGATACTGATAGAGCTAAAGGATTCATAGGAAATCAAGGATCCTATCAAAATATAATTAGAGGAACATCCAATAGTCTTTATCACCAATGTGACCAGAACCTTGAAGTACCCATAAAACTAGGGTGGGATGTTACTCCCCCTACCAAACCATTATACCCACCGATGTGGTGAAACCTTTAAGAACCCATGGTCTGTCACTATGAACATAAATTTCCTCCTCCTACAATAGGTATAATACATCTATCAGTATAGTAATTCAATCATTATTTCTATTACAACATCAACATTTTCTTCAAATCTCTCTAACATGTTTATATAAACAAATAATGAATCCCCAACCATTGATTAACACAAAAGAAAATTTAACGGATTTTAGAAAATGGATCAAAAGGGTCCATTCCAATAGTTGACTGGGGGATGTTATTATATGAAAAATTGAGCAAAGAAATTTCATTTTTCAAATAAATACTATAGACCAAGATATATTCCTAAACAATATCATGTGGTGTTTTAATGATCCACTCTATAAGATCATCCATATTATTGTGGGGAGCAGTGTCAAGGTGAAACAAACTACAAGAGGCATACTAGAATTATATACATACCTAAATGAAAACACGAGACTTCTAATATGGAAAATTTTATTTAATAAATATAAGTGCCCATATAACCTCAAAATTATATATCCATTCCTTGAAAAAAATTATTTCTAAATAATTGATCACTAATAAGTTATCTGACTTCATCATCTAATATATGATTACCCAGATTGCATAACAACCTCCCTGAGCTTAGGGTAACCTAGTGACAAAGTCTATACAGATGTCATCCCACTTCAACTCGAGAATATCCAAGGGTTTTATTTAATTTTCATTAACATGGTTATAAACCATTACCGTAAATAAAACAATACTTAAATATTTATAATCTTCTACTTCCTATTTCATCATAGACCACCATTAGTATATCATTACACAATTGTACAAACTAGACACTCTTGGATGTACTGCAAAATGAGAGATATGAAACTCAAAACAAGATCCCTCGCGTATCTACACTAGATTGAAAAACCACCCATACAAAATTACATGTTTAAAAACATCATTATTCCATCCCTCTAGAGAATTATCACAGAAAACATGGCCTCCTATCGCCTATACTTCTATGTCTCCCAACTATTACCCCACAACTAACTTCCTTAGAGTAAACTGTGTTTTCATATAAAATAATAAACATCCTCCATGAACCTCCCATTAATCATGGTGTAGGGATATAAACTCCTTCATCACTATCCTTGCCTCCCTAGAGTCCTAAACAATATCCCTTCATCACATCCTTCTAAAATCATCTACAATGACATTCCCCTTTCTTTATGTGCATTGGATCTCAATGTCATGATCACAGAGAAACTCTATCCACCTCAATTTCCACCGATTCAAGTAAAATTAAGAAAATATATAACTAAATCTATTTTAATTATTAATGATCACAAATAATTCTCCAATGAAGTACTATCTCCATAGAATTAGTGAACACATAACCACGTCTATCTCTAAATCATGAGTGGAATATTTATTCTTGTGTGGAATAAATGTCTACACCTATAAGATATCACTACCTTCTAAAAAATAAAAACACAACTAAATCCATGATTTGAAGTGTCACATAAGACCTCATACATTACACCAACTTCTGTAAACTAAATCCGTAAAGAATAGATCATCCTCCACTTTAGGTAGTATCATGATTCTTAACACTAATCATTCCATACAAAAGCATTTCATTTCCTAGAAAAATATGTCAACATGGATGAAATCAATAATAAATTACATACAAATCACTAATAATATCCCATGAGATAGATAATACTATGATATTATGTTATATTCTTAGGTCCAACCCATGAAAAAACAACCATGATCGTTGATGAGTCCACATACTCACACTATTGAGAGGCCACATGCCCAAGAAAAATAACCTCCCATGTGAAAAACATACTCTTGGAAAACATTACCTATATTTGGTGTCATCAAAGGGAGTAAAATATAAAACATTCATGGACCTCATAGTCCTCCATAGACATTGAGTAGATTTGTATGTTTATGATGGGAACTACTTTGAACTAGTTGAGGAACTCATGGAACATGGTGTTGATGCGTTCCATGAATAGAATTTGTCCATTCATTACACTAAAAGGAATGACCCCAATATTGGTAACCCATAAATGAATCAAAAGGAAGTATCTTGGACATCATCCCTATATATCCATAAATAGTGACACATATACTATATATACATCTTCTAAAACCAAATCACACAACTCAATTAATTGAAATGTTTATCAATCCATGTAATAGGGTAGAAATTCATTATTGTAACAAGATACAACCATTCATAGTCTATGGAAATATGCCAAATATTGTCCACTATCTTGGTGAATAACATCAAATCACTCCAAGATAAAATTCATGGCCAGATGAAACCCTTTTATATTAAATAATTTTTAGTATTCCTCAACTCCCATTATTTTTATGGTCTTATCAGATAGGGATCCATCGTAGTTGGGGAAACATCTTGTTGTAGGTCCATATTGAACTAAATATTACATCAATGGAGTAGTGACACAATGTCTTTTATAAGAACATCTATAAAATTCTATAATAATGGGAACCTCCACCATCCTATTGTCTACTAATTCCATATATAACATAACCCTTAAGTAAATAAGATGATTTGTGCATCTACTAACCAACTAAAACCCCGCTCACCAATGAGAACTGCATGCTGATCATCCACATTCATGAAATTAACTCTCCCAAAAATGTAGTCAAACAAATCATGTAATGGAACCAATAGATATCAATGACCACATCATAAGGTTTAACCTATGACAAGTTAATTTACTCATGTGGGTGATGTTTCACCATCATTATTCTATAACCTCAACACACATCAATCAAGTTAGTATAAGCTCCAACTAGTGTAGTCAACACTAGGGAAATGAGAAGCCTCTCTATGTCTAGTAAAAGAGAAAATACTAGATCGGGTGAAAAAAATAATTACGATGCTCAGGAATAAAATAAGATATTAATAGTGGTGGATAAAAGTGGATAATACCTCAAATGTTCTCTATCCCCTATGGTACTAAAAACTTCATGACATGAATCTTCCCATGTACGACTCCCTACCTCACAATTATAATCCACATCCTTGATCATGATGAAGTTAGGGTATCTAAAAATAAAGAACATCATAAGGTCATTGTTACTAGTCCAATATTCTCTCAGCATAGCATAATTCGAATACATCTAATACTCAAAAGATATCACTAATGGTTGTAGTAGAGAATGAGGTGGAACCATACTCCCTCCACTCTACTAATCCCGAATAACCATTGATCTTTGATTATGATGATGAACACAATTCCCATAGAAAAAGGTATATTTCCTAATTATATCAATAAAATCATGGAAACCACTATCCTATAATGTTAGAAAATAAATTTTTTAGATAATATCCCTATTAGATAAAACCATAAAGTCCATGGTACATGATACCATGTTATGAAAACCTTACACCTTGTTTAACCCTACTGGTTTCACTCTCATGATAAACCTCATTCTTAGTGTCTCTCAATTAAATATAACTTATTATTTACTTCCATGTACATTGTAAATCATAATGTGAGTTAATGTATTCAAGAAACAATGGTATAGTGCCTCCTCTGGTCATCATGCAGGAGGATTCTCAACCCAAAACAATTCTAGGGAGAAATGAAAGTTACCCTTGAACTTGATCCCAAGATCCAAAATAGACATACTCCCCATCTTCCTATCCCGTACATTCAAATCGAATTATATGAACCTTTCATAAAACTCATTTTGAAAGTAAACAAAATACATTTCTTCCACCTTCCATCCACTAAGATACAATTTTCACCACTAACACATATCTCAACACATCTGACTAACTACAAACATGATCCAAAGATCTTTTTTATCATGTATCAAACTAATGGTGATCTCAACCACCAATAACCATATCTGTTTCTCCATATTAAATACATTTCCCCATACTTCACTAAATCAATCTATTACAAAGAACACAATATCCTCCACCACTAATAATCCTTATTTAATTGGGTTGAAAATCTAGTGGTCATCCGACATACCTTACTAAATATCACTAGACTAAACCACATTTAGAAGAAATCTAAGAGCCATCACTAGAAGGTGAAACAAATATTTCATAAAACGAATAGTATGGAATTTTATTTTGACATGTTTAATTCAGTAATTTTATCATCCCATGATCACCCAATTAAAATATGAACACAAAAATCATAATGCATGTACTTCCTCTTAGTGTCTACCCTTCACGCAGTGTCACCTCGCATAGTAATTTGGTAGGCTCCCAGTCTATAAATAAGAACATAGGGGAACATAAAATCCAATGTACTATCTAGTATCCCCTATCTTATACAAAACAATAATATAAAGTAATTAGAGTTGGTTTTCAATAATAAAACTATTTATTATTTGATTATATGTTTTCATTATTAATGAGGTTTTCTTATAATGTTATTTTTTCCCTATATGAAAATTTTAAATGATAATTTCATTGGAATATACATCAGTATAAATGGTTATAGTAGTTCCCCAGTTTAATGAGAACCAAGAGGTGCCACAACATCATTCAAGAACCATGTTATATTAATGGATGATATTGTTTAAAGGGAAACGAAATATATAAACTATTAAGGGTAGGATTCTCAAAACACATAGAGAAACCATTTTAGGGTTTTCCCTATTAGTATTATCTAAGATAGGTGTTCATGAGAGAAAAAACTATTAATATGAAATCCATAATTCAATGTTTCATTGTATGTTTTTATATACTGATTTGTGTATTCTTCCAAAGAATTTAATATTATCAGTAATGGATATCATGACATACATTATTTGTTGTATTTAGAATATACATGATGACATATGATCATTGTGAATAAGGATACATTGGGTGTTTCATCAGTTATATTACATTAATGGATAATGAACGAATGGATTTATCCCTTTTATTATTTGATTGATTTTTATATCATAGTTTGTTTGACGGGAATAAATATTCTTATATAAATCCATGGGAATGGTGTTTTGCTAGAAATTTCATTTTTTATAAATTCTAGGTATGAAACATCGATTATATTAGTTTATGTAACCGAAAATAAACCTTATTTATAATAAATATTATGACAAGGGATAATATTAGACTATATGAATTTATTGGAGGATGATTGTCGTTGCAATATTAACCTCTTTCTCCATGGGATACATGGTGTGTTCTTAGATATTAACATTGGAATTAAGATAGTTATGCCTAATTCCACAGATAAAGTGGCCTAGTGGGTCACACAATATGTATATCCACAATCTTAGGTAAATTTTAGTAAATAATTTAACAATATAGAACAAATAATATTCATTCAGTTTAGTTAATCACTATAATTTGATAACATGTTATTAAAAATAATTATTGTGGGAAATAATACTAATGAAAATATATTTTCATCTTTATTAAATATAAAATTTATTATATTTATCTTAAAAAATTTGTGGAGACATTTATTTGTTAAATTTTTATTATTTGTGGATAAATAAATGTCAATGAAGGAATGTGGTCTAAGATTAACTATATTGTTGTAAATTGTATAAATGATTTTTACATATATTCTTATTATATTAAATATTCAAGATATTAATATTATTACTATTATTATAAATATACATGAAGTTAACTTAAAATATTACCTATGTTAAGGGTGTTGTATGCAATTGGTCAACCCAAAAATTACTATAATAAAATTATAATTATATGAATTTACATAACTCACTTTTAGTTTGCATAGATAGAGACTTGATCAATATATAGGGAGAATTATCTCTTATTTATGTCTCAATCCATTATGATATCATCAAAATGTCTACCTACTTTGGGAATAATATAGCTATAATATACTAGGAACAACACAAGCTTTCGGGATCGGTCATTCTAGAACTTGGTGATTCTACGGTAATTTTCAGAGATTATGGTGCATGTGTGGATCACTAATAGACAAATTATAAACATTGATCTTAAAGTGAACTGATATAATGAAAATATCTTCTAAACTAGATCATTAATGAAAGAAAATTTATAATGTTTTGGAATTATATATCTACCAATAAATATATTATAAATTAAATGTGAAAATACGGCACTTCATGTTTTTAATTTTTAATATTATCATGTAATCTAAATTTATCATTAACAAATATATTTATATCATTTGAGGAAAAAATTAAATGTGATTTAAGAAAAAATATATGTTTTTGTACCATAAAAGGATTCTTGCACTATGCCTGAAACATGCCAATACTATCAAAATTGTCACATGTTTAATTTATAATTATTTATTATTTGTTGATTAATTAAATGTGTTTAAATTTTTATTCAGTTATATAAATTAATTTTAATATCTAACATCATCTTTTCTTCCCTCCATTAATTCCGAATAAAATAACTATTAAATTATTAAGATTAAAAATTGATGAAGAATTTTAAGATTTACATTTGTAGGTTCCAAAGGCAATTCCTTAATAATACCAAAGTATAAAATGTGTACTCCATTTATATAAACACCATGAACTAGTTTTTTAATATTCATATCTTTATTTAATGTAATATGTATTTAATGTAATAATATCCAAGATATAAAAACAATTCAATGTGTATATCCAAATAGGCTGGGAAATTCTTGAATAAATATACACTATGTTGACACTATAAAAGATGTCTTGTCCATGATTTCTCATGGCCAAGAATAGAGAGTATCCCAAGCATTTCGTGTATTAGATACATTACATAGGGACTGATAATACATGAAATTATAAGGACATACTCTTTGTATCCCTAGAATATTTTTTATTCCTAAAACACATTTGTGGAAGGAAACATTCCTAGTCCCAAGTCACGTTCTACAAACACAGTTCTAGGACAGTACATGTCATGTACATTAGTACAATCCATGTAGTCTTCTAGAGACCGTGTTCCCCATTTTTTGGAGATAAATTAAACATATAATCAATAAAATTAATTTGTGTTAAACATTTTATTTATTTGAAAAAGTATAAAAAATGTGATAATATTGGTAATTATATATCAAATATATTGTTCTATTAAAATAATGGATAAGTCCATAAGTATTTCTCTTGGAACACTTTATCACATTAATAATTTTAAATGAGATTAATTTTGATTAAAATCGTAGATGATAGTGAGTAAAGGACACATCAATGGAATTATGATAAATTCATTTAATTGTATTAATTCATAGTGCATTATTCATAATTACATAATGAATATATGTAACTAATCATAAGATTGAAAATTCATGTTCATTATATTTTGTGTGGATGATTATGATATGACACCATTACATTGTATATTAATGGAATATTTAAATTTATTTGGATTTTATTAAAATAAAATTCTTTTGTTTCCTATCATTCCCCTTATTACTTAATGTTGTGGATGTCTATAGTTTGTTATATGTAAAACCCATTTATTCAATCCATTAAATCACCTCACATCTATGTGAGTAAAATATTATGTATGTTTGGATCTCATAAGTGAGAAGAGATGGCCCAAGTCAAGGAGACAAGGAAAAACTAATCAAGGAAATAATTTAGAGAAAAGGGGAAATGATAAAACACAAACCAAATTATTATTCAAGTTGTTCTATCACCAAGGGTCAAGTGTTAGTTTGTATCCACTAGATACACAAAACTTTATAGAATATCATGATCATGTGACTTGTATTTTATTTCTATCAGTTGTATGGACAATTGTTTATGATTATTATGGACGTATGAAGACCTTATAAACAAATTAATACGAATTAAATTTGGAATAAAATATAACTTTATTATGTGTAAATGTTTTATCTGACATTGTCAATTACTAATGTAAAATACTGTTAATTTTAAAAAATCATGTCAAATTTTAAAAAAATATTTCTTCAAAAGAAGTAAAATAACGCAACAAGAATATTATGTCAGTTTATCTTTTAAATACTTATTTCTTAAATGAAATCATAGTTTAAAGTGGTTTTCCAACAAAACTAAGGTTGCTTTGAATTATAATGTAACATTTAGCTTTAATTATTTGGTTAAATTAACTTAGTTTAATTCAAGGGTTGGATTCATAATAATGACTTGGTGTAACTGAGAGGTGGGAATTGAGGAAATATTTAAAATAGATTTTCAATATTGGGGAGTCAACTAAACAGATCAAGGAACTATGATTTAATGTATTTGGAAAGCCACAACAACATAAAACCCTTTAAATTTCATGTTAGGACTATATATGGGTTATGATAAGGGAAATATGGATCCTTTACAATATAATATCTAATTAAAAATATATTAAAAAACTAATAGTGAAGGTTATTAGGTTTTGAAAAATAGAGGTAGATTAATTGAATTTACTATATTTTATTTTCATTGATCTATTTTTTATAATAAAAAAAGTAAATATTATATGCTGTAAATTTATAGAAAATGGAAAATAAAATGAAATTAATGATATCACTATGATTCATACATAATAATTATAACCATCCCACATGTGAAAATTTCCAAGAATGGTAAATGGGATTACAAATTATATAGTTCCATGAATGGAAATTAGATGAACTGAAATACCCACCTCTTGAGTTCATTTCCAAGGAGTCATGTGAGGAAGAAGTGTCTATCTATTTTTGGAATGTGTACGATGTAATTTATGTCCAATGTTTCATATTATCCTCCATGTAAAATGATCTTTTAAATCAATATGATCTTATATATGATTAAAACATAATTTATTACATTAATATATCTATTAAGAGAATGTGAGATCATAGAGATATGAGATCCCTAATGTACTATTCACAGGAAAGTTTGGAGAGTCTAAACTATTTGGGACACATGTATTCAAGATTATTGGATACATTGTGTACAATAAAATCATGGGTTTTAAGGACCCTGATGAGGATCACAAAGATCTATTTTTTTTGTCACATCCCAATAATTTATTTAGTTTGATTTTGAATTATAATATGACTAATACTGAAAAAACACGTCCATAAATTCTAACACTTATTTGGAAAGTAGAAAAAGACATGGGGCATGAAAAAATCTCATTCCTTATAAATAATATTAATATTAATAATAAATAAAAATGGGTTAAAGACTAATACCATTTCTAAGGCTCTCGAGCACCATCCTTCAATGAAGAATAAGACTCAAAGGCAATGAAAGGAATAAGATGTTGTATTTTTGTATGGAATTCATGGACACTGGAGGAGGAATTAAACCCTACCACATATGGGAATCATCTTCATAATTAGTTTTTGAGGGCAGTATTTCTATATCTATAAGTTAAAAATTAGATACTAACTTTGGAGATTACATTTTCATACAAATATAAGAACCAAGTATATTTCAGAAGATTACTATCGAAGTGGTGGATCTACTGGCTGCCAATAGAGTGACATTGGTTGCGTGGAGGCTACCATATCACATTTATGACAAAATTGATATTGGTTTTAAAGAAATTTATTTATGTTCATAGTGATATGAAGAACACTACAACTCTTACTTGTTTAGATATAGGTGGAATTATTTTCTTATACCGAAATTTGTTTTTCTACATTTATAAAGGTAACATATGTTATGGTATGGAATAGTTTAATAATAGACTTTATGCATTGAATTATGAAAACCATATATTATCAATTGGAAATAAAAAAATATGGATGGCCCAAATAACACATAGTAATCACATCACTATCGTGGAAAGATAAATAAGAAGCATTTGAAAAAACAATTTATCAATATAGTTACTTATAATCTATTAAGATTGAGAAACATAAAATATTTCATTCTTCATTACAAGGTAATATGACCAAACCACTATTCAGTGGTCAAGGAAAAATGTCCTTAGAGCATCTATATTTGGTACACACTAATGTGGTTAGAATTTTTAATTTATAGCCTAAATACGGATTCTTATACATTATTTCTTTTACTAATGACATGATAAGGAATAGTTAAATCTAATTAATATAAATCTATTAAGAATTTCAATGATTTCAAGAAATAGGTTTAGAATAATATTACTAAGTAGATAAAGAATCTTGGATCATACCAAGGTGGGTAATATCTTAACCATAATTTTATCAACTTTTTATATGATTATGGGATTTTATCTTAAGTCACTCCACCATATACACTGTAGTGGAACAGTGCTAGGGAAAATTGGAATTGTATAATACATGACATTGTAAGGTCAATGATGAGTCATACAGACCATCCATTACCCTTTTGTGGATGTGTATTATTGATGGAACCATATTTACTACACTAAGTACTAACTAAAGGAAAAAATTGATATTTCCTTAGAGTTATGGAGTAAAATGTAACATGTTTTTTAATATAATTGTTCATGGGTTTGTGATTCTTTTTTTAATAATTGATCAAGAAAAAACATTCACCAAGATTCATGATGTGTACCATGTATAATATCCTAAGTAAATAAGGGGATACAATCTATACAAACCTTTATAAAGAAATTAACTGTTTTAATACATGTCGTCTTTTTACAGAGAGAACATCCCCAATAAGGATAGTTGTGTAAAGTTTAACTTTGATTAAGTTGATCCTGAATATTCAAAAAAAAATTCTATAGAAACTAATCACATAGGTTCACATTTATGAATTTGTTCCTAAAACATATGTGTTGGGTAGGAGTGCTAGAGGTGTAAGATAACGTGATAGATATAGTTTTCTATTGAGTGTGAATTGGTATTCATGATAACACTATATTAGGAAGTTGATGTAAATAATTATAATGAATAGTTAGTTCTTATAGTGTTTATACAATGTTAAGTCATTTACTATGATGAAATTTTTTCTCTAGTTACTATGTAATAATTAATAGAAATTTTGTCCATAGAAGCTTTCCATGAAATTGAGATTTTACAAAGGGATGAATAAACTACTTTCATTGAAAGGAATTTTCATGATAATGTTTATATGAAACAACTATAAGGGTTTTTTGATCTATGAAATGAAAAAATGTATTCATATTGAATAGAAATATTTATGGAATAAAGAAATCATCAATGACATGGAATAATCAATTCAATGAAGCTAGAAATAAATTTGTTTTTATAATCAATGAATGTGATCCATGTGTCTATAAGATGGACAATGGATGTATGATTATTATTATTGTAATATATGTGGAAGAAAGGGTGAAAATTTTAAATTATATAAAATCCATACACAAGGATATGTCATGGTGAAGCAATTACTTATCCATGAAGGGCATAGGTTAAGAAGCCTATATCTTAGTGATCAAGATCATGGGTGATTGATCTAAAAGTTTTCTCAGTCTATGTCAAGGTATATAAATTCACAAGATAATAATGTGGTTCAGTATTGAATAGACCAATAGAGGAATGATTCGAGTGTCACATGGTATACATATTAACAATAAATTGTTTCTTCAAAAACAAGATGAAATATAGTGAAAGAATAAGACCACAAATTATTCTATGATATAATCTATCATGTATATCTTGTTATCCATAAGGCTTGATACTTTCTATTCAGTGATCATGGTATGCATAAATCAATCAAATCTAGTTGAACAACATTGGACTACTATTAATATTATCTTTATATATCTTAGGTGAATTGAGGATATGTTTCTAGTGTATGAAGTAGATGATGAGATAGTCATAAATGGTTATTTAGATGCTAGTATTCAGACAGATCATAATGATTTGAAGTCACATTATGGATATATATTTTTTCTGAATAGACAAATTGTGATCTAGAAGAGCTCAAAGCATCCATTTTTTGTTGATTTTATAACATAGTCTGAGTATATTATATATTTATAAAGATACAAGGAGGAAGTTTTGATATAAAAAAATTATATGATATTTATTTGGTACCTAGTACTAAATAACCTATAATAGTTTATTGATATAACATTGTAGTGGTGTATCTCTCTAATGAGACAAGCTCACACCAAATGAAAAATTACATACATTAAAAAGATTCATCAGTTGAGGTATTTTTTACATTGAGGAGAATTTTTGGTGTATAGAGTATCGAGGGAGAAAATCATGGTGGTCCCCTTATTTAAGAATTTTTATGAGTAGAGGAATTAGTATTACGTGAGAATTGGCGGGAAGAAAGTTATTCCAATTTTTCTCTAGTACAAATTGGAGTTTTTTGGAGTTGGTTCAATATAAAGGACTTCTTTAATACCTGAATACATGTTTTCATTATTAATAAAATATTATTATATTTTTATTTTTGCTCTATTATATGAAATTTATATGAAATAATTTACTATGTATATATGTCACACTAAAAGGTGAAAGTAGTTTCCTCTATAATAGGAACATATCCACGAAATTATTCTTGAACCCTATTCTATATCTAGTTGATATTTTCAAATTATACATAGATGATAAATGGTATCATGATTGATCGGATGATAATACATTAATAGAACTTCTATTGGTATTCTCCCTTGCTAGACTCAATGATTAGAGGTTATAAGAAAAAAAAACGTTAAAAGAAATTAAACACTTCCATGTGTCGTTAGATGTTCCTATGTAAGGATGTTTGTATTAATCCTTGGACATTATATTAATCATTAAAAGATTTATTGACTCTTATGGATTTATGTGATAAAAAAAACATATTTTTATATGCTGGTGGAGAGTAATGATACATTGGTTTCATCATAAGTGATATTAAATTAATGGATAATGTGATAAATAATTTCTCCCTATTATCGTTCGATGGAATTTGATATCTCAAAACTTTTGATTTGAATGAAACTTCTTGAATAAATAAAAGTCCTTGGTTTTTAGTGAATATGTTCATTTAAGGGAGTGGAAATAATGACACATCAACCATATAAGTTTATGGCATCAACATGTAACCTTATTAACTAGAGATATCATGATAACGGTTTATATTACATGGTAAGATGTCAAAGGAGGATGAATGTCATTGAAATTTTAAATTATTTCTCTATAAGATCCTTGGAATGTTTCATTTTGTTGATCATTGGAATTAGGTGGTTATGCCTAATGAATAAATACATAGACTCTATTTTCCCATAGTCTGTGGTTACATTATTACATTTCCACTATATGAAAATAATGATATCCTAAAGGGATACATAGTTTAGTTATATTGGTGAAATAGATACAAACTTTAGTCTCACTGTATAATTGAAAATATAAAATATAACGTTGATTTTTTTATAAACATAATTATTGTGTAATGGACATGACCTTTCCGGTCCATTCCTTTGTGAAAATGCGGTGTTAGAGGTGTTCCGGGAGGTCCACGTGACTTGGCGGTGCATTAGGGTGGACTTCTAAGAAAAGATAAAGGGTAATAGCTTACACACAGTTGGCACACAGTTTGCCTAAAACATGCAGCCAAACCCTGTAAGGATGGTCTTGGAGGTTGTGGCTAATGCACGGTTAGCGAACGGATTGTCTAACCATGTGGATAAATTGTGCGAGGAGTGTTTGGAGAGGCATAAGCTAATGCACGGTTAGCGCACGATTTGTTAAACCGTGAGGACTAACCATGTGGGCACGTAAAGTTAGATACTAAAATTGTGGATCTAACTCATTTTTCCTTTAATCACCATGTTTATGCCCGTAATCATCCATAACTCATGATTACTCTCCCATAAAGATTAGAAAACCTCCCCCTATAATTTTGGAGGAGATCCGAAGGATTTTCATGGAAAATAAAAGCCAGTTCTTGAGTTATGCGGACATTCTTGCTTTATTTATTAGATATACTTAGATCTACTCCTCCTATTCTCTCAGTTTCTTGGATCTATGCCCATTATGGGTAGATCTAATCGGGTGGATGTCAAATATGATGATCTTTGGTCCTGGTTGTGTTAGGAGAGGATACCTATGAAGGATTCAGGGATAATCGACCTCGTTTCTTGGGCGTTCATCGAATGTTGTGGTTTTCCTCGAAAACCATTGAGGCAGGAGATTCGTGGCTTCTCTATTTGATTATGTGAAATCGTATAGTTTGCATGATTTATCCCTTTAGATCATAATGGAATTGACCTAATTAAATACTTAAACCAGATTAAAAGAATTGATTTGATCTCATGTTGTTGCTTTATACCATGATAAAGGTTTGCCTCTTTATTTACTAGACAATGTGATATCTATCGCATGCTTGTTAGCATGGGGTTCTTGATGAAATTGATAATGAACATAAATCCTGAATTAATTGATAATTAATTCTCAAAAGATAAATAGGCAGGTAAACAAATCTGGTTGTGGTTGTTGTGGTTGTTGATCCAAATTGATGTTCATAAAATTGATTCTGATGTATGTGTTTAAATCAGTTGGTTGGAAAACCTGAAATATGTTGGTGATTGTGGTTTGAAGGGAGGATGCCTTGTAAAAGGGCCAAGAGCACAAATTGATGTGATATTTAGTTTCCTACTGTTTGTGTAGTGATGTGACCTTGGGAGGGTGTTTTTGATATGTGGGGGCATGGAGGCCTTGTGGTTGTGGCAGCAGATGATGACTAGAGTGGCGAGATGCATCGGTTTATGCTTGTGGGTGTTAGGGAGGACACCGGGGATGATGGAATGGGATGGATGTGATTGTTCGTTGCTTGTTGATACTTGGTTGTTTATCGGCTTTACTATTCCCCACTGCTCAAGGAAACTGGTCTTGCTTACCCTTCTTCTGAAGGAGGCGAAGGCACGCGGGGTATGCCACGTGCTTTCTAGGTTTAGCCTCTCAAGGGATAATGGATCTACGCTCTTACTATAGGTGGAAAAGACTCGACAGGTAGTACGGCTACTCACCGTGTTGGTCCCCCTTGTGTTTATTAGCATAGGTTTCTTTTCTATAATGCCTAGGAATATGGGAATGTAATTCTGTAATGAATTTTTTTATAAATGATGTTAACCCGTGAGGTTCGAGTTTGATGAAACTTAATGATGAGGTTCAGAACTTTAGAAGGAACAATGGTTTTTAGTTGTGATGTTAATGGAACTTAATGTGTAATTATTCTTGGTTAAATAATGTTCAAAGAATTAATTAACTTACCGTGAAATTTATAAAAAGGGGAATGAATTAATCTAATAATTCCCTTTAAATGGTTGTGTGCTTATAGGATACCTAGTTTTTGAAGTGGAATCCTGGAGTCCGACAGACATTAGCTGCAGTAATGTCTAAGACTAAGTTATTCCCATAGTGTGGTTGTGAGTTATAATATATTATGTACTTTTTGTGTTTCTATTCACTACTCCACCATATCAGTAAGGGAAACTGACACCCCAAGGATTATGAGCCCTGGGGGGTGGGGTGTTTTCCCCATCATTATGGCGGGAGGATGAATAGCTGACTACACCCTTTGACCTCACTCTCTTCTCTTGGTAGATAATTGTGCCCTCAGGCACATCGGTTAGTTTTCCCCATATATGTGTGTAGAGGGATGTAATGGCTTTTGGTTATTCACACACATATATTCTTGATATAGAATCCTATGGGCTACTATAGGTGTAACGTGTATATGTTGTGATGGCTTGAGGATCCATACTCGATGTATGTGTTGTAATGGCTTGAGGTATAATACTGGAAGTATGATACACATTATGCAAGCTATGGTGGATTCCGAAAACTAACTGTATACATTTGGTTGTGAGGATGGTGTGGTGCTTAGCCCAGGTGTCTGTGGGAATACCATTGTGGTTCAGGTGGGTCAGATTTTGGAGCATAGCCCAGGTGTATGCGGTCAACCCTTTGGAGAGAGATGCACAAGATGTATGTCGTTGGGGAAAAGCAACAAACTAGTGGGGAAGTAGTAACAGGGTACCCTTCATATCCTTTATTATATGATATATTCTTCTATGGGTTATATTGTGAGAGTATCCATGGTGAGGTTCAGAACTTAGTATACCTGTTTATGTGACGAGTTAGTTTCACTTGTTGTTCACTATGCTTTAGCATGATTTATTTACTTTTTCAAGAGAGGTTTCAGGGAGGATTCTACGGAGTATACTGTAATACTCACCATACGTATATATAAACTGTTTTCAGGTCAAATGGAGCATGTTGGAGATCAAGATGGTTACTACTAGCTTGTGGTTAGAGGAGCTGTTCGGGCTTGGGTTCGCTGCCATTTTATTTTTTTTGGGTATTTGTAGTTTTCACGTTCAGTTGTAGTACTTTTTCATGGTATTTCATATATGTACTTGGGTTTCTTTTTTATTTCAGTTATGAGTTGGAGTTGGTTGGTTTCTATATTATTTCTCTTTTCTACATGTGTTCTCTTAGAGGGTAATGCCTCCAATTTGAGTGTTTATTATACCCTCGGTGCTAGTCGCCAACCCGGGGCCTACTGGAGGCGGGAATCGGGGGTCATTATCTCCCTTTTCACATTGTCAGCCCATGAAAGGTACACATTGTGGGGAGGGGGTCGTGACAGAGTGGTATCAGAGATCTGGGTGAGAGATAGGAGGATGTTTTGTGTTAGGCACATGTGAGGTTGCATGGGTTGGTAGGTAAATAGTGTCATTCATGTTTAGCAGGTGAGGTAAACACTACAGACCGGCTGAGACATAGGCGTTTAGGGAACCCAATGATCTGATGTACTGACCTTGAGGTATATATTGGCTACTAAACAGGGTGATACTAGTTTTAGGGTAGAGACCTATGAAAGGATCATGAATCATTCTAATTTGTGCCTGTGTTTGAATGGGTAGACCATGGGATATGTTAACCTAAAATTAATTAAAGAAAACAATTAATTAATAAATGTTGAGTCCTCCATATTCCAGGATTAGGAGCATTAAGTGTTTGTTATTTTGTAGGTATGGATCCATGTTTACGTCCTCGTCAGGTTTTCATAGAAATGTCCAGAAGGATGTTCCAGTAGGTCACCGTAGGGTAGAGATAGACTACGACGACACTTGGAGGAAGACACTCCAATAGTTTCAAAGCCAGATTCTGCAGAAGTACGAGGGATCTGTTTCAGACGGAGTCGCGGAAGACTGGTTGGAGGAGGTCTAGATAGGCTGCAGTTCGATCAGTGCTTGGAAGGAGCACTAGGTGTCCTTAGCTATGATGATTTTTCATGGAGCAGCAAGGCAGTGGTGGTTCTTGTTCCTTGGGGATCGTTAGGAGTCAGCAATCTCATGGGAGGAGTCTCAAGACATGTTCAGACTCAACTTCCTTTCCTCGATAGCAAAGGCGTC
This sequence comes from Viscum album, assembly GCA_963277665.1. Classification (NCBI taxonomy): domain Eukaryota; kingdom Viridiplantae; phylum Streptophyta; class Magnoliopsida; order Santalales; family Viscaceae; genus Viscum; species Viscum album. The sequence goes on along the minus strand of OY728148.1, from coordinate 1,660,123,299 downwards.
CAGTCGTCAAGTGCATCTTACCATTCAACAGGGAAGCTCTAGTGTTCAGGAGTTTGGGATCCGTTTCAGGAACCTCTTATGATATGCTTCAGACCTGTTACCAAATGAGGAGGCCAGGGCAAGGCATTTTGATGTGGCATTGCATCCAGAGATCTAGCACCAGGTCACCCCATTTATTCTGAATACATATCTCGAGGTGCTGGAGAGGGCGGAGGTTGTCGAGAGGACTTTGGCTAGGACAAGATCATCATGAGAGGGGAATTATCATGACTCCTCACGAAGTAAGGATATTTTCTGGGGTTCCCAGTTTTCAGGGTAGAATAGTTTCCGTTCAGTCAGGGGTAGGTCCCAGCCCTTCACATCTCGTTTCTATGGAGGAAAAACTCTCTGGCCTATGCCAAGGGATCAGGCGCTTGTTTTTCTTGTGTTGGTCATGTTCATTATCAGCGGGAGTGCCCGACCTTTCAGAGCATTCATCGTACACCAGGTGTTATGCTCCAGGTTCCTTTGTTGAGGCAGTTTCCGCCAAGGCATTTGCAGCCAGTTGCACCAGCTTTAGATCAGAAGAGGGTAGATTGGGCATGCAGAGGACAGCCACATGACTCTCCCCATCCTAAGAGAGCATAGCACGGCTGTGGTGGAGGTTTCCATCTGGGTCAGAGAGGCAATAGAGGAGGTCGTGGTCAGATTCATGCTTTATCGTTGCCAGCACCAGAGGAGCCAGAACTTTTTTGAGGTACCCTTTGCTTGTTTTCTACCTTGGTGTATGCCTTGTTTGATTCAGGAGTGACACACTCCTTCATATCATCTACACATGTCCATTCTTTTGTACTTGAGTTAGAGAGGCTTCCAGTGCCATTGGCGTTGACTACACCAGTTGGAGGTTGAGCTGACTTGTTTGAAGTATCAAGAGGCTATGAGCTAGAGTTGGGGAAACACCGCTCTTTGGGAGATTTCGTATGTTTATAGATACATCTATATGATTTCATCCTCGGCATGTATTGGTTGTATTCGGTTCAAGCTGTCATGGATTGCTTCAAGAAGAAGGTCATTTTCTTTGGTGCGGATGGAGAGCCAGTGGTGTTTTTTGGTGAGCGAGATCCTCGGATGGGTCACAGGTGCATTCCATTCATATCATCCATGATGATTGAGATGATGTTGGGTTATTCAGGGGTCTGGTAGTTAGCATTTCCTATGGTCGTAGAGTAGTACCATGATGTCTTCCCAGAGGAGGTTGTAGTATTACCCCCTCAATGAGAGATCGAGTTTGGGATAGAGTTATAGCCATGAGCTTCTCTTATCTCTATGTCTCCATAAAGGATGGCCCCATCAATGTTACTAGAGCTACGTATACAGCTTGATGGTATGTTACAGTGCGGTTTTGTTCGACCAAGTGTGTTAGCATGGGGTGCACCAGTTCTGTTCGTGAAGAAAACCGATGACAGTTTGCGTTTGTGTGTCGATTATCATTGCTTGAAAAAAATGACTATAAAGAATAGTTTTCCTCTTCTGTGGATTGATGACATATTCGATCAACTGAAGGGTTCAAGATGGTTCTCAAAGATCAACATGCAGTCAGGATATCATCAAATGCATGTGAAGGATGAGGATATCCCGAAGACTGCATTTCTTTGTTGTCATGGGCATTATGAGTTCGTTCTAATGTAGTTTGGAATGATGAATGCTCCAGCTATATTAATGGGATTGATGAATAATGTGTTCCGTGAGTTCCTAGACATGTTCGTGGTTGTTTTCATCGATGACATCCTTGTGTACTCCACATCTGAAGATGAGCATGTAGAGAATCTACGAGCCATTTTGGTAGTTCTTCTTCGACATCAGCTATTCCGGAAGTTGTCTAATTGTGTGTTTTGGGCTCGATAAGTCTGCTTCATGGGGCTTTTTGTGTCCCAAAAAGGAATCGTTATAGATCCCTCGATGATTGAAGCAGTAGTGTCTTAGGAAGCTACAAAGACAATGTCAGAGGTGTGAAGTTTCCATGGTCTAACGGGCTACTACAGGAGGTTTGTAGACAATTTCTCATGGGTTCCGACTCCTCTGACAGATTTTACTATGTATGATCAGGATTCCGTATAAGCTGATCAGTGTCAGGCAACTTTTGAGAATATAAAGGAGATGTTATTAAGTTCTCCAGTCCTTTGTCTTCTAGCGGAAGGAGTTCAGTTTGATGTTTTCTGTGATGCTTCACATCTGCGGTTAGGCTGTGTTCTCATGAAACAGAGGTCAGTTGTTTCTTATGGGTCTTGGAAGTTACGTCTCCATGAATGCAACTATTCCACACATGATTTTGAGTGGGCAGTCGTGGTGTTTTATCTGAAGTTGTGGAGACATTACCTCATTAGTGAGCGCTTTGTGCTTTTCACCGATCATAAGTGTTTGTGGTATGTTTTCTCCCTGCGTGACTTGATATTACGATAGTATTGATGGATGGAGTTGTTACAGGAATATGACTTCAAAATATCGTCCACCCCTGGAAAGGGGAATGGTGTGGCTGATGCGATTAGTTGAAAGTCACTTTGTGATGCTATGCGTGAATCCGGTGATTCCTGGAGAGTAATGGAAGAACTGTCAGCATTACAACTTGATATGGGAAAATTTGGGGGTATAGATTATCTTTTTTAGATGACGGTGTAGTCATCCCTAGTGCAGAAGGTGGAAGAGTCCTAGTTGGGGGATCTTGAGGTGAAGGTCTGGAGAGACCACGTTGTTTGTGGTGAGGCCCCTGATGGTCGGTCTGAGGATGAACAACACATAGTGTTGTATCATGGAAGGATTTTTTCCCTTGGAGATGTGTGAGATGGTCCTCAGAGAGTTCCACGGTTCTCTTTTAGTGGTTCATCCTGGTGTGACAAAGATGTATCGATCCTTGAGGAGTCAGTTTTGGTGGCCTAGGCTGAAGCGTGCAGTTGCAGAGTTTGTGTCTCGATGTTTCGTCCACCAGAAGGTGAAATCCGAACACCGTGTTCCTGGTGGTCTTCTCCAGCCATTAGATATCCCTCAGTGGAAGTGGGAGGACATCTCAAGGGACTTTGTTACAGGTTTACCACGAGCTTCGGCAGGACATGATGCTATTTGGGTGGTAGTGGATCGCTTAACAAAGTCATTCCACTTCATACTGATCAAGGAGTCGAGCTTAGTGGAGGTTTTGTCAAGGCATTATCTAGAAGAGGTGGAGAGACTTCATGATTTCCCAAGGATGATCATATTTGATCGAGATCCTTGTTTTAACTCCAAGGTGTGGAGAGGTCTTCAACATGCTTTTGGTTCTCAACTATGCCTTTGCACTGCTTTTCATCCTCAAATAGATGGTCAGACAGAGCAAACTATCCAGAATCTTGAAGGCATGTTGCGCTCTTGTGTTTTTTGTTTTGGAGGTTCATGGATGAGGCACTTACCCTTGGTGGAGTTCACTTATAATAATTGTTTTCACTCCACCATCGGTATGGATCCATTTGAAGCTTGTATGAATGACCTTTCCATTCTCCGTTGTGCTGGACTAGGGTCAGAGAGTCTATAATTCTTAGATTGGAACTAGTGAAGAATATAACATAGATGGTTCTTGTGATTCATGAGAGCATGAAGACAGTGCAAGATCGTTATAAATCATATGTCGATCAAAGAAGGATGCCCCTAGAGATTAATGTTGGGGATCATGTGTTTCTGAAGGTGACTCCCCATCGTGGGCAGCGAAGGTTTCGTCATGGTAGTAAGATTTCTCCCCGTTTTGTTGGGCCTTTCGAGGAGTTATCTCGTGTTGGAGTTGTGGCGTATCGAGTAGCACTTCCCCCTCAAATGAGTTGGATACATGATGGTTTCCATGTTTCATAGCTGTGTCATTATCTTCATGGAGACTCCCACATCATCGATTGGGGAGAGATTGATGTTGATAATGATGCCACCTTTGAGGAGCAACCTGTGGAGATCCAAGACCGCAAGGAGAAGGTGTTGCACTGGCATTCCATTCCCTTAGTTTGTGTCTAGTGGCGACACTATGGCTTGAAGGAGAATACCTGGGAATGTGAGTCACAGATGCATGTCCAGTACCCAGAGTTGTTTGATGTTTAACTCTATCCATGTATCATTGTAGCTGATGTGGTTGTGGAACATTAATGTTTATTATATTTCACCCTTTGTTTCTTTGGTGGCTTGCCTTCTTTTGAGAGGTATCTCGGTGGGTGGTTGTTCAGACCCTATTTCATTTTCTCTTTCGGTGGGTTTTGAATTCTCGAGGATGAGAATGTTTTGAGAGGTATCTAATGTAATTGCACGGACCTCTCCGGTCTATTCCATTGTGAAATTGTGGTACTGGAGGTGTTCCAAGAGTTCATGGTGACTTGGGGTGCATTGGGGTGGACTTATAATGAAAAATAAAGGGTAGTATCTTTTGAACGGTTGGTGCACGATCTTCTTAAAGTGTGCGGCCAAACCATTCTAGGATGGTCTTGGATGCAGTGGCTAACACATGGTTAGAGCACATGTTGTCTAACCATGCAGACTAACCGTGCGAGGAGTGTTTGTCAAGGTAGAAGATAATGCATGTTTAGCGCGTGGTTTGTTAAACTGTGCGGAATAACCATGCAGGCACAAAAAGTTAAATCATGAAATTGTGGATCTAACTCGTTTTTCCATTAATCACCTCTTTTAAGCCCCTAAGCAGCCATTACTTGGGATTACTCTCCCTTGAAGATTAGAAATCCTCTCCCCAGAATTTTGGAGGCGATCCAGAGTCTTTTCTTGGCGAATTGAAGTCAGTTCTTGAGGTATATGGTCGTTCTTTCTTGACTTCTTAGATCTACTTAGATATACTCCTCCTCTTCTCTCGGTTTCTTGGATCTACGCCTGTTATGGGTAGATCTAATCGTGTTGATGTCAAATATGACGAGATTTGGTCTTGGTTGTGTTAGGAGTGGATACCTATGGAGGATTCATAATTAATCGACCTGGTTTCATTGGCGTTCATCGACCATTGTGGTTTTCCTCAAAAACCTTTGAGGTAGGGGATTTGTGGAACCTCTAATTATTTATGTGAAATCGTAGAGTTAGCGTGATTTATCCCTTTAGATCACAATGGAATGGACCTAATTAAATACTTGAACTGGATTAAAAGAATTTTTTTGATCACATATTTTTGCTTTGTACCGTGATAACAATTTGCCTCTTAATTTTCTAGATAGTGTGATATCTATGCCTTTCTTGTTATCAAGGTGTTATTGATGATATTAAAAAAGAACATAAAGATGGAATTAATTGGTAATTAATTGGATAATGATAAAGAGGCAGGTAAATGAATTCGGTTGTTGTTGTTGTGGTTGTTGATCCAAATTGATGTTAATCAAATTGATGCCGATATATGTGTTTAATTTAGTTGGTTGGTAAACCTGAAATATGTTGGTGCATGTTGTTTGATAGTCGGATGCCTTGTTAATGGGCCAATAGCCCAAATTGATGTGATTTTAGTTTTCCAACTGCTTGTGTGGTGATGTGACCCTGGTAGGGAGTTGTGATATGTTGGGGTATGGAGGCCTTGTGTGTGTGGAAGCGGATTATGCCTAGAGTGGCGAGATGCATCGGTTTATGTGTGTGGGTTTCAGGGAGGACACTGGGGAAGATGGAATGAGATGGATGTGATTGTTGGATGCATGATGATTCTTAGTTGTTTATCTGGTTTAATTTTCCCAACTGCTCATGGCAGCTGGTCTTGCTTACCATTCTTCCGAAGGAGGCAATGACACGCAGCGTATGCCACGTGCTTTCTGTGTTTAGCCTCTCAAGGGGGAATGGGTCTACCCTCTTTCTATAGGTGGAAAAGACTCGATGGGTAGTATGTCTACTCACATTGTTGAGCCCCCTTGGGTTTAGTAGCATAGGTTGCCTTTTTATAATTCTTGGGAATATCAGAATGTAATTCTGTAATGAATTTTTGAATAAATGATGTTAACCCATGGGGTTGGAGTTTGATGAAACTTAATGTTGAGGTTGAGAACTTTTTAAGGGACAGTTGTTTTTGGATGTGATGTTAATAAAACTTAATGTGGAATTGTTCTTGGTTAATTAATGTTCAAATAATTAATTAACATACAGTGAAATGGATAAAAAGGGGAATGAAGTAATCTAATAAAGCCCTTTAAGTGGTTGTGTACTTATATGATACCTAGTCTTAGAAGTGGCGGCGCAGAGTCCAAGAGACGTTAGCTGTAGTCGTGTCTAAGACTAGGTTATGCCAATAGTGTGGTTGTGAGTTATAATATCCATCCATACAATATTGAGATTTTTATTATATTAAAGGGAAAACGAGGCACGTGGCCCGAAACAGATCAGGGAGGTCTGAAATAATTCATTCCTAAGACATCCGCACGAACCAAGCTAACACATTCATGGGGAATGAATCCGATACAACTGAAAACAATGTGAGGGTTGGCCGGGGAGGCCCAGGATGCCAGGAAGTCCACGACTTTGTTACCTTCTCTCCCTGAGTGATTAAGACATGTGTCTCATTGAAGAAACTTTTTGCAGTTTCAAATTAAATAAGAGACATTCCACGATATGCTATAGGTAACTTGAATTGAGCGAAAAAGATTCATTGAGTCAGTTTCAACTTGATGAATAGGGAACTCATGGGCGTGTCACAAATCCAACCCTGTGAGCAGAGAGGTAGCCTAAACCCTGAGGGAATCACCCAGACCAAACCACCAACTGAAGGCCAAGACCACCGAGCCATGCGGATTACCAACAATGCCCCCACCCCTCATGCAACCATTCATGTAGGAGCCATCAACATTCAGCATGAGGACTATGTCAGGGGGATTCTAACGAACCCAATGACCATGAGGATACACCCTTGGATCCATAGAAATCCAGCTACTAGCCATGTCACCCCGGGGATTCTGAGCCCTGGGGGGGTGTTTTCCCCAACATTCCGGTGGGAGGATGAATAGATGACTACTCCCTTTGATCCCTCTCTCTTCTCTTGGTAGATACTAGTGCCATAAGGCACAATGGTTAGTTTTCCCTATATATGTGGTTAGAGATATGTAGTGGATTGTGGTTATTCACACACTTATATTATGGATATTGAATCCTATGGACTACTATATGTGTAACATGTATAGGTTGTGATGTCTTGAGGAAACTTACTTGGTGTATGGGCTGTAATGGCTTGAGGTATAATACCCGACGTATGATACATGTTATGTGAGCTGTGGTGGATTCCAGAAACTACATGGTTTTTTTGGGTTGTGAGGATGGTGTGGTTCTTAGCCCAGGTGTCTACAGGAAAGCCTTTGAGGTGCACATGGTGCAGATTGTGGAGCTTAGCCCAGGTGTATACGGGAATGAATTTGGAGAGAGATTCACAAGACGTATGTCGTTGGGGGAAAGCAGAAAACTAGTGGAGAATTAGTAGCGGGGTACCCTTGATATCCTTTATTATATAATATATTATTATATTCATTACTTGGTGAGTGTAGTCACTGTGAGGTTGGGAACTTAGTATTCATATTTAGGTGATGAGTTAGTTTAACTTTTTGTTCACTGTGCTTTAGCATACTTTCTTTAATTTTGCATGAGAGGTTTTGGGGAGGATCCTACTGAGTATGCTATTATACTCACCCTACGTATATATAATCTGTTTTTAGGTCACTTGGAGTAGGTTGGAGATCATGCTGGTTACTACTAGCTTGTGGTTGGAGGAGCTGTCTGGGGCTTATGGACGCTGCCGTTTTACTTTCTTTTGGGTATTTGTAGTTTTCCCGTTCAGTTGTAGAACTTTTCTATGGAATTTCATATATGTACTTGGGTTTATTTTATATTACATATATGAGATGGAGTTGGTTGGTGTCTATATTATTTCTCTCTTCCACATTTGTTCTCTTAGAGGGTAATGCCTCGCATTTGAGTGTTTATTATACCCTCGGTGCTAGTCACCAACCTAGGGCCCACTGGAGGCGGGACTCATGGGTCAATATCTCCATTTTCACATTGCCGACCTAGGAGGGGTACACATTGTGGGGAGGGGGTTGTAACGTATTTTCTTTAGAATGACCCTACATATCTATCATAATACACAACTTGTCATCTTGGGGAATAGAAACATATGAAAGGGTTTATCTGTAATGCTTAGTAAGGGTATCCATATAATGGTATCTATTATGAATAAATCATGAATAATCAATATGAAACTGTAAATAAATGAAAAAACATTAAATTTATTCAAAAACATGAGGATAAAAGGTAATATGGATGGAATAAATGATTAAAAAAATTCCATATAAATAATCACATAAGCTTGAAACATATCCATGAATATTATAAGAAATAAAATATTCACATGGACATCAATAAATAAAATAAAAATAAGAGAATTTATAATTCCAAAAAATCTTAACAATACCATCAAGTCCTCTTTCTGAGATATATTATATATATATTTAATTCCATGAAAAAAAATAGTTTGCCTCATGATATCTACTATTGTGTATATGAGATATAATTTTCCCCTCCCATCACTTGTTATGTCCAACGCATTTCACATATGAAACGGGAGAAACATAATTACATTAATATTTTTTTTTTTGAAAAACTATCAAATGAAATGTTAATAATTTTTTTACCGATTAAGAAACATAATTCGAACATTTTTAATACAAACAAGAATATGAAATGTTAATAATTTCCCAAATCAATAAACATAATCTTAATCCATTTAGAGTAATGTGGAAAATGGTCTTAAAATAGTACATCTTAGTTAAATTTATCATAAACCATCCAAAAAAATAATAAATAGGTTATCATTACATCATATACCCAATAGATCATTAGATAAAATGAGCATAGTTTTTATTAATACAAAAAATACCATAAAAAATTTCATGATAATCATTCTTCATAAAAATTTCCTTTTCACTTCTAAATTCACTTTTAAAAACAAAAAATGAATATAATATTATGAAACCAATTTATTTAAAAATATACTAATAAAATTTTTTGTGAATATTCAATTCAATTAGTGATCATAATGGCCGTAATGTTCTACTCATGTAGAGTATGTTGAAAATATGATTCCATTCACATTTTTATAATAAAGGTAAAAAAGTAACAAGTTTGGAAAATTATAAGAATGTTAATTTTAAAATAAAAAAAATAAAATAAATTATTATTTAAATAATTATAGTGGAATATTAAAAACATACATGAACTCATACTTTTTGAAATATGGTTTTTGAAGAAAATAGATTTTCAACCAATGACGGAGATAAAGGTAAATTTTCATATAACTATTTCTTAAATAATTATAAGTACCAAAGTGAATAAAATGTTAATATTTAATTAAAAATCATGATAACTATAAATGAATAAAATACATTGGTTGTATGATATAAAATTAAAAAATTTACCTTATTTGTGTCTTAATCATAAAAAATCTTCAATAATTATGAGATTTAAAAATAAACAATTTCCACTTTAGTAACTTTTGAATCGTATGACCCATTAATGAAATAATGTAAGATGAAAATTTAAATAAAATGAATAAAATTTGATTCATGATATATAATATCAAATGGGTTGTATATTCACTACATAAAAGAAGTATGTGGTAAATATGGTATATGTCTCGTGGAAGTAAACGTGAGATGAGAAACCCTTTCATTTATTCTGACTTCCATTGTATGTATTTGAAACAATTTTATAAAAAATATAATCAAATTTTAAATTTATTATAAAAATAATAATCATATTTTTCAAACCAAATATTATTTAATTATATTATTTTATGCCCCAGTTATTAATAATTCTTTGTTAAAATCAGTTTTCATGTGATAACTGCTTAATTTTTCATGTATGTTTTTGTTCAGTACTTTTTGTCCTATTTATTTGATAATGGTTTCACAATATAAATAATGTTAAACATGATTTAAATATCATATATAATCATTATATATGAATTTATACTACTCCAGAATGTTTATATATGGGAAATGAGTGACACCATTCATAAGACAGTAGGTCATACATATGCATGAATGTTGTTTATATATTTCCAGTAGTTGAAACATAAATAAGGTAAATTTTTTTTTAAATTTATAGAATATTAATTTTAAAATATTCATTTATATTCATTAACTTTTTTCTTATTACTATACATGTCAAAATAAAATGAAAATCGTTTCACATAGCTACGTGGAGGTGGTAGTCCTCAAGTAATGTTATTGTTTTCTATCAGAATGGAATGTAAACAAGTATATGTGATATTATAAGTATATAATTATATTAATTTTATAAATATAATAATAATTTGATAAATCCATTATTATATAAATCCATTATAGGTAGTGATGGAAAATTAATTACATTGGTTCTTGACACAGTAGTCCTCCATACATAGGATCAATAATTTCATCTCCTATTAGATGAAAGAGAAGATGAATATAGGTTATTCTATTAACATAAAACATTTCATCATATAGTATATACTATTTATAATATTTTTTAGTTGTTTTGGTTGTATTTAGTGATTTAGATGGAGAGGTAAAAATCCACGGTTATGAAAATTACATCGTCTTTTGACATCATCTTTTTTAATACAAATTTCATTATAAGATTGGATTTATGATCAATATAAGTAATCTAGCATCTGGGTATTGATTTTTTAAAATATTTGGTCTGGTATTATACATAAAAAAATTCTTATGGAGTTTGAATATTGGAGGAGAGGGGGTGTCCATTTATAAGTGGGGGCGGACACGCTTGGAATGTTTTGGAACTAAAAAGCAACTTTCACAATTTCCACATACCGCAACGCTCAAAATAGGATCATTAGAAAATAATAGATGTTATAGGGTCTAAATAGTTCAATAAAATAGGTTTTTTACAAGTATATATGTCATCTATTCCCTTATCATTGTAATATAACCACCCTGAAGAAAACCCGCTTTAACCTTTACTACGATAATAAATTTTTTCTATTTTTTAATACATTATGACAGAAATTAAATTGATCTTATTATATAATATTTATTACGATTATTCTAAAATTGAATTAATTTTTATAAATACCATTAACTTAGGTGGATGAATTTAGTTTAAAATTAAATCCAAAGATGTTTTGAAAAAGTGATTCCCAAAGTGAAAATTCTCAAATGTATATAATGTTTTAATATCAAATATAAAACTAAATTTGATTCCAATTAAATAAATTATATTTTTTACAATTTAATTTTATAAATATTATTTTTAAAATAATTTTAAATCATGATTTAATTTTTAATTTAATTAAAAGAAAATTTAGTTTTCAGAAAAAACAATTATTTTTAATTATTCATCGAAAAATTATTCTTTTTAGAAAATACTCAAAAATACTCTCTAAGATAATTTTGAAATGTTTATTTCAAATATGATGATAATTTTTTAAAATAAATATTCAAAAAAATATAATAAAAATTTTTAAATTAAGTGTGGAAACGTGGAAAAAAACTTTTATGAAAAATTAAATTTTTTCTATAAAAGATTTATTTTTCTTTAAAATTTATTTTATATTTTATTTCTAATAAATTTATAACCAATGAATATATTTTATAAATTTAAAAACTATAAATTTATTCATAATTTAGTTAATATTACTCATAACTTCCAATTTACCAGAATGTTTATAATGTTGTGTTATTTTATATTCCTTTTATATGCAAGGTTGCGTGTATCGCAAGCTATCGAGATGATTAAATTTAAAGAAATATATTTCATGGGTCATTTAAGCTCAGTGTTTTATGTAACATTTTTTTCAAATGGTATTTTATTTATTATAATCTTGTGGTGTTACATTCTCCCCACATATAGAAAATTGCGTCTTAAAAATTTTATCCTACAATCAGAAATCATGTGTTTTCCATTTTAAAATACCTTTTATGAAAACCCAATTCATGAAAAGGGTTAAAAAAACATTCTCTTAAAATTTGAAAAGGGAAAATTATGGTCATATGTAATAACACATTAATAGGTTTCATTGTATGAGAACATTTGTCGGAGGAGTCAATAAGTACCTGGAAGAAAAACATCATAAATTTTATTTAGTGATATAGATCAATGATCACAATAATGTGAATGATGAATAATGTTTTACAAACCAAAAATGAATAAATTTTTTAGGAGTATAAATACCATTGATACACTATATATGATATTAAAGGGATACAATATTTTTTCTATAATCCTATTCATATATATGAGAGTTACTTTTACTATCATGGTAGGGAACATCATAAAATATAATTATTATATCAATAGTTTATTATTATTTAATCAATTTAAACTTAATTTCTTAATCCATGAAATTAATATCAAAGTTGAATGTTTTATTCCTAAATCAATAAAATTAAATTTTAATGAATCATGTGATCTATAAAAGAGTGGAAAGTCCTTACATATGTCACTAAATATTACTAAAACCAAAATAGTTTGAATGATTTGTCCAATATAATACATTAATATTTAAACCTAAATAGTAACAACCAAAATTCAATTTAATCCATTTCAAAAATATTTAACCTTAATAATCCTCCAAAATATACCTTAACAAATTCAATGTCCAAAGTTTTTGAAGGAAGGTCACTAAATTTGTAAAATCAACATAATATTTTATTTCCCAAAAAAAGTAAATATTAATGTAACATAACAAAATATATGAATACCTAGATATCCAAAAGCATACTAAAATCATTCAAGTATCAAAAATATATTATTAGGTTATCAAAGATATTCCATTAATCAAAAAATGTAAGAATCTCCCATGAAGGAAACATAAACAACAAAATTTCTAAATAATTTCTTGTTTATTAGTAATATCCCATAGAAATATCACTATAATTATTATCTCCACAACATGATCATATAAAGTGTTTTCTCCCTGGATCATGTGTTTTCCAAAAAGATTAAATATTCAATGAATCACTTTATATTCTTCAGTACCATTAAGCATATTTTTACATATCCACATAGAAAAGATATTATAGTAAAATAATTATACATTTACTAATTCTTATAATGAAAATAAAATTTATAAAATACTTATATATCAAAAGTATTAAATCATGAAACATATAATATTATATCATTTTTCTTCAATTGTAGTAATTTCATAATCTTGTCCTCGATCCCTTCTATTATTTTGAAATAAATTACCTTGATTCATGGGTTATTAGTTTGATTAGTTCCTTATATCCTTATATTTGAAACACTAATACTTATTTTATTCTTTATTAAACTATCATTTATACACCTGATGGACATTCTCTCCATAAAATTATCAAACACCCATTCACTTTATATAAGTACCAGGGTGTTTCTTTCCAAAATTATCACATGTGGGAAAATACTTATTTCCCCTATAGAACTTATTCATTTATTTATCTACCATCCTCTTCTTATCTTCCTTTACTTGGAATTCGTAAGACATGTCTAATTATCTCTCTATCTTTGTAGGAAATTATAAAATATCCTCGTGTAATGATAATGCATGTGATAATAGTTCTCCAAAATGGATTGTCTTAATATTGTACACAAAAATGGAAAATTTTACTCTATTGATTATTTTTGTATTCCACAATATACCTTTATAACCATGTAATGTTTACTTAAATCATAGAAACATTTTAATCTTCATTTTTTCATAGACTTGAAAATTTTCTCTATATATCAACTCATTGATCATGTGGAAAATAATTTTCCAATAACAACATCATATAATCCTTTCACTCCATGATTACAATTTTATCTTCATCTATAGTGTTTTGAACCACTAACCACCACTGATCATCATCCCATGAGAGATTATAAACTTACATGATTTCCTTCTCCCTTTCATTACAATCCAAGGTGATAAATATATTCTCAAAAGAACTTATCCATTGATTAGTAAAGAAATGAATTTTTAATATCATTGAATGATAGAGGTCCCTAATAAATTAAGTGGACTGAAATTGTTTCACTATATGGTGGATCATAAGGATACTATATATAAGAATGTATATTAATCATAACCTATGTTAGCAACCAAAATATAGCTATAATTATCCTAGTTTTATCTAAGACTCCATAACATAGTTTATTAAATTTACTATGACAGAAATCAGTATAGGTAGTATGTTCATGGATAAATTTCCCATTAATTTTACTATACATCATTTCTAAAAAATAAAATACACCAGATCATATCATAAAATTATAAAACATAATGTATAATCACAAAACTAGTGAAATATTAGACATAAATTTAAAAAACTATTTATTAGAAGTCTCATACTAATAAAAATGGGTTATTTGGGAAATTTTTCAAATAATATATGTGTTTTAAAATCTTTCATAATGGTTTTTATAAAAAAAATGTGTGTTATCCCATGTATATCCACTGGAAGTGTCAGAAAAGGTGCACAGTTAGGACCTTTATCATGAAACATGTGATGATGAAGTCAAATACCAATGCACCTTTTATGAGTTATTATCCCAAGGTACAATTGTTCCAAAACCCCATCCACTTGTAGTATATAAACAGTGACATGTTTCTTAGGAAAAAACCACACAATATCTTCATCACTAAAACATTATGATGTTCTTCTATACATATCCTCAAATTATATTATACGGTCATGTTCCATAATCTATGTTTTCTAAAATATAGTTCCCAAGGATTCTAAAAAAATTCCTCTTGTACAAAATGTAAATTTCCCAACTATAGTATCCCATAGTCAATGTTTACTATATTACAATGTTATTGGATGAATGGAATCGTATCCTGAAGTATAATACAGTGTATTAATATTTCTAAACAATATACAAACATAAATATCACATTATAAATTAAAACATATAATATAAAATATAATTTAATATTAGAACACAATTTTTTTCTACAGAATTTTCATTTCATATCAATCATAATACACTTTCAAACATCTTTGAGAATTGAAACATGAGAAATGGATTATCTCTAATGCTCAATAGGGGTATGCATAAAATGGAATCTATCAGGAATAAATATTTTATAATTGATGTGGAATGGTAAAAAATTAAAAACACATTCCATTTAATCAAAAACATAAACATAAATAATAATATGGAGGGTGAATAAATTAGAAAATATATATTTTTAGAGTCATTTAATATAGTTTTTGTTTGTCACATACCATATCAAACAAAATTTTATTCATTTAAAATATTTGTTTGTTACATAATTTCACTTGGAATAGAACTATAGGGTTATACACTATGGGTATTTGCAATATCAATTCAATTATTGTATTTAAATTAACAAGTTAGAATGTATAATATTTATTCTATTTGGTTGATCACCAAAATTTATTTATAGACTATTTGAATGAATATGCGAGTTAAATAAAAATAATAAATATTTATTTTCATGTTTGTTAAATATAATATTTTTTACAATTATCATAGAATAATGGAGTTTCATTTATTTATTAAACTGTCATTATTTATTGATCTGTAAATTCTAATGAAGGAAAGTCAACTATGCTTTATGTTATGATTGGAAATGGTTTATATTATATTTATATATATTTTTAATTCATTTCATATTTCAATAAATGAATAGTTATTTTATTATCATTAATTTAAATAGTGGTATCTAAGAATATAAAATATGTTTAGGGGTTTGTGTGTGATCTTCCTATCAAAAACCTTCCATAATAAATGTTTAAATATATCACATTACATAACAGACATTTGGTGTGAATAATGAATATAGAGAGAATTGTTCAATACATATACTAAATTATCTCTTCTTCTTTATTCGTGCCTTGAATATATCAATGAGAGTTCATCCTCCTTCTAGAATAATATATCTGTGATCAACCATGAAAAAATAATGTGATCAGGGTAAGCCATTCTAGAGCCCAATGATTCTAAAATGACGTTCCTAGATTATGGTGTACATGTGGATAAATTCTAAAAATATTTTTTACATGTATCTGGTAGGGAAATTATGGTAAAAAAGGATCTTTTTTGCTAGATCATCAACAAAAGATTAATTACATGTTGAGGTTATTCTATATATTTACATAAAATTAATATAAATTACATGTGAAGATACTCATATTCTCGTTTCATCATTTTAATCAAGACAAGTAATATGTGGTTTTGTGGGAACTGAAATTCTGATCATGTGAAGAAATAATTAAATGTCATTTATGACTAAAATATGAGTTGGTCATACCATCCAAGGGTGTTTTTATTTTCACCTAGAACCTACACAACTGATTTTTTTTCCTTACAAACAATGAAATCCTCATATTTTTTAACTCCAAATGGAATCCTTTATCTTAACCAAACAAATTGATACCACTCTATCATTACCCCATCCCTCCAAATGTACCCATCATGGGTACTTAATAAAAGAAAATTGGTAACGGTCATTGAGTCCTGGCTTTAGTAGACACCTGGTCAGAGACATACACCAATGGTATAATAATCACACATATGGAATGAATTACCCTCTAAGATAATGTCGGATCATGTGATAGGATATCAAAATTTAAGAAACATGATGATATAATATAATATATATTAATTCAAAACTATCCCAAAATTCATATATAATGAAAAAATAAAAAGTTTCTCTAAATAAATTCACAAAAAATACGGTAAAAACATAGAAACAACCCCAATGTCTAACATAGTAATATCTTTCATTTTCTATGAATTTTTCATAGAATCGTGAAAAATATTTTTTATATATATAAGGTGAAAATACATGTATACAGAGTAGGATCACATCAAAAGTATCTAATGGAAATATGAAAAGAGAATACTAATGCCCTAGTAAGAAAACAGTAGAACCAACAACCCTAAAATAGGTATACTGACACATCACATCCCCAAAAAGGAATTATAACCATGTAAAAAATTAAACAATAGTAACATCATAATAATAATATAATTAAAAGGTAACATGATACCTCTTTCCCGTTGATTTTCCCCTCTCACACCCCAAAGTAGTATGTCCTCGTGTTCTCATCTATTCCATAAACTACTAAATGATACTCGGGCCATCACATAACACCTCACATAAAGAAAAATTGGTTCAACATCATATCTCACCCCAATACACCTAGTCCATCACATCATATCTCCTATGAAGACACATGGTCATCATATCTCATCTCAACCACAACTATAAATATAGTAGTAGTGAATTGTAAACATGATGGACATCAACTTCATTCCATACTCCTACAATGCATGACCCCTACCATGAACCACATCATCAACCACTTTCATCAAGACACAAGTTTACCTTTGAATTTTGGATATCATATTCTATGCACATCAATCTCATCTAAAATAGGGAGAGTGGATAGTGGGGAAGTTCTTGATCCATATTGACCATCGTAATATTAGAAAAAATTCCTCACAAAATATTGGTTGTTAGTACATGATTCTGAATGTTGTGGTAATTACTATATAAATTAAAATAGAAATATAATATATATATATATATAATAGCCTCAACAAATAATCCCAACCTATGGTTTCAAAATGTAAATTTCCCCACAACTCACAAACTCACCCCTAAGGCCTCACAATGTTTTCTATATTCACTACCACCACTAAATTCATAACACCACTCAAGAATTCCTCAAACCACAAGTCACATCCAACTATTATTTTAATGTAAATACCCTTTCTATATTTACCATTATCGTCTTGTTTATTTTTCAATCTCATTCATTTCATATTTAAGATTCCTCAAATTATAACCACACTTACTTTTTTATTTCAACCATTCACAAGACATTCCAACATATTCCATTTCAATTTAAATATTAACAATCTACTCGATTAATATGAGAAAACTAGAACAAAACCTTAAAAAACAACAAAAACGCATCGTTATGATGACAATAAACCCCATAAAACCACCACAACACATTATAATTACTTAGCAATTACAACTACCACGTATCATACCCACATTTTATAACATCAACCCTATACCACACAACCACACATCCGAACCAATTTTTAATCTTTTCATATATCAAATTTCAGAATTAGAAAATAATATTCTCATCACATTTAATTTCCTTTTCCAGGTAATTATCACAAAAACTAGGATTTATAAATGAATTCATATTTATTTGATTAGTATATGTTCTTATCTAAATTCATTCAATGTGATATCAAACAATCAAACAAAAACGGTTTGAAAACCACATCAACTACAAAAAAAACTACCCCAATGGGCATGATATTATGTAAGGAATCAAGATTTTATAATATTAATGAAAATAGTAAAAAAAGAAATTATAGAATTTTTTCATTCCCCGTCCCCATCAATTTCAATTTAACAAATTTATTTTATTCCTTATTCTGGTTCATGATACATCCACAAAGGAAAACAAAGTATGATTTAACGTATATTTACAACCAAATGAATTGTGAAGGATCCCCTACCTGAAGAAAAATATTTCTGAACCACCCTCTAAGGTTAGAATTAGAGGGCGGAGTCTATGGAGCTCAATAAAAAATTAAAATTCCTCAATCAACCTAGAACATAATGTAAAACATAATTCCCTTATAAAATCGTCAGTAAAACAAATAATTCCCTTGGATATGCCGTTATGAGGATAAAGGATCTAGAAGGAAAAAAGGAGAAGAAAATAGGGTAACATACCTAAAAAAACCAAGAGATTTCTTAAAAGGATGGGGTTATAATCCCAATAAAATGGGCTAATGGACCTCTTAGGGATGCATGTAGATATCCCCAAAACATAGTGAAAATACAGAAGAAAGTTATGGTTTGATTGGATTCCATATTTAATAGGTAGTTTGGAAAATTAAGAACCATGGCACAAGACCCTCACCATGGTGAAAAACTACTTAAAAAACTAAATGGTCATGGTGTAAGAGAGGGTAACATGTTATTGTGAGGATGGTCTAAGATTCATCTGGGAAACATGATGTGTAAGATGATATATATTTGAAAACTTATGGAGGATACCCTGACATGGTAAAAACCACCACACCAAAAGATTTAACCACCCAGAAATGACTCATGTTATAGCCCTACTCCATAGTGAAACTATGATGAAAACAATAGATGAAAAAAATCACCCTTCCAAGATTCCAGGCCATAACTAAGAGAACACACTACAACCATGCAAAAAAATGGAATAACTATTGTAAATATATATATTAGCCTATATGTCACTAAAACTCTCCAACATAGTGTAACCCAAGCCTCAACACTGCAGAATCCTTCTTGTCTAGATCCTTAAGCAATAAAACCTCAATTTTTCTTCCAACATCATTTGAACATCCCCCATACACATCCATCACCTGAATTCGCATAATAAAATTTGTTAAATGGTCTAGACCATTACATGAATATATATGAATGGTCATAACTTATCCACACAAGACACAAAAACTGGAGTAATGATAGTTCTCTAGCATCCCCAATACCAGATATCTGATTTCGCCCCTTGAAACCTTGAATCACCATGGCCCTCAAAACCCTATTGTTGAACATAATCCCATAAACACATCTCCCTTAAATAAAAATTTACAGGTTCCTCCACATCCTGATCAAGAACACTCTCAAGTCATATCTGTTAAGATCCTTTCTGTAAATCAGGATCCAATTATTTGAGAATCTCTTTTTAAATTATTCTAGGATACTCCCAAACATTATACGTTTTCCTTCGCAAGATAGGAAGACATAAAAGAATTTTCTATCCTATATATACATTTTAACTTGATCAATGGGTGAATAGTGAATATAATGTACCCTAAAGATATTATATTCTGAGATTGAGTCCCAATAACGAGACTCCATTTTGATCGATCGACACAACCTGTAATGGCCAGGTTCTCTAAAAGAGCCATTAACTATGTTGTGGGTCCACAAAATTGGATGGTGTATAACTAATATAGTGATCACAATTTATCATCATAGTACGAAAATTTTCATTTTATAATAAATGGAATTTAATTAAATGATCCAAATTAAATAAATTTAATTAAAACAATATATTTTTCAACTCAATGCATAGATAAAAATGAAATAAATTTATCAAAAATAAGTAATCAAAATTTCTTACATTAAATATAATTAAAAAAATATTTAAAAATAAATATAAATCCTCATTGTTTTGAATGTGAAAAATAAAGAGATTAGAGTGAAATATAAAATTTATATTTAATTGTAAAAATAAATAATTAAATCACATAAAAAATTAATATTATCATGAAATAAAACATTATGCCTTTGGTAATATAGAGATATTTTTTCTTTTGGGCTATGGTTTAAATGATATTTTTTTTATTTATGACATTGAATATGAAAAATCTCATTTGTCATGTTTTCTTACCAAATATCTCATACTAATTAATTTATCTGAGAACATTATAAATTTAATAAACATGGACCCTAATAAATACAATAAAATTAGATCAGGGGGAAAATTTCTAGTGTAATATAAGTAATTATCATCATCCTGACTCTGAAGATGGAATATATATTACAATAATAATCACATACTAAATTTCCATTAACAACAATAACTAATTATGAGGATGGTATAAATATAACTAAAACAAATATTATAGTTGTAATACCCCGAAAATAATAATCATACCCAAGTTAAGAAAACTAAATCTCTCAAAAAACATCACATTACTCTATACCACAACAAATTTATGAAATACCTTATCCATTCAAACTAAATTATTATTAAATTAAGTAAACACTATCAGAAATAAATTCAACCACAAAAATATATATATCCACCACTTTATCAATTTATATTATCATTAATGGAATATTACTATAAATCACATCATATAAATTCACATAAATAATTCTTCAAACTCGACAATATGCATATTTATAAGTTTTATAATCAATAAAAATAAAATTATGAATCTCATTTATAATATTATATCACTTTTACATATATCCTCCGGGATATCATAAAACTACTATAATAATCCCAATAATTTAAGTGTAGCCCCCATATAACATTTTATCACATAGTATTAACATAACCACATCCAAAATGAGGAATCTATTATCATGTTATTTAGAAAGTTTCAAATCATATAACATCAACTAAATAAAATAAAAAAAATAATTAATTTAATATATCCTCTTATATAATTAACATCAAGTAGCCAACTCTATATGTCCTTTTATAAGAAAAAACCCTCCAACTTAACTTCTCATTCACCTCATTATTATGTGATAGTTATTTTAAATATTATTTTTAATATTTTACCATCTTCCCTTTAACTCAATAATTACATGATTATTTCATTTATATGATCCACATAAATTTCATTTCCATTATTAATTATAGATGAATTTATATCTTTAACCACTAATATATTTACGGGATAACAAAAATACACTAAACATATAATTATAGTGATTAAAATCCTTTACCTAATCAAAATTTAGAATCCTTATCTCATACTCTAAATCCTCAAAATATTCATGATAATTAATATCATGATTTATCCATTCATCAAATGTATATAACCAATAATTTAGTGAGATAAAGATATATAAGTGTTCACTATAAAATCACAATGAATAAATATATTATTTTCAATTATAATTTATCTTGGACATTATATTTTTATCTATATAAAGGAATATATTTTATAATTATTAAAAATTATTTATACATCTTTAATTTCTCCTATAATTCATACCTATGTTAAATAGGGGTTATGAAAGTTAAAGAATTCTTTTGGATAGTTTTTTATATATTATTTTTAACATTTAAAAAATTAGAAATTTGTTCTTAAATTCCATGATTTGGTTTCAAATATAGACATTATATTTGAATATAATTACTTATAACAACATTACATTAGAAAAAAACCACTATTTTTTCAAATTATATTTCCTAAACAATAACTCATCATATGATATTTAATATAACCATAGTGTGATTACTCAGATTTTCCATAACCATGTCATGAAACTAATATTTTTCACCCCCCTCTTGTTAATGGAAATCATTCACTTTTGACCAAATTATCTTCATATTGAACCATAACATATTAAATAGTGTATAATATTACACATTTTAACAAATAGTTTCAGTAACACATATATTGAAACCACAACTCATAAAATTATTGTTTTTATATTGACTATTAGATCTATAATGTAAGAAGTATGTTGTTAAAAGACTATAGTAAATAGTTCCTATAATTTTCCTATTCTTCTATATGTTTCTTGTGTTTTCATTTAACCATTATCTCTTGTTATTCACTTGAGTGTTACACTATTTCCATAGTGTGGTTTTTACATTATAATGTTTCTCTTCCTAATTGTTTTATATAATATTATTTCTTCTCTGACATTGTCAGAACTGTCAAAATATATGAAAGATTTTTTATATCTCTATAATATAAAAATACAAAAAAGTAATCCTTGAAATTCTAAAATAATATATTTTAGACTAAATAAATAAATAACAAAAAACATAGTCCATCCTAATGTGACACCTCCTTCTTATATTAATTTATCTTGTTTGAGGTTGTTTGTGGATATTTCAAGGGATTTATATATTTTTTATTATTATTGATATTGATTTAATTTTTTAAGGAAATTTGTATAAAAACTATTTTATTCCATTGGAGTTTTTATTCCCCTCATATCCTATGGGATGTGTATTTTGGGAATTGAATATGAGTACCTTTTTGGCCCCTGAGCAGTTTTGGTGGAATAAAGTTGTATAACATGATTTTTGTTCTAATTTTTTCACATTAGATGGAGAATAAAGTAAACCTATCTATGTAATTTTGGCTTTGATTTATTTTTTTTCTTTCAACACTTTATTGGTATAACAAAATAGATTTAGTATCCCTTCTAACAATGGTTACTTACAAAAATATTTTTGGCAAAGATATCCAATGCTCCATAGGGCATTGACATCGTACATAAGATTACGGTTCCATTTTATATTATGAAACAAAAATAATACGTAAATTATAATGAGATAAAATCCATCTCTCTGTTAGTTATAGACCTCAATTAACCATTTATCCAATACTATATCAAAATGAACATAAAATTGAAATGAATTTTTTTTTTCATATGTACTTGAGTACACTTGAAGGGGGTGAGTACGAACATTAATATATAATACCTCAATATTTAGTTGAATGCGTACTGTAGTATTATTGGGTGTGTATATCCCCTTTTCATGACGTAATAATCATTTTTATCAGTAACTCAAAAAATATCATACTAATCATAGTAAACACCAATGAAAAAAAAATTTACATCGGTCATTGAAGTAAAATAAAAAAAATATTCATTTACCTTCAATATTCTCTTTATAGACCACTATTTAACTTTACTTCACCTATTTTGAGTTATATACTGAATATTCAAATAAATTATAACACATTTATAGGAACCTATGAAATTTAGAGTGAACTAAAGTCATCATATCATATATAGTTATCCAAATAAAATTTTAGGTAAATTTTCATTGATTATATTTAAGTTACCATTCCATTTTAAAAGGAAACATTCATTTTTCTTATTTAGGTAACAGAATAAATTTTAATATACACATTATTTTTCACATTTAGGTAATATTATTATGTTAAATGGAAACATTATTATATCTATTTAGAGAAAAAATGTTCCCATATCACAAATTGATAAACTTATAACTTTGGAGAGAAGCAATCATATATTACATGACACATTGTTTACCATTATTTTACCTTTGGGATTATTAAGTGTTTTCATAATCAAATACCACTTCAGGAATTGTAATGTCTAAATATAATTGTAGAAAATCATATAATGATATAAATGTATATATACCAATAACTAATTTTCAAATAAAAGTATGTATAAATAAATAACATGTCACAACCATGGACAATATATGTCAATAATGGGATCATCCTATAATATTGTAATAACACATTAATTAAGATACTCATGGGTGTGACATAAAAAATAACATTATTATAATTTTATCAAAATATTAATATATAAATCTTCATTTATAAATACAATATTAATGAAAAATTCATAATGGTAAATAGTCTTTATACTCTCATATAATACAAATTTTTAAAAAAATTGGAGATATACTAGAAATTTTCATACATATAAAGAGAAATTAAAAATAAAATAAAAATCATGTCACCTCTGAAAAGAAATGATCTTTTTTATAGAAGAACATTTGAAAAATATTAGAACAATAGTTGGAAATGTCTTTGCATAAAAAATTGAAGTGAGAGAAAAATTCATTAATATCCTTATAGATTAATTTCATTATAGAATATAAATAAGTGTATAGGAATATTAGAGGATTACTATTAATGGTTGGTAAATTATAATAATGGAAATAAATTTTAATATCTTGATAATACTTCTATAGTGAAGAAAAATTGTGGTGGTTTTGATTGGAATTACTTTATTATGTTATATTATATAAAAATTATATATATAATGATTAGTATAATATTTATTATGATATAGAATCTTCGGTAATTAATATTGATGATTCACTGAAAATAGAGTGAAAAAAAACACCATCAATATGTAGGAAATTTTAGAAAATTTTAATTTAAATCAATTAATCCAATTATACATTTCATGAAAGTGATTTATGTCATTTTTATATAAAAATATAAGGTTTTGATGAATTTTTCTTACCAATATATAACTTTATAAAGTATATAATTTGTTAATATTGAGTTTTAATGGAGATTTTTATTTTATTTTATTAAATTGTATAACATTATTTACATTTATTACCATTAGTTTATGTTTTGGAATATGAATATTTTTTAGGAAAAAATTAAATAAATCCTTTAATTTTTATTTTGTTCTTGAGTTTATGTGATTCAAATTAGTGTGTGTTTTCCCTATCCCAGTGACTTCATACTACGTCTAATTGGCATAAGATCAATAATTTTTATAAAATTAATTATAAGGGGTGAAATTAAGTGTTGAAGTAATTCTATATAGTTTTATTAATTGAAATTAACTATTTAAGGAAGTTAGATCCATATCATAATAACTTAAAAAAAATTAAACTTATTTCCTATTATTTATTTTCTAAAAACTGTTTTATATGATAGTAGAATCAACATGGTAGAGTAAATACTATCATGAAATTATTATTTTATCATTATCTTTGAATATTTGAACCCAATTCACTTATGATTAGTTTTGGTCTATTGAATTTGAATGTTAGAATGACTAAATTGGTAATAATATAAATTGATCATATGATTACTAAGAACATTCATAATATTGGAAATATTTAATTTAATGGATTTTATAATATAATTTTATTTATATTTTTTATAGAAATAATCCATTAAATGTAATTATCCAGCCTTTGTTTTTTTTGTATTTTTTTATTGTTTCATTTGGACTTTTAATCACAATTTTATAGACATTTTGGAATGTTTATTAATTAATAGAATATTGGATATATAATTGTTATATTTCCCATTGTTTTATCCTTAAATGTCAACTTTATAATTTTTTAATAATATAAATATTAAGAAAATTAATAAAATTTTGACATTTATAATGATCTTACGGGTTAAGGGAACCAAAAACCCTATAATCTTATTTCAATTTTTATAGAGATAAATGAAACATGAAAGGATTATAAACCATTTTATTAGATCGAAATTTTATTATCTATCTATATTTCTATCTTTATTGTTTTTTATATTTGGGTTGTTTTAATTTTTTTCCTTAAAGGTTTCTTAGTGGATGTGAATGAACAAATTCCCAAGATCAAATAGAAAAAAAAATAATTCAGAATTTGGTTTTGATTAAGATATTAAGTGGTTATTATTCCATAAAATGTTTTAAATTCTCAAAAATCATAGAAACATTAATTAGTTATTACTTTTAATAGGAAATAAAAAATGAAATGAACAAAAAACAAACTATATTCATAGTAAAGAGATATAAACATCATAGAATATAACACACCATTATGTAATAGATAATGCCCTAGAATAATGAGATTTGATATCCAGATTGAAAACATTATGATCATTATTATTATTCATTAGATGATCAAAAATATATGGTCTTTTAATTACATGAAACTTGGAGATACTCATAAACACCTATAAATTTTTGAATATTTGTAACAATTTCAGGAATAATGGGTTATTAGGTAATATAATCATATTGAGTGTGTTACCTTTATCCTTGAGAAATAAATAATTATATTGCTGCCATTATTAAAATGGATATATTGGAAAATAAATTTTTTAATAATTACATTACCTCATTCAATATTTTCAATTTAAGTGATAGAATTTTAAAATACTCACAAATGGATGCATATTTAAATTATATAGCAAGAGAAAAATTTAATGAGCTTCCATGAAATTATCCTATAATTAAAAATATATATATTATTATGGATTATATATTTAACATCCCTTTCCTAGTAAACTTAAATGATTCCCTATACAGATTATTAAAAGACCTCAAGCTAACATCCTCTTATACTACAGTCTACTAACTAATAGTGCGGGTTTGCCAAAAATGTGGGGAACTACACCTTCCTTTTTATTTCGTTAAATAAATTGAATATGATTATAAACCATCATACACAACATAACTTCAGAATATATACATTAAAATTATAAGAAAAACAAAAAAAATATAATATGATTTAACAAAATATAATCCTAAATAAAATTTCAAATAAGTCATACAAATAATATCATATCACATAATGGGTAAATCAAATATGAAATATTATCCAAAATAAAAAGAAATTATGATATTTGGGTCTAGGGAATTCACTATTACCATCCCCCATCCCTTCTAATTATTTCTAAAACATGTATTAGACATCATTTAATTGCCTATATTTGTATCTTGGATGATGAATTCTACATACCCAAGAAGGTGTACATGTAAATGTGAGAAATATATTTTATAATATACCACCAAATATTTAACCACATAAATATATTATATATGAAATAATTAATAATATAATATGATAATAAAAAAGTAGAAGTAACATATGTGTAACATCACCTAGTGCTAATAAGTGACCTGGAGAATAGAACTGTAATGCTTCAACGAATGTTAGTATGGTATGGCGACTACCATGGATGGATCACAACTGAGTTTCATGGGTTGTAATGTTTTCCACACAAAAGAACAAAATTTTCTAATGAAACTATATTTTCATATCACCAAACTAGTTTATAACCATTATTCTAAAATAGTAGGTTTATATTCCATCCAACACCCCATAGTAATATATCTCTATATACTCAGTTGGAATTATGATTCACTTATCTTCTATATCGAGGGTAATGGACTGAAAAAATTACCCATCCCACTTACAACAAAGGTGGTTAGTCTTCAATTTCACAAAATCTATCCAAAAATAAAATAAACAGGGTTCGAATCTTTCCTAAAACATTTAATTCACTAGTGTATTGGTTGGAACCACTCCGACTCTTACCAATTACTTATTAAAATAGAATAACCTAATAAAGTTTATTATGTTATTCCTCAGAACTGGACCCCTAAATTCAATTCCATTAACCCATACATTATATACTATCTTCTATATTAACTATAGATTCCCACAGGTAATTATCATGTAATTATATAACATAAAGAAAACTTTGTAATACATACATTCCAAATAATGTCTAGTTTTATAGATTTAGATAATTATGAAGAATGAAATCATAAATTACTTATTAAATAAAAGATTATTTTACAATATATGAAACTACATAATCTACAACAAGTTATAAAAAAACTCCCACATATTCCGCACACAATAAATTCTATTAAACATTTCATGTATAATAATTTTATATATATCGTGGATAAATGGAAACATAAGAAGGTGTGACCTAAAATTCATATTTAGGGGAAACATACAACTGAGTAAATCATGCCACAAATGTTGAATAAATATTTTAGAACGAGTTGGTAATCATCATTATTACATAATAATCTGAAAATGAGAGTATTTCATATCCATGAAAATAAATTAAAACATGGATAATAATAATTAATTATCACATATTGATGGTGTTCATAATTCTATAAATCAAAACATGTTGGAAAACCATTATTAAAACACTATATACTAGTATAGTAAGATTAATACGCTAAAATAAATTTTTTTGTCCCATGATACCTGTTAATACATTGAAGGGAAATAAAAGGTTATTCCCTATCTATCACAAATCATGAAGATTAAATCAATGATAACCATGTATCGATGATTCTTAACAAAAAAAGGTTATTTGTTAATTAATGAGTTAAATGATGATATATAAATACAATACAAAAATATTTTCATATTTGTATCACATTTTACTAATAAATAATTTCCCATAATCATTCATGATATAAATTCGTAGTATTTTTAAGTATGCTCTTAAACAAATCTAAACATTGACCAGTCCTAATTAATAGTTAATTGTGAGGAAGTTTAGTTATAATATCATTATAACATATATATAATGCTCATATTTTGTTCTAATTAGTGTGATATATAATAATTTAAAAGAATTATTGATTGGATATAATTTATTCAAATTCATTACATAGAAAAAATAAATCATTTTCCACTTTGTGTGATTGTTTAAAATAAATGAATTAAAGAAAATGTTATCCTGATCATATATTTAATAGGTTCTACAATGTGTCATACAAAAACCATTATTCATTTAACCCATTATCAGGGAGAACCATTTAATGGGGTCATTAAAATAATGAGAGGATGACCCCAAGGACTTCTGGCCAGTTGTTTCTCATGTCCTTTGGGCCACCTTAAGGCCCTAGGGCCACCCCAAGGATTGCGGGCCACATGATGTAGAGGTAATAGTCAGACTACAAGGGACAGGGCTTCATATGAGGATTCTGGGTGGGCGCATTCACTAGAGCAGATCTAACTGGAATTATAAGAAAGAGTGGGTAAGGCTTTACCAACGGTATCAGGACTGTGTAGATTTTCATAGGACAGCTAGACAACTTTCCATGTGAAGGTGGAGTGTCGATATCATGACATATGGTGGGGAGGAACAGTTCCAAGATGTACTGTCTGGGTGATTCCCTCTAAGAGCTATGGTTCATGTATTTGTCTCTAATCCTTCTAGCCATTTAAGGGTTCTAAATCACCCATTGAATGGTGGATTATCCAAAATAAAAAAGGAAGGCCTTTAGTCCATTCTGATGTTATATTGTGGAGTCATATATTATTAAGGAATCTGTTGAATTCTGTACTAAATGCCTTTTTGGTGTGGAAAACATTGGCCTACTGAAATCTCATCACACTAGGCAGCTTGAGGGTGAAGGAATTTCTGGAAGAGAGGTTTTTACAATCAATATTATAGATTGGGAGCAGGCCTACCTTTACTTTTTTTATAATAGTTTCGATGTTGACCCATAGGTTCAATCCCTGAATAAAAATTTTAGGTATTTGATTCTATATAGGGCTGAAAATGGATATCAGATACACACAATCAGTAGTTTATAGAATGGTTCTGGGGCTATATTTTTAAAAAGTTAGATGAAAATTAGGACACAATTTTAGAATGACTTATATGGTGAGTTGGAGGAAAAAGTGTGTATGTATTATCTAACAATGGTTATGTAGTTTATGGTTATACATTATATACTAATGAACATGATGAAGACAGTACCATGAAAAATAGTGGGGTTACACTTGTGGCTGAAGTGATGAATTTTTCTAAGATAAGGATAGAAATCCAATTTATGTGAATATGTCAAAATTTGGCATCATCAAACAAATATGGGATTTGGATTATACAAAATTCCAATTTCCAATTTCTCAATTAAAATGGGTTTATAATAGGAGTGATATTAAAATAGATGAATTGGGATTCGTGAAAGTTGATTTCAGTGAAGAAGGAGAGAAAGATGAATGCCTTATAATGGCATAACAGGTTGTACAAGTATTTTTAGATCTAGATCCTACAAACCAAAAACGACCAGTTGTTCTGTTATTGACCAAAACAACAGAAGGGACAGATGAAAGTTCAACGGAGTATGAACCTTTAATTGGGAATTCACAATCATTTCGCAGTGAAACCAATGTAGAAAGTGTTTTTTATGTTAGAAGAGACCATAATGAAGGAAATTACATAGTCGATAGAGGGTTCAAATATCATCATCCTTTAAAAAAGAGAGTTTAATAATCAGGATAATTTTTTTTTGTAAGTTACATTGTGTAATGTAATGTTATTATTTGTTCCTGATTCATTTATATAATCTAAATTAAATATTAAAACACCTCAATAGATCATTACTATTTCACATACTGATTCACCCAATCCAAAGGACCAAAAGGTGTCCAAACCTGCTACTATTGGACCCAGTGTAGAGCAACAATTGGTTTCTCAACCTGTTACTACTGATCCCAGTGATAAGGTAGAATAGATTTGTCAACCTATTATTGTTGGTCCCAGTGGGAATTCTATCACTCTGTAGGAACATAATGATGATGTTGAAACTAAGGAAATCGTATCCAATAAAACTCTAACAACAACAAAAACAATAATAATGTAGTTTGAAAGTGTTAGAAAAAATAATTAAGGAAAAAAGAAAAAGGCATCAAATTGACATGGGATGGAATAAGAGAGGTCAGCATATTAACCCCAATAAATCCATGTTTAGTAGTTACATTGTAATTTTCACTCAGCAAAGTGTATCGATTGATGTACAGTAGTGGAACCATGTCGTCACTAGGCTGAATACAATAATGAGGGAAGAGATTACAGTAACATTATTATATCATTTCTTTAATTTAATAATATAAAATAAATTAATAAAACATTTACTTACACTTCATCATCCGTTGAAGAGTTCATTTAAAGTAGATTCCTCATGGAAGGAATATGTATTAAGAGTTTCAGAAGGGTTTATAGAGGATTTTGAACAATTTTAACAAAATATCATCTTAATGATGCTAAAGGGAAAATCAAACCACACCCACCAAATCTTTATCCACCCGTGATATCCCAAGGAGTGTGGGATGTGTTTAGAAACCATCGTGTAGAGAATAATTTTTAGGTACATTGTGTCTGGTAATATGTTGTTTGACATTACTTGTATTCATCACTTTGATTAACAGTTTTTATTTATTAAAAACAACTGAGTGTTGAAAATAAATAATGGGTTGCAAAACCAGCATAACCCTATAGTAAATAAATGATGGGGTATACTTCACTTGATAAAAAATTGTATAATTGTTTTAAATATATTGTAATACTTTTATGTGACATAAACAACCCCATAACCATGTTCCTCATTTATATTCAGATTTATGAATCAAAATCAAAATCCACATCCATACCACACCATGTGTTGTGGAAGGAGGACCATGTAAATAAAGAGGTGATACATATAAATGAAAACCCACAAAATGTGTGGGAAACATGTGTAATTATGACACAATATAAATTTGAGTTTATTTAAATTGTTATTACATAACAATTACTACTTATTTTCTTATATTTTTTATCTGAAATAGTCCGCAGTAGATGTAAACATACTTTCAGCAGACATGAAACAGCTAGAACAATACGGTCGTGTCAGAGGTAAAGGTTTTGGGGTGAACCCCAAACATATTATTCAGAAAGAAAATCAAGTGGAGGATCAAACTGAGGAAATTAAAAAGATGAGAGAAACCTTATATAGTTTTTATGAATAATTACAATACAAAAGAGTGATGGCAGTAAGTTTGTTGGGGGAGGCAAAGAGAAGAATCAACTTAACAACAACATGTGTGTGAAGATCCTACCCCACCCCCCACCAGCTTTGAGTTGAGATATTCCCCCCATAAACTTCACTTTGAAGAGGTAATCAATGATCTAATAATTGTTTCTCTGAAATGTGAATCACATAGACACTGATACCTTTTCTATAATGATATTTTATTGGGTGAAAATGACTATGATTTATATCTATCAACTCCAACCTATCATATTGTAGTGAAGGCTACGGTGTTCAATTTGTAGAATGATATGATACATAATAGACCACTTCCAATAGGTCATGTCAGATTATCGATTAATATGACTAACAAAACAAGTATCGAGCTGCCTATTCCAAAGGACGATGATGACATTCATATGATCAAACAATCTGTTGGAACATTCATCTCATGGACATCAATTCTTGTAAAAAAATACGTCGACAAGAAGGTATTCATTTATGATTTATTTTTCAAGATGAACCTTTCACATTTAATTAAAAAAGTTCTAAACTAGTGAATATTATTATAGAATGACAATGGGAATGGGTGAAATGAAAGATAGGCTCAAAAATATCTCAAGGATCAACCAACAAATTGAAATGATCTATTAAGAGCACCTTCACCCCGCCTATTCTATATCCACATTTAATATCATCTCAAGATCATGTGGATACAAAGATTATATAAGGAAATACTCACACATGTGATTTTGAAAAAAAAAATATATGGAGGGGAGAAATCAGATTTCATTATTGAAGACAATGTAGATGAATTTCTCAATTATGAATTATTAGGTTCCTCAATTTTAAATGTATACATCAGGTATTTTTTCACGATTTGATTTTACAAAATCTAAAATACTATAATAAGTATTCATAAATACATTTCATATTTTTCATAATTGTGTATATGGAAAAAAATTCAAGGGATTTCCCCATAAAAATTTTTTTTGGATCGTTAGTCCTCACATCACCTCTTCAAAAGAAGAAATAAATGATGATAAAGAGGGTGAAATAATGTCATCCCTGATCAAATAATTTGAAAAAACATTATAGATTACATGCTCTTCTCAATACTAATTATGCAAGTGTAAAACACTAAAATTTAATCATATCAACTATATTTTAATTTCTTTCATCAGTTATTTCTTTTTTTTAGTTTTAAGAAACACTGGATGCTCATTGAGGTCAATTTGGATACTCCAAAGATTTATTTTTTGGATTCAATGAATGGATATCTAACAAACGGACCACACATGATGGTGTTTTTCAATTTTTAATAAACTAGATCATACATTTTAGAACTAATAATCTAGTAATATAACCTATATAATCTTTTAATGAGTATTATGTTATAATAGGGAGGTGCATCAATATCTTCTACTTCAAGGAATGAATATAGGGTCTAAGGACAAGAACACCCATGAGATCTACAACTGGACAAGTATCATGGTATATATAATAAGATTTCACTATCCAAATACATATCAAAACAAATTAATTATTTTTTCTTGATGTTTCTACAGTGTAAAAAACAAACAAATGGAAGGGACTGTAGTTATTATTTTTGTAAATTTATGAAATAGATCATATTTCATCAACAAAATAGCATCCCTGAAAAGGTATTTTCGAAATTAATTACTAGTTCATTTGAAATATTTATTAATCCTTTGTGTATTTATATTTTTTCAATCATACCATGACTATCACAAAAAATCATATTCATAGGAAGATATAGATGTGTTTAGAAAAAAATGGGTAGCATACCTGATGGAATATTGTAAAAAAATAGGATGAAGTTGAAATCATACTATTTATGTTATCATTATATGATCATTTATATCTGCCTTGTTTACACATATTGAGCATCTATGATCACCCTTTAATATGTTTTATATTATTAGGTTATGAAGAATGGTTTTAGAAATGATTTTTATTTCTCGTAATGAATAGATTAATGAGAAACTCTAGGAACTAGTTCTCTATATTTCTGTGTTTCCAAAATCCCTAGACATTAATTATTATGGAATTTATCATTTATATACTATTTTTTGGTCATTTATGATGCTGATCCTATGGATGTAGTGTGTTGGATTAAAATTGGTTGTGCATCGCTCACAAATTTAATAACAAAACTAATGATTCTTTGTGAACTTTACTATTATTGTTTAACAACCACTTAGAGTAGCATCTGATCTGACCTTATGATCTGAAATGCCCATGATTCTCTAATGTGACACCATCTCTATGATATAATTATTCATCATTCACTTTCCCTTCCCTTCCTGTACCCATTTAGTAGGAAAATAGGTGCCAGAATAGAAGCAAAAAGGGAATTCTGAATGATGATATCATAGAGATGATGTCGAATGACAACATCATAGAGACTTCGGATCGAAAGTTTATATTGGATTCTATACTATGATATAGTCAACCAATAGTAGTAAAGTGAATATAGAATCATTAGATTTGTTATTATCTTATATCTAGACTAAATAAACCTTCTAGAAAGATGTAAATGTAATGTTGCGATATAATATCTCTATTTTAATGAAAAAATATATAATGAAACGTTTATTTTATTTTAATTATTCTTTTTAGGGTTCATTTATTTCAGAATATTTCTATCCATGTGACATTCCTTTACGGGAAGAACAATGATGTTGTGTCTACTCAATCGCAGAGGTAAACATGATCTTTGCACAGTAAGATCATTGTCCATTGAATTAATGCATTGTTTCATAATTATATTTAATTTATTTCTTTTAAATAAGTAATATTAATATACTCATATGTGATATAATTTTTTGAAATGTTCAGGTCATTATATTTGGTATCGGAGTAACTGGAGTATTCCAAATTGAGAAAAACGTAGTCAGTTGTTTTGAATCAAAGTGTCTATTTTTATATAAAATTGACATAAATTTTAGAAAAAAACACTAGTGACATACTAATGGTCAACACCATCACCTAACATAGTAGTATACAGGGGATTACACCCACAACGAGTGCTCAACACCACCTTGACTATGTTTTGTCTAAGTGAACACGACTCCAACAACACATCGAACAACAAATGATGAGCGGAACTCCCCAAAAAACTGAATACATGTCATATGGCACCTTGTTCCCCTATGTCCATGTCCTTAAAATCATGATAGTCAACACCATCTTGAGTCTCGAGAGCCATAACCTTGTCCTGATGATTTCATCCCGTCATATCCCGATGACGAAGTTGCCTCAACCTGGTGATCATTTTCAATCCATGTATCCGATCCATGCCCCACGTAACTAACCACATCACCTCAATCTAGATGTTTAGCACCCACCTCAATCCTAAGGAAAATCCCATTACATTCTCATGGAATTAGGTAACCAATATATGAATTCAATTTAATTCAGATTTACAATCTGCTTAAACCTTCCAAGTTATTCCAAACCACTTACCTTGATTAACAAATTGTAGTGGAGCAAGAGAATTCTCATAGGCATCTTATATAATCATTAGAACATTTTAATAAGAATGTGTTTTATTAAATTGTTTCTCTCTCTGACAACCGACCCAATGTATATGAATGCACCCCCAAAACACTCAAAAAATCATGGTGAAATCTAAGAGCCATCTTCCTTGAACTAGTATGAGCTCACTCATTTTATATAGTCTTAAAAATCGATCTGAATCGGAAGAAAATGGTGTTTTTGATTAATTCCCTGAAAATAGGAAAAAAAGGAGTGTATGGATTTAAAGCTCCATATGTCTAGATAAATAGAAAAGAGATGCTTAAAAATTGATGGTATTATTGAGATGAATATGTATCCACTAACTGATCAAAGATCAATGTTTGGATGATGTAGTTCTGTAAAAGCATAGAGAGAAAGAAGATGGAGGATCTCCCTATATAGTCCATTTTAAATGGGAGGAAAGAGAGGAGAAAGAAGAAAATAGTTAATAAGGAAAAAAAATTGATTTCCCACTTTTTAATGGGCTACATAGTTTGGCCACATAGTGTGGATAACCGTGTACCAACCGTATGATGCCCACCATCTAAGCACCACCCTACGCATAGTTAGGCGCACAATTTTCAAAACTAGGATAAAACTATGTGAATCACCTCTATTAAAAACTAAAGAGGCTTCACATAGAGAATTCACTCCCACCTACATGGTTTTTCATGTCATCCACGTATAGCTAAATCCTAGCTACCAACTCCTTGTACCGCTCTTAGTCCGACCTCAGATCCCTGAGTCTGCCATATTCTTTGGCTCCCACCTGTCCAATAAGGATTCCTACAAAACCTCTAAAATTGGATTTTCTAGTTACATGCATGACACTACTTCAGATCATTTTCACATTGGGCCTGAACATGCCCAGTATTCCTAAACTAAAAGAACAGTTCTATAAACCCACTCCTCTGAAGTCCATCTACCCCTGATGTGTATGGATGATGTGATCATAGAATATGACCTGAAAAAACATCTGAGATAGACCCTTGTGTCTGACTGCCCATACATATACATCCCACAAGCATTATGAGTTTCATCTAAGCATGTATTTCACCATCCTCACCCTCTGACATGGTGTGTCTCGAGCGGGTCAAATATAGATTTTACCAACCCTATCAAGTTCTCTATTGTTTGGGGTCCACCTTCTCTCTAAAATACAGATGAGCGCTGAGACTGGAACTCCCAATTCAATTACAACATAGATGGATCATATACCTAGGATACCCTATCAATTCCCTGTATGAAATGAACCAGGATAACCCTAAGCTTCTCATTAATAAGTTGCACAATTTTTTCCATCAACGTCCTTCTCATATATAATGAATCTTGTACCTAGATAACATGATCATTCTGACCCTTCTGGGCCTCATCCCAACTCTTAGGGGCCTCATCCCCTAAACACTTAAGCAGCACGGTATCACCACCCTCCTAACACTCCACCAAATTCAATTTAGGTGGCATCCCCCTGAATACCAACCATCATGGTCAAACATTCATATCATTGTATATATACAAATATTTCCAATAGAAAAGGTTGTAACTTGTAACACATCTCACCACCCTTACACATTCTTACCACAGCATGTCACGCAACATCTGGTCTCAAGTCTGCTTTCCTACCCATATCACAGTTAGGTATCAAGTATCCTATAGACTTATGTCCCCCTACCTACCCACATTACAGTTTGGAATCACATATATTCAAACCTCATGGACCCTTTCCTTCCCCTGATATAGAAAAGCATCAAATATCATTTATCAATTCGGGTTAGCTGGGTATAATTCCACTGAAGAGGCTGTACAGTAAAAACACTATTTAGTTTCTTTATTGACACTCTAAACAACTCACCCCCAATCATAATCTATGTCTACCCATATCAGGGTCAAGGAAATATATAAAATACATTTAAAGTCACATATAGATCTCATTAGAACCACATGTCTGGTTTTTCTGAGTAGAATGCCACCAAAAGAGGATAAGTAAGAAAAAACTATTTAGCTTCATTGAAGTCACTTTAAACAGTACAACCCCTCTTAGATCAATCCTGGTTCACAATTAAATTCATAATAAATCATACATCATATGATCCTAGGAAATTATCATGATGCATAATACAACCTACCTTGCCAAACAGGGCCAAGAATAAAAAATATATAATAGATAAATATCACAACCAAGTGTACCACCTAAGGTGGAAATAAAATCAAATGTAAAAGAGAAAAGTAAAACATCAATTTACTACTGTTGGAAACTTAATATGTCCCCTGTCCATGGGGATGAAAGAACCCAAACATATGATCTTTGCAAAGTCTTGACATACTCAAAAGAACATGTGATATATTTAAAACTGATAAAACCCATACAGATTCTTTTAATATTTTAAAACAACAATCTATGACTCATTTGTGACATCAAGGAAACAACTCCTCCTCAATAATATGCATGGTGTGACCGGTTTAACTATAAATGTGTTTTTTATAAAAAATTGACATTTTATTAATATATTATTTTATATAATGTTTAATTTATTTAATTATTGTATCAGTAACATAATACTTGTTTTCTTATATATGTGGAATTTTTTGTTGAGTTCGGATGCTTTATTCAACAACTAATACCATGGATAACAATTTTTGAGAGGGGATCCCAGATGAAAAAGGATGAAACATTATCGTTTTAAACTGTGTGTTCGATAATTGTAAATATAACCATATAAAACATTTTTTTAAATTTATATAATAGTGGGTT
This sequence comes from Viscum album, assembly GCA_963277665.1. Taxonomy (NCBI): domain Eukaryota; kingdom Viridiplantae; phylum Streptophyta; class Magnoliopsida; order Santalales; family Viscaceae; genus Viscum; species Viscum album. The sequence goes on along the minus strand of OY728148.1, from coordinate 1,660,085,233 downwards.
TTTTTATTCATGATGTCACATAAATGTATATAGTATTGTTTCTGAAACTCTTATGTCCTTTGTTTCATAGTTCTGTTTTTTTTTGTTCAGGAGTTGTTTTGTGTGGGTATTTTTTGTATAGATGTTGTATTGTGCAGTTTTTTGAAGGTGTTGTTTGTGTGCAGGTGTGAAAGTGATGGTATTGGGTGTGTTGTTAAATAAACAGCACATCAGAGGTAAATCGGTCTTCATCAGCGCTATTTTCACCACAGATAAAGGATCATTTTATCCGTTCTAATTAATAACTGATAAATTTTTACTTTATCAGCACTCAAAATAGCCCTGATAAAACCCTTATTGGTAGTAGTGATCCCAATCCACTATGGGGAATAGTTGTGTCATGATCCACTAAAAAAACAGGTATGTCTTGATCAACAATGGGAAACATGTGATGAGTCATGATCCACTTTATTGATTGTCTTGGTAGTTAGCCATGATATATGAAATGGTTTTCAATATTTATGATGGTGACACACTGTAGAGACCCGAAGCTTGACGTACATGGACATTACATTACATTTTCGGAATACTTAGTACATAACAAAAACACACACACAAGGATCGTAATAGTTTAGTGTCTTTGGAAACTCGGAACGTAATCTTCTAATCGTGGTGAAAGATCTTCAACATCTCCTATAAAGATTTGCCCCTTTTTTTTACCTAAAACCTTTCTTTATATCCTGGGGAAAAGAAAGCATAAAAGGGTGAGCTCAAATTCTCAGTAAGGGTAAAAAAAAAAGAAATATTAATCACATCATATACATAAGCACATAACTTTTGGAAAGTCTTAACCTGCAAAAGAGATCATAATTTCATAACATGGGATAAATCATGGCAGTGAAATGTAATCACAATAATCATAACTTAAAACATGAAACATTGTGGCATTCACACATAATCATAGAGAATCATTTCTTGTTAGTCAAGACACATTTCCAAAACTATCTTAGTGGACAAAGTCCCTTTCTGAATCGAGTAACCCTCGTTTCAGTCCTGTTTCACTGAACCGGTATAACCTACCGTTCCAGCCCTGTCTATCTCATGAGATATAAAATCTTTACCCAATGAATTGGAGGGAGATATAGGTCCCACCCATCTTATAATGAATCCTTTCTTATGTGTGCCACATAATCATAAATCATACATCATCGCATAACCCATGTAATAAAAATGGGATTCTTAAACAACATGACATCATAAAACAATTCATATAAGATAAAGGAATTCATAAAAATGTTTCCATCACAACATAATCAAATCCATGTAATAATAGGGATAAAAATAGAACCCTTTTATTATCTTATATGGAAAATAATTTTTATAAAATACTTGAACTTCATTCTTGAGGAAAATATCCTTTCTACTTCAAAAACACTTTTCCTTTCTTAACATGTAATACTATTTTAAACTAAAATAAGATGATTAAAAATAAACTTGAATACTTGTATAGGAAGCTTCTTGGAAATAATTTTTTAGAAATCCATTCATGTCGTATAAGTTAAAAAAACATTCTTCATACTTTTGTCGAAAAAGTCAAAAAGCACCTCATATGAAAAAACTTCAAAACATTCCTTTCATATTTTTTACTAAAAACTCACCGAAGGGTAAAATTGGATTTAAACAATTGTAGTTGGATGGAAATAATATTACATATTGTGGAATCTTGGATGTGGATGAGAAAATACACCCCAGTAAATTTCAATGTATAAACAATCTCGGATAAAAATGAGATTGTGATATTTTCCCTTACCTTAGGTCTGATTTGCTTCGTATGTGTCTGCACCTCCTGTATAATGATTTAAATAATGTCATTGACTTATTACAGAATCATATTCATTGTTATGATATCATATATGGTTCACTTATGACATTATATTACCCGTTCTTTTGTAAATTCCATGTTAAAGAAGCGTTTTGGGTAAAATCGTTTCATTTATCGTAGGTGTTTTGACTTGTTGTTCTTGACATTATTATTACTTATATCATGATTTAATTAATCCAGAATATAAAATATGATTTATATATCATATATATTCATTATATATATATATAATAGATAGATAAATGAAATGAAAAACACCATTCATGGAGACGGTAGTCCGTACGTACGCATAAACGCAGTTTTCCTTTCATTATTGTCTTGAATGGAAGTAAGTAGATGACATACATATATATATATACATAAATCCAGTAGCTTTATAATTTCATATATTTCATTATTATTTATTATATATACTTTATAATCATTCTTAAATTGTTAACATGGAGAATGAATCTCATCGCGTCGTGGAGACGGTAGTCCGTACGTACGCACGAGCGATGATATCATTTCCATAAATATTGAATTGAATTGGAGTGGATTATACAATATATCAGAATCAGTATTATGTTTTAATAACTATGTATAGATATTCTTTACACCATTATACCCATCCATGTAAGGTGGTGGTGGAAAATAGATTACACCACGGCGTGGAGACAGTATTCTGTACGTACGCACGCACGGTGATTTCTTTTTCCGTAGGATAGATAGATGGTGAAATAGGGTTGTTTCATACTTATAATAAAATATTAGTATATGAGTGATACTGATGTTATTACTTCATAATGAAACAACCTAAGAAGAAGAAGTGGAAGAAGAAATAAAGATGAAAGAATTGGTAACGGTAATTACCTCTTCTTTGAAGCGCCTCTTTGAGACCTCCTCTTAGGGCACTAAAATTGGTCTTTGAGGAAGACCAGAACCTCTAGGATGTTTCTAGGGAAGTGGAGAAGATATTTTTAAAGGGGTTTTCCGAGATTGAGTGCTCAAATTGGTGTGAGGAGGAGGGGGAGGAGGTGTCCTTTTATAAGGGAGGAGAGGGGCACCTTAGGAATATCTCAAAATATTATTTTATATTAAAGTCAAAATAGGTTTATAATGGTTCCAAAGGGTCTTATTTCGAAGCTCAAGTGGTGATGGGTCGAAATCCTATCAACCAATAGGATTTAGACAAGTTTAGGGTATTATTTTAAACTTATCAATTAGATTTAACTCTAAGTTAAATAATTTAACTTTTACCTTGTCTTTTTGTTTTCTTTCACTATATGGTTAATAAACTTACTATAACATGCCAAACGAACCCCAAATTGTTTCTTATTAATATATATATCATTATCTAAGTCATTTGGCCGACACATATATTTTTATGAATAAAATAACAATTAATAATATAATATTTGATTTAAAAACTATTTTGTGTTAATTTTGGCACTATTTGATATATGATTTTTGTGAAAGTCATAACAGAATTATATGTTAGAACCAAGTTTATTAAATCAACACTAATATATCATAGTAACCTAGAAAATTAGTGGAATTCATAAAAAGTCTCAAATTACTTTCATTTGAGCATTTATAACATCAATTATGTTAATATTTCTTTAAAAGGGTAATTACTGCATCATCGTTGTGTCATAAATAAATTAACTTATTTAAAGTCTAAAAATTATAAATAAAATATTATTATTTAGGAAATTTTTCTCTCTTTCTAATGAATATTTACAATCGAATATATCTTATGTATAACCCTATATTAAAAATGTTTTAGTAAATAAACTTTGATTTTGACTCTTTTAACTCTTCTTTGAATTAAATAATAATAAATGTCCTAATCTAATCCAAGTGGGCCTAAATGATAATATTTTACACTTAAGGTTGTTTTTGGTCGAGATACACTTTTCCAATAGTATTAGGACATGTGTTAGGGTAATATTAATATCATTTTTACCCTAAATTACCCTATTTACTTTTAACCGCGGTAAAAAAAATAAAAAGTTACTATTCACCAAAAAATTATTTTTATCTCATTGAACCACATTTTACTTACTGATATCAACCGTGTCGGTCGGATTTTCGAAATTCCATTCACAGAAGTGGTAAAATTATGTTTTATGCGAAATTCAGTTTTTAACTACCACTTAGTAGTTTCACTATTCATCAAAAATTGATGTTTTTCAGAACAATGCCAAAATTTCATCCTAAGCTATATTTCATATTCCGAATTCAAAAATGAAGTCTATTTTACCAAATTCATAACATAGAAGTTGCATTAATTAATTTTATAATTAAATCCCGCTATTAAAACAAATAGCGTGTTTTTAAGAAACAATATCTATCAAAAGATTAACACTAGTTTATAACTGGTTTAACTGTGAAATTACATCCAATGACCAACATTCTATTAAATTGTAAAAATATATTCTAAATATACTTTAAAACCACTCAAATTAATAATTTATCACTATTAATTATTTCTATTAAAAAAGTTGTTTTTAATTAAAATTTAGTAATTTTCACTATTCATCAGAATATGAAAGTTATCCGAAAAGTACCAAAATTTCACCCTAAGATAATTTCGATATTACGAATCCAAAAATGAATTCCATTTTGAAAAATAAAACTTACAAAATTTCAAAAATTGGTTATTACTATTCATAACGGCTACTTTTAATAATATCTTAATAGCATATCGTTGTTTAGTGAAACTCGGTGTTGCGTACAACACACGCTATCGTGGAAGGTCGCGATTGCGTATAATTCAAGACAGGTCAGAGATGTGTATTGTGAAAGATCCTTTTGGTGTATCGTATAACACAAGACATTAATAAAATTTAAAAGAATATTTTTCATAAAATCTCTGGCTGTTCCATTCTACCCCCCTTAAAATGAATTTCGCCCTCGAAATTCGTCGGGGTTATAAATGGTTTACTATTCGAATGTTTCTTTAATAGAAACCCACATCGTAAAAAGGAATACCAAAACTTGTCTTTAAAAACTAAAGTATGAAATGTAATGATTACCCAAATAAACTAATCACTGGTTTTCCACATAGGTGAAAATATGGATATGGAAGATAAATCTAAACATCATGTTCTGATGGAGAGTGGTAGAGAACATTGCTATGGAAAATCCAGTAATCAAAAATCCATAAATTTGTGACGATCTAAGGTACCATCTGATTCATTAGGTATAAGATCACTAGGACAACATTTTTTGTTTTCAAGATCATTTCCCTAAAGTTGAAAATTTGAATTAGAATAAATACTTTCTTTATTTTGTTAAAATCTCACTGTTGTTCAAGCCTTGAACAATTTCCACTTCATCTCTTAAATAAATGAAGTTGAATTTGTTATTTGTGAAGTGTTAGTAGATCAGGTCATTCCATCTGTCTCAAATAAAAGGTTAGCAAAAATTATATACATAAGTCGATCTATAGTGAGATTAATCATATATGGTTCCAAAAATGGACTTATACTTCATATATCATACTGCTTAATATAATAAAACTAGTTTCTACTAAACAGGGACTTCCTGTAGGCCAGTGGTAGGTGATAAAGGCCAGTCGCACTTCGGTTGTGGGTTCGATTCCCACAGCCTTGTCCGAAGCGATGGGCTGTCGCTCGTCCTGCAGGTTGTCCTTTTTCTAAAACTACATTACTATAACATCCCATCAATAATATCGAAAATCTTCTATCCTTAAACAATACAAACTTATGTCCAACATAATCCATTCTAATCTTTAGGCTTATCCATAATACTACAGTCCACTCTCATAATATAGTGAAAATGATTACCATAGATTTAATACTGTCGTTAATCCCAATAAGATATGTCTTGTTGGTCACATTCCAAACATTCAAAGGCCTTAATCATGTATTCTCTTGAATACCCATTATACCTTAGTGAAAACATGAATGCTGTCAAAAGTTAACTCTTTCCACATACCAAAATCCAAAAATTATATATACTCAAACCATGATATCACTTAGTCTTTATATCAATCATGAGCTCATGAATACAATCAAACATCTCATTATCTTCTTATCCCTTCATTATGCTCATATCATCTTTTTACTAAAAATGTCTCAATCACTTTTCATGGTTACCGGTTCCATAAAATTATTGAAAACCACAATAGACTAAAACATAAATATTTCAGTACACCATAAAAGTACCTCAACAACATTATTCATGAATACCAATACATTAACACTTCAGTCCATCCACTTCAATGATTGTCCTGTAATAAGTCCTTCCTTGATTTAGAAGTATCTTTTTAGGTCAGGGCATTGAGTTGGGTGATGCCCATGTTCTCCACAAATAAGACATTGAACTCCATAACAATATGTCACTCTATGACCCTTTTCTCCACACAGATAACATCGGTCCCTCCATTTGAGGTATTCCTCAAGGTTCTTCTTCCCTTCTTTAGAAATCTTAATCTTCCTTTCTTTATGCTCCTCAACATGCGAACATGCATAATAGTTTATCTTCCTCTTCTTTGATGAATTAGTCATACCACTAAATTTCACCTTTTTAATCATATATCGCGATGACTGATTCAGCATAATCACAATATCTTTATCTCTAGGTATTACAAAATTTTATTGCTCATAGTCACCAATTTTTCCATTGGATTCAATGTTAACCGAATTCCTTCTGGTTCCCTCCATTAACTAAAACACAAAAAGAATTTAGTGAGTGGTGAAATCATGCTATGGAAGACAACATAGTAAAGGGAAAGCACCCTCAATATCTAACATCTTAGGTTAAATTCTATGATCGTTATCGCAATTCTAGGACTATAACCTATACGTATACTTAACCTTAGAGACATCCCTAGACATACCTTTGAAATATCTCAAGGTATCCCACTAAAGTTCTCGCATCCTAGTTTCCAAAGGTTGACTAAACCTTTTCTCTGATACCAACTATAACGGTCTGGAATTACTTCCAGTGGACTATAGTTGATACCTATCAGGGCACTCCATGGGCGGCTACACCCCCTGGGCGGGACACAACACCATCCCCAGTGGCAGCCATTTCCTCATGAAGCCCTTGGGCGGAGAGCCATGCTTCGTCCAACGCTCACATGTGAGAGTTCCCAACGATCAGATACATTCCTACCTCCTTTGCCTCTGATACCAACTGTAGAGACCCGAAGCTTGACGTACATGGACATTACATTACATTTGCGGAATACTTAGTACATAACAAAAATACACACACAAGGATCGTAATAGTTTAGTGTCTTTGGAAACTCGGAACGTAATCTTCTAATCATGGTGAAAGATATTCAACATCTCCTATAAAGATTTTCCCTTTTTTTACCTAAAACCTTTCTTTATATCCTGGGGAAAAGAAAACATAAAAGGGAGAGCTCAAATGCTCAGTAATGGTAAAAAAAAGAAATATCAATCACATCATATACATAAGCACATAACTCTTGGAAAATCTTAACCTGCAAAAGAGATCATAATTTCATAACATGGGATAAATCATGGCAGTGAAATGTAATCACAATAATCATAACATAAAACATGAAACTTTGTGGCATTCACACATAATCATATAGAATCATTTCTTGTTAGTCAGGACACATTTCCAAGACTATCTTAGTGGACAAAGTCCCTTTCTGAATCGAGTAACCCTCGTTTCAGTCCTGTTTCACTGAACCGGTATAACCTACCATTCCAGCCCTGTATATCTCATGAGATATAAAATCTTTACCCAATGCATTGGAGGGAGATATAGGTCCCACCCATCTTATAATGAATCCTTTCTTATGTGTGCCACATAATCATAAATCATACATCATCGCATAACCCATGTAATAAAAATGGGATTCTTAAACAACATGTCATCATAAAACAATTCATATAAGATAAAGGAATTCATAAAAATGTTTCCATCACAACATAATAAAATCCTTGTAATAATAGGGATAAAAACAGAACCCTTTTATTATCTTAGAAGGAAAATAATTTTTATAAAATACATGAACTTCATTCTTGAGGAAAATATCCTTTCTACTTCAAAAACACTTTTCCTTTCTTAACATGTCATACAATTTTAAACTAAAAGAAGTTGATTAAAAATAAACTTGAATACTTGTAAAGGAATCTTCTTGGAAATAATTTTTTAGAAATCCATTCATGTCGTATAAGTTAAAAAAACATTCTTCGTTCTTTTGTCGAAAAAGTCAAAAAGCACCTCATATGAAAAAACGTCAAAATATTCCTTTCATATTTTTTACTAAAAAATCACCGAAGGGTAAAATCGGATTTAAAAAATTGTAGTAGGATGGAAATAATATTACATATTGAGGAAACTTGGTTGTGGATGATAAAATACACCCCAGTAAATTTGAAAGTATAAACAATCTCGGATAAAAATGAGATTGTGATATTTTCCCTTACCTTAGGTCTGATTTGCTTCGTATGTGTCTGAACCTCCAGTATAATGATTTAAATAATGTCATTGACTTATTAAAGAATCATATTCATTGTTATGATATCATATATGGTTCACTTATGACATTATATTACCCGTACTTTTGTAAATTCCATGTTAAAGAAGCGTTTTGGGTAAAATCGTTTCATTTATCGTAGGTGTTTTTACTTGTTGTTCTTGACATTATTATTACTTATATCATGATTTACTTACTTCCAGAATATAAAATATGATTTATATATCATATATATTCAGTATATATATATATAATAGATAGATAAATGAAATGAAAAACACCGTTCATGGAGACGGTAGTCCGTACGTACACATGAACGCTGTTTTCCTTTCAATATTGTCTTGAATGGAAGTAAGTAGATGACATACATATATATATATATATACATAAATCCAGTAGATTTATAATTTCATATATTTCATTATTATTTCTTATATAAACTTTATAATCATTCTTAAATGGTTAACATGGAGAATTAATCTCATCGCGTCGTGGAGACGGTAGTCCGTACGTACGCACGAGCGATGATATCATTTCCATAAATATTGAATTGAATTGGAGTGGATTATACAATATATCAGAATCAATATGATGTTGTAATAACTATGTATAGTTATTCTTTACACCATTATACCCATCCATGTAAGGTGGTGGTGGAAAATAGATTACACCACGGCGTGGAGACGGTATTCCGTACGTACGCACGCACGGTGATTTCTTTTTCCGTAGGATGGATATATGGTGAAATAGGGTTGTTTAATACTTATAATAACATACCAGTATATGAGTGATACTGATGTTATTACTTCATAATGAAACAACCTAAGAAGAAGAAGTTGAAGAAGAAATAAAGATGAAAGAATTGGTAACGGTAATTACCTCTTCTTTGAAGCGCCTCTTTGAGACCTCCTCTTAGGGCACTAAAATTGGTCTTTGAGGAAGACCAGAACCTCTAGGATGTTTCTAGGGAAGTGGAGAATAGATTTTTAAAGGGTTTGTCCGAGCTTGAGTGCTCAAATTGGTGTGAGGAGGATGGGCAGGAGGTGTCCTTTTATAAGGGAGGAGAGGGGCACCTTAGGAATATCTCAAAATATTATTTTATATTGAAGTCAAAATAGGTTTATAATGGTTCCAAAGGGTCTTATTTCGAAGCTAAAGTGGGGATGGGTCGAAACCCTATCAACCAATAGGAATTAGACAAGTTTAGGGTATTATTTTAACCTTATCAATTAGATTTAACTCTAAGTTAAATAATTTAACTTTTACCGTGTCTTTTTTTTTCTTTCACTATATGGTTAATACAGTTACTATAACATGCCAAAAGAACCCCAAATAGTTTATTATTAATATATATGTTCTTATATAAGTCATTTTGCCGAAACTTAGATTTTTAGGAATAAAATAACAATTAATAATATAATATTTGATTTAAAAACTATTTTGTGTCAATTTTGACACTATTTGATATATGATTTTTGTGAAAGTCATAACAGAATTATATGTTCGAACCATGTTGATTAAATCAACACTAATATATCATAGTAACCTAGAAAATTAGTGGAATTCATAAAAAGGCTCAAATTACTTTCATTTGAGCATTTATAACATCAATTATGTTAATATGTTTTGAAAAGGGTAATTACTGCATCATCGTTGTGTCATAAATAAATTAATTTATTTAAAGTCTAAAAATTATAAATAAAATATAATTATGTAGGAAATATTTTTATCTTTCTAATGAATATTTAAAATCGAATTTATCTTATGTATAACCCTATATTAAAAATGTTTTAGTAAATAAACTTTGATTTTGACTCTTTTAACTCTTCTTTGAATTAAATAATAATCAATGTCCTAATCTAATCCAAGTGGGCCTAAATGATAATATTTTACACTTAAGGTTGTTTTTGGTCGAGATACACTTGTCCAATAGTATTAGGACATGTGTTAGGGTAATATTAATATCATTTTTGCCCTTAATTACCCTATGTACTTTTAACCGCGGTAAAAAAAATAAAACGTTACTATTCACCAAAAAATTATTTTTATCTCATTGAACCACATTTTACTTACTAACATCAACCGTGTCTCTCGGATTTTCGAAATTCCATTCACAGAAGCGGTAAAATTAAGTTTTATGCAAAATTCAGTTTTTAACTACCACTTAGTAGTTTCACTATTCATCAAAAATTGATGTTTTTCAGAACAATGCCAAAATTTCATCCTAAGCTATATTTCATACTCCGAATTTAAAAATGAAGTCTATTTTACCAAATTCATAACATAGAAGTTGCATTAATTAATTTTATAATTAAATCCCGCTGTTAAAACAAATAGCGTGTTTTTAAGAAACAATATCTATGAAAAGATTGACACTAGTTTATAACTGGTTTAACTGTGAAATTACATCCAATGACCAACATTCTATTAAATTGTAAAAATATATTCTAAATATACTTTAAAACCACTCAAATTAATAATTTATCACTATTAATTATTTCTATTAATAAAGTTGTTTTTAATTAAAATTTAGTAATTTTCACTATTTATTAGAATATGAAAGTAATCCGAAAAGTACCAAAATTTCACCCTAAGCTAATTTCGATATTACGAATCCAAAAATGAATTCAATTTTGAAAAATAAAACTTACAAAATTTCAAAAAGGGGTTATTACTATTCATAACGGCTAATTTTAATAATATCTTAATAGCATATCGTTGTTTAGCGAAACTCGGTGTTGCGTACAACACACGCTATCGTGGAAGGTCGAAATTGCGTATAATTCAAGCCAGGTCAGAGATGTGTATTGTGAAAGCTCCTTTTGGTGTAGAGTATAACACAAGACATTAATAAAATTAAAAAAAATATTTTTCATAAAATCTCGGGCTGTTACATTCTACCCCCTTAAAATGAATTTCACCCTCCAAATTCGTCGGGGTTATAAATGGTTTACTATTCGAAAGTTTCTTTAATAGAATCTCACATCGTAAAAAGGAATACCAAAACTTGGCTTTAAAAACTAAAGTATGAAATGTAACGATTACCCAAATAAACTAATCACTGGGTTTCCACATAGGTGAAAATATGGATATGGAAGAGAAATCTAACCATCATGTTCTGATGGAGAGTGGTAGAGAACATTGCTATGGAAAATCCAGTAATCACAAATCCATAAATTTGTGACGATCTAAGGTACCATCTGATTCATTAGGTATAAGATCACTAGGACAACATTTTTTGTTTTCAAGATCATTTCCCTAAAGTTGAAAATTTGAATTAGAATAAATACTTTCTTTATTTTGGTACAATCTCACTGTTGTTCATGCCTTGAACAATTTCCACTTCCTCTCTTAAATAAATGAAGTTGAATTTGTTATTTGTGAAGTGTTAGCAGATCGGGTCATTCCATCTGTCTCAAATAAAAGGTTAGCTAAAATTATATACATAAGTCGATCTATAGTGAGATTAATCATATATGGTTCCTAAAATGGACTTATACTTCATATATCATACTGCTTAATATAATAAAACTAGTTTCTACTAAATAGGGACTTCCTGTAGGCCAGTGGTAGGCGATAAAAGCCAGTCGCACTTCGGTTGTGGGTTCGATTCCCACAGCCTTGTCCGAAGAGATGGGCTGTCGCTCATCATGCAGGTTGTCCTTTTTCTAAAACTACATTACTATAACATCCCATCAATAATATCGAAAATCTTCTATCCTTAAAAAATACTAACTTATGTCCAACATAATCCATTCTAATCTTTAGGCTTATCCATAATACTACAGTCCACTCTCATAATATAGTGAAAAATAATACCAGAGATTTAATACTGTCGTTAATCCCCATAAGATATGTCATGTTGGTCACATTCCAAACATTCAAAGGCCTTAATCATGTATTCTCTTGAATACCCATTGTACCTTAGTGAAAACATGAATTCTGTCAAAAGTTAACTCTTTCCACATACCAAAATCCAAAAATTATATATACTCAAACCATGATATCACTTAGTCTTTATATCAATCATTAGCTCATGAATACAATCAAACATCTCATTATCTTCTTATCCCTTCATTATGCTCATATCATTTGTTTACCAAAAATGTCTCAATCACTTTTCATGGTTACCGGTTCCATAAAATTATTGAAAACCACAATAGACCAAAACATAAATATTTCAGTACACCATAAAAGTACCTCAACAACATTATTATTGAATACCAATACATAAACACTTCAGTCCATCCACTTCAATGATTGTCCTGGAATAAGTCCTTCCTTGATTTAGAAGTAACTTTTTAGGTCAGGGCATTGAGTTGGGTAATGCCCATGTTCTCCACAAATAAGACATTGAACTCCATAACAATCTGTCACTCTATGACCCTTTTCTCCACACAGATAACATCGGTCCCTCCATTTGAGGTATTCCTCAAGGTTCTTCTTCCCTTCTTTAGAAATCTCAATCTTCCTTTCTTTATGCTCCTCAACATGTGAACATGCATAATAGTTTATCTTCCTCTTCTTTGATGAATTAGTCATACCACTAAATATCACCTTGTTAATCATATATCGCGATGACTGATTCGGCATAATCACAATATCTTTATCTCTAGGCATTACAAAATTTTATTGCTCATAGTCACCAATTTTTCCATTGGATTCAATGTTAACCGAATTCCTTCTGGTTCCCTCCATTAACTAAAACACAAAAAGAATTTTGTGAGAGGCGAAATCATGCTATGGAAGACAACATAGTAAAGGGAAAGAACCCTCAATATCTAACATCTTAGGTTAAATTCTATGATCGTTATCGCAATTCTAGGACTATAACCTATACGTATACTTAACCTTAGAGACATCCCTAGACATACCTTAGAAATATCTCTAGGTATCTCACTAAAGTTCTCGCATCCTAGTTTCCAAAGGTTGACTAGACCTTTCATCTGATACCAACTATAACGGTCTGGAATTACTTCCAGGGGACTATAGTTGATACCTATCAGGGCACTCCATGGGCGGCTACACCCCCTTGGCGGGACACACCACCATCCCCAGTGGCAGCCATTTCCTCATGAAGCCCATTGGCGGAGAGCCATGCTTCGTCCAACGCTCACATGTGAAAGTTCCCAAGGATCGGATACATTCCTACCTCCTTTGCCTCTAATACCAACTGTAGAGACCCGAAGCTTGACGTACATGGACATTACATTACATTTGCGGAATACATAGTACATAACAAAAACACACACACAAGGATCGTAATAGTTTAGTGTCTTTGGAAACTCGGAACGTAATCTTCTAATCGTGGTGAAAGATCTTCAACTTCTCCTATAAAGATTTCCCCCTTTTTTTACCTAAAACATTTCTTTATATCCTGGGGAAAAGAAAACATAAAAGGGTGAGCTCAAATGCTCAGTAAGGGTAAAAAAAAGAAATATCAATCACATCATATACATAAGCACATAACTTTTGGAAAATCTTAACCTGCAAAAGAGATCATAATTTCATAACATGGGATAAATCATGGCAGTGAAATGTAATCACAATAATCATAACTTAAAACATGAAACTTTGTGTAATTCACACATAATCATATAGAATCATTTCTTGTTAGTCAAGACACATTTCCAAGACTATCTTAGTGGACAAAGTCCCTTTCTGAATCGAGTAACCCTCGTTTCAGTCCTGTTTCAATGAACCGGTATAACCTACCGTTCCAGCCCTGTCTATCACATGACATATTAAATCTTTACCCAATACATTGGAGGGAGATATAGGTCCCACCCATCTTATAATGAATCCTTTCTTATGTGTGCCACATAATCATAAATCATACATCATCGCATAACCCATGTAATAAAAATGGGATTCTTAAACAACATGACATCATAAAACAATTCATATAACATAAAGGAATTCATAAAAATGTTCCCATCACAACATAATAAAATCCATGTAATAATAGGGATAAAAACAGAACCCTTTTATTATCTTAGATGGAAAATAATTTTTATAAAATACTTGAACTTCATTCATGAGGAAAATATCCTTTCTACTTCAAAAACACTTTTCCTTTCTTAACATGTCATACAATTTTAAACTAAAATAAGTTGATTAAAAATAACCATGAATACTTGTAAAGGAAGATTCTTGGAAATAATTGTTTAGAAATCCATTCATGTCGTATAAGTAAAAAAAAAAATCTTCGTACTTTTGTCGAAAAAGTCAAAAAGCACCTCATATGAAAAAACGTCAAAAGATTCCTTTCATATTTTTTACTAAAAACTCACCGAAGGGTAAAATTGGATTTAAAGAATTGTAGTTGGATGGAAATAATATTACATATTGAGGAAAATTGGATGTGTATGATCAAATACACCCCAGTAAATTTCAAAGTATAAACAATCTCGGATAAAAATGAGATTGTGATATTTTCCCTTACCTTAGGTCTGATTTGCTTCGTATGTGTCTTCACCTCCTGTATAATGATTTAAATAATGTCATTTACTTATTACAGAATCATATCCATTGTTATGATATCATATATGGTTCACTTATGACATTATATTACCCGTTCTTTTGTAAATTCAATGTTAAAGAAGCGTTTTGGGTAAAATCGTTTCATTTATCGTAGGTGTTTTGACTTGTTGTTCTTGACATTATTATTACTTATATCATGATTTAATTACTTCCAGAATATAAAATATGATTTATATATCATATATATATTCAGTATATATATATAGTAGATAGATAAATGAAATGAAAAACACCGTTCATGGAGACGGTAGTCCGTACGTACGCATAAACGATGTTTTCCTTTCCTTATTGTCTTGAATGGAAGTAAGTAGATGACATACATATATATATATATATACATAAATCCAGTAGCTTTATAATTTCATATATTTCATTATTATTTCTTATATATACTTTATAATCATTCTTAAATGGTTAACATGGAGAATGAATCTCATCGCGTCGTGGAGACGGTAGTCCATACGTACACACGAGCGATGATATCATTTCCATAAATATTGAATTGAATTGGAGTGGATTATACAATATATCAGAATCAATATGATGTTGTAATAACTATGTATAGTTATTCTTTACACCATTATACCCATCCATGTAAGGTGGTGGTGGAAAATAGATTACACCACGGCGTGGAGACGGTATTCTGTACGTACGCACGCACGGTGATTTCTTTTTCCGTAGGATGGATAGATGGTGAAATAGGGTTGTTTCATACTTATAATAACATATCTGTATATGAGTGATACTGATGTTATTACTTCATAATGAAACAACCTAAGAAGAAGAAGTGGAAGAAGAAATAAAGATGAAAGAATTGGTAACGGTAATTACCTCTTCTTTGAAGCGCCTCTTTAAGACCTCCTCTTAGGGCACTAAAATTGGTCTTTGAGGAAGACCATGACCTCTAGAATGTTTCTAGGGAAGTTTAGAAGAGATTTTTAAAGGGGTTTTCTGAGCTTCAGTGCTCAAATTGGTGTGAGGAGGAGGGGGAGGAGGTGTCCTTTTATAAGGGAGGAGAGGGGCACCTTAGGAATATCTCAAAATATTAATTTATATTAAAGTCAAAATCGGTTTATAATGGTTCCAAAGGGTCTTATTTCGAAGATAAAGTGGGGATGGGTCGAAATCCTATCAAACAATAGGATTTAGAC
The DNA here is from genome assembly GCA_963277665.1 of Viscum album. Lineage (NCBI taxonomy): Eukaryota > Viridiplantae > Streptophyta > Magnoliopsida > Santalales > Viscaceae > Viscum > Viscum album. The sequence goes on along the minus strand of OY728148.1, from coordinate 1,660,069,209 downwards.
AAGTTTAGGGTATTATTTTATCCTTATCAATTAGATTTAACTCTAAGTTAAATAATTTAACTTTTACCGTGTCTTTTTGTTTTCTTTCACTATATGGTTAATACACTTACTATAACATGCCAAACGAACCCCAAATTGTTTATTATTAATATATATATCCTTATCTAAGTCATTTGTCAGAAACTTAGATTTTTAGGAATACAATAACAATTAATAATATAATATTTTATTTAAAAACTATTTTGTGTCAATTTTGACACTATTTGATATATTATTTTTTTGAAAGTCATAACAGAATTATATGTTCGAACCAAGTTGATTAAATCAACAATAATATATCATAGTAACCTAGAAAATTAGTGGAATTCATAAAAAGTCTCAAATTACTTTCATTTGAGCATTTATAACATCAATTAGGTTAATATTTGTTTAAAGGGGTAATTACTGCATCATCGTTGTATCATAAATAAATTAATTTATTTAAGGTCTAAAAATTATAAATAAAATATTATTATGTAGGAAATATATTTATCTTTCTAATTAATATTTACAATAGAATTTATCTTATGTATAACCCTATATTAAAAATGTTTTAGTAAATAAACTTTGATTTTGACTCTTTTAACTCTTCTTTGAATTAAATAATAATAAATGTCCAAATCTAATCCAAGTGGGCCTAAATGATAATATTTTACACTTAAGGTTGTTTTTGGTCGAGATACACTTGTCAAATAGTATTAGGACATGTGTTAGGGTAATATTAATATCATTTTTACCCTTAATTACCCTATTTACTTTTAACCGCGGTAAAAAAAATAAAAAGTTACTATTCACCAAAAAATTATTTTTATCTCATTGAACCACATTTTACTTACTGATATCAACCGTGTCTGTCGGATTTTTGAAATTCCATTAATAGAAGCGGTAAAATTAAGTTTTATGCAAAATTCAATTTTTAACTACCACTTAGTAGTTTCACTATTCATCAAAAATTGATGTTTTTCAGAACAATGCCAAAATTTCATCCTAAGCTATATTTCATATTCCGAATTCAAAAATGAATTATATTTTACCAAATTCATAAAATAGAAGTTGCATTAATTAATTTTATAATTAAATCCCGCTGTTAAAACAAATAGCGTGTTTTTAAGAAATAATATCTATCAAAATATTGACAGTAGTTTATAACTGGTTTAACTGTGAAATTACATCCAATGACCAACATTCTATTAAATTGTAAAAATATATTCTAAATATACTTTAAAACCACTCAAATTAATAATTTATCAATATTAATTATTTCTATTAAAAAAGTTGTTTTTAATTAAAATTTAGTAATTTTCACTATTTATCAGAATATGAAAGTAATCCGAAAAGTACCAAAATTTCACCCTAAGCTAATTTCGATATTACGAATCCAAAAATGAATTCCATTTTGAAAAATAAAACTTACAAAATTTCAAAAAGTGGTTATTACTATTCATAACGGCTAGTTTTAATAATATCTTAATAGCATATCGTTGTTTAGCGAAACTCGGTGTTGCGTACAACACACGCTATCATGGAAGGTCGCGATTGCGTATAATTCAAGCCAGGTCAGAGATGTGTATTGTGAAAGCTCCTTTTGGTGTAGCGTATAACACAAGACATTAATAAAATTAAAAAGAATATTTTTCATAAAATCTCGGGCTGTTACACACACTTTTATGACATGATGTTATGTTTCATTATTGATTTATAATTATTTATCACCCTTATGTGCCATGTTTTTATAAATGATAAAGTTTAATGGCAAGTCTCATGTTTATGATCTATGACAAATAGGGTATAATCTTTTTATGTTATGATAATGATAACATATCCTTATTTTTATCTTATAATTTCATATGATCATATATTGATATCTCTTATGCTTATCCTTACTGAGCTTCTGATCTCACCCTTTCCTTTGTTTCCTTCCTCATGCAAAAAATAATGTTTTAGGTAAGGTATTTCTAAGAGGAGTACTATGCGATAATATGATTGTGTGAGATATTGAAGTTCTTTCACCAAAATAAAATATTTTGTACTTAGTCTCAAAAGAAAAAAGAAATAATTTCCATCAGGTGTTTGTGTAATTTATTGATTATTCATCTAAAAAGATATAACATCTAGATATAAAAATCATGGGTTTCTGTAGTTGGAAACAGATTAAAGTTTTATATAACCTTTGATATCTAGTATGGGAAAACTACAGTGATATCCCAAGTGATATTTCTAAGGATATGTCTAGGGATGTATCTATATATATAAGATTCAGGATGAGTCAAAGTATATGGAAAAGTCCTAAATTTTTTGAAAAGGGTGGAGAAACTTATTTCCATGAAATTACATCCTTCTTTAGGTACTGAAAGTGTATATAGATTTTTCATATGGGTTCCTAGGGGTAATAACTTATAAAGGGCCACAATGAGCTGGACTTGATTTTCACATGGTGAACGACAATGGGCCTGGTTTCACACCAGATTTTAAACACTAGTATAAGATCCCAATATTTCTTAAGGTATTACCTTGTATTATATTTTGGTTTTTAATCTCTTGTTTTGGGATAATAAAATCCATTTGGGGAGTAAGGGGAGCCTCAGTGGTGTAATAGGGGTTCAGGACATGAAAAGAAGGAAAAAAGGGCCAACTTGTATAGGGTACACAGTTGGTGCTTGGTTAAGTAATCAATGTGATGTTCCCATGAAAATCATGATACCTTTGACATTTTCATTATGCATGGTCGGCACATGGTTAGTCAAACCTTGAAAATGTCCACCTTTTACCTTATATATCAGCCTATACATGGTTTGTGACAATTTGGAAAACAGTTTGGACATGCCATGCAACCAAATAAAATTTGTAAAATTATTATTTTTTCCATTATGAGATACTTAGATCCCCAAACAATTTTCAACCCATTTATTCTCCCATCAGCCTTAGTGATGAACCCATACCTCCCAATCTTTGAAGTGATAGATCTCCCTCATTTCTAGTCCATTTGGAACTTCTTTGGTTGATGATCGAAGCTCTAGGTATGTTTAATCCTCTATTATATTCTCTATTATAGAGTACAGTCTGTATCTTGGAAGGCCTTCATCAGAATCCATAAAATACTCTTTTCTGGTGGAATATATTTTGGGGCATCAAAGGGTTTCTGGAGCAGGATCAAAAGATATTATTAAGAGTGTGTTCATCAATGGATTCGACGTAGGTGGTCTACACCTTATATCCCATAGTTTTTGAGTGGATTTGGGCATATGAGATTGTATTCATTCATCACTATTGTTGTGATTTGGTTTCATTTATTGAGTTTGGGTTAAATAAAAATCCAAATGATTATTTGAACCCCTCATGATTTCCATGAAATGTGTTGAGGATGATTTGACCAATTTGGGGCCACCCATGGGGTGCAACGTCATTCCGAAACATATAAATTTATAAGGTTAAGTATATAGTTGACATACGAAAACATATACCCCGCATTGAAAAAGATGAATATGTTTAATGGGGTTGAAAATGGAATACTGATAGTTGTGCATAGGTTTTGATAATAGAATAACGGGTTGTTTGATGTATCTTGAAAAATGGTTAATTGGGTGAATTGAGATTGTGTCGAATGTCTTATGAATTATGTTAAGATTCCTATAATGATTAGAATAAATGAAATTATGAATGTGTTAATTTTGAAATTGTTTTTTAATTGAAGAATATGTAAATGGGTTTGCAAAAACTAAATTATGAATATGTGAAATGGGTTAATACATGGTAATTGTGTGGTATATCTAATTAGTTGAAGATAATAAAGTTGTTGAATAATGTGATATTATAATTTTAAAAGTAATGCATAAGTGGTAAAATGATTGTGAAATGATAAATGGGACAATGTATAGTATTTGGTGAATATTGGATAATTTATGGAAATTGTTAAATATACTCAATATGGTAATCCATGAGAATGTGAATTATGATAAAACACAATTTAATGTAAATGGAAATTGTTAAAATGGGTTATGGTGTCGTATTAATTCCCATGTTGATGGTTATAAAATGTTATTTATATTAGTATTTGGTTATGTTTGCTTTTTATGTCTTATATGTGTGGGTAATGAATAAATATTTCTATTCACAAGTCATGGTAGTGTGGGATATTGACATGAGGTTCTAATCCCACAGGTTGAGTATGATTGAGGCTCTAATTTCCACCCCCAAAATGCATGAAAGAAGGAATGTTATAGAGGATCTATTACACTAATGGTTGCATTCCATCCGTACCAAGGATTCAAGGTGAGGATAATGTGTTGATGTGATGTGTCTAAATCTAGTGGGATAGGGATTTTATTTATTCCCTTATTTAGAGTGAATGTTTTCTATGGACTCATGTGTAAATAATGAATATTATGAACCCATGGAATACATGATGAAAAGATATTAAGTAATGAAGATGTTATAAATAATGAAAATGGTAAAAATATAGACCTAGTCTAAGTATTCATTGTTAACTAATGACACATTAATTTTATTTTGGTTTACCATGTATTTCATTTCATACTTCCATGCACTATCTATTAAGACAAGATATTTTTTCACACCATTGGTGGTGTCCTAATGAATTTTACTCACGACCTGATCATGATTTCATTGGATACCTAATAATAGTATAATGATTTAGATTCAGAAATTGGAAAGGGCCCAGTGCTAGGGAAGTCAAGCTTGGGATATGTAAGGACAAGGATTTGCACATAAATTTATGATCATTTTTGGGATTCAGGTGGTTGTCTTTATTTTGGGTTTCCTTAGTTTTGGAACAATTAGCATGATATTACAAGCTTAGTGTTGATTTTTAGTTTATAATCAATTTGGGATATATTTGGTTATGTGTGACTCCCTAACCCCAGAAGCCTGGAGCCGGTGCATTATTTTAATACACTGGCATGATAACTAGGAATCAAGTCCCGAAGGACCAATCAGTTTAGTAGTTTTGTTAAATAGACTACATACATGAACATTTCATTTAACATTCAAAAAAATACACAACATAAATAATCCATTGAGAATTCCATTATTCCTCTAGCTTAACCCTGCATATCAAACATAATACACTTCATAGAATCCTAGGAAAAACAAAACATAAGAAATAGGTGAGATCAGATGCTCAGTAAGGGTAAATATTATACCAGAAGCTATAAACATTTAAGCAAAGAAGTGTAATAAAAACAACAGCCTATTAAACATAAAATTGAACATAATATTGTGAAAATAAATCACAAATTACCATATAAACATGCACATGGATATTATAATAGTCGAGTAATCACATGTAATAATTAATTTCATAATGAGATAACACCTAACATCGGACATAATTACCACATAGTCAAGGCCTCTTGCCAAGACTACAAATTAATTTTTTTTTCAAGGCCTTGTGCCAAGACACTAATCTATCTCATCTAACCTACCTATCCATCGAGGGGCTATAGCAGGCCCGACCTGTCACTTACTAAGTCCACTGCATTACTCATATGAAAATTTTGAAACATAAAATAATCATTCGTATTAAAACTAGCATACAAAACATCAAAACGTCAACTATAAACCATTAAGGGTATAAAAAAAAACATCCATATTCAAACATATTATAACTCATTCAATACAATATTTAATATTGTATTATAAAAAATCGTCCTTAAGAATAACATATAGTAATGGATGTTAACATAGTTGAAAATGTTTAGTAAAACATTTTGATAGAAATATCCATTTTTGTGAAATCATTTAAATGTAAAAAATTTATAAAGGAATTCATTTAAAATATATTTTTTAATGAGAGTTTCCCATACCACTTTGAAACTTTTTAAAGGAATTTTTTTTAAAAAATGATGTCCATATAAATAAATCCTTAAAACCGTTTTGAAAACATGGGAATTAATGATAAAGATTTTTCGGAATAGATATTTAAAACATTTAAAATGTTGTTTTAGTTAAATAGTACCCTAGAAGATAAATCTTGAAATTTATTTAATGAAACATGGACTAGGATAATAATTATGTTCCAGAAAATACTTACATATAAGCAATCTCAGATAATGATGAGACTGTGGAATTAATCTTTACCCTGTACTTCACTTTGGTCAAGGGTACGTTTAACCTCTTGTATTATAAACATAGTAAGTTATTAAATTATACCAGAACCATATTTAGATTTATGATATCATAAATGATTCATTTTTTACTTTATACTACCCATTTAATAATAATATCCATGTTAAATTAACATTTTGAGTAATAATCGCTTTCTTCATCGTACATGTTTTAACTAGTTATTTTTGATTGTATCACATAGATTATGATTTAAATACCTAGAGAATATAAAAAATGATTTATATATCATATATATTTATAATATAAATATGTATAATATATAGATATATGAAATCAAAAACACAGTTTATTGAGATGGTAGGTCGTACGTACGCATAAACATTGTTTCCATTTTCATATCATATTGAATGAAATGAAGTGAATAAGATATATGTAAACACACACACACATATATATATACATTTGAATTATTATTTTATATATTACATAATTATTAATAATATATATTTATATATTTATCATTTAATGATGAAAGTGGAAATGAATCTCATCGCGTCGCGGAGACGGTAAGTTGTACGTAATCACGAGCGACAATTTCATTTCCATAATGATTAAAAGGTGTAAAATTGGATGTTATATTAATTTTAAAAAACATTATAATTTTATTTTCATTATCAATACACATATAACTCATCATTATATTCATCCAAATAATATAGTGTTGAACAACAAATTGCACTACTGCGTGGAGACGGTAAGTCATACGTACGCACGCATGGTGGCATTATCATCCATAGGATGGAAATAATAATGAATGTGATTGCACCATATTTATAATAACATCAAAGTATTTAGAAGGTACAGGAATTATTATTTTCGTATGGAAATAACAAAGAAAGATAAAGTGGAAGAAGAAAAGAATTTTGAAAGAGGTTATAAAATAAATACATCTTCTTTGTGTGTTTCCTTTTGATTTGAACAAAAGGGATCCTTAGGTTGGCTTTCTGATCTAGTGAATTCCTCTAGGATGAAGTGTGGGAAATTTGGAGGAGTTTGGAAAGGGTTTGGTCTAGATAAATGGGTTTGGAGATGTGATTTTGGGAGAAGGGGAAGTAACTATTTATAAGAGAGGCGAGAATCACTTTATGAAATGTTTGAAATATTATTTTATTATAAAATCATTCTCAGTTTCTAATGGATAAAAATTAATTTTTTTATAAACTAAGTTGGGGATGGGTCTAAATTCCTTCAACCAATAGGATTTAGACATGTTTATGTCACCATATTAACCCCATTTTTAAATAGCATAACTTTTACCATGTCCTCTTTCAGTGTTATAATAAATGGTTAATAAACTTACTATAAAATGCAAAGAGTACCCAAAGATATTCATTATTTCTATATCTAACCTTATCTAAGTCCTTTGTATGATCCTTATATTTTTATAAAAATTATATCAATTAATATTAATGTATTTGTTATAAAAAGTCATTTATGTCAATTTTGACTCTATTTGGTGTTTTGTTCTTGATAAAGTCATAAAAACTGTATCACATCAATAAAAAATATTTAATAAAACCTAGAATGTCATATTAACCTATAAAATTCGTTTATGGCATAAAAAGTTTCAATTTAAGTACATTTTTATAATTATAATATCAATTAATTTAATCGTTAAAAGATAAAGTAATTAATTCATCATCATTGTGTCATAAATAAATTTTATTATTTAATCTCTAAAAATTATAAATAAAATTATATTGTGTATTAAATATTTTTATATTTCTAATGAATATTTATATTTGAATTTATCTTATGTATAACCCTAAATTAATTTTTTTTACTTATTAAACATTGAATTTAACACTTTTAACTCTTTTTTAAATAAAATAATAATAAATTTATAACTCTAATCCAAGTAGAACAAAAGGATAATATTTCATTCCTATGGTTGTTTTATGTCAAAATACACTTATCCAATAGAATTAGGGAATGTTTTATGGTAATTATAATATCAATATTTATCTTTAATTACCCGATTTAGTTTTAACCGTGGTAAATAAAAGTAAAAAAATACTATTCACTAAATATTATTTTCATCTTATTGGACAAAATTTTACTTGCTGATGTCAACCGTGTCTCTTATAATGTTGAAATTAAATTCACATAAGTGGTAAAATTATGTTTTATGTAAATTTTAAAATATTCATAGAATGTGGGTGAAAGACGTTAAAAAGTTCAATAAAATTTTATAAATATAATTTTATTATAAAATGACTCCAATGAATTAAATTGAACATATATAGGTATTATATATCTATATTTTATTAAAATACATTTAAATAAAATAAATAATTATTTAAATAAAATTTCAGTTTTGAACAATAACGTAGTGTTTTTCACTATTCATCAAGAATTGAATGTTTACAAAAACATACCAAAAAATCACCTTAAGATAATTTTGATATTATGATTTAAAAATTGAATTCTATTTTTCCAAATTCAAAACATATAAGTATTAATAATTAATTTAAAATTATTTCGCGTTGTGAAAACAAAAAAACAGTTTTTAAAAAATAAAAACTCTCAAAAGATTGATATGTGTTTATGTCAAATTTAAATATAAAAATTACTTATAATGATGAAAATTTTATTAAATGATAAAAATATAATCTAATTATACTTCCAAAAAAATCAAATACATAATTTAACACTATAAATTATTTTGATTAAAAAAATAAATTTCAATTATAATTTTGTATTTTTCACTATTCATCAAAATATGAAAGTTATCCGAAAAGTAAAAAAATTTATCCAAACTAAATATTTTTTCCAAAATCTAAAGAAGAATTTAATTTCATTAAATTGACCAAATAAAAGGGTCATATATTGCATTTAATAAGGTTTATCCATTAAATGGTGGTAAAATTTAATTTTATTGAAAAATACTTCTTTTGTCAGAAAAAAATGAATTTGTTCTTATATTATGTCTAGGAAATAGATAATATGGATTATAAAATTATATGGAGTATACAAAATTTAGAATTCAGTTAATATTAATCATAACAGCATTTTGAATGGCTAGTTTGGTAAGTCGTGGTGTGCTCGAACTCGGTGTTGTGTGTAGCTCAAGTTATTAAATTACATTGAAGAGATTGCATACTATAAAATCTTAGGGTGTTAAATTCTCCCCTCCTTCAATAAATTGTGTCCTCTCAATTTAAAATTTTAATTCTAAAATAAAAGGTTGAAAATAGAAAAATACCATTGTGGAAAACCCATATAAATAATTAGGTTAATAAAATTTACTCTTAATAAGAGGAAAAAGGAAATGAGAAATCACTACCAAATTATGTTCTCGATTAGGATAATATTGTGACAATTAGAGACACATAATTAGAGGAAAAAAATAAATATTTATAGGGAGTGATTGAGTTCATTAATCACAAACAAGTGTCAAATTTAGGGCCTTAAATCCATCAATATATGATGATATAAAATATCATAGGTTCAAGAAAACATAAGGTGTTAGGATAACACATTTCTGGTGTTAAGATACCTTCTTTGAAGTTCAAGAATTATTTTATTCATTGAATATGAGGAATATATATATATATATATACATTACAAGTATAGTTCCATCTACTGACTAATTTATACCGCAAACTCATCTTTCACTCCAAACCATAATAGAGCAGAAAAATTTTCTATTTATCCTAATCGTATAGAGTTACAAAAAAATGAATTTATAATTCATCTTCTGGACCATTTTAAAAAAACTACATTATACAAACTAGGAAATTATGTAGGCTAGTGGTAGGTGATGCACATTTGTCACCCTTCGGTTGCGGGTTCAAGTCTCGTGGTCCTTCCTGACGCGACGGGTTGTCACCGGACCTTCGGGTTTTCCTTTTTATAACAATACAAAAATAATATTAAGAAATGATTTAACCTTAAAAAATGGAATCCAATGTTCAACTTAATTCATTCCAACCATTAGACTTCTCCAAAATACTTTTTTCCCAAATCCAAGTACAAAATTTATAAGGTAGGTAAACATAATGAAGATAATTTTGTCACATAATAAAATGTGAATACCTTTATCATGTATTATTTTAAAATAGGGTAACACACTTAATTGCAATAAAACACTATTTAATATGTTCACAATCTATTATTCCTTTTATAGTACAAAATATACTCCTTAAATTCAAAATTGTTGTAAACTACAACAGTGATGGAATAAACAAAAAATTAATATGTTCCATGTTTGTCAATAATATCTAATATATATTATCCAACTCAATTAAATCTTATTCTGAAATCATTATCTCACTTTTAGAAACCTATTTACGGTTATAGTTCCCCCAACAACATATTTTCCAAAATTTTATCTTGAAACTGTATCACATTACATGGTACCATAAAATCTAAAATCCTTCATGAAAACTTACTGTAGTAAAATACCTATATACTTTATAATTCATATAAGTTGGACTAAAATGACAGAATTATTTAATAACAACCTAAGAACACTAATCATTCATCTTCATCTGCGGTAGTGTCATAACATGATTATTATCCAATAACATCATTTTGGGTGTACTATGATGATTGGGACATTGATCTGTGTAGTGTCCCAAATCCTTGCAGATGGAACATTATACATCTGAAACCATTTTTTACCCTTACAATCATTAACATAGTGTCCTTTTTCTCCACACTTATAAAAAAATCCCATTCCTTTCAAATGCTTCCTAGGGTGATTCTTTCCACGGTTATAACAAATAGAAAAATCCTTCCTTCCCCTATTCCCTTTATCCAGCTTTCTCTCTACCATCCTTTTATTCTATTTCTTCCCTTAAAATCCATAGGACACATATAATTCATTACTTATCTTATTAACACTTGATATTATTTCTTCATAGGATGAGAATACATGGGAGACTATTTCCCTTCAAAATGTTGGCATAATACTATGAACGATATAATCCTACATACTCTTTTGATCATGCATATTTTTGGAGTTCTCATTCCTTCTACTGGGCACCATTTCTAAATGATGAAATACACTAGGTTAGATCATATAATAATTTATAATCCAAAAACTAAAAAACTTCTCAACATAAATTGAATATTTTCACACATATAGTCTCATAATCATAAAAATAGTTTCATTTCTGACAAATTTATTCACAAATACTCTATAATTGTTTGGATAGAAAATTTGAATTATCCTAATCATATCCCCCAGGATTTTCATAACCAAGAGTGAAGCAGGGCCCGTTGTTGTGTACCAGGATACCTCGGGTCAAGCACAAAACTCCTTTTCAGAGTTTTTACTCCTAGGTACAACTGTGGTAGAGCTACCTATACATTCTCAAATCCCAAAAGGGATGTATTTCTTTTAAAATTCACAAAATATCTATATTACTAAAATTATATTAAGTTATTCTATACTAATCCTCATAGTCTATCTTATAGTACTATTCTCTAATTAGAGTTTTTCTAAATCTATTTTCCAAGGATTGTACTAAACATCCTCTGATACCAAAAGTAATACTCTGACCCTAGAATCCCGGAGCTGGTGTATTATTTTATTACACTAACCTAATTACAAGGAATTGTGGCCTGATGGACCGATCAGTTTAATAGTCTTGGAAAATAGATAAAATACATGAACGTTACATTACCCATTCTAACATAAAATACCACATAAAAAAAATATTTATAATTCCATTATTCCTCCGGCTTAACCTTGGATATCCATCATAGTACACTACATTGAATCTTGGGGAAAACAAAATATAATAAAGGGGTGAGCTCAGATTCTTAGTAAGGGTAGATAATTTAGCAAAATCTATAAACTTTTAAGGAAAGATGTGTAATAAAAACCACACCATTTTAATCATAAAAATGGACATAATATGGAGAAAATAAATCAAACATTACCATATAAACATTCACGTGGATATTCTACTAGTAAAATAATCACATATAATAATTAATTTCATAATGAGGGACTGCCTAATGCCGGACATCATTTCCACATAGTCAAGGCCTCGTGTCAAGACTACAAATTAAATTTTCAACAAGGCCTTCTGCCAAGACACTAATTTGTCTCATGATACCTACCAATGCATTGAGGGGTTATAGTAGGCCCCACCCATCACTTACTAAGTCCACTACATTTCTCATATAAAATTTTTGAAACATTACATAAACATTCGTATAAAAACTAGAAAATAAAATGTAAATAATTAAACCATAAAAAAAATGAAGTGAATAAAAATATCACATCCATAGTGAAACATATCATAACTCATTCAATACAATATGGAATATTGTATTATAATAAATCTACGTTAATTGATAATATTATCAAGTAAAGGACGTTGACATAGTTGAAAATTATCAGTAGAACATTTTGAGAGAAATATCCTTTTTTTGGGAAATAATTTAAATGCCACACATTTAAAAAGGAATTAATTAAAAAGATATTTTTGAATCAATCTGTCCCATAAAACATTAAAACTTTTAAGGAATTAAACTTTTAAAAAAATCATGTCCATATAAATAAATCCTTAAACCATTTTGAAATCATGGACATTAATGAGAAAGATATAGAATAATAAATATATAAAATTTTTAAAATGACGTTTTAGTTAAAGAGTACCTTAAAAGAATCATTTTGAAATTTCTTTTATGAAACATTTACATGGACAATTAATATTTCCTAAAAAATACTTACACATAAACAATCTCAGATAATAATGAGATTGAGGAATTAACCCTTACCTGGTACTTCCCTTTGGTCAAGGGTGCATTTAACCTCTTTTATAATTGTCATAGTATGTTATTAAATTATACCAGAACCATACTAATATTTATGATATCATACATGATTCATTTATTACTATATACTACCCATTTAATAATAATTTCCTCGTTAAATTAACATTTCGAGTAACAATCACTTTCTTTATCGTACACATTTTAACTTCTTATTTTTGATCGTATCACTTAGATCATGATTTAAATACTTCCAAAATATAATACATGTTTTATATAAAATATATATTTAGATTATAGATATTTATAATAGATAAATATATGAAATGAATAACATCATTTATGGAGACGGTAGGCGGTATACACATGCATAAACGTTGCTTCAATTTTCATATCGTATTGAACGGAACAAAGTGAATAAGATATATATAATAACATATATATATATATTACATTATAATTATTGTGTAATATATTACATACTTATTAATAATATATATGTTTATATTTATTGTTGAATGGTGAACGTGGAAATGAATCATATCGCATCGTGGAGATTGTACGTCGTACATACTCACGAGCGACGATATCATTTCATTTATGATTAAAAGGTGAAGAATTGGAGGGTATATTAATTGTAAATAAATATTATCATGTTATTTTTATTATTTATATACATATTACTCATCATTATATTCATACAAATAATATAATGTTGAATAAAAATTACACCACGGCGTTGAGACGGTAAGTCGTACGTACACACGCATAGTGGCAGTAACATTAATTGGATGGATAGAATAATGAATATGGTTTTTAACATATTTATAATAACATAAAAGTTTATATATGGTACCATATATATTATATTGTTATGGAAATAACAACAAAATAGAAAGAGGAAGAAGAAAATAACTCTAAAAGAGGTGATAAAATAATTACCTCTTCTTTGGGTGCTTCCTTTGGATTTGAACAAAAAGGCACCATAAGTTGGATTTATTCTCTAGGTAAGGCCTCTAGGTTTAATTAAGGGACATTGGGAGGATATTTGGGTAGGTTTTGGCCGAGAAAAATTGCTTTGGAGGTGTGATTTTGAGAGAAGGAGAAGTGCCCTTCTACAAGAGAGGTGAGGGCCACTTCAAGAAAAGTTTGAAATATTATTTTATTATAAAATCATTGTCAGTTTCTAAGGGAAAAAAATTGAATAATTTCTAAGCTATGTTGGTGAGGGTTATAAATACTCTCAACCAATATGTTTTAGACACGTTTATATCATCATATTAACCCTATAAATTTTATTTAACTCTCAGTTTAATAGTTTAACTTTTACCATGTCCTCTTGTATTATAATAATAAATGGTTAATAATCGTACTATAAAAATCAATGTGAACACCCAATGGTTTAGTATTGATATATATAACCTTATGTAAGTATTTTTTCCAATATTTAGATTTTTATAAATATTTTATAAAATAATAATATAGTATTTTTTGTAAAAACTCATTTATGTCAATTTCGACAATATTTTGTTTTTTGTTTTTATTAAAGTCATAAAAACTTTATCACTTCAAAAAAAATTATTTAATAAAACATAAAATGTCAAATTAACTTATGAAATTTGTGTATGGAATAAAAATCCTCAATTTACATTTATTTTTATATTTAAAATATCAATTATTTTAATCATTCATTGATAATGTAATTACTGCATCATCATTGTGACATAATTAAATTTAATTATTTAAAATATAAAAACTATAAATTAAATAAAATTATTTAGGAAACATTTTTATATATCTAATGAATAGTTATTGTCGAATTCATCATATTTGTAACCCTATATCAAAATTCATTTACTTATTAAACTTTGAATTTAACTCTTTTAACTTTTCTTTAAATAAAATAAAAATAAATGTCCTAATCTAATCAAAGTGGACCAAAAGGATCATATTTTATTCCTAAGGTTGGTTTTGGTCGAAATACACTTATCCAATAAAATTAGTACATGTTTTAGGGTAATTATAGTATCATTGTTTAGATTTAATTACCCTATTTACTTTTTACCGTGGTAAATAAAAGTCAAAAGTTACTATTCAACAAAAAAATTCTTCTTATTTAAAAAAATTTTACATAATGATGTCAACCGTGTCTCTCAGATTTTTGAAATTCAATTTATAGAAGTGGTACAATTATGTATTATGATCATTTTTAAATGTGCCTAGAAGGTGGGTAAAAGACGATAAAAAGTTCAATAAAATTTTATACATTTAATTTTATTATAAAATGACTCTAATGAATTACATTGTACTTATATAGGTATTATATATATAATTTAACTTAAAATAAATTTAAATAAAATTATTGATTATTTAAATAAAAAGTTAACTTTAAACAATAACACAATGTTTTTCACTATTCATCATGAATTGAATGTTTTTAGAAAAACAGCAAGAATTCCGCTTATGAAAATTTTAATATTCCAAAATAAAAAATGAATTCCATTTTACCAAATTAAAAAAAATATAATTATATTTAATTAATTTAAATTTAATTCCCGTTGTCAAAAGAAAAAAATGGGTTTTTAAAAAGTGAAAACTATCGAATGATTGACATGTGATTATGTAAAATTTAAATATGAAATTACATATAATGACCTAAATTGTAATTAATGATAAAAAAAATATAATCTAATTATACTTACAAACCATTCAAATGCATAATTTGATAAATTATTTGCATTAAAAAAGTTGACTTCAATTAAAATTTAGTATTTTTCCCTATTCATCAAAATATGAATGTTATCAGAAATGTATCAAAAATTTATCCAAAATAAATTTTTATGTCCTGCTTCTAAAGAGGGTTTTAATTTATTAAATTTAATATATAAATGTATCATATATTGGTTTTAAAAAGGGTTCACCCTTTATAGGCGGTAAAATTACATTTTTTCTGAAAAATACTTCTTTTATCTTAAAAATGAATTTCTAATTATATTTTGTCTAAGAAACAGATAATATGTTGTATATAAAATTCAATATTTTATTAATACTATTCATAACTGCTTTTTGAACGGCTAGTTTGGTAAGTCATGGTGCGCTCGAACTCGGTGTTGCGTGTAACCAAAGTTATTGAATTACATTGAAGAGATAACATACTATGAAATATTGGGGTGTAACATTATGCATTTTTATTGGTTATTATATATTATTTCCATTATTTATATTGTTAATTATTATTTCCTACTCTAGTAAAGAGGTTACAGTTTCCCCACAAGTATTATCAAACCCTTTCAACTAGTTTACATCCTGTGGCATATGGGGAGGCATGCTTGAGGTCATTCTATGAAGAGTCATGGGGAATCAATTTAGTGGGTCCTAGGTTGGGGATGTTACAATGTGGTATCAGAGTAGTTCTTTTCTAGGGTATTAATATTTGGGATGTTATAAAGGATTTTAAGGCGTGTTGTGCCTTGGTAATGAGATCGTGATTGGCAGTAGCTTACACATGTATGAGTAAAAGTACAAGCCACCAAGGTTTGAAATTATTCTACTTGGTTAATGTTGTTATAGTTGAATTATATTTCACCGTTGGGAGATGCACATGTGGTGTGATATGACTAATTTATAGTATTTTTCTCATGTCTAAAATGGAATAAGGTTGTTTATTCATGCATCATTTTATGCACCTAATGATATTGGTAGAATACATCATGATTGGTACACATGGGATGGGTGTGTGAGACATGAAGGAAGGAATGCATTTTATTTTTATAAATTTTGATGAAATGTTTTGTCTAATAGAAATGATACAAATGAGTAAAATGGAAGAATGTTAAGAATTGATAAATAATTTTGTTTAATGAATGGTGTAAATGAGTTAAAATTATGATTGTAATATGTTTTAAAATTGTGAATGTGTCTAATAGAAAATATCTATATTGTAATAGAAGAAATGGTTTAAAAAGGTGTTTGAAAAAAGAGTTTTGATAAAGTAATTTGGTTTACCCCTGGCTAACTATGTCCATAGGTACAGAAAACATAGGGTATTGTTCTATGTGTGATGATAAATTTTGGAATAATGTATGTTTTATTGGTTTTTTAAGGCTGATAGTATAATATATTTTACATATTTGGTTTAAACCTTGACAATTATTCATTAAAGTGGATGTGGAGGAAAATAATTTGGATTATAGTCTTGAATAATTTTTTCACTTTCAATGCTTTAGGTGAATTGGGAGTTTAAAATATTAATGTATGATTTCAAATATGTAGGTCTTAATTATGAAATTATATATGGTGATGGAACTTTTTGTAGAACTTTGTTGTGGGTATTACTTGTGTTGTTGATTTGAACCTTGTATGGGTGGTTTTTGGTAGTAAGATTGAACTAGTTTCAGACATTATTTTTGGGTTGTGAGGCCTTCCTTGTTATGATCTGGAATTTAATATGTTCTTAGGGCTTCCTTGGTAGGTTTTTCCATTTCGGTCATGAGGCGTTGTTTGATAATTTGAGTTTGGAAACTCTTGTGGGTTGTGACTAAATAGAGAACATTATGGACCTTATGAATGGTTCTAGGGTTTTGGTGACCTCAGGTTTAGGGACCTTACAATTTGGGTATTGGATTTTGGATATGGATAAGTGGTAAGATTTATGGTTCTATGATGTGACTTGAGTTGTGGTTTCATGTTAGTAGTTTCTAAGAAACCAATGATGACCTCATTGATGGATATCATAGTGATACAAGTGCCTTATAATATAGATAATGTGAGATGTATTATTGGTGGAATCGATGCATAATGAGTACCATTGAGTTTCGATAAATGTTATAGTTGTGCATAGGTTCATTCCAAAGGGCCCTCGAGTGATTGTGGTAGGTTGTAATGTTTGATTCAAAGGGTTGTATCTTATGGATTCCTAACTCGTCTATTTTGTTGATGATTAATAGAGTTCTTGATGTTGATTTCGAGTGGAAGAGACAAGCTTGACTAAAGCATGGTTATATTAATTTTTAAAGGTGACACCTAAGGTGATTGTGGTCTCATGGTTGAAATTGTGTATATGAATGGGTTTTTTGTTGGTTGAGTTGTTTAAATTGTTTTGGTGCTAATGATGCTAGCTGAATAAAAGTATTTTTAGGTTAGTAGGTGTTCACTGAGCTATGCTCATATTATGGTTTGATTAGGGGGACTAAATATGGTGTAAGAGTGGTCATCAGAAAGTGTGAAAAATCAAACGTTCAATGACGTCTATATGTTGGCATGCACTGGTAAGGAATTATTTTTATTAGTATAATCATCTTTCATTCTATATGAATCTGTAGTGTGGAGCATGGTTATGCGAGAGAAAATTGGTTATCGTGGTGTGGTGGACCATTTTTTGGTTGTTTAATTTTAGGGGTGTACGTAAAGAGCTCTAGGGGTGTGGCAAAAGTAGATCCATGAGAAATCTGGGTTCACATTTTCTTAGGGGACAGTCATGAAGTGTTAGTGAGTCTTGGTTGGAAATCATGCCTAAGAAGTGGTGTTTCAGTGCTGATGATATGTGTACAGAAAGTAACACTAAGATCCTTGAAATATCATGTTTTTCTGTAGTGGGAGGTGACATCATCAATGGATAAGTTGGTGTTGTTATTCGATGACTTTTTTACATACCTCAGCTAGTGGCGATAATGCCTGACATCTTGATATCATCCAAGGTACATTGAGTAGAGATGGATTTATGCCAAGAGACATTATGATTTTTTGGTTGTATGAGTTACATCATAGATTTTATAATCACAGGGGTGGTCTGTGTGGAACTAGATGATGGGGCGTACACCATTGATGGTTTCAAGTGAGGTCCCCAGGATGGGTCGGGTTTCAATAAATTTCATGGGTGCCATTAAAAAAAGCCTATAATGGGAATTGTCTTATTTTTGTTTTCTTTTTATAGGTTAATCTCTAAAACCATATCTATTTTAAGGGGTTTGGAATATGATTGACCATAATCCATGTGGTAATAATCCCTCATATAGATAAATGGTAATGAAAATCCAAAGGTGAAGATTGATACGCTAGTCCTGGATAGTAAGGAGAGAATATTGAGATGATGTAGTGGCACTTAGATTCTAATGAGTAACCTATGAGGTTCACGTTGGGCCTCTTATATATGATGGGTGGGCCTTGATTACGGTGGAAGAATGAGCCAATTAGTAGCATTGGGATCATGGTAGTTCCAAATGAAATTCTAGATGCATGTGTTAAAGCCATAGAACGAGGTGTTGTGAGACAAGACATTGGTTTTTGGAAATAGATTTTGGGTTATAAAACTCCAAAAAAATTATAAGTGGGCTCGGGTAAGTGACATTGGGTGGTATTGGAATGTATCAAATATTTATGTCACCTTGTCTAGGAGATTTACATTCATGTCAATGGTAAATCTAAGGGTTCCATAGTGAGTAAGTTGGTGATAACTCGACTCATCTAAGAGTGGGGGAATAGATGTGGAAACTTGTAAATCTCCTTCAATGGATGTTTTGGGTGAGAATTATGTTTCGTATTTCGTAATGGGATTGAGTGAGAACCTATCTGTCTTTATTTAGTGTATGAATGTTTGGAGTTCTTGTGTTAGGAATATTGATGTGGGTAGTGGAGCTCGGTGATAGTTTAGAGGGAAGATATACCATGATGAAAAAAATCTACAAGAGTTCATGGAATGAACTCATTAGGTGTGTTAGAAAAAAATGATAGTCTTGAAGTTAGTATGTGCCTTACAGAGGTAAAAAGGGATATCATTCTAGTAGTGGAATGATCCTAGAATGATTTGAAAGTTGAGTCCAGGTTCTAGTAGTATTTCATCGGTAGTGGGGGTTCCAAATAGTATAAGATGTTTGATATAACCATAAAATGAAATTGGTTGGTAGATAATGTGATCATTGTATCAATTTTGAGGGACTCATGTGATCACCATTCATGTGATTTGAACGTTTTAGTGAGTTTTGGAATGGTTTTAATCGGCCGAGTTCCCTATGAGTTTGGTTGTGATTGGAAATATGGTTATGGAATGGGTTCATTGGGACATGAGTGGTGGATAAACATTAGTCGGAAATGTTGTTTCAAAGACCATGTGTTTTAGTTTGGGTAATATCAAGGTTTGATCACAGTTAAGGTTTTGGAAATATACTAAAATGATGGGAAGTGATTTTTGTTATCAGTTGTGAGGAGGATCAAACCAATGGGGATCTGATTGGCTCTTTCATGGTAGTATGATACTATGTGTGAGGATTCTATGTGCTATTAATTAGGAATTATTTCCAGATTCTTCCCTATTATGTTCTAGTGGTTAATATACTATTGAAGTTGATGTGTCCTTTGAATTGTATCTCGTTAATGTTGTGGGTTGTGGTGAGGACGACTAGTGGGGAAAGACCATTCCTTTTTTTCAAATTAAATGGTTGAAATATAATTTTCAATGAGAAACATGGAAAAAGGGGAATGTATAGGTGAGCCTAGTGGCCTTATCTCTTTATTTTTACAAGCTTAGTTATTCTTGGGAATACATCTCGTGGATGATCTGTTATAAGGTGGAGACGTTGTAAGATTCTATTCTTGATGAAGGTATGACCTTGTTTAAAATTTTGGGTTCTAATCTCTTTTTTTGTGTTAATTAAATATTTATAGGGATTAAGGGGTACCTGGGGTGTCTTAGGTGTTCCATACATGAAAAGAAGGATAACTGGGCCAACCTTTAGATGGTTCATGATCATCACATTGTTAAGTAAACCATATGGTCTTCACTAGAAAATCGTAGAACCATGGACAATGACATTATACATGAATGGAACACTGTTAGTGAAACCATGTGGATCACCCCAAGTAACCATGTAACCTTTTTCCCTTGGATATTATCCTACACACAGTTTGGAAAACTATGCGGACAAACCATGTAACCCAATAAAAGTTGGAAAAATTATTGTTTTTTATTACAGAATATTTAGATCCAAACATTATTTTCACCCAATTTCTTCACCCCTCAACCTTAGGTATGAAAATATAAATCTTACAAAGGATCGATCTAACTCCTTTCTAGGCCGTTTGGAGCACCATTGGTTGTTGATTGAGGCTTCGGGTAAGTTTAATCCACTATCTTATTCTACTTTCGGGATTAAGGTTTTTATCTTTGGAGGTCTTCTTTAGAAGCCCTAAACCCCTATTTTTTCAGTGTAATATAGGTTGGGGTTTCAATGGGTGTTTGGATCTAGATAAAAGACTATGATTAAGAGTGTTTTCATCAACAGATTCATGGTAGGTGGACTATACATTATATCACATAGTTTTTGAGTGTATTTGTTTATATGAGTATGTGTTCTTGATTCCATATATTTGTTATTTGTAGGACTTTGGGGATTTTTGGTAAAATTACCACCCAAATAATGATTTTAACCCCTCACAATTCTCATGTAATTCAATGAGGATGATTTGACCTATTTGGGGCCACCCAAGGAGTGCGATAGTATTCTCTATGGTATAAATTAGTAAGGTTAAATGTAAATTTGACTTTAAATAATGTAGATCCCATATTGAAAGAGACAAATATGTTTCATGGGGTTGACAATATTATATATATATTTATATATATAGTTGTTCCTAGGATTTTATAATGGCATAAGGGGTTGTTTGGAATAGTTTGAAAAAAGGTAAATTAGGTGAATTGATATTATGTTGAATGGATTATGAATTATGTTGAAATGCCTAAAAGTATTTGTATATACGAAATTATTAGTGTGTTAATTTGTAAATGTATTATGAATTGTAGAACATGTAAATGGGATTGAATAATGGAATTGAAGAATATGTGGAATGGGTTAATACATGGGAATTATGGGGTCTACCTAATTAGATGAATATAATAAAGTGGTTGTGTAATGTGATATATGAATTTTAATTATAATTCATAAGTGGGAAAACGCATGTGAAATTATAAATGTGTAAAATGCGATAATGTATAGTAATTAGGTAATATTGGATAATGTAAAAGAATTGGTCAATATACTCAATGGGTTAAGGTACGAGAATGGGAATTAATATAAATAGATATGTAATGTAAATGGAAAATGGTTTAATGGGTTATAGAATTGTATTAATTCCTATTTTTATGGTTTAGGAATGTGATTGATATTATTATTTGTTAATGTCTGGTTGTGATTTGGTAAATGTTTTGTGATTGAATAAAAAATCTTGTGCACATGGCTTGGTAGTGTAGGGTATTGACCTGAGATTCTATTCCCATGGATCGAGTTAGACTAAGGCTCTAAATTCCACCATAATATGAACATGTTAGGGAATAGGATGAAGGATTTATTCCCCTAATAGTTTCATTCTACCCAGACTGAGGTTTCGAGGTGATGATAATGTGTAGATGAGATTTTCTTAACCCTAGTGAGATTTGGACTTTATTAATTCCCTTATGCATATTTATTGTTTTCTTGAGACCCATGTGGAAATGATGTATATGTCGAACCCATGTAAGACATGATGAAAAGGTATTAATTAATGAATATGGTATGAATGATAAAAATGTAAATAACCTATACATTGTCTAAGTATACATTATTAACTAATGGAACTCGATTTGTCTTTTGGTTTACCTTATTTTTCATTTTACACTTGTATGTAATATCTACTTAGACTGGATATTTTGTTGACACCATTGGCTGTGGCCTACAATGTTGTTATTACACCCATCTTGGGTGGCTATTTGGAACCCGGGCAGACTTCACTAATGTAGATTCGTATAAGGGCTCTGTGCTAGGGAGTTGAGTCGAGCATGGGATATGCATGGATGATGATTCAGACATTGGCTCAATACCATTTTGGGGATTCAACAGGTTGTATTTATTTTGGGTTTCCTTCATTTTATCACTATTATAAATACATGACATGGTTTATTTTTGGTTTGTACCCAGTTTGGTATATTTTTAGCTATGCACATTTATTGGCTATTACAAATTTTTTCCACGATTTAGATTGTTAACTATTCTTGCCTACTCTAGTAAAGTGGGTATAATCTCCCCATGTGACTTATCATACCCTTGCCTCAAGTTCGTAGCTTATGGAATACGGTGAGTTTTTCTTGAGTTCATGTTATTTCCCAGCTTGGGGAACCGATTTAGTGGCTACTAGGTCAAGGATGTTAATTCCAGAAGGGTATGCTTTAAAAATTCTCAAATTCATTGAAATTCATCATGAATGTTTTAAATAGATGGTAACAATGAATGACCCAGGATAAAACTAAGGTCATAGAGATTGAAAATAGAGTGTCATGATTTATACATCCTATTAGATAGTTTCTAGGATTATTTATAGATTTATTCATAGGATAGAACCTAAAGAAACCATGTTAATACTAAAGGAATTGGAAAATGTAATTATTTTCTTCCTATGAAAACAATTTTTATGGGATATGGAATGAAAATTCCTATTGATATCTCAAATAACATTCTCAAGATATGTATCTTGTAGAACCTCCAAATGAGAAAAGGAGGATGCGATGTTCTATTTGGTCCTTAATGAGGAAACAACCAACTTATTTTATTGGCTCCAATGATCCACTTGTTGTAAAGAAATAGTTCACTTCCACTGAAAAGATATTTTCCATTCTTTAGTGATTAGTGCATGAAAAATTAATTTTGGTTGTTTATTAATTGGAAGGTGAAGTAGATCAGTGGTGGACTCTTATTAAGAATACGAGGGAATGGGAAGCAATTGAATATATGGAATAGGAAGAGTATAAATAGAGATTCCATAGTAATTATTTCACTAATGTTTTATGAATAAATATATAGAATTAATTCCTTGAACTTAATAAAAAGGATTATGAATCTATTGGTACCTATAAATCCAGTTTTAAAGTACATTAAAGGTACTCTTGTGGTTTAATCATCAACAATAAATGTAAAATTGGTTGATTATTAGGTAGCCTAAAACCAAGTCTTATAATTTTCTTGGATATAATAGACTTCATTATCTATGAAGTATTAATTCGATGTGAACTATATAAAGAAATAAAAATTGGATATTCCAACTATTCTTATGTTTTTTATAAGAAATGCACCATTGAGTCTCTTGAAAACTCAAATGAATTGAAGAAATTCATTCCATATTCATTCCATAAATATGGAAGAATCATCAAGGTAATTTATTGAAAAGAACTAATTGGTTCATTAAAGGTGAAAAGGTGGGACATAAATCCCAATAATGTAAAAATGTAATCAAAAGTCTAGTTAAGGTAATGGAGGATAAGAGTATTCCAACTAATTCACCCCTTACACTCGAGTGTTTCATGTAAAAAATATTTAGTCATTATTTGAATAAATGTCGCAATCCAAGGGATAATGTTGGATACAAGATTGAACAACCTCTAAATACATAGTAAAATGAGAAACCATATGTAATCACAGTGGATGAGGTGAATCATGAAAATTAGGGAACACTTATCCTCCCCTCATTAGTTGGTAATTTCATGTTTTATTTTCTATGAATGAGCACTATGAAGACCATATTGTTCATGATTTTGTGAAATTTCATGTGATTATCTCTCTATACATGGATTATAGAACCATGAAAACACATATTATATTATGTTGATATAAGAATAAACCCATGCTTCCAATGAAACTGTATTTATAAAAGATGAGATCTTATATAAGAGATAAAAGATGAACTAACTTTTGAAAGTATATATGTCTCCATGTAATATTAGATAAATAGTAATATATTCCATTAAGGGTTTATGTGTTTAAGGTTGAACATAATTTTGATGTCAATAAAACGCCTTTTAAGGATTAATGTGATGATATTTTATCTAGATAAACAATATTTAAATATATTTTTATGGAAATAAAACCCTTTGGTTTTGTTTATATTTTAGTGAAAATGTTATTTTATAGGAAATGAATTTTCACTTTGTGTCCCTATGATTAAAGGTAATGGAAACCATTAAGGTCTATCTTATCTTTGATGTTGAGGTAATTATGGGTTGTAGTCAATAACATTAAAAATTCATCACAATTCATTTCTATCCGATATTATTTCTCTTTGGATCCTATTTTTAGAATATACATTAAGAAATTTTAAAGGTTTCATGGGTTACCACATTCAATTTTTTCTGATCATTATCAAAAGTTTACCTCAATGTTTTTGAAAAATATTCTCTGAGATCTTGATACTTAGTTAAGTGTCATCACTATATATAATCCTCATACATATGGTTAGTGAAATAAAAAAAATTAAAACTCTAGGGGATATTCTAATATCCTTTTATAAGGATTCCAACGAGGTTTGGATCGACAACTTACTAATGTTGAGTTTTCTTATGACAATATCTTTCACTCGAACATTCTGATAGATCTTTAAGAATCAATTTATGTACAGTAGTGAATTTAGTTGGAGAAAAAGAGATATTAAGAATTAAGAAAGACGATGACTTGGTAGATAAGGTTATACCATTCAGCATCACATAAGGATAGAAAACAACTTAAAAAATTGTTATGTTGATAATCGTCAACACGGACTAAAATTTGAAGTTTGTGAGAAGGTCATACTATGAATTTCTATGCGGAAAAAAAAACTAAGCCTAAGATATATCGGTCCCTTTGATATACATGATTATATCAAAATAGTATCCTATAATTTATTGCTTCCATAAAACCTCTATGAAGTTCATAATGTGTTCCATCCTCTACAGAATAAGTACATACTTAATCCATTATATTCACTGAACTCAGATGTCGTAGCACTGGAGCTAGATATTTATTATGAGAAAAAACTAGTAGAGATTCTGGAAAAATTTACTTTGTAACAAAACCATCCACCAGGTTGATATTTTTTTGGTGATACCACCATCTTAAGAAGATATGTGGGAACATCATGATGTAATGCGGCAAATGTATCCTCATTTATTGGTACCAAAGTGAAACATTTTTAAATAGAAATTTATTTTAAGAGAGTTATAATGTAACAATTCGAGTTTTTATAATTATTTTGAATAAATTAAATTTCATTGATATCATCTAATACACAAAACACCATTTTAATATTGTGCTATATGAAACATTGGGTTATCTATTGTTACACATGATATTGTGTTTTAACAAAATCACAATATATTATTAAAATTATTCTAATGTTACTATTATAAACTAGTTGTTAATATTAGTGATAAGAATAGTAATAAATAATATTTATGTATTAAGTATAATTGTTTCAATGAAAACATCATGAAAAAAGGTACACAATTTTTAGCAATGTCTTTAGTTGTTTTGAAAATACTATTTTTTTGAAATTATTTATTTATTTATTTTAGTGCACAATAATAAATATAGTTTTTTGAAGTTTTGTAAAATGAATTTGATAAAATAATCATTATTTTTTAAATTATAATATAAAAATTATCTTATATTTAATATTTACAATTTTTTAAAAATATTTAGATGAATAGGTAAAAATATTGAATTTAAATAGAAAAATATCTTTTTCTTAAATTATTTATAAATTTAAATTATATTTCAAATTGGTTTTAAGTAAAATTAGTATAATTATATATCTATTAATCCAATTTATTTAATTTTATTAATTTTTATGTTTTATTTTGAGTTAAAAACATTGAAATCTTTTTAATATTTACTCTATGAAAACTCACTTTCTCAATGCGTCTACATTATTATTTTTAAATTAATATTTTCCACTTATGTTAAATGAATTTGAAATAATTGTTTAGATTAAGTTTAATCAAAATAATTTATATTCTATAATAAGTTAAACTTAATTTTAAACCATAATTATAAGTGAAAATAGTTCCATGTTAATTACTTTGATTAAGGCTAAATGGGGTTTTCCACATTACATTTGTTTGTGTCAAAATTAATTTTACAAACAACAAGAATTTTTATTTAATAAATTAGATATCATATTTATAATATTTTTCTAATATTTTCCTAATAATAATTATTTTAATTTAATCTTAATTTATAAATTATCCTAGTTAAGAAAAACAGGTTTTTTTTGTTAAAATTATAATGGTTAAAGTTAGTAAATCATAATGGAAAAATAATTAAATGATTAAAACATGTCTGATAGAGGTTTGTATCATCCAGATCATCAAAAAAAAATTATTTATAAAATTTGCATCCATATGATATGATAATGACCTCCCATTATTGAATACTTTTGGTTATTTAAAAAAATTCCACTCCTCCTAAATTATAAAAGGAAACTCTATCCCCAAACTTATTTACCAAAATCGTGCCATTTGGATCAACCAAATCCTACCCAAATCAACTCCCATGTTCCATTGTATCATATTTAAATCCTTATTTTATTAAAAAATAATCATTTAAGTATTTTGGTGCAAACCAAATGAGGTTATCCAGGGAAGAGGTAACATTCTTCATCGAGTGATTTTATGCATTGATTCTTGCAACCTTATTGAAGTCTCTCTGGTTGGTGCTGATTTTACGTGGGGCCGTTACACTCTCAATGGGAGGCAGGCCAGCAAGTTAGATAGGTGTTTTATTCAACTTGATGATAATAATGGTATCATTAGTTCTTCTGGGCTGCTGCTTCCTAAGCTTCATTCTGACCATAATCCACTGGTGATAGATATTTCAGATGGTGTTTCACGTACGGACCCTATTCCCTTAAAATTTAATAATGCATGGCTTGTGATACAGGGGTGTTGGGAGATCATCACTGC
Source organism: Viscum album (assembly GCA_963277665.1). NCBI lineage: Eukaryota > Viridiplantae > Streptophyta > Magnoliopsida > Santalales > Viscaceae > Viscum > Viscum album. The sequence goes on along the minus strand of OY728148.1, from coordinate 1,660,041,563 downwards.
TTCCTGGAATTCTTGGTGTATAGGATCTGCCTCTCATATTCTATCTTCCAAGCTCAATATTACTAAGATGAGGCTTAGGGAATTGAGTAAGAATACCTTTTCTAAGCTTGATGAGGACATCCATGATGTTGAGATGAATCTTCTGAATTTTCAGAATATTAATCAGTTGAATTCCATGCCATCCAGTGATGAAACTCAGGCTCTTTCAAAGCTGGATGATCTGCTCAATACCAAGGAGAATGTGGCCAGATCCCTTTACAACGTCAAATGGATGAAGGAAGGGTACATAAACTCTAATTTCTTCCACCGTCTTCATAAGGAAAGGAAATTTAGAAGGGGTGTATCTGCTATTATGATTAATGGAAGACTGTACACTGCAGAATCTGAAATTTCTAACGCGGTTGTGAGTTTTTTTTCTGATATTTATTCTGATAATGGACCTGATTTTTCTCATCTGATTGCCCAGAATATTTTTCCTTCCATTGATGATCAGTCTAATGAGTATCTGGATAAGCCTCCGGGAGGGAAGGAGGTTAGAGATGCATTGTTTTCTCTTAACATTGATAGTGTGGCAGGGCCGGATGGGTTCTCAAACAAGTTTTTCATGTTCAACTGGGATGTTGTCCATGAGGAAGTGGTGAATGTTGTCAGGCAGTTCTTCATTTCTTCTTCCATGAATTATGGTTCCAACTCTAATTTCATTGCTTTGATTCCTAAGATGGAGAATGCAAGTGACATCAAGGACTTCAGACCGGTTACGATTGGGAATACCATACCTAAGATAATCAGCAAAATCGTTGCCACCAGGATGGGTCCAGTGGTCAAAGGTTTCATCACCCCGAACCAATTTGGGTTTTCCCCTGGACGAAATATTCAAACCTGTATTTTTGCTGCCTCTGAATGAATCAATGCTATGAGAAGGAGGGTTAAGCAAGGGACCTTCTCCATGAAAGTGGATATCTCCAAAGCCTTTGACACTATGAAATGGAGTTTTCTACTATCCATTCTCAGGATGCATGGTTTCTCCACAAGATTTATAAATCTGATTCACTCTATCCTTAGGAGTGCTCGGTTATCTATTTTGGTGAATGGATCTCCCAGGGGTTTTTTCAAATGCTTTAGGGGATTTCGTCAAGGGGATCCTCTATCAGGTCTCTTATTTGCTATTTCTGAAGACTATTTAAGTCATTTTCTTAATAATCTGGTCCAAAGTGGTTTGTACAATCTGATTCCAACAGAAAAGGATCTTCATGCCCCTTCTCATCTCCTTTATGCCGATGATATCCTGCTCTTTGGAAGGGCTGATTGTAAGACTGTTATTTCCATTAAATCCATATTTAGTCACAATGAAGATGTGGTAGGGTAATCCATTAGTCTTCAAAAGTATTTCGTGGTCTTTGGGAAGGGAGTTTCCACTAGAAATAATCTCAGAATTTCGAGATCTCTTGGGGTTAGGAAGGGATCACTTCCTTTTAATTATCTTGGTGTTCCTCTTTTTTGGGGAAGGGTTAAGAGATGTTATCTTGAGCCTCTTTTCTCTCGTATCACTGCTCAAATGGACCATTGGAAAGGAAAATCTATGACCCAAGCTGGACGAATCTGTCTTGTTAATTCTATGATCACTTCTCTGTTTGTTTATGATTTCTCTATTTACCGTTGGCCAAGGAATCTTTTGAAGGAGCTCCAAAGGCTTATTAGAAACTTCATTTGGACTGGTTCTATGTTTGAAAGGAAGATTGTTGTTGTGTCCTGGAAGGATTTCACTAAGCCCATTGAAATGGGGGGGCTTGGCATCAAGGATCTGGTCCTTTTCAATGAGGCACTGATTAGCAAATTTACCTGGAATCTCCTCACATCTTCTGATTATTCTATGGAGTTCATTGCTTGCCAGTTTATCTCACGCCGTTGGGCAGATTATCCTCACTATCTTTTATCCTCTGTCTGGCCTGCTTTGAGGTCTTCCTTTATTGGGTTTTCGGCTTCATCAAAATGGCTAGTCAGCGGGGACTCAATGCTGAATATATGGACCACTCCATGGCTCTCCAGTCCTATTCAACAGGATGTCCAGATCCCTTCTCACCTGTCAACTGCTCGGATTTCTTACCTGCAGGCTGCCAGTCCGGGTTTTTTTTGAGTTCATTCCCCCTCATTTTAAATCTGAAATTCTCAATTATAGGTACATGGACCATGATACCTTTATTTGGGAACCGAGTAGCAATGGCATCCTTACCACGCGGGATATGTACAGATTCCTCTATAATGGGCAGACTCCTACTCCTCGGTGGCTGCTTGCATACAGGACTTTCTTTATTCCGCCTTCTGTTTACTTGCTTTTATGGAAAATCTGGAAACGAAGACTCCCAGTCCACTGTACCCTTAAAAGAGCTAGTTTCCACATTGCCTCGGCTTGTCCAGTCTGCCGAGCGGTTGTGGAATCTCTTGATCATCTTTTTTTCTCATGATCCTTTGCTTACATGGTTTGGAAATATATTCAAGATATGACTGGGTGTTGTTTGAATGTCACCTCTCTGGATAATCTCCTCCAGTCTGCTGCTTCGGGCTGATGCAGTGATCAGGTTAGAAATATTATTATGGTTGCAGTTTCCTCTTTGCTTGAGTTCATCTGGAGGGCTCGTAACGCTCAAATCTTTGAGGATACCACGCCCACTTTTTTTCTGGTGTTAGAGCTATTCACAGGGCTGTTTGTACTGCCTCTAAGATACAAACTGGGTGCATGCAAAATGGTTTGAATGACTTTATTGTCTTGAGGAACTTTAGTGTGAGCGGCAGAACTAGGAAACCATTGGTTCTAAAATATATCTGATGGATTACTCTTATTCCTTCTTGGATGAAAATCAATGTTGATGGTGCGGCGGCTGGGTCACCAGGACCATCGGGTTGTGGCGGCATCTTTAGTACTTATCGGGGCTTTGTCAAAGGCTGCTTTTATCATTATATTGGGCAGGGCTCTGACATTGAAGCTGAGTTATGGGCGATGATCAAAGCCATTAATTATGCTTCCCATTTTGGCTGGAGATTTATATGGCTACAATCAGACTCTATGGTGGCTGTGGACATTCTCAAGAAGTGATCCAGGAATGTTCCCTGGGTTTTAATGTCTCGTTGGATTGAATGTCTACGTCTTCTTGACTTCATTGTCATTGATGTGACTCATGCTTACAGGGAGGCCAATCAGGTCGCTGTTGATTTATCAAAGAAGGCCATTGAGGAGTCATGCTCGGAATGGTCCTTTGTTGCTCCCGAGTGTTGTGTGCGCTTTGTTGAGGATGACGTGGGTGGGAAGTTGTTCTCCCATCTTTGCAAACCCACCTTTTGATGCTTGTCTTTGTACTTTATTTTATTTAATAAAATTTGGTAGGGGTAGATCTCTGATTCACTCCTGGGCCTTTTGGGTATTTATTACCTAAAACCATATAATCTTCCATAAAATGGGTTAGGAAATCATCATTCATGTCTACAGAGGACAACAGCCTCGTGAATTGATGTCATTCATTATTTTAATACCACATCTAATGAGTATAAATAATGTTTTAGTTATTGATTATATATGATATTAATGATAGTATTGTTATTAAATAATTATTCTATCACACATAATTTCTTAAATTCAATATTTTGGGAAAATGATAACATTTCTTGGGGGTACGACGAACTACCGCCTCGCAGAGTGATGCGATTCATTCAATCTTTACATGGAAGGTAATAAAAAAGGTTTTAATGAACCATATGTTATATATGACAAAAAAGGTATTATATTATTATAATATACCTATTAACATTAATTATTTAAATATTTCTAGAAAATGAAAACAACGTTGTTGTGTACGCATGTCCTACCATCTCCATGAACAGTGTATTTCATTTCATATCTCAATATTTTATAGATTAATCTATATATATATATATAATATGTGATATTTATTTCACATCTAAAATTATAGATAATATGAAACCGTTATCAAATTATGAGGATAGAAAATAACAAATCAAAACATACACAGAGAACAAAGCAGTTACTGCCCAAAACGTGACTTTAACAGGAAATTGTTAATAAATGGGTTTAAAAATGTCATAAGTAAATCATAAATGGTATAATATATATATATATTTATGGTTATTTAATAATTTTATTGTAAAAAATATTTATTATAAAGTAGTTTTGAATGTGTACGAAGTATTTCATGACATATGGTAAGGGATTTCAATCTCACTTTTTACTTCTGTGAGACACATGTCATATTCACCACATATTTATTTTATATGGTTTATATAAAACCCATGAATTTATTTTATGATTATTATACTGATAATTATTTTATTTACATATCCATTTTAGTATATTTATTTCAGGGGTTTACTGTTCAAAAGTTACCAAAGTTGTAAGGGATCCTTGTCTCAATTTTATTTCTTTGAGACAAATGTTATGTTATGCACTTATATTTTTTTATAAGGTATATATGCAGCCCATTTGACATTTAATAGAATTAATTTATATATTAACAACAAATTATAACATTTGTTTAACATTTTTTTTCCTTGGTCTAATGATTCAATGTTACCCATGTGGTAATGATTTCTTGTTACAGTCTCATTGTTTATTAGAATTATTTATGATTATGATTTTGATGATAAAATGTTATGATCCATCTCTAAAAACAATATTTTCTATTATTATCATTTTTTATTCAATAAATTTATATAAAATTATACATTTTATTCACTCTTTGGTACATAAGATATATGAGAAAATATTTTTAAGAAAACACTGCTATATTCTAACCCTAATTAGAAACCTATTTTTCATAATAAAGCATGATTTCTAAAGAAATTCTTTAAAAAATATTTTATAATTATCAAAAGTTTTTATTAAATAAAATTTTAACCCTATTTTAATTTATAAATTGTTTTTAAAAGGGATATTCTTTTCGTTTTCCCAATAAATATTTTTTTTGATTTTACTGAAATTTCGAATGAAATATTTGTTTTAACTTTTATGGAATGAATGGAATTTCCATACATAATATCCATTATTATATTTAAATATACATTTATAGGTTTTCAAAATTATTTTTAATTAAAATTTATTTACTAAATGATTAATGTTTTAAAAAGTTCATTTTAAAGTGGAATGTATATTTTCCTCATGAAATGTTTTAAATGATTTTGAAATATCCCTATATAATTTTACAATTTTTTTTAACTAAAGGTATTTTTGAAAAATTTAATGTTCGAAATTTTACATTCCAATAATGATTATTTTACATAATAAATAATCCAAGTGATTTTTCAAAATCCTTCATCATCTAAGATTTTTTTCTTTGATGTATGTTATTATTTTTTTGATATAGAAACTAAGGATATCATTATTTTTATTTCTATAATTAATTTATAATGAAAATATTTTTATGAAACTAGATTCTCTTCTATTGTTACTACCATGATAAAATTAGTATGAAACCTGCTTTATTTTCCACAATTTATAAAATGTTGAAATAATGTAATTATAACGAAACTTCTCTCTTTTCTACCGGTTATGATATTCTAAAATGTTTATGAGTCTTATTTAATATCATGGGTTATGATATGATGAATATTTTATGATCATGTGACACACATACGTATGAATTTTATTTTGTGATATGATTACCCGATATATCCCTCTAATGCATTGGGTAAAGATTTATATCTCATGAGATAACAATGTGAAACAAGTTGATGGGATTTATATGCTATGGGAAATAGGTGTTCCCTGATCAACTCTAGTAAATAGTTATATCTTGATCCACTAAGGGGACCAACATTTTATAGATCCACTATGGGAAAAAGGTTTGTCTTGGTCTACTATAGGAATCATGAGATGATTCCTCTGATGCTATATTGATGATCTTGGTAATTAACCTTGACATATACAGGATTTTCAATATTTATGATGGTGCAACACTTTAATGACATGATATTATGGTTAATGAACGATTTTTAATGATTTATCACCCTTATAGTCCATGTTTTTAGAAATGATAATGTTTTACTCGATTATTCAGGTTTATGATCTATAATAGGTTCGTTATGAACATTTTATGTTATGATCAAGATCACAGAACCTAAAACTTATCTTATGATTTCATATAATCGTATATTGATATCTCTTATTCCCATCCTTACTTAGAATATAAGATATCCCTTTCTTATGTTTTCTTACCAATGTTAGATAGAAATGATTAGGTATGGTATGTCTAAGAGAAGTACTATTATAGAAGATATTTGTTGGAGGAATTGAAGATCTTTCTCCAAATTAGAATATTGTGTACCTAGTGCCTAAAGATACTAAACTATTACAGTATGTATGTGTATGTAATGAATTGAATATTCTTCCAAAAAATGTATTATTTATGTATGAAAATCCTATGTCACTATAGAGAGAGAGATATGTGGATTTGGGTTTAATGACTAATAGGGATAAAATTATAAATTTATATTTTTATGAATATTGGATCTAATATGGTTTGGACACATGATTTTGAAAACTGTATGAAAACTATGCGTGGCTTACTAGGTTCCGTGATCAATAAAAAAATTAATTTTGTACAATTATAAAATATATGAGGGAATCATTCTATTTTTCCTCTAACAAAATTTTATATATGGTTCCACAGTTTCAACAAAGATTGGAAAACCATTCACAAATTAGGTCGCGTGAACCACATTTCCAAAAGCACCAAAAACAGATAAAAATATACACCTTAGGATATATTAAAAATAGTGACCAAAAATTAATAAAAAAATTGTGTTATTTGTGGTTGGGGTGTGAATTTTATCCCCGGAATAAGGATTTTTTACCTAAGTTCATCTACCACTCTATGACCGAAACAGTAAATGAATAAAAAGAAATCATTTAGAACATGATACATTTATCAAAACCTAAAAATCCTAAAACCCAATAGTATGAAAAATATATTATTCTTGAATAACTAGATCAATTATCATAATTTATTTTGAGTACATCATGTGAACTGAATTTTGGATAGATGAGACACTCGAAGAAAAAACAATAAGTGTAACTAAGTGTACTAGGATACAAAGATGGTGAATCATCCATACAAGAGACTAAAATAAACAAGGATTTAAAATCATCAAATTGATAAATCCAAAGATGGAAACCTACTCCCCTAAACATAATCACAAAAAAAAAGTTCACCCAAACCATATAAATTGATAAAACTGGAAAAATAAATTAATGTATGTTTATGATTTTTATGATAATCTATCACAAGACCTAAGATATATGCTAACCATACTACTATGATTGGGTTTTATCATATCATGGATAAATAATTTCCCCATAAACTAGAACAAGAAATATAAAAAACAATTCATGGAGTATTATTGAATGTCACATCAAGGGATACATTTGTCGTGTCCACCCCACTGTATTAAGACACTTATCGAACATTGATAATTTAAGTCATATTATACCAATAAGCCCTAGTGAATCCTAATTCTACATGAAAGGATTCCGGACATGATAAATAAAACCACCCAAAAAAACAAAATTTAAAATTTCCTAAAATATTACATTTAAAATATAATTCCTAATTATAAATAATTATCATCATCTCAAAACACTACATTGTATAAAGGGAAATAATTATAATCATGTATAGAAATAAATAATATACGGGTATGATCTCAAATAGATTCTTCTTCACCACTATGTCTATGATGCTGAACCTAAGGATCTTCGAAACGGGTAGATCTAGCTAAACCACTATTACCAAATACTCATTGGAAAAACCATTACATATGACATAAATGACCATAGGTATCACATGTTATTTGAAATTCCAAACAGGAATACTTCTTATAACAATCTTTACCACATTAATAATAAATCCAATACATTATTATAGATTATTACATCATGAAAATTCATGATGACCTCTTAATACCACTACCTAAATGAATCTCCATAGACTATATTACTTTACCTCTATTATAGATTCCTCCACCACTTCTAGAGAGAGATAAATCATTGATTTATTTTAAAAATATTTCCTTAAGAACTATTGGTAGGATAGTCAATCAAAACCTTTTTTCAAAAATACCAGGATTTCAAGTATATATTCATGAATGGTACAAAAAGGTATGAAACCAACTCATAGAATCAACAAACATATTCCATACCTGATCTATAAACTTACTATACTCCATTCAACTCAATGGAATTCATTATTTTTCTATAATTAGTGAAAAAATATTGGATATAGATATCCTTTAGGATTTCCTTGGAAAGATGCCTTTGTGGTTTTTTCTGGATAGTGGACTTCCCCCACTTCTATATAACCCCCACTAGCATGAAGGAAGTGAACATGTGCTTAAGTATTTTGGGAATATAATGTTAAATATGGTCTCCATGATTCTCCACAACCACCCCTCTACCTCTTGTAAATTAGGATACCAAAGGAAAGGATGAAGATTAATACTTTGTAATTCCTAATCAAAGACTGAGGACGGACTAAATAATATGAGTCATTAATACCCGCAACCAAATCAATTAGGGAGATATAATTAGATAAATTTTGATCAACTTGAGGCACTCAATGTGGTGAACGACCAATATTTTCCTCTTGGAAAATCTATTTAGACTAAATGGGGGAGTACATTATAATGAAAACACGATATATAAAAAATTGATCAAAATTTACCATTCATTAAATCTCCACATCCTAAATAAAAATCAATAAACCAAGATTAAAACATCATTTTAACCACTCATTCAAAAAAAATGATTTCAAAATACTAAATACAAAAATTTTATATCCTTAAATTTATAATAAAATATAATAATAAAACTCATTCATCCAAATTTTATGACACATAAAAATTTTATACTATTCTAGAAAATCATTATAAATATAACTTTTAAAATCACATTGGATGTCAAAAATATGTTAAGGAAATTAAAAATTTAGAAATTTCATTATATTAATGTTACAGATATATATATATATGTTTGTGCATATAAACATGTACACATACACATAAAAATAGTTATGTATATATCAAACACACAAACATTCTATGTAAACGTTCAGAAATATTAATAAGGGTTAAATAAAAAGCTTCACATTTCAAACCATTCTCTAAAATAATTTAATAATTTATGGAAAATACTCATTATAAAATTGAAACATTTGTTAATATTTAATTCACATTGAATACAGCATTAAAAATATATTTCCAAATCATAATTAATTTCCATTTCATTTTTATAAAACTCAATGATTTTATCTTTGAAATTCAACATGGGTAAACCCAAAGATCATTTAAAATCCAACTGATACACCCAAAATCACCCTAAACTAATAACAAGAATCATTAATGGAAACCTAACACAAAAAAATTTCATTAAAAATATATTTAATTAAAAAAAAATATGTAGTTTTTCCACTTGGTTTGGTAAACTATGTTCCAACCATGCAATGCTCAATGGAACCCAACAAAGATGGACACACAATCCACACACAGTTTTCCACACCATTATTAATAAATTTTCACCCTCTAAAATATAACACCCTAATATTTTATGAGAAATATTTATTTATTTCTTATGTTATACGCAACATCAATGAAATCTTTCACTACACACAACACTAGCTTGGCTTGAGTTATATACAAGAGAAACCTTCCTCGATAGCGTGTGTTGTATGCAATATCGAGTTTTACTAAACAAAGATATATTTTTATAATAATATTATGAACTAGTCTTTATGAATAGTATTACATAAATTTTGAATTTTATAACAGAATTATTCATCTTACACATTTTCTAAATCATGGTATGTGAACAAAATAAATTTTTCAGGTAAAATAATTATTTTTAAAAAAATGCAGTTTTGTAACTTCTTGATGGCGCACACACTTTAAATATAGTTTTTGAAAATATTATAAGTTCAATTTGACAAAATAAAATTCTTCTTTGGAATCAGGATATAAAAATTTACTTTGGATAATTTTTTCATATTATTCTGATTACTTTCATATTTTAATGATTAGAAAAACACCCTATATTTTAATTAAGAAAATATTTTTCATCGCAATAATTTATATGGTTAAATTATAATATTTAATGGTTTTAAATTAAAAATAGAATATATTTTTACCATTTAATATAATGTATGTCATTAAAATAAATTTTACTTTGAATTCATAGGTTAAAACATTTCGATCTTTGGAAATATTTTATCTTTTAAAACCCATTTTCTTAACAATGGGATTAATTTTAAATTAATTACTGCAACTTATGTGTTTTTAATTTTGAAAAATGGATTCATATTTGATTTCAGTGGGTCCAAATTATGTAAATAGGTTACTTTTATTTTTTTGATATTATGAATAGTCACTATGGTAATTTTTACTGCAGTTAAAAGTAAATTGGGTAATTAAGGGTAACAATAAGATTATAAAATTACCCAAACACCTACCAAAATTCTATTGGATGACTGTTTCCCTCGGAATCCGGGGATGACCGCCATGATGGGTGGTTCAAACATTCTGATCGGTTTCTAACGGGTTTATTCGTAGAACCAGAAACATCCAATGATTCACATCCATTCGGACCTAGTTTCTAAAGGTAGGTGCTCATTAGTTTGTGGACAGATGAGGCTTAGGATTTGCATTGGTCGAGAGGATGAGAGGTCGGACTCATCACACCTTTTTGAGGGGAATTATTGTCTACTCCGGGACTCTCTTTATAGATCTAATTTATGTTCATGAATCCTTATTACATTACCAAGTATAAAATGAGCTTCCCTTCAGATCTGACAATAAATGATTAAATATGTAGGAAATTTAGAGAATCTTTTGTATGTAATTGACGTTCTTCATCGATAGCGAATCATCTGTATTTATTAGAGATTCTTGGTCAATGGTACCCATAGACACATTTATACAGAAGTCTCTTGGTCATTATGATGACCATACTGGTTTTAAAGCCACTCAGTGGGGCACTTGAAGTTTATTGTGATCTAGAAGGACATGGATTATTGTAGAGTTGGGATCGAACTCGTAGATGGGCTACCTATGTATCCTTTGTTTAGAAAAGGAATCAGAACCCACGTAGTTTGAGTAAGGGAGTATGATGTTTATGATTGATGGCTCGAAGAAGGATGTCACAATTACTTTTACACTCTAAGATCACGTGAGTCATGCTCGGTGTGAGAAACAAGAGTTATTGGTTAAAATTAGACAACTATGACATGAAAGATGCAATCATAAGAAATAATGTGGGGCTTATGTATTTATGACTGCCCAAATAAATGAAGGTTAGGATTTAGTTTAGGGAAGAAATCCAGGAATAGGGTCCATAAAGGTATATGTGCTTCATGGAGATTTTGAATACTCTAACATGGATCTAACTCCTAAAAAGGAAGCCCAAATTAGGATAAGACTTATGATTGGGTTTTACTCCTGAAAAGGAATCCCGGATCAAAGGTAAATTAGGACTGGTTAAGAGAAATTAAGACTGGGGATTACTCCTGAAAAGGATTCCCAGGTTAAGGGAATTAAGGTTTGGGGCTTACTCCTGAGGAGGATGCCCAAATTAGGGGACTGGGGATTACTCCTAAGGAGGATGCCCAGATTTTGGAACTTTAATAATTGGGGCTTACTCCTAAGGAGGATTTCCATGTTAAGAATTATGACTGGGGCTTACTCTTAAGGAGGATGTCCATATTTGAGACTGGGGCTTACTCCTGAAAAGGAAGCCCAGGTTAGGGGATCTGGGGATTACTTATAAGAGGATGCCCATATTTGAGACTGGGGCTTACTCCTGAAAAGGAAGCCCAGTTTAGGGGATCTGGGGCTTACTCCTAAGAGGATGCCCATATTTGAGACTGGGGCTTACTCCTGAAAAGGAAGCCCGAGTTAGGGGATATGGGGCTTACTCCTAAGAGGATGCCCATATTAGAGGACTTATGACTGGGGATTATTCCTGAGAAGGAGACCCAGGTTAAGGATTCTCTCATCCTAAAGGATGAGGTTGAATTAATTAAATATCAATCTATAGTGACATAAAGATGTGTAAATCACTAGGTTTTGAGAGATATTCCACAGAATTACTTTCAGATAAAGAAGTCAAATCAAGAAATCATTCCATAAATGGCTTTGAAGAGTGTCTTGAAGACTGAATCTTGAATATGAAAGGTGTAATGGCTTAAGAGGGGTGAAATGGTCTAGAAAGGCACCCAAAAAGGCAGGGGCACACATGTCCTGGCAGGTGCGTCGGTACTGCGTGGGTGTGCATGTCCTAGTCGCGCAGGTATACGCCTGCGCGACACATGGTTTACTTGCACGACGGTTAAACAGTAGGAAAATACTTGAGAGACTCTTCATTAAATCCTTTAGAATCCTATTGAGGTTCTTCCAGAAGAAGGGCGCACAATATCTATTGAAGGAGTAAGGCGGCGCGCAAGTGTGACCCTTTTCCCTTAAGGGCTGGCCACTCAGGCGCGCAAGTTTTGATGAGTTTCAACACTAATTCCTTCCTCCCCCTCTTTTGATCTTCCGTTCTAGGTAAGAAATTACCTTAGAAGTGTTTCGGAAGCTTCGAGAAGAGACTAGGGCGTCGGGAGCTCAAATCTGAGTTTTTGGAAAAAATCCTCCCCGAAATGGGGGGCCCACAAGGTCAATTTATGGGCAGGAGAAAACCCCGGGCAGTTACCACTTACGTTGATCAAGTCACTTGCGTGACCATAATGCATCGCTCAAGTGGACTTGCGCGACTATGGGGAAACTTGCGCGACTTATGGGAAATCTTCTCCTAGTTCATCCCTTTGTCGATTTTTTTGATATTTTCTTCAATGGATGAATCAATTTGTGCTAAGTCATTTTCCTTTTTGGATTTGTAGATTCTATGATGAAAGGAGCGTCAACAAAAATCCCCACTCAGAGTTGGATCCGAAAGAAATGAGGATTTGACTCTGAGGAAATCGAAGACATCCAAAGGAAAGGTGGCGCGCAAGTCTTGATGGCGTAGAGGGTGGCGCGCAAGTGCGCATCGCGCAGGGCCTGGGCGCACTGGGTGTAGGCGCACAGATATGACCCTTGATCACGTAGGGTACAATGCGCAGGGTCTCAGCCGCATCTATAAATAGAGGTCCTTACTTCCGTACAAGCATATGGATTTGCATATTTCGAACCATCGAGGTCTCGTCGCGAAGGTCACCTTAGCCGCGCAAGTTTATCTGTTATCCGATGTTTCTTTGCTGTCACGCTACTGTATAGGTATTTTTACTTGCGCGGTTTACACTTGCGCGTAAAAACTAGTGCGGCACACGAACACTTGTGCGTCAAGTTTAGACTTGCGCACCTTAATGCCTTAGCCATTTTTTCCGAATTATTTCACAAATTTTATGAAAAATAAACCCATTTAAGTGTTAGTTTATTAAAATTTTTTGCAGATTCAATGGCTCCCAAGGGAATTGAAATAGCTGATGAACTGGCTAGTAAGCGGACTGATGACCTTATGAACATCATTGGCCATGATTACTATGATATCTATGACAGAACTCTCCCAGATTTGGATAAGTACTTGAAGAAATATCATCTTAATTTCCCGAAGAGCATCTACCTGCCTATATATGGTCGTGGTCATCTGCAAGGAGTCAATGTTCTAGATGCAAAGAACTATAGACCTGAAATGCAGCTGCACTACTACTCCTTCATTTCGGTTATGCTGTGCATTAAGAGCAACAACAATGGTGTGAACTTTCAAATTCTTCCTCCATGTAATTTCCTTGTAGATATGAAAATGGAAAACCCATGGGATGAAATGTTTTCCATTGCCGGTTGGTGGAGAGAAGAAAAACATGGTATTAGAGAAATATCTGAAAAGAGTACTCTTTCCAAATGGTTCTTTACTTCCAATGCTCCATTCTCAAATCCACGTATCCATCTTCCAAGTCTCTTGGACAGGAATAGAGTCACTGTTTGATCAGCAGAAAATTTTCTCAAACCGCACTCAAGAACATCCTTTTACAATTGTTCCAAGAGGAGCTGGTATCACTGCATCTCTAATTGTATCCAGTTGAATGAATGAATTCTAGGTGGCTGCTGATGAATCTTGGGATGCCGTAAATCAAATTAAGAGTTATGTTGAATGCCTCTTGTAATTCTCGAAAAAGAGAAGAGACTCTAGTATGTGGATGTCCTTCTATCTCCTGTGCATCGATGAAAAACACTTTCAACTTCACTCATTTTTACCTGCATTCTCTTTTTCTACATGATTTATATTTTACCTAAGCTGATGGTCCTAGTAATTATTGTTTGATTTTTACTAGGATTAATGTAAATAACTATACAATCTTCAAACCTTTTAATTGCTCAATGTTACCTAAATCATACAAAAAATGTATGTTTAGTGATCTGGGAACTTGACTTTTATTCAGAGTTCCCCTGTCTTTCGTGGGTAGTTAAAAGTCATGCACGTCAGACATAAAAAAGGCTAATGTTTAAGGTCGAAATAGCTTTGACCGAACTGGATTAGAATTGACACAATTCCTTGAAAATTCATCTGAAAACCTATTACCATACTCAAGTATGAGGGAAAATATGTAAGCTATGAATTAAGAATATTTGAATCTGAGGAATGATATGAAAAAGAGCTAAAAGTCATTAGAAGAAGTAGTTTCCAAGAATGAAGTTACCATTATTTAAAAAACCTGTTTGGGGGTTGAATTATGCAGGGCCACCTAAGGGAATTGGCTACATAGTTAAATAAAATAGTATCTTTTGGATAACAAATATGTTATGTAGACTATTTATGCAAGGCCACCTATGGGCACGTGCTGCATAATCAGGAAAAAGAACTCTCAAAAATTTACTTTCCAAGTGCTAAAAACCAGGGAAAGTTTATGGAGATTCAAATCTTCTAAATTATAGAGTTTTTTGTATGGAAAGAGGTACTTGAATATGGAGAAAATATTTACAAACAAAATTATCGATGAACTGGATGAATATCACTCCCACGAAGGTCTGACCCAAAGGTAGGGAAGGAGAATATAAACCATAGACTTGAATATGTTCATATCATGATAAAGGATATGGGACAAATATGTTAAGGATGGCTATTTTTGCGGATCCCTATATACTGTCATTTAAGACAAATAAGGAAAAAATAGGCATTCTTCCAAAGAATGAAGTTACCACTATCCGAAAACCCCATTAGGGGGTTGAATTATGCAGGTCCACCTAAGGGAATTGGCTGCATAGTCAAATAATAGTATCTTTTGGCTAACAAGTCTGTTATGTAGACTGTTTATGCAATACCGCATATGGGCACATGCTGCATAGTAAGGGAAAAGAACTCTCAAATGATTGACATTTTTGTGACTAGAAGTCATGAAAAGTGTTATGAGGATCTAAAAATATTTAAGGTTAAGATTATGAGACATAAAGATGGGTATTGTTCAATGTATATAGAGATACATAGTTTAATGCTAACCATAATCATGTTGTGGATGGGTCCTGAATTGAAATGTTGGTCTTCACTACGTATCCCATAACGATGAGAATAAAGCCATACGCAGTTCCTAAACTACAGTTTAACGTCGTGTGGGACAAATGGATTAGAGATATTAGTTTAGGGTCATAGATCTTGGACCATTGTAAGAAATACACAGTGTGTGTTTTCATGGGGACTTTTCAGCCAAGGGACTGAAAGTGGAATTTGGGGTTAGGCCCAATGACTTGGGGTTGGATTCGAGGGACACTCGAACGTTCCTATGTATCCCATAAGGATGGGAATCATCCCACGTAGTTCTAGAAATACCCTCTGTACAAATTTGGTCCATACATGTGAAGGGTGAAAGAGGACTTTAGTGAAATGATGGTTTAACTCAAGATAAAAGGTCCGAGCATTTCCATGTATGCACGTAGTATTTGAAATGAAACATGATTAAAAAATCAATGAAAATAATGGTTCCATATCAGGTGAGGGTATCAAATAAATTTGTAGTTTATTGTCATATTGGAGAAAAGTGTTGTATAGTTTAACGTCGTATAACAAGGAAGAAAGTGAACCAATGTAAAGATATTGATTCTAAGGGCGGTTTCACGAATTATCATCGTATGAGATGGAAATGAACCGACATGAAGAGATTGGTTTGGGGATTGAACCTTGGTGGGTTGCCTACATACCCAGCCTAGAAGGAAAGGATCAAAGTCCGTGTAATTCAATTAAAGAATGAATTAATGATCAAGTTGTTCTTGGGGAAAATGATCTAAAAAATGATGTTAGGACTTACACATGGTTAGCAGCCCAGAGAGAGTGTTATGGTTGAGGTTTTCTCTAAGCTCACACGAGTCATACTCCATGTGAGAAAGAAGAGGTAACAAAAACCTTAACGATTCATAGTTTAATGTCATGTAGGACATATAAAGGGACTATGCAGTTTAAAGTCTTGCAGTTAGGACTATTGGTGTTGCACAGTTTTGTGTCATGTAGTAGGGACCAAATACAGTTTAATGTCATGTAGGATGAAAAGGGGGGGACTGTGCAGTTTAATGTCATGCAGTGAGGAGAAAAGAGTGCACTATTTTAACGTCATGATGGACACATTGAGGACTTTTTCACGGTTTAACGTCTTGTTGGACGAGAAGAAAAAAAGACGATATAGTTTAGTGTCATATTGGACGAAAGTGCGAATAGTTTAAGGTCATATGCATGGACCGTGGATGGTGCAGTTTAATGTCATGTTGGACGGTGGTGTAGTTTATGGTCATACATGACCTTTGATGATCATGTAGTTTAACATCTTTCCGGACGTATGGGACTTTTATACAGTTTAGCATCATGTAGTTAGTACATCACAGTTTAATCTCTGTCTGGATGTAAAGGACATGAAAATCGTTTAGGGTCATATGCATGGACCGTTGATGATGCAGTTTAAGGTCATACAGGACCTAGTTGCAGTTTAAGGTCATACTAGACCATTTAGGGAACTTTTTCACAGTTTAACGTCGTGTGGGATGAAACTAAAAATAGTTTAAGGTCATATGTATGGACCGTTGCTATATATTTTAACTTCATATAGAAAGGACGAAAAAGGTACATTGCAGTTTATACAAAATACTTCTTCAAAAATCTGGCATTGGTTGGAGTAGTGATGAGTTCTCCATCCATTGAGATTAATGAAAAATCTCCATTGGAGTAGACCCTATGTATTTAATAAGGTCCTTCCCATTTTGTCTCATGCTTGGGAGGTTTCTTTCCAGGTATCATTGGAGTTCTAAGAACTAATACCAATTCTCCCGGAGTGAATGAATGAAGAGGAACTTTTTTGTTAAGAGCCCGTCCTATTCGATTATGATAGACTTCCAAGTGGTGAAAAGTGAACAATATTTTCTCATCTAACCATTCAATTCATTCAATCGCTTTTGAGATTGTTCATCTGTAGATTATTGATCACAAATGGAAACTCTGAGTGAGGGTAGTTGAACTTCAATGGGCAAGACGGATTCCGTTCCATATACCAATGAATATGGAGTTGACCGAGTTGCAGTGCGGGTGGTAGTCCGAGAAGCCCATAAAGAATGAAAGAGTTTATCAGGCCATGACCTCTTATATTTATCCACTATCTTTCGTATTATATTTGAAAGAGTCTTGTTAAAGGCTTCTATATGTCTGTTGGCCGCTGCATGATACTGAGATGAATGGTTGGATTTGATGTTGTATTCTTGATACAACTTCTTCATCCCGGATGAATAGAAATTGGTGCCATTGTCCGTCAATATGGTATGAGGGACACCAAATCTGGTAATGATGTTAGACTTGATGAAGCTAACAATGCATTTAGAACTGACTTCCTTGAGAGGTATTGCCTCTTCCCATTTGGAAAAAAAGTCAGTAGCAGTAAGAATATACATAATCTACTTGGTTGTAGCTGAAGGGTAAGGTCCCACCACATCCATTCCCCATGTGGAAAATGGCCATGAGTATTTAGCTGTATGAATAAACTATGGAGACTGATTAATGATGTTGGAATGTACTTGTCATGAATGACACTTCTTTGTGAAATCGACACAATCTCCTATCATTGAAGGCCAAAAGTATCCAAGACTTCGAATCTGATCAGACAGGCTATGTCCAGATTGGTGGGCACCACAGACTCCTGCATGCACTTCTTTCATGATAGCCATTGTCTCTTCACCATCAATGCATCTGAAGAGAACTTCATCAAAACCACGTTTGTAGAGAATTTTCTCTAGGTGATCTGGGCTATCATAAAGAGTAAAATTAACCACATGTCGCCGAATTTGTTCTTTCTCAGCTCTATCAGGTGGAAGTGTTCCATTTTGAAGGTATTCCCTGATAGGTGACATCCATCCTATAGTATAACCATACGGTTTAGGAATGGGAGAAATTTCATTAATTTCTTCTATTCTGATTCGAACATAAGGTGAAATTGCATGACGGTGGGAAATACTGATGGTTGTCTCGTCCCGATTTGAATCTGCTAGAGCTGTGGCTATATTAGCCAATGCATCAGCTTGAGAATTTTGTGATCTTGGGACATAAGAAAATGTCGGTTCCAAAGGGATTTCTGAAACTAACTCTCTGACGTAATCATACAAAGGGATTAATTCTTCTTTTCTGATGGCATAATCCCCATTAACTTGTTTAATTACCAGTTCTAAATCACCATTCACCTTTTAGTGATTCACTTGTGCTTGAAGTACTAATTCCAAACCTACAATGAGAGCTTGGTATTTTGCTTCATTATTGGTACCACCTTCCCACAATAAGAAGGAATAAGGTAACACTGCCTTTTCTAGAGAAATGATCACAATTCCTAAGCCAACTTTGTTGAATTTAGGATTTTCTATTTTCCTCCCTGTTGGACTTCTGGAAGCACCATCAAAATACATTTCCCATGCCTGAGGACTTTCTTGAATAGAGAAGACTTCCTCATTAGGGAGTTCAATATCTGAAGATGTGTCTTCCACTGAAGGGTGATCAACTAGGAAATATGCCAGAGCTCGGCCCTTTATCGCCTTTTGAGACACATACTGAATGTCGAATTGATGCAAAATAACTTCCCACCTTGACACACGTCATGTAAGCATTGGACGACTTAGGATAAATTTGAGCGGGTTATTGCAAGATACCAATTAGACCTCGTGATGTTGCAGGTTGTGTCTCAAATTCTGAACTGCAAAGATTAATGCCATGCAGCACTTCACAATACTTGAATACTGGGTTTCTGCTTCAGGAATGGTTTGACATAGATAGTAGAGACTGTTTTCATTCCCAACATCATTCTTTTGAGCAAGAAAGGCACCTAATGATCACACTAGAGCTGTCACATAGAGGATAAGTAGTCTTCCTTCAACAGGTGTCATGAGTACCGGTGGACTCAAGAGGTATTCCATGAGAATATCGAATGCTTCTTGACATTCTTCATTCCACTAGTATGGGACTCCCTTCTTCATCAATTTGGTGAAGGGTAAACATTTTCCTGCTAAATTGGCAATGAAACGCCGAATATAGGCTAAGTGTCCTTGAAGTCCTCTTAATTCATTCAAATTTTGAGGAGGTGACATACCAATGATTGACTTGGTATTCTCAGGATCGACTTCAATACCATGATGGCGTACAACAAGGCCGAGAAAGTTTCCTGAGGTTACCCCAAAAGCACATTTTAAGGGGTTCATCTTCAAATTATGTTGTCGAATCTTGCAGAATATGAATTCCAAATCAGCCAAGTGATTAGAATGTTGTTTGGATTTAACTACCAAATTTTGTACATAGCATTCAACAAACTTTCCTAAGAAGGGTTTGAAGATACGATGCATGGCACGCTGATAAGTTGCACCTGAATTCTTTAAGCCAAAGGGCATTACCCGGTAGCAAACCACACCCTGAGGGGCTCTGAAGGATGTAGATTCTTCATATTCTGGAGCCATTCGGATCTGATTATATCCAGAATATCCATCAATAAAATAAAGGGCTTCATAGCTAGCTGTTGCATCAATTAGAAGTTCTGTAATCGGTACTGGGAAATCATCCTTAGGACAATGCCGATTAAGATCTCTAAAATCCATGCAAACATTAATTTGTCTGTTCTTTTTCTTTACAGGGACAATATTAGCAAACCATCTGTGATATTGAACCTCTCTGAAAAATTTAGCTTTCATAATCTTATCCACTTCAGCTTCAATTTTGGAAGCATAATTTGGGTGTGTTCTTCTCACGGCTTTCTTAAATCCTCGATGTTCTTCTGGTAAACCCAAATGATGAGTAGCAACATCAGGATCAAGCCCAGGAATTTTTGTATTGATCCAGGAAAATATATCTTTATTTTGATTTAGAAAAGAAATATATATCTTTTTCTCTTCAAGAGTTATGGCTGCACTGATTAAAGTGGGGTGTGGATCTCCTTTTGTACCAAGATTTATTTCTCTGAGTTCATCCACAGTGATAGAGATACCCTCTTCAAATGTTGGAGGAGCATATCTGAGATCTTCCTCTTCTTCTTGATCATGTGTTATTTCTACCATTTATACATGCATAGTAGATGATAAAGTAGAATTCTCATGATCTGAAGAGATTTCAAAATTTGCATATTTTGAAGAAGAAGCTTCCATTTCCAATCCGATTGATGATGAAGGGTATTCTTTGGGTAATAAAGAGGAGATGATGGATTGAGAATTGACATCATTGTTCACCTCCGATGATGCTATAACTTCTTCTGGCCTAATTGGCGAAGCATAGACTTGTTGGATTTCAGAAGATGAAATGAAGACGTCACCATTTGTGCTTTCATCGCTGCTTGGTAGATTACCAATTTCTCCCATGTTGTCTGGCTCGATTTCCGTAATTGACATTATGGATCCTTCCATAAGAGTATTTTGATTTGGGTCTATCTTTTCAATTTGACTGATAGGCAACACATAATCTGTACTCACATGTGTAAATCGATTTACTGGAATTTTTCCAAACCATATGGTGCATTAACATTGGTAATCTCCTTTGTTATGGATTTCTCCCTTTGCTTCATTTGATAGAATTCTGCCTCAATGTATTGAGACTCACATGTCTTGAACGGGGCCTTATCACCATACAATTACCCAACTTGACCATCAAAACAATATTTGAGACATTGATGGTATGATGAAGGGATAGCCACATGTTGATGTAGCCAGGGTCTTCCAAGAAAGATGTTGAAGGTTGAGTCTTGATCAACAACCATGAAATCTAAATTGGATACAATATCTCCAAACTGAGTTCTATGTGTAACTTCACCCAGTGGTTCTTGTCCATTTTTATCATACCCCTGTAACATCATGGTGGAAGGAGATAAATCAGATTCCGTGAGGCCCAATCGACGAAGTGTACGAATGGGCATGAGGTTGACTCCTGAACCATTGTCAATGAAAGCTCTTTGAACATCTACGCCATTGACCTTGCTAGATAGGTACAATGGTCTAATATGTCCACGCACAACATCATCTTCATCTTCATCATTAAAGGATATTATTACATGGCATTCTACAAGATTATTCTTTATGTGATAGACTTCAGCTGCAGTAATTTCAATTTCAAACTCTTAAGGACTTGACAAAGCCTCGATGAGTGCTTCCCGAAGATCTTTTGACAGATTCAGAGCATCCAGAATTGATAACATGGCTGGTACACGGGCCAAGTGTTTCAATATATCATACTTTTGATTCAGAGGTTTGTGTTTCCCAATAGTAATATATGGTTTAGCAGGTACCTTGGAAGAAGATTCTTTGGAAGTTGATGCATCTTGTATTGGGACAGGAGTTGGCAATATTCCCGGTTTTGGAAGATTAGACTGATTATATCCATTTAATTGCTGAGAGGAAAAAGATGGAACCTTAAACCGGTCTTCCAAAATAACTATTCCAGGACTGAATTTGTTATTGGTAGAAGAACTTTCTTGTTCTTACTGAGCTCGCTGAATGGCTCTACCACGAGTTTCTGCTACGTACACAGTTCTAGCAGGGGTTGAATTGGAATAGTGGCTTTTGAAAGATCCTCATCTTCCCCTACATCATGAGCCCCTGGAAATTCCTCTGATTCCTCTATTTGGTACAGGGAATTCAGGCTCATTGAAATTGAAACTGCGACTGGCATATGGATCTATTAATTGAATCATATTAACATAGCCAAAGATTAACTCTTCATCTGATGAAGACTCTGCCTGATTAGCCTGTTTAGGCTTTGCTGTTTGGTGGGGCGGTGCCCGTGGCTTTGAAGTAGATGGAATGAAATCTACCAAAGTCAAAGATAACTTAGGCTTTGACACAAACTCATCTTCTTCTGATTCTTTTTATTTCTTTGAATCATGTTGTTTCTTTGAGGACTTTCCCTCTAACGAAGAGGTTTTTTCTGTAACATTCATGGAAGAAGACACAATTGGTTTCTTTAATTATGTTCAAAAAATATCATGAGTTCGATTGATTGTATTTCGGACCATACAATCATCATACTTTTGTGCATTTTTTCTTTTGTTATCCTGCCATTCATCTTCCTCCTCTGGAACTGTAGCAGTGACACATGCTACCTGGGCTGAGGAGCCTTTCAATGTGACCTTTCCTGAGTCGACCATCTTTTGCAGGAGGTCTTTGAAGAAAAAACACTCCTAGATGGGATGCCCCAACATTTGATGAAAAGGGAAATAATTAGGATGGTCTTCATCTCCTTTCTTGTTTGGCCTCTTGGTTATTGGCAATTGAACTAAATTGTTTTCCAGAGTCGAAATGAAATAACTAGGAACTTTTTCATTTAGAAAAGAGTATGTTTAGCTCTTCAGATCCTCAAATTGTTTTCGTCTTTGATCTTTTTGATCATCTGGATGAAAAGGCCTTTGTTGTTGGAACTCATAAGGTGGAGCCCTTGAGAAGATGAAGGTTTTGAGGTAGAAATAGGTACAGGTGCTTGTTTAAGCATAACTGTAGCAGTTTCTGCATTACCCATTCTCCTTCCTGGAGCTGATAGAATTACACGAGATTTATCCGTAGCCTGTATAAGGGAATCTTCAATCTGCTGAGCGATTGATGTAAGGTCTCGAAACCCTCATGTGTATTTCACAGGGATTAACGGCGTGCGTAATTCTTCACGCATATTTTCCACAAAGATTGGCAAAAATTCTTCTTGAGGGAGGTCTAAACTCAAGGAATATGTTAATCCCTTCCATCGAGCAATGAAATCAGAGACCCTTTCATTCTCCCTTTGATTACAGTTTTTAAGATCGAAAACTATTGTCTTTTGCAAAGTTGAGCTGAACCGAAGGAGGAATTTTTGGCGAAGATCCTCCCATCCGGTAATTGACCAGGATTTAAAGCTTGTATACCAAAAGAAAGCTGGTCCTTGCATGGTTCGTACGAAGCATCTGAGTTTCACTGCTTCTTGCTGCTCTGGAGATCCCATCATAGGATTACAACAAGACACGTAATGCATCAAATGTTGTTCTGGATCGCCTGATCAATTGAAAATAGGGAATATAGGGTTCCCAAAACAGGATGGAGGAGAAATTGAATCTAACCATTTAGGGTAAGCTTTCTTTTCTGGTCGAACTTGTGCATTCTTCCCTTCCATAGTTTCTAACCGAGATGTTAATGACTCAATAATAGTTATTAATTTTTGAGAAACATCCGGTTGAACTTGGACTTGGGTAGGTTCAATGACTGGAGCTTGGACAGATGTGGTGATTGGCACTGCAACTGATTGTAGCACTTCCAACTGTTGTTGAACATGACCCGTATGATTAGACCTGTGAGGGTGTACTGATAGAGGAGGATATTCTTGATCCATCTCAGTAGCTGCAAGAAATTGCTTTGGCTGACTGACTCCAGCATGCTTAAGAAGAATACTACTCTGATGTAGTTCTGCATTCAACCGTCTTAATTCCTTCATTTCATTCTCTTGTTGTTTAATCCACTACTCTTGTGAGAGTGATTGACCTTCTCCAAAGGAAGGATTTGGAACCCGGTTCTTTCCCTTCTCTTTTTTGAATCCTTTTCGGAGATTGGGAAGTGGGTTACTCAAACGATTACTTATGTTCTGAGTAATCCTTTGACTTTGGGTACACACACCTTCTTTATTTGTGTCGATGTGTACCTCTTCTTGAGAAGGAAACTCTTTATCTGAGTCCCCTGAGTGAGCCTCATCTGGTGGATTAGCCACAACGACATTGATGACATTAATCGATGCATAACTCATCCCATCCCTTCTATCAGCATTTCTGTGATAATGTCTTCTTCCATGTCTTTGATGAGACATTGCCTTTTGTTGATTCAATCCCTCAGGAACTTCTTGACGAAACGTAATTTGGAGGGAATCTCCTGATAATTTTGATCTTCGTTCATCTTGAGGTTTCTTCCCCAATCGAGAAAAGACCTACATTCTCTGAGGATGGGATTGATGATTTGAAAAAGTCCCCAGTCCAGTGGACTAGGGTTGTTCCTACTATTCTCGCTCAACTCCTCGAATCCTATTTTTTGATTCCGAGGGATGGTTTAAAAGAGTCCCCGGTCTGGAAACCTGGGGCGGTTCTTGACATGCAATGTTTGAGACTTTCTTGAAAGTCATCCTGATCTTGCGAACCATAGTCCAGAAATTAATTGAATGCATTAATCTATATCCGATTTTATCACCCAGTTCAGAAGACCGTTGGATGACTTACGACAATTTTGTCACTTGGTGACGTGCTTGCTCCAAACGAGAGGCCTGCTCAATATTCTCGTTTGCATGATGCAAGAGTAATTAGACAACTTGTTCTCTGTATTCTTGATTTTGAGAGGAACTAGTTGAATACTGTTCTTGGTAATGCTTTTGATTACAAACAAAGCCCATTGATTGTGGCCGACCATGGGCAATAACATTGCATGAGACCATTTTCGGCGGGCTTTGCTGACAGGAGAGCACCGTGAAATGTAGTGCTCCATGATAACCCCATCCACTGACACGAATACCATATGGGGAATTGCCAATTAACTCTCGCAATATTCTTAGTGCGCTAAATAATGAACGTTGAAGGGATCTCTGCTGCTTTTCAGCCTTCGGAAATCGAGAGACTGATAGAGATGCCAAATCAATCTAACGTTGTAACCCTTCTATTATCTTAAGATGATTTTCATATTCATCATATGATAATAATTTCTTTTTCAACTGACAAAGAGTTTTCCATATGTTGAGACGAATATCATGAATTTCATCTTCTGTCAACATTTCTGGAATATTATACCGAGAGTCATCCAAATGCCAAAACATGACTGGCACTTCACCTTTCGCCAGTTGTTTTCTCATATTCATCATTTTCTATTTATAATTTGATGAATATTCTTCAACCTGATTTAACCAAAGTTGGTGTTTCCTTATTGCTTCATTGGATTCAACAGGATGGGTAGAGAAATCATTGATCAAACTAGAAGATGCATGACTTAGGGCTGGTTTGGAGAATAACCCACACCCTGGGCTATCTTCTAATTGAGAAAGTATTTCACCTGCTAGCGATGAAGCTTGAGACATGACTGGTTTCGCATTTTCAAGTGCCTCAAGATAAGAGGGCTTCCTAGGCACTACATTTTCCACTGGAGCATTTTCCGGGCAATGTGTATCACTACTGTGGAGAGGACTTTCACAGCAAAATTCATCATCATGGGGAGGACCACCATAATGGGTTAGAGAAAAATATGATATCTCTTACTCCTTGGTCTTCTGACCACACAGAGGGTTCCTGTGGCTCTCATCTTAAGATGAAACTTTGAGATCGACTGAATTGTCATTAAGCAAGCCTTCATGAGGAAGTGTGTTTTGAAAACCTTCAGAATTAATGTTCCCACTATTGGGAACTGAGGGTTAGAATCTTGAATTCCAACAGATAATTGTTTGTGGGCTTCAAGAACTCCAGCATCGAGAAAGGCCTTGTTAAAGATTGGCTCTTGATCTCCTGAATGTGTTGGGCAGGTCTTTTTTTTAAACGCCTTCTTACTCGCCTTGGAAACCACTTGTTGACGAAAGTGGCTGCTCTGAGCAGTTGTATGTTCCTGATCAGGAATGATGGCCAGGTTAGGGTGACGATCTCCTCTCAAATCAGGTGTATGTGCCTGACTTGGTCGTCCGTATGATATGGGGGAGTATGCCCCATAACCCTCTTGGACTGAAACAGATGTGTGTGTCTGTTCCGGAGTGAATTTTTGATGTATCACTCCACTGGTAGGGATAGATTTATGTGTCTTTCCATGAGATGCCACTGAAGTTGTTATAATATCCTGGAAGGCATCCAGAATATGAGCAGGTATTTTCTTCTTCTATTAATCCATTGATAGAATATTCTAGGTGACTTCAGCTGCTGGAACGGGAATATACGTCCATTCCGGGCTTGGAGTAGGTGTATGTGACTGCTCCTGTCCTCCTTTTCCTGTCAGTGAATCCTGACAGTACTCAAGTGTGGGGGAAGAGAGTTGAATCTACCTCCTATTTTTTGTCGGGGCTTTCCGAATAACTTCTCTGAATGCTACCAAGCGAGACTGTTGGTAGGCTTCATTAATACTAGAATGTGTATGTGCCTACTGATTGCACTTCACCAAATGTGATTGATGAGATCCATCATATGTAGTCAGACGAGCCTGCTGACTAGCTGATGATGTATAAACAGGTGTATGTTCCGGCCTATTGTACTCCGCCGGATTTTCCAGGTGGGATTGGCATGATGTTGTCAGATGAATCTGATGAACAGCGGGTTTAAAATGGGCAGGTGTATGTTCCTGCTCGTTGCTTGCCACCATGTTAGGTTGGTGGACTTCTCTGGAGATGGCAGAGATGAAAAACTGCTCACTGTTGACCGGATTCCGCCTCTGGTGGTTCGTCTTGCTTGCTTGGGTTCAAGGAACCTGAGCCGAATGCCTGGAGTCGGAACCCTAATAATGTTGAGGGTGCACTGCCGCACGAGTCTGGTGGCGATTGTTAGTGGGAGCCCTCAGGAAGGACTCATGTCTGTTTGAATTAAGGTCTTGAGGGACTTGCTCATTCACCTCCCCAGAATAAAGGAGCAAATGGTGATTTCATTCCGGGGATAACGACGCAAAACGATTGGAGACGGTAGTCAGCACCGCCTGCTTCTTGATCACTGGTTGTCGTTGTCCGGACGACCGATGTGAGTTGTTTACTTGGAGGGCTTGTTGGGCAGCCTCCAGAGTTGGGATGGTACCGTGTTGACGATACTCCTTAACCAGTGCGTTTGATACCCAGCGTTGAAGAAGCTGAGTAGGTGATATCCTCCTATGAGCGGACGACGATCCATTAGGAGTAGCAGTAGTGGAATTTGCAGCAGCAGTATTCACAGGTGTGAACTTGAGAGCAGCCATTCTAGAAATGCAGAAGATCTTGGGAAAAGAGTGCATGTTAGATATAACATCCATAATCAAGATAAATTTAGCCACTACATCTTTTGGATGTGCACATTTGTCAATGATTGTTTTTGATGGCCCTCTCATTTAGTTTTAAACAGGGGCCTAAAAAATAAGTAAAACATCATTTTATCTTGGTTAAGGTTTCACGTCGGGTTCACCATTTTTGTTTCCCTCAGAATCTGGGGATGATGGCCTTGATGGGAGGTTCAAAAATTCCGATCGGTTTCTAACGGGTTTGTTCGTAAAACCTAAAACATCCAATGATTCCACATCCATTCGGACCTACTTTCCAAAGGTAGGTGCTCATTAGTTTGTGTACTGATGAGGCTTAGGAATTTGCATTGGTCGAGAGGATGGGAGGCCAGACTCATCACAACTTTTTGAGGGGAATTATTGTCTACTCCAGGACTCTCTTTATAGATCTAAGTATTGTTCGTGAATCCTTATTACATTACCAAGTATAAAATGATCCTTCCTGCAGATCTGACAATCAATGATTAAATATGTAGGAAATTTAGAGAATCTTTTGTGTGTATTCTAGGTTCTTCATCGATAGAGAATCATCTGTATTTATTAGAGATTCTTGGTCAATGGTACCCTTCAATACATTTATACAGAATTCTCTTGGTCATTATAATGACCATGCTGGTTTTAAAGCCACTCAGTGGGGCACTTAAAGTTTATTTTCATTTAGAAGGGCATGGATTATTTTAGAGTTGGGATCGAACCCATTGAAGGGCTACCTACGTATCCTTTGTTTAGAAAAAGAATCAGAACCCACACAGTTCAAGTAAGGGAGTATGATGTTTATGATTGATGGCTCAAAGAAGGATGTCTCAATTACTTTTACACTCTAAGCTCACCTGAGTCATGCTCGGTGTAATAAACAAGAGGTATTGGTAAAAATTAGACAATTTTTCCATGAAAGATGCAATCATAAGAAATAATGTGGGGCTTTTGTATGTATGACTACCCAGGTAAATAAATGTTAGGATTTACTTTATGGAAGAAATAAAGGAACATGGTCCATAAATGTATATGTGCTTTATGGAGATTTTGAATACTCTAACTTGGAGCTTACTCCTGAAAAGGAGGCCCAAATTAGGAGAAGACTTATGATTGGGTTTTACTCCTGAAAAGGAATCCCAGATCAAATGAAAACTAGGACTGGTTAAGAGAAATTAAGATTGGGGATTACTACTGAAAAGGAGGCCCAGTTTAAGGTAATTACAGTTTGGGGTTTACTCCGGAGGAGGATTCCCAAATTAGGGGATTGTGGCTTAATCATAAGGAGGATGCCCAGATTTGGGAACTTTATGAATTTTGTCTTACTCCGAAGGTGGATGCCAATATTTGAGATTGGGGCTTACTCTTGAAAAGGATGCCTAGGTTAGGGGATCTGGGGCTTACTCCTAAGAGGATTCCCATATTTGAGACTGGGTCTTACTCCTGAAAAGGAGGCCCAAGTTAGGGGATTTGGGTCTTACTCCGAAGAGGATTCCCATATTTGAGACTGGGGTTTCCTCCTAAAAAGGAATCCCAGGTTAGGTGATTTGGGGCTTACTCCTAAGAGGATGCCCAAATTAGAGGACTTATGACTAGGGATTATTCCTGAAAAGGAGACCTAGGTTAAGTATTATATCATCTTAAAGTATGAGGTTGAATGAATGAAATCTCAATCTTTAGTGACATACAGATGTGTAAATCACTAGGTTCTTAGAGATATTCCACCGAATTCCTTTCAGTTAAGGAAGTAAAATCAAGAAATCGTGCCATAAATGGCTTTGGAGAGTGTCCTGAAGATTGAATCTTGAATAGGAAAGGTGTAATGTCTTAAGAAGGGTGAAATGGGAAAGAAAGGAACCCAAAAAGGCAGGGGCATGCAAGTCCTGGCAGGAGCGCAGGTACAGCGTGGGTGCGCAAGTCCTGGTCGCGCAGGTATACGCCTGTGTGACACATGGTGTACTTGCGCGACGACTAACCAGTAGGGAAATACTTTACCGACTCTTCATTAAAGACTTTAGAATCCTCTTGAGGTTCTTCTAGAAGAAGGGCGCGCAAGATCTATTGGAGGAATAAGTCGGTGCGCTAGTGTCACCCTTTTCCCTTAAGGGATGGCCACTTAGGTGCGCAAGTGTTGATGAGTTTCAACACTTAAGCCTTCCTTCCCCACTTTAGATCTTCCTTTCTAGGTAAGAAATTACATTAGAAGTGTTTCGTAAGCTTTGAAAAGAGACTAGGGCGCCAGGAGCTCAAATCAGAGTTTCTGGAAAAAATCCCCCCCGAAATGGGGGACCCACAGGGTCTATTTATAGGTAGGAGAAGACCTCGGGTGGTTACCACATAGGTCACGCAAGTCACTTGCGTGACCATAATGTGTCGCACAAGTGGACTTGTGCGACTATGGGGAAACATGCATCACTTATGGGAAATCTTCTCCTTGTTCATCCCTTTGTCGATTTTTTTTTGAAATTTTCTTCAAAGGATGAATCAATTTGTGCTAAGTCATTTCCCTTTTCTGATTTTTAGATTCTATGACAAAAGGAGCATAAAAAATGACTAATAGTCGACTCTTATCACCAAAGGGTTGGAATAAAGTCATTTTATGTACTTTTGACTATTAAAATAATTTAATTTTTATTAAAACCAAAGACAGTGACAACATGTCACTCTCTTAAATCTTATATGTATAATAATTTTAATTTAGTGATAAACATCATGAAACTTCGAACATGAATAGTCTACAGAAAGATAATCAAATTGTATACATTATGTGAGTTTATTTATTATTTTAGGTATTATATAATTATCATTTATTATGACCCAATAGTGATGTTGAAATTATTTTATTGATTGAATTATCAAATAAATTATTTTAAAAGTATTAAAATAAATATTATATTAACTATTTAATGTTCTCCACTAATTTTCTAGATAAATATGACATGTTATGAATCTATTAAAAATTTTAGTTCGAAAATATTTTCTTTTTATATTTCATTTAAATTCCAATAAATTAATAGTGTCAAAATTAACACTATTGTTATTTTATAAATATTACATATTACAAATTTGCATTAAAATTACAAAAATATTTAAAAATTATAAATTAAAATTTATATGGTTGAAATTGTAATAAAGTATACAATTATGGATGATTCACAACATATAAGTGATTATTCATAACGATTTAAAATTTAGAATATTATTACGAAAAATAAAAATAAATAGATTATATAAGAATAAATCATGTTGATAATACTTAAAATAAATTCCCAACTTGTCTAAATTTTATTGGTTGATGATATTAAAACCCTATCTCATCTAATATTCTGATTGGAGTCATTTGTGGAGGTTTTTATGTGGGGATGGAATTTATTATAAATTAATAATTCTTATAAATCCAAAGGTTCCCCTCTCCTCCCTTATAAAAGGGCACCTCCTCCCTATCCTCCTCACACCACTTGTACCATTCAATATCAACCAACCCCTTACAATTTCTCTTATACACTTACCTAGAAACAGTCTAGAAGTCCTGGTCTTCTTCAAAGACCATCTTTAGTGCCCTAAGAGGAGGTTAAGAAGAGCCGCAACAAAGAAGAGGTAATATCCTTTACTGATTCATTCCATTTTATTTATTCTTCTACTTCTTATTCTATATTTTTTTCATCATAAATTAATAACATTAGTATCAATAATTCAATGATATGTTATTATAGATATTAAACAACCTTATTTCACCTTCTATCCATCCTACGGAAAATGAAATCACCGCGCGTACGTATGTACGAAATACCGTCTCCACGCAGTGGTGTAATCAGTTTTCCACCACCACCTTAAATGGATGGGTATAATGGTGTAAAGAATAACTATATATTATTATTATAACATGATAATAATTCTGAGACATTCCATCTTCCACTCCAATACCATTCAATGATTATGGGAATAGTATCATCGCTCGTGCGTACGTACGGTCGACCGTCTCCACAATGTGATGAGACTTGTTATACATGATCTTCATTGAATAATGATTATATAAATAAATTGAAGGAATATATATGATATATATTACAGTAATACCATTATTTAAATGATATTTCTATAACCTAAAAAGAATAATAAGAATTGATTCCACAAAGCATGCATAAGAACATAATGCAATGAACACCCGAATAACAAGTAGAAATGGAATATAACTAATAATAAGATAATAACATGACCATATATGATATCATAACAATGAATATGATTCATTAATAAGTCAATGAAATTATTTAAATCATTATATAGGAGGTTCAAATACGTACAAAGCAAATCGGACCTAAGGAGAGGGAAAATCTCACAATCTCATTTTTATCTGAGATTTTTTATACTTCATAATTTACTGGGGAATATTTATCATCCACATACTTTTTTCCCCAATATGTAATATTATTTATATCCTCCTACAGTTTTTTAGATCCAATTTACCCTTTGGTGAGTTTTTTTTAAAATATATGAAAGTAATATTTTTTCATTTTTAGTACGAGGTACTTTTGGACTCTTCCTGCCAAAGTACGAGAAGAATGTTATTTTTAACATATACGGCATGAATGGATTTTTATGATTTCATAGAACATTATTTCCATGAATCTTCCTTTACAAGTTTTCCAGTTTATTTTTAATGAACTTCTTTTAGTTTAAAATTGTATGACATGTTAAGAAAGGAAAAATGTTTTTGATGTAGAAAGGATATTTTCCTCAAGAATGGAGTTGAAGTGTTTTATGAAAAGTATTTTCCATCTATGATAATATAGAGTTCTGTTTCTATCCATATTTTTAAATTTATTTTATTATGTTATGATGGAATTAATTTGATGATGTCCTTTTATCTTATATGGATTATGTTATGATGGCATGATGTTTAAGAAACCCATTTTTATTACATGGGTTATGCTATGATATATGATTTATGATTTTGTGGCACACATAATAATGGTTTCATTATGAGATGGGTGGGACCTATATCTCCCTCCAATTCATTGGGAAAAGATTTATATCTCATTAGATAGACATAGTTGTAATGGAAAGTTAATCTGGTTCCGTGATACAGGACTGGAACAAGGATCAAACTCGGTTCAGTAATGGACTTTGTCTGCTATGATAGTCTTGGAAATGAGTCTTGACTAAAATGAAATGATTTTATATAATTATTTGTGTATGCCACAAAGTTTCATGTTTTCAGTTATGATTATTGGGATTAAATTTCACCACTATGATTTATCCAATGTTATGTTATTATGATATCTTTTTTATGTTAAGATATTAAAAATGTTATGTTCTTATGAATATGATATGATTGATATTTCTTTTTTTTACCCTTACTGAGCATTTGAGCTCACCCTTTGTATGTTTCCTTTTACCTAGGTCAGGAAGAAGGGTATTAAGTAGGATATCCCAAAAGGGACTCTAGATATGATGAGATAAATGGGAGACAATGTAGATGATTTATGAAACAGTTGTTTATGTTTCCCAGTTTTAATGACACTATAACTATACAGTCCTATCATGGTTTTGTTATATTTTGTAATAAGTATGATTCAATTTTGAAGTAATAACCATTTATGTAATGTATGGGCCGTTATAGTTGGTATCAGAGGAAAGGTATAGTCAATATTTGGAAACTAGGAAGTGAAAGCCTTAGTAAGAACCCTAAGGATATGTCTAAGCATAAAACACTATATTAGTGTTTTAGAAATGGCCATGAATAACATAAGATAAGACCGTAAGTGTAAAATTTTATTATTGATTATTTGGTTGTATTATTATGATTAGTGTTTCTCACACTCTGCTTATTGGTTTTAGTCAATGGATGGAACCCGAAGGAACCGTGTTCATGCTGAATGCGACGGGAAATGCAATGATTGTCCCCCTGAGCAACCAAATGTTATGGGAGATGCAATGAAAAATATTGTAGCCATGATCACACAACTTTATGAAGCTATGAATCATGCAGGACATCCAATCGAGAAATGTAAGGAGCAACATTCTGTTGAATCCTTCATGAGGTAGCTTCCACCTTCATTCAGCGGGTCTTCTGATCCATTAGTGGCTGAACAGTGGATTAGTACCACTGAAAAGATATTTTCAGTTCTACAATGTTCTGAACATGAAAAATTCATCTTAGCAGTGTACCGTTTGAAAGGTGATGTTGATCAATGGTGAAATCTTATCAAGAATATGAGGCAGAGAGATGAAATTGAGTCCATGGAATGAGACGAGTTCAAGAACTTATTTTTCAATAAGTACTTCCCTCATATTCTTCGAACAAAGATGGAGAAGGAATTTCTTGAACTGAAGAAAAAGGATGATGAATCTGTTGGTACCTACGAAGAAAATTTTACAGGACATGCAAGGTACGCTTCCAAAATTATTATCCAACCTGAGAGTAATATCTATTGATTCTTTAGTGGCTTAAAAACAAGTCTTAGAAGGTCGTTATCCATAATGGACTTCAATATCTATGAGGAAATTTTTTGTTGTGCTCTCAAGGTTGAGATGGATATTAGAGTACCCCATCAATCATATGGGTTTGATAAGAAGAAGAAAATGGAATTAAATGAAAAATCTAAAGACCACACTGAAAAGAAGATGAGTTTTCATTTATGCTCAAATTGTGGAATGAAACATGGAGGGAATTGTCTTAAAGGGACAAGAAAATGTTTTATGTGTGGAAAAGAAGATCATCGGTCAATTGAATGTTGAAATAATGGGAAGATGATATCTAATGATTTGAACAATGAAAGGGATACACAGAATGCACCTCCAACACTTCAATTATTCAAGTGCAAGTAGATGGGGCATTATTCGAATCAATGAACAAATCCAAGGGTTTTTTATGATGATCTCTGTAAAAAAAATCTTAAGGCCAAATACAAAGGAAAGTCACATGCAGTTACTATTGGTGATGTGGAGTATGATAACTAAGTGGTGAAAGGTACGCTTACCACCACTCTAAAGTAGAAAATGTTTTATTTGATTCTGGATCCCCCCATTCTTTTATTTCTGAATAATTTTCTAAGGGTATCGTCATACTACCTCAACAATTAGATGTTGAGTTAGCTGTGAAAATTCCTAAAGGCATAATAGTTGCATCAAAAGTTTATAATTCTTCTCCAATTGAAGTTTGTGGGAAAGTGCCTCCTACAAATCATGTGATCCTTCCTATAGTGGAATTTGATGTGATTCTTGGAGTGGATTGACTTTATTTTTATGGAGCTCATATCAATTTCCAAAGAAGGGAAATCACATTTAATATTCCCAATCATTCTACTATCATCTATCGATGAAAGGATGAATATAACATTCCAGTGGAAATTTCATCCATCTTATTGGACTTGATTCTAATAAATGAAGGTTATTTATCTCAAATGGTAGGAGATAAACTCGCGATTAAGAATATGCCCATTGTACTAGAGTTTGATGATGTCTTTCTGCCGGAATTGTTAGGTCTTCCACCAAATTGCGAAGTTGAGTTTTCAATAGAACTCAAACCGGGTGCTATGCCTATTTCAAAGAAACTTTATAGAATGGCCCCAATTGTGTTGTAGGAATTGAAGAAGAAACTCCATGAGAATCTTGATAAAGGATTTATATTCCCTAGTGTGTCACCATGGGGAGAACATATTCTATTTTTTAAGAAGTAAGACAGATCAATGAGAATCTACATTGATTATCAAGAACTTAACAAGATCACTATCAAGAAAAAATATCCTCTCCCACACATTTATGACTTATTTCACCAACTACATGGAGCTCAATACTTTTCCAAGATTGATCTTCGTTCCGGGTTTCATCAATTACGGGTCAAAAAAGAGGATATACGAAAGACGGATTTCCATACATGGTATAGACACTATGAATTTATAGTGATTCCATTCGGTCTTACTAATGACCCCTCTATCTTCATGGATCTAATGAATAGAGTCTTTAGAGAGTATCATGATTAGTTGGTGGTAGTCTTTATAGATGATATTCTTTTCTATTCAAAGAGCAAGGAAAAACATGAAGATCACATGAGAATTTTATTAAATAACCTAAGAAAAGAGAATCTTTATGTCAAATTTACCATGTGTGAATTTTTGCTTCAAATAGTTTCATTTTTGGGTCACATAATCTCAAAAGAGGGGATATCTGTGGATCCAGTAAAGACATAGGTTATTGAAAGATGGTCAAGACCAACAAAAGTAACTGAGATCCGATGTTTTCTTGGTTTGGGTGGATATTATCGACATTTTGAGAATGATTTTTCATGATTATAGAATCCACTCACCAGGTTGACACAAAAAGGAGTTATGTTCGTGTGGATGGTGGAGTGTGAAGAGAATTTCAAGGAGTTGAAAAGAAGGTTTTCCAGTGCACCTATTCTCACACTACCTTGTAGTGAAGAAAGGTTTGTGATCTACAGTGATGCATCCAAGATGGTATTGGGGTGTGTTCTCATGCAAAACAATATGGTGATAGATTATGCCTCATGACATTTGAAAATCCATGAGCAAAATTACCCAACTAATGATTTGGAGTTAGCTGCGGTAATCATTGCATTAATGATTTGGAGTCATTATCTTTATGGTTAAATGTGTGATATTTTTACTGATCATAAAAGATTAATGTATTTTTTCACACAAAAGGAGCTGAATATGTTCCAAAGAATATGGTTGGATCTGATTAAGGATTTCGAATTCTCAATTTATTACCAACCTGGGAAAGAAAAAAAGTGGCAGACGCATTATGTCGACAAGACCACGCTATCTTTTCCATGATGAGGATAAAAAAAGATCCAATATTTATGGATTTACAAAAAATGGATCTTGGAATTATAATGGAAGGGGAAAAATATTATCTTTGTCAAATGAATGTTCAACCATCTATACATGTGAAGATTAAAGAGGCACAAAAAGAAGATGTGGAGTTACAAAAGAAGGTGAGAAATGTTCCTGGATTCAATCTTGATTGTGATAGGATAATAAGGTTCTTCAATCGGGTTTGTGTTCCTACCATCCATGAATTAAAGAAGGAGCTAATGGATGTGCCTCATATTTCTTCATTCTCAATTCATCCTGGAAGCATGAAGATGTATAGGGACCTAAAGGAGTACTTCTGGTGGGATGGAAAGAAAAGATATGTTGGTGAATATGTCCCTCGATGCTTGGTTTGTCAGAAAGTTAATGCTGAGAGACAGATGTCTAATGGGATGTTACAACAATTACACATACCAGAATGAAAATGGGAAAAAATCACTATGGACTTTGTCACTGGACATCCTAAAACATCCAATGGCAATAATGCTATCTGGGTTATAGTTGATTGTCTTACAATGTCGGCACACTTCATTGCTACTAGAGGAGATTTTTCTCTGGATCAGCTTGCCAAGATATATGTGAAGGATGTGGTACGATTTCATGGAGTACCACTTTCCATTATATCTGATCGTGATCCAAGGTTTACCTTGAACTTCTGGCGAAGTCTTCAGCATACTTTAGATACAGAGATGAGTTTCATCACTGCTTATCATCCTCATACAGACGATCAGACTAAAAGAACAATTCAAACTATAGAAGATATGTTAAGAACTTGCTCTATGGATTTTAAAGGTGGTTGGGATCAACACCTACCTTTGGTGGAATTTTCTTATAATAATATCTTTCACTCTAGTATTCAGATGGCTCTTTATGAATCTCTTTAATGAAATAAATGCAGGACTCCAACTTTCTGGGATGAAGTTTGGGAAAGAAATCTATTAGAACTTGATCTTGTTGAGGAGATGGAAGAAAAGGTCATATCTATTCAACAACATATTAGAGCATCTCAGAGCCGACGCAAAAGTTATGCTGACAACTAATGAAAAGACATAGATTTTAAAGTGGGTGATAAAGTGTTCTTACGAATATCTCTTTGGAAGAGTAAATAGATTTTCAATGAAGGGAAAGTTTATCCCTAGGTATATCAGTCCTTTTGAAATACTGGATCGTGTTGGGAAGGTTACATACCGATTGGAACTTCCACCGAATCTCTCTCATGTTCACAATGTGTTCCATGTATCTCTCCTAAGAAAGTACATGCCCAATCCTTCACATATACTATGCTCAGAAGTTGTACTGCTGGAGCAAGATCTTTCTTATGATGAATAGTCAATAGATATTATAGATTGTAGTGAAAAACTTCTACGGAGCAAGACCACTCGCTTGGTGAATGTTTTATGGAGGAACCACCAATTAGAAGAAGCTACATGGGATCCTAAGGATATGATGAGGGAGAGGTATCGTCATCTGTTTGTTAAGAAGTGACGAATTCTGAGGGATACATTAATTTTAAGGTGGGTACAATGTAACAACCTGATATTTTATGTGAAATATATTTTTTATTTCTTATGTAATATGAAACCTCAAAGGAATCTTTCACTATACACAAAACTAGCTTGGCTTGCATTATATGCAAGAGCAACCTTCCTCGATAGCGTGTGTTGTACGCAATATCCAGTTTCACTAAACAACGATATATTTTTATAATATTATTATAAACTAGACGTTATGAATATTATTACCTACATTTTGTATTTTATAACATTAATATTCATCTTAAAAATTTTATAAAACATGGTTTGTGAAAAAAATAAATTTTCGGGTAAAATGAGTATTTTTAAAAAAAAAATACTGTTTTGCCACCTTTTGATGGCGGACCCACATTAAAAATAGTTTTTAACAATATTATAAGTTCAATTTGAGAAAATAAAATTTTTCTTTGAAATCCGGATATAAAAATTTATTTTGGATAAATTTTTCATATTATTCTGATAACTTTGATATTTTAATGAAAAGTAAAAAACACGCTATATTTTAATTAAAAACAACTTTTTACATCGCAATAATTTATATGGTTAAATTATAATATTTACTTTTGTTAATGTACAAATAGAATATATTTTAACCATTTAATATAATGTATGTCATTAACATTAATTGTACTTTCAATTCATAGGTGAAAATATTTCAATCTTTGCAAATGTTTTACCTTTTAAAACATGTTTTCTTAACAACGGGATTAATTTTAAATTAATTACAACAACTTCTGTGTTTTGAATTTTGAAAAATGGGTTCCATATTTGAATATAGTGGGTCCAAATTTTTTTAATAGGTTACTTTTATTTTTTTTTTGATATTAGGAATTGTAACTACGGTTATTTTTACGGCAGTTAAAAGTAAATCGGGTAATTAATGGTAAAAATATGATTATAAAATTACCCTAACACCTTCCAGAATTCTATCGGATTGCTAAAAGTCGACCCTTATCACCTATGTGTCGTAATAAATTCATTTTATGGACTTTGTACCATTAAAATAAATTAATTATTATTAAACCCAAAGAAAGTGACAACCTGTAACTTTCTTAAATTTTTTAATTTTAATAATTTTATTTTAGTGATGAACCTCATGAAACATTGAACATAAATAGTATCCAGAAATCTAATAAAATTATCTACATCATGTGAATTTATTAATAATTTTTAGGGATTAAATATTTATCATTAATTATGACACAACACTGATGTTGAAATTATTTTATTGATTGAATTATAAAATGAATGTTTTTAAAAGTATTAAAATAAATATTATATGAACTATTTAATGTGATACACTGATTTTATAGATATATATGACATGTTATAAATCTATTAATCCTTTTAGTTCGAAAATATTTTCTGTGTATATTTTATTTAAATTCAAATAAATGAATAGGGTCAAAATTGACACTATTGTTATTTTATTAAAATTACATATTATAAAATTGATTAAAAATCACAAAAATATTTAAAAATTATAAATTAAAATTTATATTGTCGAAAATGTAATAATGTATACAATTATGTAAAATTAAAAACATATAAGTAATTATTGATAATGATTTAAAATTTATAATATTAATAGCACAAATAAAATTAAATAGAATATATAAGGATAAATCATGTTGATAACGTTTAAAATAAATTCCCAACTTGTCTATATTTTATTGGTTGGTGAGATTACAACCCTATATAATCTAGGATTTAGTGTTAAGTCATATTTGGAGGTTTTTAAGTTGGGATGGAATTTATTATAAATTAATATTTCTTATAATTCTAAAGGTTCCCCACTCCTCCCTTACAAAAGGGAACCTCCTACCTCTCCTCCTCACAACACTTTGAGCCTTCAAGATCGGACAAACCCTGACATTTTCTCTTCTCCACATCCCTATTAACATACTAGATTTCATGTTCTTCTTCAAAGAGAAACATTAGTGCCCTAAGAGGATGTTAAGATGAGGTGCGTCAAAGATAAGGTAATATCCTTTACCAATTCGTTCCATTTTATTTATTCTCCTACTTCTTCTTCTTTATTTGTTTCATCATAAATTAATAACATCAGTGTCATGAATATACTGATATGTTATTATAAATATGAAACAACCCTATTTTACCTTCTATCCATCCTACGGAAAATGAAATCACCGCGCGTGCGTATGTACGGAATACCGTCTCCACACCGTGGTGTAATCAATTTTCCACCACCACCTTACAAGGATGGGTCTAATGGTGTAAAGAATAACAATATATTATTATTATAAAATGATACTAATTCTTAGATATTCCATCTTCCACTCCAATACCATTCAATAGTTAAGGGAATGATATCATCGCTCATGTGTACGTACGACCTACCGTCTCAATGATGTGATGCGACCCCTTCTACGTGATCTTCATTGAATAATGATTATATAAATGAATTGAATGAATAAATATGATATATATTACAGTAATACCATTCTGTAAATGTGGTATCTAAAACCTAAAAAAGAATAATAAGAATTGATTTGACAAAACATGCATAATAACATAAAGCAATAAACTCCCGAATAACAAGTAGAAATGGAATATTACTAATAAGAAGATAAGAACATGAACATGTATGATATCATAAAAAATTAATATGATTCTGTAATAACTCAATTAAATTATTTAAATCATCATAAAAGAGGTTCAGA
Organism: Viscum album; assembly: GCA_963277665.1. Classification (NCBI taxonomy): domain Eukaryota; kingdom Viridiplantae; phylum Streptophyta; class Magnoliopsida; order Santalales; family Viscaceae; genus Viscum; species Viscum album. Next base: position 1,660,001,048 of record OY728148.1, on the reverse strand, counting down.
TGCATACGATGCAAATAAGACCCAAGGTAAGGGAAAATCACACAATCGCATTTTTATCCGAGATTGTTTATACTTCAGAATTTACTGGGGAATATTTATCATCCACATCCATGATTCATCAATATGTAATAATAATTCTATCCTCCTACAATTTATTAAATCCAATTTTACCCTTTGGTGAGTTTTTAGTAAAAGATATGAAAAGAAACTTTTGTCATTTTTAGTACGAGTACTTTTTGACTTTTTCGGCCAAAGTACGAGAAAAATGTTTTTTTAACTTATACGGTATGAATGGATTTTTATGATTTCATAGAACATTATTTCCATGAAGCGTCCTTTATAAGTTTTCAATATTATTTTTAATCAACTTTCATTCGTTTAATATTGTATGACATGTTATGAAATACAAAAAATTGAAGTAGAAAGGATATTTTCCTCAAGAATGGAGTTCAAGTATTTTATCAAAATTATTTTCCATATAAGATAATATAGAGTTCTGTTTCTATCCCTATTTTTACATTGATATGATTATGTTATGATGGAATTAATTTTATGATGTCCTTTTATCTTATATGGATTATGTTATGATGCCATGAGGTTTAAGAATCCCATATTTATTACATGGGTTATGCTATGATGTACGATTTATGATTTTGTGGCACACATAAGAATGGTTTCATTATGAGATGGTTGGGACCTATATCTCTCTCCAATGGATTGGGTAAAGATTTATATCTCAAGAGATATACATGGTTGGAACAACAAGTTAATATGGTTCAGTGATACAAGATTGGAAAGAGGAGTGAACTCAGTTCAGTAATGGACTTTGTCCGCTATTATAGTCTTTGCAAAGAGTCTTTACTAAAATGAAATTATTTTATATGATTATGTGTGTATGCCACAAAGTTTCATCTTTTATGTTATGATTATTGGGATTAAATTTCACCACTATGATTTATCCCATGTTATGATATTATGATCTCTTTTTCAGATTAGGATATTCAAAATGTGATGTTCTTAGGAATATGATATGATTGATATTTATTTTGTTTACCCTTATTGAGCATTTCAGCTCACCCTTTTGTATGATTTCATTTCCCCATGTCAAGAAGAAGGGTATTATGTAGGATATGCCAAAAAGGTACTCTAGATATGATGAAATAAACGAGAGACAATATAGATGGTTTATGAACCAGTTGTTTATGTTTCCCAGTTTCAAAAGACACTATATCTATATGGTCCTATCATGGTTTTGTTATATGTTGTAATAAGTATGCTTCAATTTTTATGTAAAAACCATGTATGTAAAGTATGGGTCATTATATAAACTCTTCCAAATATCCACTCCAAACATTTGAAATACTAAAAATAGATCATCCATTATCATTATTTGATATATATACTAAAATAAAGATCAATGGTCTAAAAACATCTATGTACCGAGCATGAATTCAAGAATTAAACACAATGTACCACCCTGTTAACTCAAGATTCATCCCAAATATGTAGTGAGAAAGCACCAAGTCATGAAAAAACACATTATTTCTGAAGACCCAATCTCTATATTACTATAAATATTCAAAATACCAATGGTGACTCAGATATATATGAATTCATAGGAACCTCGGATATGATACTATATGTAATGAACTAGCTTGAGTCAACCCTAACCTAGGGACCCGAGATGGACCACTATACAGATGAAAAGGAATTATATATCATCCCACAATGAAGAATAGAATTGTGGTAATCAATTATAACCAATGTAAATGATTTCACCTGATGAATATATATATAAACAAAGAAAAATATAAAATTTAAGGAAAGTAATAATGATAGAAAAAAACAAATTTAATAATAGAATCAACCGAATAGATATATAGAAAATGTATGAGATAAAATGTGCAAGAGGAAAGTAAAAAACTTAATACAATAGAGATACTATAAATAAATATTTAATTTTGGGGAAATATCTAGCCACTATTTCTATGATTTATGTGAATTCCCTTGACTATCCGCCATCCATATATAATCCATGAACTGAAAAACACATCATTTCATCCACACAGAAACAACTAATCATAAAAAACCAACAATGATAATAAGATTGTTCATAATTTCCCAGCATGTGACCACCCATAAGTCTATGAATATGCATTACATATAAAACTATTTCATGCTACATTGAAAATAGGCATAAGAGTAATATAGGATTGTACTATATAGGGAAGAAAAAACCAAAGGTTTACATTTTCGAAACCTTTATTTTTGAATAAGGACTCCCATAAATCATATATATATATAATACATATGCATGATCTAGAATATATATATATATATATATATATATAAATGAAAACTTTCTTGAAAAGGGCTATAGGGTCAACTAAATAAAACCAATTTCTATTCTAAATTAAAAGGGAGAAACACAAAGATATAAATTGAAACCAATTACCTTTTTTAATGTTGAAAATATTAGAACAAAAAAATATTGTAAACATCATATCATGGGAAACTATTAGGTATTTGGTGAAATCGTTGAGGAAAAGGAAATTTTAATAACTAAACATGATTGGTGATGGATAATAGAAAACCTACCCAAACATCCTATATTACACTCAATATTCTAACTGATGGTCATATCTAATAACTATAAAAACCCATCTTAGGAAAATTGTTCATAACTTGATCATGAACTAGTGAAAAGTGTGTTTCTAGACATTCTATCATTTCACAGAAGGATTTCTAAGAATCAAAATTGAATGTGTTTAAAAAAAATATTATATAACAATATTTATAATAACAACCAAGCCACTTACTCACTATGACACAATCAAATGAAACCAATCCAATTTCTAGAAAATGAATATAAGAAATGCATAAACAATTTCACTAGGAACCTTCCAATAAAAGGAAACAATGATATATAATTTCAAAATAAAAGGGTCATTTTACAAGAGGGTATTAATTTTGGAAAAAACATTTTAAAAGTTCCAAGAGGGACCCAAGTAATTTTTATATAAAATATAGCTTCTAAAACACCATTTAAAAAAATAAATCACTCCCATTATTATTAAATTAATACTTATATGTTAAACCAAGGCTATAAAATCATTCATTAGAGAACAATTAATTTAAAAAATCCAAATATGCATTATACAAACACAAATCAATGAAGGATATCAAAAATAGTTGTTAAGAATTTAAAACAAAGGAAAATGACAGGCACATTCGTTGAAAACAATATGAGACAATTTTATTTTCATGAAATCTACAAGATATATATAACTAGTACTTCCCCGTGCTATTTCATGGCATATTCTTCTTACTGGTTTTTCATTTAATAAGAGAATAGTATTTATAAAATTTGAGAAGAAATAATAATTTTGAAAAAAAAGTGGATGAATTAGGGCATAAAAAATAATAAATATAGTGAAAAAATAGAACTATTAATGGTAGTCTATTTATTTTAGTATGTACTATATATTTTAGATGGAAAATCCATTTTTTTAAGAAGACAATTTTTGGATAAGTGGAAACCATACAAAAAATTATTCATATCAACCACATAATGTTTCTTTTTCAATGAATAAACATCATGAGTGTAAATGATTAAAAACAATATTTATACATATATATCCCAAAGAGAAATCTGAACAGAACTGCAACCTATAATAAAAGGGAGAGAAACTGGAAAAACCAACAACCCATCACATGGGAGACCAAATCCACCATGTTTGATTTCCTATTACGCCAAAACGTAGCATTCAGTGAACCACTACATCCTCTAAAAGTACTCGGTGGAGATCTTCCCTTCAGGGTAAGCACATCAACAAACATAAAATCTGTAAATGTGCTAGTGGCATTAAATCACACCGAAATCGGGATGAAGACTGATGAATCTATTAGAGGAACAACCAAATCCGCCGATCCACTGATGTTAGAGTTATCGATAAATAGTATTGACCATTTAAAAATATAATTTCTGGGATCATACCTCTACTCCACATCAAGTTTCCGGACATTTGGGGCCTCTTGAAGATCTATAAGAGAGAATTGAAGGTCCCTAGAGGTTTGACCTAGATCCATATGATTGTTGGAGACAACTCCTTTGAAGTGAAAGTTTATTATTTAGAATAAGATGGTAAGGTTGTGGAGGTAATAGAGAAACCTGTAATGTGGGTGATCAATTAAACAGATTATATATCATGCAGAAAAGATCATGAAATAAAATTAAAAATAATAATATCCATTCCTAGCGATAAGAATATTACTCTTTGCAACCTTCTCTTCATGAAGCTTTCTTTATTGTTTGAAGTTGTGTGTTACATCTCTGAAATCATATGATAAGATATTAAATAATAATAATCTTCACAGTTAAGAAGCTAATATTTAAAAATAACAGTTAAAAAATAGCATATTTTAAAGTAGAACTTATTCTTATAGGGATACTGAAATTAAAGACGGATTGTATTAGTGATATAAAAAGGAAATCAACATATATCAGTATAATTGTTGTCATAAAAAAATAAAAATTAAGAAACAATTCAGATGAATCTACATATTGGTAGAATATCTAAAGGCCAGGAGTAAAAATTCCCTGAACCTGCGACTTCAATGACAGTCACTATTTTAGTACATAATGCAAATTCCAGATCAAGAAACTGACGTAGAGTATTTAATTTTCCGGTTAAGGGGGAACACTGACATTGTACAAAATTTAATACCTCTATGCTAGAACATCGATGCATAATCAAAATCTTACATAAAAATTCCAATGTATGTCCATCAGTAGCATAACATCCCTGAAAAAAAGGAAAGAGACAGATATGTGAGCTAAGAATGTTGAAAATGTTACCATGAAAAATATTATTTGAATACGTCAATGAAAATCAATTTACATTCCTACAGTAAAAGAAATTTAATTGGGATTCCACACCAAATTTCCAAACCATCACGTTGTTACTACCTTCTATCGGTGTTAGGATAGTAAAATGGCTGACCCACATGAGTTTTAGAACCTGAAAAATCAACCAAAATAAACCTATAGTTTTACCTAGATATTTATTTCTGATCTATAGTTATGGAATAAGAGGCAATGATCCATGAGTTTCAGCACTTACATAATCATCCAACATGATTACCTATAGATACAACAATGTTTAAAAATATGAAGACATTATAATGAAGATTACCTTGGCCATATTATGTTATCAAACCTCATATCATATAGGAATTCATTCAGTACATACCAATACCGCATATCAAACTATCCATATCAACCTTATATGATGATCTTAAGAAATATGGAAATTGTTTTCCATAAGAAATATAGAAACACTTATTAAGAATAAATACATAATCAAAACTAATCTCTTATCATATTGAAACTCATGTTTTTTGAAGAATACATTGGCCATATTAATGTTGTCAAAACTCATAGAATATTGATATTCATTCAGTACATACTGCTCAATATAAAACTATCCAGATCAACCTAAAATAGTGATTATAAGAAATCTAGAATCACTTATGCATAAGAATCATGGAAATGGTTATGCATATAAAATGTGTAAAAATAGTATGTGTGATAAATTGGGAAACAGTTGAATATTAAATCCAGAAATATCGATGTATAACTAATATGAAAACTGTTACATATTAAAAATCTTGAAACACTAAATTTTTAATAATTTGTAAGAAATTATATAAATTTCATGGCCATCTGAATGCAGGTTCACATAACTGATATATCCAAATAATATAATGATATGGTATGTAGAACTATATATAGAATTCAGTGAGTACATAGAAGTATCCTAGAAAAAAGGTGATATTATTAAGGATGTAAACAATATAAATATATCCAAAAAAATCAGCAATGCTAAAAAAATTCTAAAAAAAGATAATATTCTATTTTCATGCATGCATCTATAAGGGGTAAACATACATGTACCTTCTATTTGTAACTATCTTCATTGTACATATAAGATATCTTCTGAAAAAAGTTTCCACGTTTCGTTCCATACAACCTGGGCAATAAATGACAGCAATATATGAGAAAACAACATGTGTAATGAATCTCTTTTTTCCACTAATATGATCAACATGTAAAAATATAGGTCATCCTATACCTATGATGGATAGTATGATTGATGTATGGTTGAATCTACATAGCCCATGTATTCAACAAATATGCTCAGCATCATTTCTCGTTCAAAAAAAACAGTAGTGCATCATGAGAAGAAAATGAATGTAAATAAACCAATGCAGGGGGAGTGACTATCTATCATCTGTAAATATCTATTACAGTTGCATATGCTTGAGGTATCGAATATAGTGGAAAATTGTAAATTCACACAGAGGTTCACCCCTTCTCTTTGGTTATCTCACATCAGGCTGGTGGTCCCAATATAACCCAACCAATGTGTGCATTCCATGGGTTTTTAATTACACATTTTATGTATGATTCATTTAAAATCTAACAGAAGAGTTCTTGGAAAAAAATCAGTAACAGATGACGTACATCGCATGTGGGAGTGGGTCTGTTGGGATAGAATGAAAGAGGAATGATGCAGAGGAAGGTTTCTCAAGAATTAAGCACAATGTTCTCTTTTAGAAACCTTTCTGCGGTGGAAAATATAACATGGAGTGGGAGCACGATGTCAGTATAGTTCTCCAGCAAACGTAGGTCGAGCAGAGGGTAATTGCGAGTGAGAAACGTAAGAGTGTCTTAAAGAAATGTTGAGTTGGGTGAGTCTTATAATACTATATATTTCTTCATTAAAATAACATTAACTATTAAAAATTCATCTTAGATGGCTCAAGGAAAGAAACAAACCATTTCCTAATGCAGAAACATCCCGAGAAGCTCCTCTTACCGTTTTACTCTTACTCATGGCAGTCCTCCTGCTTCCTGCACACATAATCAGTCAAACCAGACAAGATCAATAATATTGTTTTATTTAAAAACATAAATCATCTCTATCATAGCTAAAAAATGAGGATGAAAGACAACAACATGTTGATGAGTTGGGAAGTCATAATATAATATGAACCAAACCTGCAATGTAGTAGTAACATTATATTTGGAATGATCCCTGTGAACCAAATGAAAAAAGTGAATTTCTTAATTCATGGACTACAGGAGACACTAAAAAACATTTTATTCAGATTTATTTACCACAATTTATACTTTTTGAATTTCATGGTAATAAATAATATAGGTAAATTTATCATTGACACAATTATTTAATTTCTAATTCTGTTTTCACAAATATTTGATGTGACTTTCATCATAAATAACATTAATATTTATAACCATTATTTCCACAGGGATCAACATACCATTGTTTTTATCATAAGTCCAAGTGTTAGAAGATCATTTTCATTCACATCAATTTGTTATTAGCATGCATCATTAAGGCATCCAACATTATTTTGTTGGAACCCTATGAAGAGTAGAGAGGAATTGCGAGAGGGAAAAGCATATGGAAATCACTAGCAGGAGTGGGTCTGGAGGGACGGAATGAAATGGGATTGATGAAAAGGAGGGTTTCCGAAGTACAAAGCCCAAAGTACTTTGTAGGAAAGCATTCAGAGTTAAAAATAAAATCAGGAGCCACAGCACGATGACAACAGAGTTCTACATGAACCGTAGGTCAAGCAGGGGGTAATTGCAAGCGAGAACCATAAGAGTATCTTATGAAAATTGTGAGCAAGATCAAGTCTGATCATAACATATATTTCTCCATTAAAAAATATTAACCATAAAAAATTCATCTTAAATGTATTAGGGAAAGAAACAAACTGTTTGTTAATGTAGAAACACCCTAGCCAACTCCTCTTACCATTTTACTCTTACTCATTTCAGTCCTCCTGTTTCCTGCACACATAATCATTCAATTCAAACCAGATAAATAATATTGTTTTAGATAAAAACATAAAATCATCTCTATCATAACTAATAAATGATAAAGCAATAAAATAACATTTTGATAAGGTGTAAATCCAAAATATTAAATTAACCAAACCTACAAAGCAATAGTAACATTATATTTGGGATTCTCCTTGTGAACCAAATGAAAAAAGAGAATTTCGTTATTCAAGGAATACAAGAGACACTAAATATTCATATGTGGAGGCAATGTCGAAATATTATTTCATAGATGGTTCTAAATGCTATGCATTCATTCATTCACCTTATATCTTTAATAGGCAACTTTTTGGGAGCTCCAATCAAAGCAATAATTAAAAAAACATATTTGACATTCAAAACAACCATTAGAACATTAGTTAAATATTTTAAACATTGTGAAAGTAATTTAGGTGAATAAATATAACCTTTTATGAATCATCAACAACTGGGATTGGTCCATGATTTCTCGTATATAACAACTTTTCTAGCGTAATAGATGAAAGTAAGGCTGATCGATGTGGTTCTGTATTGAAAGGCTCATGCAGCCCAACACTAGAAGAATATCCCCGTGTCATCACTCCGAATGGTGGTATTTAAAGAATAATATACCAAAATTTTCATGGACAATAAAGTGGGAATTCAATTCGTATTTCTCAAATTAATCAAAAAATAAAACAGGAGTCGAAACTCAAATGAATCAACACTTTCACGTAATGAATGTGTCCAACATGCAAAGTTAATGTGAATTTCATATAGAATATTGGAAAAATATGAGTACTCTTATCAGAAAATACACAATTAGAGGAGAATCATATGGAAACCAGGAGGAGGAGCATGATTCTTGTGAAGTTCTATGTGAATCTATAGCAGGATCACGATGCAGGCATGGTTCTATGAGAAATATTAACTCATGAATATAAGGTATATTTTTTCATGAAATGAAAATGGAACACCTTTTTCATAGATTGTGTTGGTAAATATAAGAAGTTGTATAGTTATGGTGGCAGACCGAACATAGTGGAGCCCCAATAACTGAAACATGAAAGCAGTAATATAGCATTACATTATGAAAGTTTTGTATGAATAGGTTTTGATGGATTATTTCCAGCACAAAATAGCCCAGTGACATAAATGGACATCTATAATAGAAAAAAATGCACAAAAAAATGGATAAATTCATCCAAATATAGGGAACAATATAGAATTCCAATGATAAAAATAAACAATGAATAAAAACATTGAAACATACCAGCAGGAAGTCTAATATCATCACCTGAAATGAAATACAGTAAATAGTCCTCTTCATTTTTTCAAAAATGGTCGAGTACTACAATTAAATAAAATGTTTCCAATGGAAATTGAAATAAACCATAGCCAATGAGAAATTAAAAACAAAGAAATATTGGAAAAACAATGAGAATAGAAATTGATACCAATAAAGCGTAGACCATGGGGTGGTCACCAATGTGTACCTCAATGGAGCATATAATGATGTTAGGAGTCTGCTGGAATTCGTATAAGTGGATGATTGTGGGGAATAGTTGGATGAGATGAGGGATTCAGGGATATAAATGTTATATGGTAAAAGGAAGGGTTACAGAAATCGTTGGAGGGGAAATCTGGCAACACCTTTTTGGAGTATTACCGCAACTTAGGTGGAGCTGTTGTTAAGATGTAGCAGTAGATGATGAAAAACTCTAGAAGGAGGTGGGCATTAATTTTCTAGGAACCGTGTAGGAGTAGATGGAAATCGGGATCCAAAAACGACGGGGGTATTGTTTGAAGTGGACAGACAGACATAATTTATCAGTGTATATGAGATAGGGTTGATTTCAGTGTAGTGGAGGAAGAAAGAAACCGAGATTTGTAGTTTAGCAGAGCTCTGCAGGAGAAAAAGGAGGAATGGATGAGTAGATGAAGGCGAAACTGTAGGACACTGTAGGAATGGTGGGTGGAAAAAAACCCGGAGTCTTAAGCGTCGGAGGTACTACGTCGACCGAGGGTAGAGTAGAAACTAGGAGAAGGTCGACAGCAGAGACGAAGGTCGATCGTGTGCAGGTAGACAGGGAATTCCAGGAGGATGGAGGCTAGGGTTTGAGGAGAGGATAGGTCGGGATGCGCGATAAACTCAGCGGGAGTGGGAGATTGGGCCGGAGATAGGAAGAGATACCGTGCGGAGGGGCGATACGCGTGGAAGTTGCAGTCGAAATCGGTAGGTGGTGATTGGAGATAGACTGGTTAGAGACTGTGAACGCGAGGAAGCCGACGGAGGGAGTATGCTGGAGAGCTAGGTCAAGACCCATGCGTTTCCCGGTGGAAGGAAATGCGGGAGAGACTCAGTTATGCGGTGGAAGAAAATTGATTTCTGTGGGGAGGAGGTACGTGGAGATAGTGGCTGTTTGACACGTTAGAAAAAGGAGACGTGGATTCATAGTGGAGCAACACGTGGCAGCTGGAAAGCCAGGATTAGTAGATATAGTAGATAACATATCCAAAACACATAAATCATGCTTCCAAAAAAATATTTAATTTTTCTGTAATTAATGAGTTATGTGTAGGGACAACTACATTTAAAATCATCACCTATGTGAGAGGTGGTTGTAATAAACTACTTTTAGACCAGATAATCCCAAAAATATTAAGATAACCCCTAAAGATAATGAATTCCCAAGATAAAATTGATATTAATCACACCCTAGGTAACTAATACATGAATTGAGTATATAAAACAATAAATTTGGACAAATGGAGAGAGAGGAAGTGTCTTGGAATGATTTACCATGATTAATCGTGCCAAAAATATAAACATGAACCCATATTATACTATTGATTAATGAAGTAACCATGGGGGGATTGGGATCATACAAAGAAATGAGATTGGATAGAGGATATTTTGACATAAAAAATAAAAATAGAAAAAATAATAATTTCCCATTTTTTATGAATTTTGGCACTATGTATGGCTTCGATAATAGTGTTAAAACCACATAACCTCTACTGGTATCTAAGAGAAATATGTACATATTGTCCATATGGTTAGAAAAATCTTGTATTGGCCATGGTATTCAATTAAATTAAAATTTAAAAACCTCTTTCATGGTTGAATCATGATTTTGAAAACCATGTGAAAACTGTTCGACACACACAACATGGGCATAAGCTCAAAATTTTGAGAAAAACTACATGGAAGGATAGAGAATCAAATGGGTTCTCAAAATTAAAAAATAACAATAGAGGTATTTAGTGCATGTATCATATGGATACTCCCATGATTTGATCTCCACTATGTAAATTCATCCAATGAATAATTCACTCATAAGGATATAATATACACAATGAAATAGGTTGGAATAATTTTCAACGAATATTTATCCTTAAATTCACAACCTTCAGTTATTACTAGATCATAATCCCTATAGTTTTATATATGCAGATACTCTATTGCTGACAAACCAAACCAATCACCAATATTAAGTGGAATAGAGTAAATTTTTTCCATAAAACACTCCCTAAAAAGATATATTAGAATAATTTTTTCCCATCGCATCCATATATATGTGAAACTAGTTCTTATCCTTTCCCATTCCTTTTACCAAATTTTTTTTTAGTTTGAAACATTCACTAAACCGTCTAATTAAGAGTCATAAAATCATAACCTACCATGGTGATGTCATGTTATTTCATTACATTTTTTCAAATCTATTTTGGTGACTTATCATAGATTTTAATTACATTATATGATTATAATGGAGAGATATAGATCTTTTTTCTCTTTGTAGATGAATATAAAATGAAATTGTTATTATTATTAAAATAGTGATTTTTTATACTTAAATGATGTCATGTAACTAGCTTAATTTATATATATTTTGTGAACAATTTCTTTGAATTATTTTAATGGTTTATTAATATAATTATAATTCATAAAGTGAATTTTGGTATTTCTATTTTTTTAAATTGTTTTTTTGAATTATAATTATTAGAATATTATTTTATTCCTATTTGGGTAACATAGAACTCGTCATTTTAATTAATGAATCAATTTATGTTTTAATCTAGTTTTTAGGTACTAAATTCTGTAAATAAAGAATTTCTCAACATAACCATCTATTCAAATCTAGGAACTATGTTATCTTCAAAAAATAACAATGGTTTTTAAAAAAATTATACCCACATAAGTTAATTTTAAATTAAGAGCATCATATATAGAAAATATTCTTTGTAGACATTATTATTGTTGAATTCAAATATATAATTTACAAGGAAACCACATATTCAAATTCTTTCATCTTGTTCATATATCTAAATTCACAATTGCAACTACATAACCCAATTGAATGTAGTTATTACACATATATTAATTTCAAAAATAGCTTGAGATCTATCTTATTTTTTTCCAATATATACATATATTTCAACAAAGTCTCTATATAATAATGATACATCAACTAGGGTATAAGAATTCCCATGTTTTTACTGATAAAATTGGGGTTTTCACAATAAACTATACAAGGATATTAACAATTTGAGGATGATCCATATTTATCTTTTGAGGATGAATATAGATATATATGAAAATGAGATGAGATTGGTGAACCATAACCCAAGATTAGATGAATGATCTATGAGTATTTTATTTGATTTTGATATAATATGATGAAACTGGTTTTATGATGAACCAATGTAGAGTGAGATTTGGAAAATTCTGACGATTCAATTCATAGAAGTCCAAATTTATTTTGAAGAAGACAAACCAAGATTAAGTCTAATCTATAGGAAATTTCGGAATAAAATCACAATTGAAGTATAAAATTCTAGTTTTTTGATACCGTACTATCTAAAGATATCCATCCTTGTGTCTAAGGTCGAAGGAGGATCATTACAATCCATATATAACTTGTTTTTTGAGGAAGAATAGTGATGAACATGTAATATGTTTTTCCTTTCTTGTAGGTAATTATTAAACTATTTTATTTTTTATGGGTTTGGTCATGATTTTGGGTCATTGTGAGAGTCTTTATAAAAACATTTAGCACTTAGACCTTTTATAGTTTGTGCATATTTAGGGAAACCCATGCAGTTTGGCCCAAGAAATCATGTGACCAAGCATTTTCTACTCGAAGGGGGTGAACATCATGTCAAAACCTTCATACATCCCCACTAATCCATACACCCCTAGGAAAAGTGGTAATTCATAGTCAGAAAATGGTTAAATTAATTGTTCATCCAAACTATAAACCCCATATATAGTCTATTTATAGAATTGATGATTACTCTAAACCATCTATCCTCTCTAGAAATATATGTGTGCGGTTTTTAATACACAAAAAGAATTAATAAAAATTTTAGGACCCATTTTAGACATTTAATGGCCCCATAATATCATATTATTTCAACCCAACTATTTTCTAGTGGTCTAGAGTATTTTCTATTGGGTTTCTTGGAATCTTTCCATCATTCTTGATATATTATATTAAGGTATGTTGCATTCTTATTTTAATTTTCCATCTTATTTGAAGATACTCGCTAGATCACTTCACCACATATCATTTTAGATCCCATAAGGGATATGGATTCTAGATATAGTGTTTTTTAAAGAGGTATGATATGTTTATTTATGATATAGTATCATTAGTACTTGATATACTCTTCTTTGGCCTTTTATTTTGATGTCAATTATGTCAACTTCCATTCTTATTGTAGTTATTTCTATATAAATTTATAATTCTATGAAATTCTTATTTTTCTTATAAATTCATTTGGTTGATTTATTTAATTGATTCGATTTGTGATTACAAGTGATTTTATAGAAAGTAAGAATGTTTTTAAAATGGTTTTTCTTTTAAAATGTTTTGATTACACCAAGTATTTGATAAAATTCTTGAAAGGTGGTTTAATTTAAGAATGGGTTTTCAAGAATCAATGTGGATTTTATTTTATTTGTAAAGAATTATAAATTTTTGCATATATTTTTATATTATTCAATAAAAACATAGAACATTGGATTACATTGGGTGAATTGGGTGAATTGGGAATAGACATGCCACTGATAGTGTGTATAATTCCACTTATTGTTTTCATTCACTTTAGTGGGTGTAATTCCACTATAGGTCATACCATTTGGATCCAATATAGTCCTGCATTGGGTATTTATTTTTATAAGTAGTATGTATACCCATAAGATAGAGGCTAAATGAGTTTCATATTCATTTATGATTGGATTATTCACAAGATGTATTGGCCATGGTTATTTTCTCACATGCATTCACGTGATGGATTAGTCGTGCTTATTTTATCACATTCTTTCACATGATGGATTGGTCATGGTTATTTTATCACATTATTTCACATGTTAGATTGGTCATGATTTTTTTAACATTGATTTCATATGACAGATTGGTCATAATTGTTTTCTTACATGTTTACATTATAGAATATTCATGTATTTTATTGATTATTATCTCATGATTTATCATATATACATGTCTTATTACTTGTTTTGGGAATCTGAAAAACTTTTATGAAAAACCCAGGGATATTTTACAAATGGGTTTTATTTATAAATATTCAAAGTAAAACTATAATCTTTTTAAAGACAAAACTGCTTCATTATTGAAATTATATTATGTATATATTATGTGGTGAAATCCTTCTGGTCTTTATGCCCACACCGAACATTTTACAGTGAGTGTTTGTAGGCATTATTTTTTATGACCTGGGTAAATGGAATTGACTCATTAATAATTTTATATTCTATTTTTATAGTTTCCATTATATTTGGATGTTGTGGTGGTAATGGCATGTTGCATGGAGACTTGTTGGTCTATTTTTTTCATACACTCTAGTTTTGTCAATTTTGATTAGATTGAAAGGATCAGGGATGAAATTTTTTTTCCTCATTATACTATGGTTTTTTGTTTTTTTTCTTGTATATGTGACTTGATTTTTTTTATCATATTTCCCCATTCCACCATGGAGGTCCAGCTCAGGTGGCTTGTCTAGTTAACCCATGTTTGTTTGTTATATAACCGCGTCAGAGGGATGCTCAACTTGAAGTATGATAACACTGACTGAGTTTAGTTCTAGGTATTGATTATATAAGTGTTAGGACAATCTATATTATGGTATTATGTGTGGGAGGGTATTTGGCCAGCTTACTTCAATGTATGAATTCGAGTTACCAGGGGTTGTCAATTTTTTTACCATGATTAAGACATAGTGATTGATACCATTTCAATTAAATAAATGAAAAAATTATTTAAATGGACTCATTCCTTTTTAAATTATTTAGTTTCATCATTATAAGTCATATTAATTTAAATTATTGTTTTTTAAGGCAATGACATGAATTCTTGAGGTTGCTATGATGATTTTGTAATTTTTCTCAAAAAGATGATTGGTTATTGTCTTATATTTCATAGACAATGTCTATTATAATAACTCATTGGTATTGGGGTCAGGAAGTTGTGAGATAATTTCTATAGTAAAATACTCTAGTGTAACCTTCTTTTGTTGAAGTTTTAATCTGCACTTTAGTAATATGGTTTAAGAGGTTTTTGGGAACCTGGGAAGTGTCGTGGATCATGGCTCTAAATTTACTATGAAAAATCCACCTGTATTCCATAGTGAAAATGGATATTATGAATTTGAGTTTGTTGAGAATATTGAGAATTTTTTTAACCAATTGAAGACTTCTTATGACTCTTGGGTGGGTTTTCAATGTGAATTATCTATGAATAAGGAATGATATAGTGGGACTCTAGTTTGAAATCTATGTTTTATGAGGATATTACTAGGACTTCTCTCAAGAAAATAATCAATCATCAATTTTCCCCATATATGTTATATACAATGATTACCCATGAGTTTTTTACCTTGGAGAAAGGAAATAATACTGTTATGTATTATTCCTCCTATTTTTCTGAATTGGTTCATTTGGCACTAGATCTAGTCACCAATGTGTACCTAATGTCTTGGTAGTTTGAGTTGGGTCTGAATTCAGATAATCATTCATGGTTTATTCTCATACTCCTTTAATCCTTTAGGGATATCGTCTCTAAATCATAATTGGTAGAATTTGACATATCTAGAAATTATGATTTGGGTGGAGCTTTAGTTAGTGCACTTGTCAGCTAGGGTGAGTCTTCTGGCGAGAAAATGAAGTGAAACAGTGGATAGTTATCTTCAAAAATTGTTTCAAGGGATTATTCAAGAAAGTATTAGTGTGTCTACAACCAATGTTAAAGGTGTTTTAATTCCAACACAAATGATATAAAGACACCTAACTCTTTTCTTCTTTATCTAAATTTAAGCCATATAAGGTTTTTTGTGAATGGATGTCCTAGGGTAGTAAGTAGGGATCCAATATCACCATGGGTTCATAGTTTCATACTGAATCCTCCAATATTGGGGGGTAAAATACCCATTTCAAGGGTTATGTTCATTTGGATAATACCGAACAACACTATAAGAATGATTTTGTGCCATAGGAATATTAAGTGGGGCAAGAAACTATTATATGAATGGTATTTATTTCATCTTTTGTGATTCTATCATTATTTGATATAGGTGTTACTCATTCATTTATATCATCAAGGTTAGTTGACATTTTGGGATTACATTTGGAACTTATTCCATTCTTATTGTATTTTTTATTCTTATTGGAAACACATATACAGAAGGATTCAAGTTTCCCGAATATTGGGTGATGAAAACAAACCATAAGGTTGTGTGAAAAGTTTCAGTTATTGATATTTACATCATTGAATTGATAATTTTCATCGTTAGATGATTGATTTTAGGGTCCATGTAGACATTTATATTCACCAATTTCATTTTTTATCTTCTGATGGGGTCACTTGTGTCTTTCAGGGTGAGTGTGTGCATAAATCAGGAAGGGAGGGAATTGTTGTTTTTTATGTTGGGGTAATCTCATGCCAGTTTTCAGTAATTTTTCTTGATTCTTTTTTCATTTTCTAGGATATCTACTTCAAATAGTGTTATGTTCATATCTTGAGGTCCTTCTAGATGATTGTTATGGTTTATCACCAGTTTAGAGTCCAAGACTAAGATATATCTAAGATAGTGTTTCAAAAAAGGTATATGAATTTAATGTTTATATCTATGCCATTCAGTCTCACTAACGCTCATGTGGTCTTTATAGATTTAATAATGAAATTATTTCCTCAGTTCATGGACTCTCTTTTTTGTTGTGATCAGGGATGGGATTTTGGTGTGCATTAATTCATATGAGGAGAATAAAAACTAATTAGATATCATTATACAATCCTTGAAGCACCATCATCAATACAGTAAGATTGAAAAATTTGTTTTATGTGTCAGTGAAGTGAAATTTCTAGGGAATGTCAATTTATAGGTTTATCTTAGTGGATCCTAAGAAAATAAAGGTTTTTATATCCTAAGAGCGGTCCAAAATGATCATAATGTCTAGATCTTCTTTGGCTTGGATGGTTACTATATAATGTTTTTTCAAGATTTATCCAAAATTGCATCTTTGATGAAAGATATAGCCTATAAATCTATAATATTTGAATGGAATGAGAAAGGACATAGATATTTAAAGGATCTAATGTTGAGATTCTCTTTAACCATAGTTTTGATTATTCAGGATTCAGGTTCGGATTATGATGTTTTATAAGATTATTATAGAATGGGTTTGTGATCAATCTTGATGTTGGGTGAATAGGTAATGGTATATGGCTCTCACCGGTTATTCCTTCAGGAAAATAACTACTCTAATAAAGGTATTTAGTTGGTATCATTTATTCATGCACTCAAAATGTGGCATAACTACTCTTTTTTGAGTAGTTTGTTGCATATTATGATCATAGGGGACTGCAATTTATTTTTACTCAGAGGGATATGAACCTATGGAAGAGACGATGGGTGAAGCAACTTAATAATATTTATTTTGATATTAAATAAAATCATGGGAATTTGAATGTTGTAACTGATGCATTGAGTAAAAAGTTACTGACACAAGTTGTAAAGGAATCAGAAGAAGATTAGACTCTGATGATTTTTATTGCTAAGATGTTCTTGGGATAATGAGGTTTTTATACATGTGTTCTTCATATAGATTAAATCTAACTAATCATTCTATGATCGATTTCATATTTTTTATATGATAAAAATTGTGTAACAATTCCTAGGTAAAAAATTTTATGCTGGGGAGTCCTCGGGTGAGTGGTCTAATTCTCTTAGTGGAGATTTGTACTTCTGTAGTAGGTTGGTTGTTCCAATTTAATTGAGGTGGGGGTTGATGGAAAACAGAAACTAGTAATGTTTCTCAGTACACCTTGGGGATATCAAGATATATCATGACTTGAGATGTTGATATAGGTTTCAAAGGATGAAGTGGTCAATTGAAAAATTTGTATCACAATGTCTCATTTTTTAGTAAATTAAGGAGAAACACTAGAGACCAGATGGTTTGTTACAACCTTCACCCATTTTCATATAGAAGTGGGATGAGATTTCCATTTTGTTGATCATTGTTTTTCCTTGTACTCCCAATTGGAAGGATGAAATTTTGGAAATCGTTTAGAAACTTATGAAATCGGCTCAATTCATACTAATCTAGGGGATGATGAATGTGGAATAACCCAGAGACTTGTACATCTGATAGATTTTTGGACTTCATAGGGTTCCCTCAATGATAGTTTCTAATAGGTACATGAGGTTCAAATTAATGTTCTATATAGTTTTTCATGAGGTGATGGGTTCCCAATTTATATTGATCATGGATTTTAATATTCATTTGGACGGACAGATAGAGAAAGTTGTCTGCGTTCTAGAAGATATGCTTTAGAATTTCATGCCTAATTGTGGTGGATCTTGATAAAACAATTTTTATTTCGTCAAATTTACTTATAATAATTTATATCAGTCTTTGATAAATATTTAACCATTTAAATCATTATATGGGTTACTATTTAAATTTCCCTTGTGATGGGTACAGTTGGGATGCTGGTCCTTCTATTGGAAGAGTCTTGTTCAGGAGAAGATAGAAAAGGTTTCATTGATCCTAAAGTGGGATTTCTTGGAATAGAGGCATCAATGTTTTTATACATACTATAATCATATACCCTTATTTTTGAGGATGGAAATTGGTTTTTTATTAGAGTTTTACCTCACTTGGTAAATCATTGGTTGGGTAAGCAGGAAAAGTTAGCACCGATGTTATTTTTGTCCTTTTAGATCATAGATAATCATGGAAATGTGGCAAATATATTGTTCTTACTATAAAAATTGGATTATATTAACAAATTTTTTCATGTTTCTGATATGATGTGGTATACAGTGGATCCTTACCATGTGAAAAAATGGAAGGTTGTCAATCTTAAGCCTGATAAAACCATTATTGAGAAACCTGTTTAGATTATAGATCTCCATGATAAGATAAACAAGGTAAAATGCTTTTTGGGGTCTATGTTAAGTTGTAGTATAGATGGAACATCCCTGAGATATGAGGGTATGAATTGATAATGATGCAGAACTAGCCTTCTATTTTTTGAATTCTAGAATCTTTTACACATTTGGGAGACATAAATCCTTTATGGTGGGGTGTTTGTAATGTTTTGTTACTTACATATAGGTACTTCTTCACCCTTGTTTTGATTTTGTTTTTTTGGGTATTTCATTGGTTTTGTTTCATGATTTTTTTGAAATTTATTGGATCCCTTGGGGAAATAAACATTTTTTGACTATTTTTTAAAAATAGTGTGGTTTTTTCCATGAAACCATGCGGCCAAACATGGACTATTGGAAGGGGGTTCATGGTTTTTAAAAACTAAGCAAGAAACCCTCCAAATAATGAACCCTAGGAAAGAGGGGATATTTAAGGCTAGAGAACGGTTAATGTAATAGAGTTTAAAAACATCACACCCCAAATAGTGGCTCTATAAAGGGTGCACAATCAAGATGCACGATTACTCCTAAACGTGCATCCTCTCCTCAAAACCATGAACGTGGTTCTTAATTCCATGATTTTTTTAAGAAAATATTGGGACCGCATTTTAACTTCTAATGACCACCTAATATTATATTTTATCAATCTAATAATTCCGCAATGTTCTATAGGATTCTCTCTAAGGATTCTAGGTTAATTTATTTTGTTCTTGACAGATCATCTCATGGTATGTTGTGTTCTTGATTGGGTTTCCCTTATTATTTTTAGATACTCGATATATATATTATCCAATTATCTGTATGGAAGACAATAGGGCCATGTGTTCTATATATAAATATTTTGATGGGGGATTTATGTGTTTTTTATGGATCTATGATAGTGATAACCCAATCTACCATTCACTAGACTCTGATTTCTAAGGTAATTAGTTCCATTCTTTCTTGGGGTAGGTGTCTCTATACAATGGTATAACTATATGAATTGCTTAATTTTATAGTAAATTAATTTGGTTTATTCATTTAATTTAATTTTTTCATTATTGAAATGGATTTATCAGAAATAAATCATGTTTTTAAGGTGTTTTAATAAAAAAGTGGGTTTTGAACACCAAGTGTTTGTAAAAATGATTTAATGGTTTTTTTGTTTAAAATGGGTTTTCATGCACTATACTAGATTTTACCTACTATATAAATGTTTTATAAATTATGAACATGGATTTTTAATGGGTATTGTATAAACTTTGAGAATTCAATAACCTTGGCTGCATCGAAAATAGACATGGCATTCATAGTGTGTGTAGTACCACTTGGGTTTTATTTAACATCTGTGGGTATAATAACACTAGTGGTTCTTCAGGTTGGATCCACTATGGACCGAGATTTTAGTTTTTTTATTTCTAGTACACATACACACAATTTAGATCCCAAATGATATGATTTTTCATTTATTATTGGATTATTGACATCATGTATTGGTGATGTTAATTTTCTCACATGCTTTCACTTGATGGATTGGTCGTGGTTATTTTCTCACATTCTTTTACATGATGGATTGTTCGTGGTTATTTTATCACATATTATCACATGATAAATTTTTTAGGATTATTTGATCACATAATTTAACATGATGGATTGGTCATGGTTATTTTTCAACATGTTAAGCTTATGGTGTATTCATGGATTGTATTGATTATTATCTCATGCATTATCACTTATACTAGTAATATTTATTTTTTAGAATATAATGGTATTCTATGAATAAATAAGGGATGATTTATAAATGATTTCGATTAATGAAAATATTTGTGAAAATATATTTTTTTAATGATGAAACTGTGGTGTTCTTAATATAATATTTTGTATGTATTCATTGGTGGAATCCTACTAGGCTTTTTTCTCACATAATAATTTATCCTTTGAAAATATGAAGAAATTTTTTTGTAGGATCTCAGAAATGTAAAGAGAATATTTTATCAATTTTTTCTTTTATATACACCTTTTCCATCATTGTGGGATGGTTTGGAGGTGACAGTTGGACACATGGAAATTTTTTCTTCTATTCATGTCATACTTTTGTATTTTACTATCTTGGATTAGATTGTATAGATCTTGAATATATCTTTTTTTTATTTTTAACTCTAATTTTTCTTATTGTTTTCCAATATAGGATACTTGTTTCAATTATCTTGTTTCACCAAACCACCATGGAGATCCGACTTCGGTGTCTTGTGTTGTTGACCCATACTGGTTCATTATAAACTAGATGTGAGTTGGAAAATGAGATATAACGAATATTACTCAAATATTATTTTTCATATAAGTTCGATATTCCATGGTAAATATGATATGTTTGAGACAATTTTAGATTGAATATAATCGAGTTCAATGATCATTGATCTATATATCTTGATGGCTAAATAATCTGTGCAGAAACCATGATTGTCAGTGAATACGAAATGATGAATCATTTAAGAATTTAGAGATTAGGATGAAGTCTATTGGAAGAAAAATAATTATTAATGTTATGGTGATGATCTGATATAGATATATTAATTCAACTTATATTTTTATTGGAATTGTATTGATAATAGTTTTTGTATTTGTGGTACTACTAGAATTATTCTTCACGTAGCTAAAAAGATAGAGGGGGCCTCAATCAACCCCAAGGAAATAGATTCTACATTGAAGAGAGGACCTCATAAGGTGTTTTTTTTATTTCCTATGAGTACTATATATGAGATAATGATACCAATTGAGAGTTTCTTCTTCAATGAATCCATACTTATTTGTAAGGGAATCAACATACTAAATTTTTTCATCACATGTTTAGCGTTCAATGATAACCATAAACAAGTGAGTTTATATTTACCGTATGATAGGGTAGGACCACATGTAAGGCCATTAAAATTGACTTCATAAGAGAATATAATGAGTATCACTTTGATATTAAAGATCTAGTTGTGCATAATTAGAATAATTTGTAGAGGTGGTTAATGAGAGACATGAAAAAGGATTACTTTCAGGGGAATACTTAGGTGAAAGCACATATGTGCATAATGGATTTTTTAGGGGAATTTATTTTCAAATATTAGTCAAAAAAAGATTATTTGAAAAGTCTTAGAGCTGGTTCCACTTAGATGGAAAGTGATTCTGGATTGTACAACTAGAGAAGAATCAAGAACAGTCGACTTAGGTATCTAAGGAGCTAGAGTTTGAGGGAAAAGATGAAGAAGAAAAATAATACTCATTTAACTATATCATATTTTTATATACTTTCTGATAGATGAACTTTATTTAATGAATTTTTGGTTTAATTTTGATAAATATGCGAGAATAGTCTTATATAGGGGAATTATATTCAAATAAATTGATTTCATTAATCTGTTTTGATATTTTATTTATAATTAAGTCAGTGGAATTAGTATATAGTGGTATTTATTTATTTATTAATCAGTTTCATTTCTACGATATACTATATATCAACATGTTTTGATTGAAAATACTTAACATTTTAGAATCATCAAAATTAGTTAAAACTAGAAAAGGGTTATGAATCACTTCTCCATAAAGGAAAACTTATTATCCTAAATTTTGGTTGACCAATCACTCTATCATGAGAGCCCAACATACTTTGGAGATCTTGTAATAAAAATTTGGTGTTTTAACTAACATTCTTCATAGTCACAAGAAAAATTGTGTTAACATGAAGTTTGAAGAGAAAAATCTTTTTTAATTAATCCTCAGAAGTCTGATCCCCATAATTTCATAAACAATGTGTCCCTCTCTCTCCCTCTATATATATATATATTTATATATATTTATATATATATCATTTATCTTATCTCGCATCTACAACCACATCACCACTTTTATTATTTTTATTTTATTTTCTAGTTTTTGATTATTTTGGTCACACATTTATATTTGTTCTTCCCTGAGGTTTTGATACTCATACTCAATGCATTACTATTAGTTTTTAGGATTTAAAAATAATTTAATATGACTAGAACCTCATTGAAATTCATGTAAAATTTTTCCCCTTTATGGGGAAGCCATGAGTGATTAATGAAAGACATTAAATAAAATATATTTAATCTATTTATAAATATAAATATAAAAAAACATTCTAAAATACATCTTTTTTCTTTCTCTATAGTGTGCTATTTTTTAAATAGTTAAAAATTGAAATCATATGTACACTAGGGAAAATTATAAATTTGAACATGAACTTATTATTCCTGAAATAAACATATATTTTTTTATTCTTAAAATGAATAAAAAATGATAATAAAAATTTGTAAATTCAAACAACTATGGGGGAAATGAAAAATATGGTTGTAGCTCAACCAAGGAAAGTGAATACTAAGTGGATTATTCTTAGGGATTTACATGCTCCGTATAATTCAAATAATACATCTTTTATAGCTATCACCTAGGTCTTTAAATAATGAGATAAATAAATCTTACATCTCTATGTTATCATGCTTCAGTGGAAATCTCAATGATAAATATTTATTATTAATTAGTGTTTTTTATTGTAGAATTAATCAAATTCATAGGCATGGTCTTTGTGAGTATGTGATTAGGATGGGAGTCATTCAGTTTTGTTTAAAGAGTAATTATATAAGTTACATTAATAACACAGATAATGAAGTATTTGTTACTTGGGGCCAACTCATTAATTGGTTTATAGGTAAATTTTATCCAATAAACACCACAATTGAAGTGAGGAATAAAACCATCAGATTATTTCAATATAAAGGAGAACTATTTCATGAATCATAATAAAGAATTATGGTAATTTTTAGTTAGTTTACCAACCACCATATTGATCCACATATCTTAATAGAATTATTTTATATTTGTCTGAATCCATATCATCATAATATTTTTGTCCTATCCTTAGGTGGTGATTTTTTAGGTATGATAATAGGGGAAGTTAAACAGATATTTAATAAATATTTTTAAAAGTCCCAACAAAAAAGAACAATGAATTGATTTATTCAGATGGGTAAAACTATCTCCCATGTTTTTGTAGTTAGTAAAAATTAACTTAGGGAGTAGTGTTATGATTTTGGGATCTATAGCCATTCTGAAAATTGTTTTCCCAAAACGGATCTCTCTTTTCATCCTGAGGAGAGTTCCAAATTTATTTAATTTAGGTCTAGAAACTAATATTTTAATGGAAATTTTTTCATTCAATACTATTATGGATATTAAATTAACCCAAATATATCTTGTAAAGAACAAGGTGTGTTGAAAGCTACTATTAGTTCTGATTTTTCATTTTTGATGAAGAATCAATTTTAATGTACTATTATACCTTCAAATTATAATTATAAATTAGTGGGGTTAGTTAGGAAGTCGATTAATATATTTTCTTCTCAAAAATATAATATCAAAAACATTCATGTTCAAATGGGAAAAATAGATAAAGACATAGGAGTAAGAGATAAAAGAATGTTACCTCATAAAATAAAGCTTAATAAAAGATTGAATATGATGGTTGTATCAACTAGATCATTTCTAAAAACTCAAGAACAAGTTATTAAAGAGCATGGAGTAGTTGAACGTGATTTTTTTGATGAACGTAATATCTATAATATAGGAAACCCAAAAATTATAAATATGGGAATAAAATTCCAACATGAAAAAGATTCTTCATAATAGATAAATTAACAAGAAAAAAGGAATATTAAATGGTAATTAGTCAATGAAATTGTGTTTTCAGGAGAGCATAATGAACAAACTATAATGAAAAATTATTCCTCTCTAATTACAATTCCAAAAAATCTAAAAACATAAAATGAACCTAATTACATGGGGTTTATTAAGATTCTTTGGATATTTTTTTCATTCTTCCTTCTATGTAAGACATAAATAAAATATAATCATGTCTTAAATTTTTTACATGTTTCTTGTATAAGAAAACGTATTGGGGTGAGAGTTTAATAATAAATCTTAATGATGATTGTAGAGTCATAGTTCAAAATAATATTCCTCCCAAACAGAAATACCCAAGTAGTTTTTTCATTTATTTTTGAATTAGGGGGGTGATGATATTTGGTTCATTTGCATTGAAATCATTTAACTTATTCCCTAAGCCTTACTAAAAAATTTGGGTCTTATAGAGCTGAATCTGACTTCTATTTTCTAAAGCTAGTTCTTAGGTCACATTCCCAACCTTATTGGATGGTGGATGACCTATTAGTTTATATAAAGAAAATATATTTTCCCATATAATTCTTTATACATTAAATGGAATGTGATTAAAAAGTTCCAATTATTTCAATTAGGCCTTTTTAGCCCTAGATGGGGCTGTTATTGAGGTTTATATTATAAAATTTACCCTTCATACTAGTGAGGATCAAAATGAAAACCATGTTTCAAAAGAGACCCTTATTTTGGTGAGTTGTAAGTTTATAGATGTTTCTAAGGATGGGTTTGGAGAAGAATTTAGAATGGAAAATCAGTATCATTTATAATTTTGTATTATTGAGATATTTAATGACCATTTTGAAGCAAATTTTTTAACATGATTCCATGCATGAGTTGGAAAGACTATGGATAATTGTGAACCAAAATAATAAACACATTTCTTAATTCCATAAAGAGTCCCATTTAAAATAATGTTTTCTTTGTCATAGTGTTTCTCAAATAGTTCATCAATGTTTACATCCCTCCTATGTTGTCAATATCGATTCTTCTTCCTTCCCATTATTTCCCTCTTAAAAAATATATTTTGGTAAAGCATTGGGAGAATGATACAAATTAATCATTGATTTTGATCATTTAATTTAGAATTTAAATTATAAGATATGCAACTAAATATATTATGAAATGAAAATCCTACTATAGGTTGAACTCATTATTTTATTAATTTCATTATTTATTCATTATTTTTTGGATGGATTACTTATTCCACCAATAAATTATCACTAAACTCCATTCTATAGTTTGTTTATTTATTAAGTATTCTTAAATAATGTGAGCCTTTTCTCCTAGAGGTAAAGAGAAATTTTTACTTTTAGTTTGATGTAAATTGGTTTTTTTTAATTCTAATTAAATTTTTATCATTAAATATTTTTTTTAAAAAATAAATTATTTGGCACTGAGGAAATTAAATTTGAGTAGGTATACAAAATTTCAAACTGAAATAATACTGGTGGGAAAATCATTTTGAAAAACAAATATAGAGGCATATAAATTTTTATATATTAATTTTTATTTTCTATTATTGAATATGTATAAATGATTTATTGAGGATAAGAAATTTTTTAAGTGTGGGTGAATTTTATGTTGTGTTATTTCATTAAAATATTCCAATTTTCTTTGGGGATTTGTCAGTTGTTTTACTTCTACAATGCACTTATAATGAACAGTTATTGATATATGTCCACATTTTAGGTGAATAAAAAATTCATTTATTGTTATTATTGAAATCATGATGTAATGTACTTAAATGATGTAAATTTCATAAATTAATTTATATGTATTTTGTGGAAAAAATGTGGGATTATTTTAGTGGGTGTTTTTGATGAATTTTAATTATTCAATGTAATTTTGGTATTTGGATTTCGGTTGAAGTAAAATTTTTAAATCATAATTATTAGGTTGTATTATTTTTCCCATTTTGGTAATGTAGAATTCATGTATCCAAATTCCTAGAAGAAACCATGTAATCATATTTCATAATCAATCTGAGTTTTGTCTTCATATCTTTTCAAGTACCATGATATTTCGACTGTGGAACGATCTAATCAGGAATTATCCATTGTAATTGAGGGATTGTTGAGCTTTTCATGAAAAAATTAGGGTTGGGTTCCACGATAAACCAAGGAATGAGATAAACCAATTGAGGACAACACCTATCGAAATATTGATTATGAATACATCTTATGTAGAAAATGAGTAACAGTTGAGGAATCACATCTTGATCATAGAAGAAAGGGTTATGAGTTATTGAACCAAGGTTGACATTAGATGATGAAATTGATTGGAAGATAAACCTAATCCGAGTGTGTTAAAAACAAATAAAATGGCGTTGTTTAAATAAATAAGAATCCATTTCGATGATGATGAACCAACATGAAGTAGAATCTGTAGTTGATTTATAATGACGAGCACTGTTGAAGTTTGAGATTTGGGTTTTCTATATTATACTGCACAAATTCATGATGAGGACAGAGTGAGTAGTTGTTGGATGAGGGAAAGTGAATATTACTATATTTATAATTCCATTTGGATTATGGGAGGTTATGAGAGAAAAAAATGAAAATGAAAATGAAAATAAGTTAAAATAAAAGAAATAGAAATTTACCACTTGAATTTCACCTCCTTGAGAATGTTCATAGGGAAATGGTTTTGGTCTTTTTATGAGACCATGATCACTTGGACATAGGGTATTTAATAGGGAAGATTATTGGGTATAATTTGGACAAGGGTCAAAGCTTGGGAGGTGTGTTTAAAAGTGGTAGTGATGGTGGTATTTACAGTGGAGGAGAGGGGTGTTTTCTCATTAGTTAATTATTTGGGCTCAACAATATGAATAGTTTGATAATTATCACCAAATATTAAAAATAAGGATAGTTTGATATTTTGGGCTCACGTCATCCTTAAATCACCTATGAATCCATAATTCGTGTATTTAGCTTTTATTGTAAATTATTGTAATTTACTATTTATAAAAAATATATGTATTTATGAAAAATTGAAAAAATTCACTCTAACCATGATTCTAAGTGTAAAATTTATAAATGAAATCAATTTTATGAAAATAATTTTCTAAATATGATTATTTTAATTTTTAATTAAAATCATCATTTACTTGAAAAATACAAATTTTAAAATTATAAATGATTTTATATTGCTTTAAAATATTACGTAAGGTCTCATAAAATTATTTAATATCATAAGACATGAAGATATTAATTTACGAATAAATTTAATGAAAATAAATTTTATTTTTAATTATTAAATTAATCATAATATTATAATCAAATACTTATGACTTGAAAAGTTATAACACTTAATTAATAATTTTAAAAATATTTATTTTCATGTACTATGATATAATTATACCATATTTTCATTTATAAGGTACCTCAATTTTATTTGACCGTTTAAGGGTGTGGTTACTATTCATTTTGATGATTTACAATTCATAATGGTCGTATTACTATTTCTAAATTTAAGCTATAATTTCCTCTGTATTGGTTCCATAACTTCTATAAATAATTCATATTTCATTACTTATACATTTATAATGTTTTTATTATGGTCTATAAGTGATTTTATGTGAATTATGCTATATTAAAATTACTATAAGAAGGGGAAAATTCCATTGATAAAAGTTTGGGTTGTTACATTGTTTCCCCCTTATGAAATTTATCCCTTGAAATATCATTTTATATAAACAAGTGTGGGTACTTCCCCTTAATCACCTCCTCTAATTCCCAAGTGTCTTCTTCCAACTTATCGTTCCTCCCCAACACTTCAAAAATGTCGGTTGTCTTGTTACGAAGAACGTTATCTCTCCAGTCCATAATCATTACTGGCTACTCCTCCTAAGATAGATCATATTCCATTTATACCATATGAGAGTTTATTGCATGTGATGGGTCTGGTAGGTACCTCCTTAGGAGTGATACACCAAAAATGTCATGAACATGAACCATATTTAGTGGATGTTTAAGATGATAGGCCACAAATCCTATGAGACCAAGGATATAAAAGGGGCCAATGTACCTTGGTATTACCTTCCCTTTCCTTCCAAACCAGATGAATCTCTTACATAGTGATGTTCGAAGGAAGAATTTATCTCCAATGAGGACCTCCAAGTCCTTTGGATGGTTTTTAGAATAGCTCTTTTGCTGACTCTGAGTATCATTGATAAGTTGTTGTATGGATTAAACCATCATTGTCTAATGTTTCACAAGATTAGGTCCATGTGGGTTTGTTTCACCATCTTCATCCCAAAAGGTTGGAGTTGTTCATCACATTCCATAAAGAGATTTTATGGAGACATCTAAATACTTGAGTGGAAGCTATTATTGTATGAGAACTAGACCAATGGTAGATGGTTATCCCATCAATATTTTAATTCTAATGAGTAGGTTCTTAGGATTTGTTCAAGTGTCTGAATTGTATTTTTAGATTAGTCATCAGTATGGGGGTGATAGGTTGTGTTGAAATTTGATTCAACACTCAATAAATGTAAAAGACTCTTCTAGAATTTATATGTCAAACTGGGATTAGGATTAGAGTCAATTTAAAGTGGTACCAACTGTAGCCTCACAACTACATTAAAATATATCTTCACAAGTTGTTCAAGAGATAGATCTTCCGAAATTGAAATTATCTGGAAAGTCTTGGTGAGTCGGTCCACCACAATCTATATCGCATTATTTTCTTTGGATGTCTACAAGAGACCCATGAAAAAGTCCATAATGACATTATCCCATTTTCACATGGGTATCAGTAATGGTTTAATTATCCCATTGGAATTATATCACTCTATATAAAATTGATAACATATCATGCACCTTGAGGTATACTCCATAATCTCCTTCTTCATGTTATCCTACCAGAACTGTTCTCAAAGATCATAGTACAACTTGGTACTCCTTGGATGGATAGAGAATGTTTATCTATGTGAATTATCTAATAGATTATTCATTTTCTCATGTAATTATGGTATAAAAATCTTAATTCAAAAACCTAATCACACTATCATCATCGATATGTAACTATTTTGGCTTCCCTTTTCTACATTCACCTTCCTTTGTAACTCTGGATTATCCCTTAGTGCCTTTTTAATCTTAAATTCGATAGATGGTATGGTAATCATTTCAGAAAGGTAGGATGTATTCCATGATGTTATAAA
Organism: Viscum album; assembly: GCA_963277665.1. NCBI lineage: Eukaryota > Viridiplantae > Streptophyta > Magnoliopsida > Santalales > Viscaceae > Viscum > Viscum album. The sequence continues at coordinate 1,659,970,815 of OY728148.1, read as the reverse complement.
TTCCAAATAAATCATTTACATATCCATGAATATAGGGTATTTTTTAATTTCCAACATGGAGAAAGTAGCAAGTTCTTTCTGCTAAGAGCATCAAATTTCTTTTTTTCCTTTCCAGGATGATAGTGAATAAAGAAATCGTAGTCATTTATTTTCTCTAACTATCTAATTAATCTCATTTTGTGATCCTTTTGTGTTAATATCCACTTTAGGCTATTTTTATCATTATATATTTCACACTTATCACCGTAGAGGTAGTGCCGCCAGATTTTTAAAGAAAATATCAAAGCATCTAACTCTAGATCATGAATTGGGTAGTTCTTCTCATGTATCATCAACTACCATGAGTCGTAGGATATCACATTATCATTTTTCACGAGTACACAACCCAATCCTTTTTTAAGCATCACTACCTAACACAAAACATTCTCCAATTTTTGGTGATGTGAGTATAGGTGTAGTGATAAGAATTTTCTTTATCATATTGAATCTTTCCTTACATTCTTCCATCCTGAAATAAATTATCTCTTTACATGTCAACTTAGTTACCAGGCTTGAAAATAGTAAGAATTTTTTCATAATATTCCAATAGTACCCAGATAAACCATGAAAATGATGGATTTCAATGACTTTAGAGGGTCTTTTCCATTCCTTAATTACCTTTTTTAAGGGTCTATATAAATTCACTCACTTGTGATCACATGTCCCAAGAATGTGACTTGCTACATCCAAAGTCACACTTTCTAACATTGGAGTACAACTTATCCTCCCTTAATGTTGAAAACACATTCCTTATATTTTCTCCATGATCCTCCTTTATCTTGGAGAATATGAGAATATCATAGAAAAAAACTATAAAAACAATATTGAGGTAATGTATAAAGAATCTATTAATAAAATCCATGAAGATAATAGGGGCATTAATAATTTTAAAGGGAATCACTAGAAACTCATATTTCCCTTACCTTGTACAAAATGAATACTTTTAAATATCTTACTCATTCACCATTATATAATGATATTAATAATTGAGATCTAACTTTGGAAAATACTAGCTCCTCATAGTTGATCGAAAAAGACATCAATCCTTGAATGATGATATTTTTTCGTTATGATGATCTTGTTATGTTCATGATAATTGATACACAACCACATTGATCTTCCATCTCCTTGGAAACGATCACTGGTGAACCCCATGGTGATGCACTAGGGTGAATGAAACCTTTTTCTAAATGATCTTACAACTCCTTCTTTAACACTTCCAGTTCGATAGGAGCCATACTATAGAGAAAATTAGAGATATGAGTAGCTCCAGGTATTATTTCTATTAAGAACCCTACATCAAGATCTGGTGGATGTTTGGGTAACTCTTCATTAAATATATCATTGTCTTCCCTCATAATATGAATTTCTCTTAGGTTGATACATTCCTTTGAATCAACCATTTGATCAAGGTATTCTTCTAAACAGGGAAATGACCCCCACACCATTGAAGGATTTTCCCTAGGAGATTCATGATATTCCTTACATTTGTAGGGGAGAATTGGATGGTTCTTAATAAGGAAAGATATTTCATTTTCTCATAAGTTAATATAGGATCTATCTAAAAAGATCTAATCAATTCCCATTATAGCATCAAATTCCACCTAGGGGAGTATCATTATATTCTCTAGAAGAATTTTCCCACATATGCTAACTGGAGAAGTGTTAAACAATTGGGTTGAAATTATTGCAACAGTTGGTGTTTTTACTTATTTTTATACATCAAGGATTAAGTTCATTGATTCAATATTTATAGAAAATTTCAAAAATATTACAGAATTCATAGAAACAAAATCAGAAAAATATTTTTCTATTTTTGTTTGAAATGGATGTGTAACATGTACTACTTTTATTCTTGCTTCACTTTAGCAGTAGTGAAGGAATAGCCCCTACCTTTTTTCCTTTGGATTTGGTGGATGGTAATGTTGATTACCCTTGAGGCCTTGAGGTTTAGTGCACTGGCTTTCATGGTGTCCATACTCCCTATTGTTGTAGCGTTGGACCATGAGTGGTGCTCTCCTTTATTCAATCACGTTATCATGCTTCCTCATATCTTTTCAACATTCATTATCTTGGTTCCCTTCTCTCCCATACTTGAGGCATTTCCCCATACCTTTGAGGATGTTCTCAAGATGTTCCCTCCCACATTTTTGACATGTGGGTGGTTTAATTTTCTTTCCACCATTCTCATTGAATCCTCCATCTTGAAATTACAACTTTCATTTCATACTGCCATATCCATGTGTCCATTCTCTAAAATACATCTCCACATTAAGATCACATTGAAAAAATTCTTCATAACTCACAAAGTCTCGAATTTCAAAAGCCTTTTGAATGGTTTTTTTAAACCACTAAAGAATCTAACAATTTTTCTATCATTATTGATAATAAAACCTAAAACATACCTTGAATTCCCTGTCAAATTTTAATCATAGGTCATGGTAGATTCTCATTATTTTTTCTTCATCTCTATGAATTATATCTCCATCTTTCTAAAAAGTGTTTCAGGAAATAAATGTTAATTAACATTATCTTAATGTCTTCCCACTCCATAACTTCAATTTCATCCTTTGGCTTGGTGTTCTTAATCAGCACCCACCATTGTTCTGCCTCTCCATCTAGATGAAAAAAGGACATAGTCACCTTCCCCATATCAAAACAATGAAATACATAAAATATCTTATCCATTGAGTTTATCCACTATTATGAGACTAGTGGATCCGAATATCCACTAATAATTGGTGGTCATTGTGAAATAAATGACTTTATATCATGTTTCTCCCTCTTATTTGAAGGTGGAAGTTCCACATTATTCATGTTATTGTTCATAACCTCAGAAATCTACATAGGAATCACTATAAAATTTTTAACTCCACACCCAAGGCATTGGGGATATCATTCATGAAATCACGACATTTTCCCACACATGGTATTTTTAACTGGTCTCTCTTAGTTCTCACCATTTTCTAAAATATATTAGGTTAAGAAAAAACCAATGTCAACAAATTCATGAATAGATAATTTATTACATTGTGAAATTAAGTCTAATGACATATATTGTGGGATCCCTATGTATAGTATTTTCTTTAATAAATCTCATTGGGCACTTATTTATACATAGTCTCAAACTAAGGGTTGAAACTAATGTTCTATAATCCTAATTCCAAAATTAACTAAACAATGCTCTGATACCAACTATAGCAACCCTGCTTTTTCATAAATATTATATTATATAATTTAACAAGAAAACAATAAAAAATAATTACACAACATGGTTCAAAAGGTTTAGTTCCTTGGGAAAATTATATCCATTTATACAATTTACAAAATAAAACATAAATATTTATTTAATATCTTCTTCTCTAGTTTCTTATTGGCCCTTGTGTTCTCTTTAGAATAAGTAATCACTCAATGATATATATCAAAGAAATGGGTGCGGTAAAAGGCCTGTAAGAGGATAGATAAGAACATAAATCAATATAAAATGGTTTTATCATAACAATTATCATCATAACATATTCATAGTATCATAATCATGAGAGGAAGCATTATGTAAATTCTAAGAATGTGGCAATTCATAAAAATGAAACATCAAACATTAGGGGGAAACTAACACCCACCGTTGTGAACATATATAGCTTCATGTTTATGTATATTTTAATTTTTATCATGAGATACATAAAATTACCCATCACATAATAACATTTACATTGTGATATATAATTCTTTTTGCACCCATCACATCAAAACATTTACATAATCGTGCATTCCACATAGAAAGTATACCAAAAACAAACATAAGATAACCCATATAACGAAATGGATTTAATTTCATAAATCACACATTCATGAATAAAATTTTTGATTCCCAAAATAAATTTGGAATAACGTACTTGTTATAATAATCGTCAATTAGGATTGAAAAATAATCAATCTCACATGAATTAATAAATGTGTTTTTAGAATGAATTGTTCATTGGAAAAAATCATTGCATTTGTAATAAAACAAGATTGGTAACATTTATATCCAAAAAAAGATAATATAATTACATATAAATGATATTTAAGGAACTTTAAATGAATATTCTTACTAAAAATGGGGTGAAAGAGGTAAAACCCAAAGAAAGAGTATTGGGTTCATGAATTCCACTTACCTTATGTCTGAATTCTTTACTCACTTTAATGTCTTATATAATCAAATTAGATTCATTAATTAAATAATAAATAAACTTTTATACATGAATTTTATTTATTATTGTTATATTAAGTTCATTTATAGGATTTTAGATGAGTTATAGTGTTTAATTTAATTGTTCTTGAGTGTTCGTTTTCTTAGTTTTAATGATTTTCTTAGTTGTATTCATGAATAGAAGTTCGTGTAAAATGTAGATAAATATCCAAAATTATTATCCTATATTATTAATGATATTAAATAAGTTTAAATAATCATATACATAATTTATTTATATGGTATAAAGATTAATCATTATATAAAAGTTAATGATGATTATTTTAGGTTAATTTTGGCGGTTTTTCGATTCCAATGAATTCATTTTGTTTTCTCATTTCGTATTATGTATATATATTATTTAAACAACATAAATAGGGTTGTAAAATATATTTTAAAATATTAATCAACCATTCTAATGGTTTTTTTAACATCCTTTAAGGCATTAATGGAAAATGAAGGTGCATCGCTCCCGATATCGGTAAATTGAGACATCATGGGTGACAATTTCATGTTAATAAAAAAAAGAGAGGTGGAGTTTAAAAATAAATTTTACATTATACTTATGGAATTACGGTAAATTAATGTTAATATAGTTATAATTATATTTGGATGATAGGAGGTGATTGTAAAATGAAAATATAAAAGAACTTGAAATGAAATTAAAGGAAAAGAAAAAGGAATTTACCTCTTGAATTTCCACTCCTTGAGAACCTCCTCAAGGAATGATTTTTTTATCTTTTTTGGAGGCCAAGATATCCTTGATATGGGGAAGAGGACAGAGAATAGTGATGGACATAAAATTTTAATCATTTTATTGAATTTTTTTTCAATTATGTAATCTCATGTAATTTTTCATTTTGATTAGATTTTCATGATTTTTATATTTTTGGTATGTGTTGGGCTAAAATGGAATGTTTCTTAAATTTGGATTTCTGAAAGATTTTCACATCAAGGGTATTTTGGTCATTTAACTAAAAATATAATTCCAAATTGAATGATACTTTTTTATATCCTTGATTTATTTCCTTCATTTTTCTCTTCTAAACCAGGGGCTGATTTGAGAATCTTGCTGCCTGAAAAATCAATGAAGTTTAAGATTTATCTGGGAAGACAGTGTGAACCCCACCACAGTAACAGAATCTCATATTGTCCTACACTCATCCAATTGAATTTATTCTACTTATATATGAAATAGTACTCAATTGATCGATCAAACATTAAATTTCAAGGAGTTTGGAATCCATTATGGTGGCTTTTGAACAAACTCAATTGATAGAAGCCTCCTAGAAATTTCATCCAAAAAAAGAAACCTCTAATATAAAAATAATAACTTGTACATGAGGTTTTAAATTATTCTGAAATTTAGAGGTTTTTCTCCCAAGATATTTATAAACATCATTCATGAAGGATGAAACGTGTGAATTGGCCGTTTTCATGGTCATTAATATGTGATATATTAAATGTAGATAGTCTACCTAGATAGAATAAATTCATGAAGTAAAAAAGATCATAACTCCATCACCAATAGTCCAAATACTCTGGCCTTTTGAGGTTGGACGGAAATGGAAATTGTGAATAACGTTTATGAAGGTATCAAGGCATTATTCTATCATTAATTATGGGTACAACGCGCCAAATTGGGAAGGAAAAAATTTACCTATTAAAGGAGAGGATCTCCCCCGTCTCAAGTCATTCCATTCCATCCAATCTTCCTCCAATCGATCGACGAGGGAAGCATTGGATGATAAAAATCATTAAATTTATTCATTTTTATTCATTTTTTCTTTTATTGTTATGTATCCCCTCTCCCGTATCATCTCGAATTCCCCATAAAAGGAGGGGTAGTTTCATTGCGTGATCGGGAAGGGGGAGGCTGGACCGACATGGTTGCTTGAGTTCTTGTGCTTCAATTTTTGAAGAGACCATATTCTATCATAATTATGTTTCAATTATAGATTCAGTTTTAAATTTCAAATGTGGTCATGTTAGGTTTTAATTTTGTTAATTTATAATTCCTTGGTCAATGATAAAATCTCCCTCCACCCAATTCTAATATGTATATGGTGGAACATATTAGGGTCGGGTGGTGAGTGATCGATTGTAGTCAGCACATGTGTATGCTTGTATTTGGAATATTGGTTTTTTAGGGAACAACAATCTCTGGTTAGAGATTTCTTTAATTAATTGATAAAACCATATCAAACCCAACACAAATTAGAAGAAGGATAGACCAATCTATGGTTTTGGATAAGGAATAGTCTCATCACATCCTTTTGGCCAAGGAAGAGAAAGGACTCGGTAGATGAATCTATCTCTAACTAAACAAAGCAAAAAACGGAGAAAATTTTTGAAACCATGATAACATAGAACTGGGTCTATCGAATCACACTCTGATCACCATATTTATCATTTATTTGAAACCAATAAAATAAAGCTTCTTATTTCTCATACATTATTCAAAATTAATTAAAACCAATTGTTTTCATAAAATCATTAAAAAGTGACAACCTTGTTTTGTGTGCACTCGTCTTCAAGAGACTACAAAGGACCATCTACTATATTATTCATAGGTAATTAAATTATTGTTTTTCCATGCCCCACGGCTGGAATGCGTCAAACAAGGAACCATTGTTGGGGAGTATGTGCCTCCAAACCCCTTTAAAAAAATTCTCATAATTTGAATGACTTGTAGTTCAAACAACAATTTAATAGAATTTGATCCAGAAATTGAATGAACAATAACCAAACTAAGAAAGAAAAAATTGCAAATAGAGTTCGAATAAATCAGTCTCCCGGATTCAAGTGACATATCCAGTGAACACTTTGAGCCTATAATAATGGATGGCAATCCCAACCAAACATTACGTGATCTTTGCGCACCACAATTCCCTAACCAAAAAAATTCAAATAGTTATCCTGACCTCAGAAAATAATTTTAAATTTCACATTAACATGATTCAAATTCTTCCTAAATTCCATGGTCTTTCATGTGAAGACACCAAGAGAAATATCCAGGAATTTAAAAATGTGTGCTCCAGTTGCAGACCCTGAGGTATTGGAGAAGTATATGTAAAGTGGATAGCATTACCTTTCTCACCCGAGGGATCAGCAATGAAATAGTATTACATTATACAAGTAGGATAAGTCCAAGACTGGGATGATAATAAAAGATGCTTTATTCAATGGATTTTTCACGCTTCTTGGAGCACATCTATCTGAAAGGATATATATGTCATTTTTCAATCAACTTGTGAAATTATTTATGAGTACTCAGAGAGATTCAATAAGCTCTGTGCCAATAGTCCATATCACACTAAAGAAGAACACTATTTCATAGTTTTATTATATAAAACATTTTATGATAGTGATCAAAACATGCTAGATGCATCATCTGGAGGAGCCTTGATTGACATGAGACCAAAAGATTCTAGAGGACTGATAGAAAAGATTGCACAAAACTCATAGTAGTATGGCACTAGAGGTATGTGCACCAGAGGCATCCATGAGAAAAAGAAACAAAATTATTCCTCACCCTTACATGAAGAAACACTAAAGGAAATGAATAGTGTTATGATACAAATTTTTTTGAACCATGTTATGTATCAAGAAGGTGTGACTCAAGTATGTGGTTTATGCTCTTCTACTTATCATTACACTAATCAATATTCAGAAGTGCTGGAGACATAATTTTGTGATACCACATATCACCAGAGTAAATTATAACCTCTGACCCAACTAGGGTATGGATTTAAACAAAATCAAGCTATAAAACATTTTCAGTAAAAATATAAGAACCTGACACCATTCTAAAAAACATACAAGCAGCCCTACAAGCAACAAAAATCATTATAACTACACATTTCCAGTGAAATAATTATGAGAAACCATCCAAAAGTGCACAAAAAAGGAAGATTAAAAATAAAAGATGAATGATTTGGGAATGGTAGATAAAATTGGTAATTTAAAAGATCAATTTTCAAGACTAATGGATGTTCTTACCAAGAAACAAGGTAAAAACCCCGCACATATAGTTCCAAATCCAACGAAAAATGTTAGTGCAATCACAACCTGAAGTGGGAAGGAGCTCACACTACCTAAAAAATATGAGAATATTGATTCCAATAATCCTCCTAAATATCAACCCTTTCATCCAGAAGAAAGGAAGCAATAACAACATGGGATAAAGAACAGGGTTTGGGAAGGAAAGACCAGAAACACCTTTACAAATACAACAAAGGGATAAAAAGGATATCCCAGAACCGTTACCATCTACATTAGTTGAATCAAATAAGGGTGAAGAAGAAAAAATTCAATGAGAAATATAGGAAACAATCATTAAAGTGGAGATTAAAATACTGCTACATGAGGCAATATGAAAAATACATAAGTATAAAAAATTTCTGAAGGAGTTGTGCACTAAAAGAAGAAGGGTGGATGGAAATTAAAGAATCAACTTAGGAAGATGTGTCTCGACACTAGTCAATCCATTGATTCCACAAAGATGTCAAGAACTAGGGGCACTCCCTATTCCCTACACTAGCGGTTCATTAAAATTTATTGATGTGCTTTGTGATATTAGAGATTCCATAAATGTTATACCTCACTCATTGTTTTCATATTTTCAAATCGGAGAACTAAAACTAACTCGAGTGGTGGTAAAGTTAGAAAATAGATCCACTGGTCTCTTAGCTAGTTTTATTGAATATTTACTCATGGGAGTGAGAGGATTAATCTTTCTAGTGGACTTTTATGTCCTTACCATGGAGGAATACAAAGAACCATCCCAATCTTCCATAATCCTAGGGATACCATTTTTGAAAAAAGTAAGGATGATCATCAATGTCCATGAAGGGACACTCATCATGGAGCTTTCAGATAGAATGGTACAATTAAACAATCTAGATATGATGAAACATACTTCCTACAATAAATCAGTTTATACAGTCTCTCATGAATATGTTATGGATCCAATTGAAGACTCGGGTATGATTCATGACTTTATATTAGTAGGATAAAATTTATCATTTTAATATTGTGATTCCCAAGAACCTAAAAATTCTGATCTCATATTAGAGGAAGAGGTAAAATATGAATCTTTTGATGATTTGTTAAAAGGTAGTGAGATTATACAAGAGAATCTAGCCTAAGAAGTATGAAACTGAAATACAGTATCATCCCTTGAAAAAACCACATGTTTGGAACTCAATTAATTTCCAAGTTACCTGAATTATGATTAACTAATGGAAGAAGATAAATTTTCGATAATCATTGAAAATAACCTAACATATTCACAAGAAAAAAATCCAATTGACCTTGTCAAAAGGAATGTCAAAGCTGTAGGATGGAGTTTAGGTGAAATACTTGGAATCAACCCCAAGATCTGTTCTTATATGTTGTTTTTATAAAGTGATTCCCAAACAGTTAGAAAACCTCATAGAAGACTAAATCCCACCACCATGGAGGTTGTTAATAAATATATAGATAAATTTCTAGAAGCTGACATAATTTACACCATATCTAATTCTAAATGGGTCAGCCTAATTCATGTAGTCCCAATGAAAACTAGTGTGACCACTATTAGAAATAAAAGAAATGAATTGATCCCAATGATAGTACAAAATAGCTAGAGACTGTGTAAAAATTACAGGAAGATGAATCATGTATCCAAAAAATACCACATCCCCATTCAGTTCATTGTACAGATGCTTGAAAGGTTAGATGGAAAAACTCATTATTGTTTTTAGATGGATTATCATGATACTTCAAGGTAACAATTTCATCAAAAGACCTGGATAATATGACTTTCACATGTCCTTTTGGATCATTTTCCTAAAAAAGGATTCCATTTGGGCTATGAAACGCCCCAGCAACATTTCAATGATGTATGGTGAGTATTTTCTCAGACCATATTGAGGACTGCTTAGAGGTTTTTCTTGATGATTACATAGTTTTTGGAAATTCATTTGATCATTGCTTTAGAAAATTATATAATTTTTTGAAAACATTCATTGAAATGAAACTTGCTTTAAATTTCTAAAAATTTCAATTCATGGTTAAAAATGGAATATTGGTAGGGCACTTAAATTCACAAAAAGGGTTTGAGGTCGATAAATCAAAAGATGAATTAATAAATTCATTAACATGTCCAACTTGTTTAAAACATGTTAGATCTTTTTTAAGGAATAACGGATTTTACATAAGATTTATCAGGGATTTTAGTAAGATCTATCTCCCTCTCTCAAGATTACTTTTAAATGACATTTAGTTTAATATTGATCTTTCTTCTAGGAAATAATTTGATGACTTGAGAAAAAGGTTGATCACCCCACCAGTAATATAGCCACCTAATTGGGATTACCCTTTTGAGTTATGTTGTGATGCTTCCAACCAATGGGAGGGAGCCTCTCTAGCAAAAAGAATTATTCTAATCCTCAAGTGATCACAAATTCATCAAGTACCTTGGATTCTACAAAAATAAATTACACAACCACTAAAAATGAGTTCCTTGTAGTCGTATTTGCACTAGATAAATTATGATCATATCTTCTTGAAAATAAATTTGTTGTTTTTTCTGATCATGCAGCACTCATGTATTTAATGAAAAAGGATGATGTGAAATCATGGTTGGTGAGATGGATGATAATTTTACAATAGTTCAATTTGGAAATCAAAGATAAGAAGTGGATAAAAATTAGCTGGTGGATCATCTAATTCGACTACCCCACACCACTGAGGTAGAAATTCCAACTAGAACCCACTTAATAATGCGATTACAGGTGAAAAACTCCACATAATCAATGGTGAAGTTCCATGGTATGACAATATGGTCAAATATTTGGTTACATATCAGGTACCCTCTCACCTAATCTCTCATCAACAACATAATCTTAAATCTAAATCCAGATTCTACATTTTGTAAAACCCATTTTGTGGAAATTTTGTAATAATAAAATCATAAGATGATAATTACCAGGGAGAAAAATTGAATCATTGGTTGAATTATGACATAAATTATACTATGGAGCCCACTTTGAACTTGAGAGGATAGCCTGAAAAGTTTTAGAATCTGATCTCTATTGGCCCACCTTATTCAATGAAGCATTTGAATTTTGTAAAAGATGTGAAAAATTCCAATTTCCAGGTAACATATCCAAACGATAGGAAATGCCTCAAAAATCGATAATTATTTCTGAACTTTTTGAAGTTTTGGGAATAGAATTTATGGGACCATTTCCAGTTTCATTTAGAAATTTATATATTCATTTAGCTATGTATTATTTTTCAAAATGGGTGGAAGGAAAAGAAACTAGAACTAATGATTCCAAAGTTATTTTGTGATTTTTTCAGGGCTAACATATTCTACAGCTTTGGAGTGCCACAAGAAAACATCAGTGACTAGGAAACTTATTTAGGAAACAATAAAATAGAAGATCTACTGAAAACATATGGGGTACATCCTAAAATTTCAACACCATTCCATCCCTAGTCAAATGACTAAGAAGAAGTCTCCAATATAGAAATCAAATATATTCTAGAAAATACTATTAAACACAACATGAATGACTTGATCCAAAGGTTATATGATAATTTATGGGCATACATGAAAACCTACAACACTCCCATAGGTATGATCCCCTATAGATCGATTTATTGACAGAGTTTCCACCTTTTTGTGGAATAGATGCACAAAGCCTACTAGGCAGTCAGAGAGGTAAATTTGGACGTTGAGAAAACTAGGAAAGAGAGAAGATTACAATTTTAGGAGCTAGAGTAAATCAAGAATGAATATTTTGAGAATTAAATGATCTATAAAGAGAGATCACAGATGGCCCATGACAAGATTATTCAACCAGGAACCTTAAACCCTAGAGATCAAATAGGTCTATACAAATCCAAACTTATGATAATGTCAGGTAATCTTAATTCCATATGGGATGGTCCCTTTACTTTTATTCATGTATATCCCTTTGGTTCTATGTAGATCTAAAAAGGAAGAGGAGAAAACCCATTCAATATAAATGGGTAGAGGCAGAAGAAGTTCCATGGGACCATACCTCAAGAACCTGTGGAGGATATTGCACTCCTTTACCCTGAATACCAATGAAGACCCACCAGGTTATATCTTTCCATAAAACATGATGAAAAGAAGTAATTTTGAATATTTTTTAATGCATTGGGAACACTACATCAATTAAGTGTAGGGGCTATAGTCTTTTAGTCTTGTTTTTTTGATTTATTTAATATTCTGATTCGAGCCAATGACATTAAACAAAAGAACATCCGGGAGGCAATCCATGTTTTTTTCCTTATTTCACCATTCCTCTCGGTCATATTCTTACAATATTGAACATGAATGAATTATCATTTTTTTCATTATTTTATTTTATTTCCATGATGCAAAAATTAAAATAGATATACTTAATAGAACACATGTTGGGAAGGTGCTTCAAAACATAAATGAAGAAACACGAAAAGCACCACCCGACTGAAGCATCATTGCTAAAGGTATTTTTATTTTACATTCAATAACATTTTAATTCCATATATATATTTTTCCCTCCAATTTTTATTTGTGAATTAAACTAAAACTACATTCCCACACTTGAATTCATATTTTCCTCGACTTATCTAGGAGACATGAGTTTTTTAAGAATCCAATGATGTCGTGTTTTTGAATTCCATTTTAATAAATAGAATGTGTAAAATGGATAATTGGATTATTAAAATTAAGTATGGATATTAAAATAAAGACTCTAGATTTGAACGAATTATATTATTCATGAAAATAAAGTTTCCCTACTGTCTTTTATGATTTGAATTTATGATATTCATGTGAATTGATTTGTTATCATTAATTATTCCCTGAGTTATTGTACTAAATAATAATTCCTCTTCCCAAGAGTATTTCTAGACAAAATATTTCCTATTTTATCTTGATCATATTTCTGGAGTGATATTTGGACATGTCACCTCCCAAAACATGTATTGAAACTTTTCGAAGTAATGATAGTTCAAAACCACATTTAAAATGATTGAGGGACTGCTATGACTAGACAAATATTTTTCCTAATATCCAACCATAAATTTTTCCTTTGTTAAACCATAGAATCCATGAATTTCTTTATCTATTTAAGCAACATTACAAGATGAAGTTTTTTTACCTACCTGCACTTTTAGTATTTTTTCATGGATATTTCAAGTTTGAGTGTGGAGGAAGGGTATTTCCTGTGTGTTCATTGGGATGTGTATCATTTATGAGTGGTGTGATGTGTGTGTAAATATTTTGGGCAGTGGAGAATAACATAATTTGGAATGTTTCATCAATTCATCATGATTTATTTTTTTCATTCATTAATCCTTCAATGAAAATGATGAAAAATGGAGATGAGACTTGATTCCTCATTGTATGTTCTTTGATGAATCATGATCCTCTCAATAATTAAGGTCTTTAATTTTAATTCATTCCTTGTATCCAATTTTAAACTCATACTCTACAAAAATAATGAAAATAAAGTTGTTCCTTTTTAGAGATTTGAAGAAAAAGGGGAACATGGATGATTTAATTCATTATGATCATTATTTTGATCATGTTACATGTCATAAAAGGGGAGTGGTTTTGTTTTTCATATTTTATCAAGGAATTGAGAGAGGAATTTCATGTGTTTTCACTAGAATTAATCATGCATTGTACTTAAGAATCTAGCCTCCTCTTTCTGGCCTGGAACTTTTTAATCATTTTCCCACCAACCTTAATCCACAGAGTCATCTGAACCTTTATTAAAATTACATGTGATTTTATGCACCTTTTTTCTTTACAAATTGGAGAAACTAGTTCATTTACAAGCCTATGGATAAGGATCATGTTATAATGATATGAGAATAACTCCACTTGAATTATATCATGAGAGATGAGAAAAAATATTCTCGTAAGGTAAATCATGATACAGAAAGTTTAACAATAATAAATTCAGTATCATTAATGAATGAAATAATAAGTCCCATCATTATTAAAAAAGTAAAGGTAAAATATATGATTTGATTGTTTCTTTGAAAATTGGGAAATTAAATTGATATTTTATGTTGAATTTTAAATTTTGATTTCAAATTGAAAAATGGTTGATTTTATTTCTTTGGAATTTATCTATTGCTAACATTGGTGACCTCATATTTTAAATGATGAGATTTCATGACTAAGGAAAAGCATGGTTTAATTGTGGGGGAATTTATAGAGATAATATTTTTATCATTTTTTATATGATTTTCAATAATTTAATGTCATACACTTTGTCAATTTGAGCTAATTTTCATGATTTTAATATTTTTTGTGTGTTTGGGATATAAATGGAATGTTACTTCTATCTAGATTTTTTAGATATTTCCACATCAAGGGTATTTTTTCATTTCATTAAAAATATATTTCAAAATTGAATGATTATTTTTTTATTCCTTGACGTATTTCCTTTATTTTTCTCTTCTCAGACATGGGATGATTTGAGATTCTAAGGGCTTAAAAATCAATGAAGTTCAGAATTTTTCTAGGCAGACAGTGTGGACCCCACCAATGTAACGGAATCACATCTCGGCCTACAGTCATAAAACTGAAATTATTTCACTTAGATATGAAAGAGGAATCAATGGAGATTTCACACATTAAATTTTAGGGAGTTTGGAATCAATTATGGTGGTTGTTGAATGAAATCAAACAAAGGAAGCCTCGTAGAAATATCATCTAGCAAAAGAAACATCCAATAGGTAAATAATAACTTGTACCTGAGGTGTCCAATTAAATTGAAATTTGTAGGTTTTTCACCCACTATAAATATAATCATCATTCACGAAGGATGCAATATGTTAAGAGACATTTTTCATTGTCATTAATATGTGACATATTAAATGTGGAGAGTTTCCCTAGACAAAATAAATGCTTGGTGTAAAAATCTCAAAACTCCCACACCGTGTGTCCAAATACTCTGAACGTTTGAGGGTAGATGGCCAAGGAAATTGTAAAGATCTCTCAGGAAGGTAGAATGTCATTATAATATCATTAATTGGGTATAAAATGTGACAACATCTGAAGGATAAAATCTTACTATAAAAGGATAGGAGATCCCACCGCTCAAGTTAATACATTCCATCAAAACGTCCTCCAATCAACCGGTTAGGGAAGCATTGGATGAAAGACTTCATTAGATTTATTTATTTATAATCATTTTTTTCTTTTATTGTAATGTCTCCCCTCTCCCAAATCATATCGACATCCCCATCTATGGAGGGGTAGTTTCATTGAGTGATTGGGAAGGGGGAGGCTAGACCAATGTACTTTCTTGAGTTCTCGTGTATCAATTTAATATGATCCCTTCTTTCATAATTTTGTTTTTATTATAAATTCAGATTTAAATTTTGAATGTAGTGGTGATAGGTCTTAATTATATTAATTTATATTTCCTTGGTTGATTATCACATCTCCCTTCACACAATTCTAATCTATATACAGTGGAACAGATTAGGGTTGGGTGGTGAGTTCTCGACGATACTCAGCGCGTGTGTATGGTTGCATGTGGAATATAGGTTTTTTGGGGAACAACAATTCCTGGATAGAGATTTATCTAATTAATTGAGGAAACCATCTAAAATCATACACACGTCAGAAAAAGGATAGACCAATCTAAGGTTTTGGATGAGGAATATTCTCATTACAGGGATTTGGTTAAGGGAGAGAAAAGACTCGATAGACGAATATATCTCTAACTAGTCAAAGGAAGAAGGGTGAAAATATGGAAAACATGACAGTACAATTTTGGGTCTAGATAAACCCACTCTGATCACCATCATTCTCATTTGTTTTAAACTGATCAAATAAATCTTCTCATATCTCACACATCATTCAAAATTAATTAAAACCAATTGTTTTCATAAAACCACTAAAAATTGACAACCTTGTTTTGTATGCACTTTTTTTTCAAGAGGCTTCCTAAGCTCAACTACTATACTATACTTTGGTTATTAAAATATTGTTTTTCCATGACCCATGACTAGTGTGTGTTAAATAGTATCAAGAATACTTTTTACATGTCTCAAAGCATGAGATCTGTGGGGAAAGGAGGTGGTGAGGTGTTGTTTTTATATTTGAGGAGAGGAGTGCTTTCTTGTTATTATATTCATCACTTTATTATTTGGTCTCAATATTATGAATAATTTGAGAATTATCACTAAATATATTAAAATAATGGAGCAGTGTTCTATATTTTTGTCTTACATCAGCCTTACAATATCTAGGACTCCATAATTCATGTATTTAGCTTTTATTGTAAATTTTTATATTTTACTATTCATAAAAAAATTAATGTATTTTATAAAAATCCCAAAAGTATACCTAACCATTTTAAGATGTCTCAAAATCAAAAAAATGAACTCTATTATATGAAAATAATTTTAGAAATATGTGTCAATTAATTTTTAATTAGAATCATCATTTACTTGGAAAATACATATTTTAAAATTATAACTAATTTTATAATGCATTGAAATATTACGTAAGGTCTCATAAAATTATCTTAAAATCATAATACATAAAAATATTAATTTATGAATAAATTTTATGAAAATATTTTATTTTAAATTATTAAATTAATCAAGGAAATTAATTAAAAATTTATGACTTAAAAAAATTCCAACACTTAATTAATAATTTTTAAAACATTTATTTACTTGGAATATGATATGATTATACAATAATTTCATTTATAAGATTCCTGAAATTAATTTATACTTTTAGGGGTGATTTTACTATTCATTTGGTAAGTTTATTATTCATAAGGGTCATATTAATATTCCTAAGGTCATGTTAATATTTTATCGGTATTGGTTCCTTAAGTTCTAGAAATACATCTTATTTCATTAAATTGTCATTTATAATGTTTTTATTATAGTCTATAAGTGATTTTATGTTATTTATACTATGTTTAATTACTATAAGAAGTGAGAAATTCCATTTATAAAAGTTTGGGTCATTATAAGGAAACTTTAATAGATAATATTCTTTTATTTTTCTCTTTTTATGTATTCCTTCATAGAGATTAGAATTCTTGAATACATTTTTTTCTATTTTTTAAAACATGTGAACATAATTTTCTTTAAGAATATTTTATTTGAATAGATTGAATTCATTAAAATATTTTAATTTTATTTTCTTGATTGAGTCTGTATGCTTTTTTATACTGACATTCACATCGTTATTAATTAGTTGTATTTGTTATTATTATAAGTACGGACAACTGATGATAGGGAATCATTAACCATTGAGCATCATCCAAGTTACCGAAAAATCAAAAAGGATGATAAATCACTTCTCTAGTAATGAATTATTATTTTCAAGAATATTTATTGACAAATTTTTATTTCAATAGAGTTCACTATATTTTTGAGATCACATAAGGATAGTTAAGAATTTTGACACACTTTCTTCACAATCATAAGGATAATTGTGTGAACTATAAATTTGAATAGAAAAATCATTTATAATCAAACATTTTTAGTTTAATACCCTTAATTTTATCAATATCCAATCTCATTTTATATTTCATTTATCTTATCTCGCAACCACTATCTTGAGCACTTCCCCACAAAGTGTACCCCTCCTAGGCTGACAATGTGATAAGGGAGATAATGACCCCGAGTCCCGCCTTAAGTAGGCCCAGGGTTAGCAACTAGCATCGAGGGTATAAAACACACAAATGGGAGGCATTACCCTCTAAGAGAAAACATACAGAAGAGAGAGATAAGATAGAAACCAACCAACTCCAACTCAGAACTAAAGTATAAAAGAAAAACCAAGTGCACATTTGTAATGTCATGCAAAAGTACTATAACTGAAAGGGAAAACTACAAGTACCCAAAAGAAAGTAAAAAAAGCTGCAACCACAACCCCGAACAGCTCCTGCAACCCAAAGCTAGTTGTAACCGGATTGATCTCCAACCTACCCCAAGTGACCTGAAAAATAGTTTATATATACGTAGGGTGAGTATAACTGTATACTCAGTAGGATCCTCCCCGAAGCCTCTCGTGAAAAGGTAAAGAAAGCATGATAAAGCACAGTGAACAACAAGTGAAAATAACTCATCACCTAAACATATATAATAAGTTACCAACCACACCATGGATACTCTCACCAAGTAATGCATACAGGAATATAACATATAATAAATAATATCAATGGTACCCCACTACTACATCCCCATTAGTTTTCCGCTTTTCCCAAACGACATGCATCCTATGCATCTCTCTCTAAAGGCTTGCCCGTAGACACCTAGGAAAAGCTCCATAATATCCACCTCATGTACCACAATTTCTTGCCTGCAGACACCTGGGCGAAGCACCGCACCATCCTCACAACCAAAAGTAAACAGGTAGTTTCCGGGAGCCACCACAGCTCGCATTACGTGTATCATATGTCGGGTATTATACATCAGGCCATTAAGCCCATACACCAAGTAAGGATCCTCAATCCATTATAGCCTATACACATTACACCTATAGTAGTCCATAGGATACTATATCCAGAATATATGTGTGTGAATAGCCACAAGCCATTACACCCCTCTACACACATATATGGGGAAAACTAACTGTTGTGTCTAATGGAACTAGTATCTACCAAGAGAAGAGAGCGAGGTCAAAGGGGGTAGTCATCCATTCATCTTCCCACCAGAATGCTGGGGAAAACACCCCCCCAGGGATTAGAATCCCTAGGGTGTCAGTTTCCCTTACGGACAGGGTGGAGTAGCGTATAGAAACACAAAAAGTAAAAAATATACTATAACTCACAACCACACTATGGGAATAACCTATTCTTAGACACAACTGCGGCTAACGTCTCTTGAACTCCAAGATTCCACTTATAAGACTAGGTATCCTATAAGCACACAAACATTTAATGGATTTATTAGATTACGTTATTCCCTTTTTATCAATTCCACTTTACGTTAATTAATTATTCAAACATTAATTAACCATGAACAATTTCACATTAAATTATATTATCACCACATCCAAAAATTCCACTGTCCTTTCAAAAGTTCCCAACCTGATCATTAAGTTTCAACAAACTCCATCCCCATGGGTTGACATCATTTATTTAAGAATTCATGACATAATTACTTTCCCATATTCCCAGGCATTCTAGAAAATAATCATATGCTACAAAAAATAAGGGGGATCAACACGGTGAGTATATGTACTACCCGTCAAGTCTTTACCGCCTATAGAAAGAGCGTAGACCCATTCTCCCTTGAGAGGCTAAACACAAAAATCATGTGGCATACCCCGTGTGTCATCGCCTCTTTTAGAAGAAGGGTAAGCAAGACCAGCTTCCTTGAGTTGTGGGGAAAATTAGAGCAGATAAACAACCAATGAATCGACAAGCATCCACCAACCACATCCATCCCATTAATCATCGCCGATGTCCTCTCTGACACCCA
Organism: Viscum album; assembly: GCA_963277665.1. Taxonomy (NCBI): domain Eukaryota; kingdom Viridiplantae; phylum Streptophyta; class Magnoliopsida; order Santalales; family Viscaceae; genus Viscum; species Viscum album. Next base: position 1,659,951,068 of record OY728148.1, on the reverse strand, counting down.
CATGCATAAACAAATGCATCTCGCCACTCTCTGCATCATCCCCTGCCACAACCCAAAAAGCCTATATGCCTCCACATATCAAAACACCCCTCTAGGGTCACATTACAGCACATGCAATAGGAAAAACAAAAATCACATCAAATTGGGATATTTTCCCTTTTACAAGGCATCCATCCTTCAAACAACAAGTACCAACAGATTTCAAGTTTACCAACCAACTGAAATAAACACGTACATCGACATCAATTTGATTAACATCAAATGGGAACAACAACAACTTTATTCATTTACATGCCTATTTTTCATTAGCCAATTAATAATCAATTAATTCTAGCATTATGTTCTTTATAAATATATTCAAGAACAACATGCTAACAACCAAAGAATAGATATCACACTATCTAGAAAATCAAGTGGAAAACCATTATTAGGGTACAAAGCAACAACATGCGATCGAACCAATTCTTTTAATCTGGTTCAAGTATTTAATTAGGTCATCTTCATTGTGATCTGAAAGGGCTAAATCATACTAACTCTATTATTACACATAAACAATTAGAGAAACCCTGAATCCCCTACCTCAATGGTTTTTGACGAAAACCACAACGGCCGAGGTACGCTCAATGAACCCAGGTTGATTCTCCAAAACCCCACCTTAGATCTCTCCCTCTAGAAAGATCAAGAACAAAGCGCATCATATTTGGCATCCACACACATTGATCTACCAATAACGGGTGTAGATCTATGAAATCTATAGAAGAGGAGGAGTAGATCTAAGTAGATCTAAGAAACCAACAAAGAATGATCACATCACTCAAGAAATTGGATTCGATTAACGAAAAGAAGCCTCCGGATCACTTCCAAAATGCATGGGAGAGGTTTTATAACATTCAAGGGAGAGTAATCCCAAGTTATGGATGCTTATGGGATTGAACGAAGTGATTAAAGGAAAAACGAGTCAGATCCACAATTTTCGGATCTAATTTTAAGTGCATGCATAGTTAGTCCGCACAGTTTAACAAATAGTGTGCTAACCATGCGTTAGCTTCTGCCTCATCAAACACTCCTCACATGCTTAGTCTGCACGGTTAGAGAAACTGTGCGCTAACCGTGCGATAGCCACTTCCTCAAAGACCAGCCTTGCAAGGTTTGGCAGCACGGTTTAGGCAAACCGTGTGCGAACTGTGCGAAAGCTATTACCCTTTAGCATTATTTAAAAGTCCCCCCAAACACACCCAAGACACATTAACCTTACAGAACACATGTAACACAACATTTTTACAAGGTAATGGGCTGGAGAGGTCCGGGACATTACATCAGATAACTCTCCAAACATTCTCATCCTCGAGAATCCAAAACCCACCTAAAGTGATAACGAAACAGGGTCTGAACAACCACCCCTCGACATACCTCTCAAAAGAGAGAATTCTACTAAATAAAAAAAGGATCCATCTCATAAACATGAAAGTATCATAACCATAAAAGTTACAATGATACATTAAAATAGTCAAACATTAAACAACTATGGGTACTGGACATGCATCTGTGCCTCATGTTCCCATGTACTCTCCTCCAAACCACCATGTCGCCACAAGACATGAACCAAATAAATATAATGCTCGTGAAACACCTTCTCCTTGTAGTCTTGGATCTCCATAGGTCGCTCCTCAAACGTTTCATCACCATTAACATTGATCTCTTCCAAATCGATGATGTGAGAGTCATCATGAAGATAACATCAGAGCTGTGATACATGGAAAACATAATGTATCTCACACATCTACGAGGGAAGTGCTACTTGATACGCCACAACCCCAACATGAGATAACACCTCTAATGTCCCAAAAAACAGGGGGAAAGCATACTCCCATGACCAAACCTTAACATCCCATGATGGGGAGACACCTTCAAAAACACATGATCCCAAACATTAAACTCTAAGGGTCTCTTTATTTTATCAGCATAGGATTTATGATGATCTTGCGCTACCTTCATCCTCTCATGAATCACCTGAACCATCTATATTTTATTCTGCACTACTTCCGGTCTGAGAATTTCAGACTCTCTGACCTCAGTCCAACACAATAGAGAATGGAAAGTCCGGCCATACAAGGCTTAAAATGGTTCCATACCGATGGTGGAGTGAAAACTATTATTGTAAGAGAACTCCACCAAGGGTAAGTGCCTCATCCATGAGACTCCAAAATCAAGAACACAATATCGTAACATGTCCTCAAGAGTCTGGATAGTTTGCTCTGTCTAGACATCCATTTGAGGATGAAAAGCAGTGCTACGACATAAATAAGAATGAAAAGAATATTAGAGACCCCTCTGAACCCTGGAGGTAAAGCGAGGATCCCGATCATAAATGATCATCCTAGGGACTCTATGATGTTTCAACACTCCCTCGAGATACTTCCTCGACAAAACATCCACTAAGATCGACTCCTTGATCGCTATGAAGTGGTCCAATTTTGTTGAACGAACCACTACCACCCAAATATTATCATATCCTCCCGGAGCTCGAGGTAAGCCAGTAACAAAGTCCATTTAGATGTCCTCCCACTTCCACTGAGGTATATTTATTGGCAGGAGAAGACCACCAGGAACATGGTTTTAGGCCTTCACCTTCTGGAACACTTTACATCGAGACACAATCTCCGCAACCGCATGCTTTAGCGCAAGCCACCAAAACTGACTCCTCAAGGATTGGTACATATTTGTCACACTAGGATGTACTGCTAAGGGTGAACTATGGAACTCTCTGAGAACCGTCTCGCACATCGAACAAGGGACAAAAGGCCTTCCATGATACAACACTCGGTGTTGTTCATCTTCAGTCCAACCATCAGGGGCCTCACCACAAACAACTCAGTCTCTCTAGACATCCACCTCTAGATCACACAACTGGGACTTTTCCACCTTCTGCGTCAGGGATGACTGCACAATTATCTAGAAAAGACAACCTCTACCTCCGACTTCTATCATATCAAGATGAAAAGCTGATAGTTCTTCCATTACTCCACAGGAATCACCGGATTCACGCACAGCATCACTACATGACTTTCAGCTCAGCACATCAGCTAAAATATTTCCTTCTCCAGGTGTATACGATATTTCAAAGTCATATTCTGGTAATTACTCCATCCAATGACTCTGTCACAAGTTCAAGTCACACTGGGAGAAAATATACCTCAAACTCTTTTGATTTGTGGAAACCAAGAAGCGCTCACCAATGAGGTAATGTCTCCACAACTTCAGAGAAAACACCACGACTGCCATCTCAAGATCATGGGTGGAATAGTTTGTTTCATGGGTATGCAACTCTCGAGACACATATGAAACAACTGACCTCTGATGCATTAGAACAGAATGTAACCCCATATGTGAAGCATCGTAGAAAACATCAAACTAAACTCCCTCAGCTAGAAGAAAAAGGACTAGAGCACTTACTAACATCTCCTTTAGATACTCAAAAGCTTCCTGACACTGATCAATCCATATGAATGCCTTATCCTTTCTAGTTATAGTTGTTAGAGGAGTCGCAACTCGTGATAAATTTACTATGAAGCTCTTGTAGTAGACTGCGAGGCAAATGGAACTTTTCACCTCTGACACTGTCTTGGGGGCTACCTAAGACAAAATCGCTTCAATATTCGATGGATCCATACCTACTCCCTGTTGGAACACAACATGCCCCAAGAAACGAACATCTATAGCACAAAACATACACTTCAACAAATTCCTGAACAACTGATTTTGGTGATGAACTCCCAAAACGGTTCATAGATGCTCTGCATGATCCTCTTAAGATGTGGAGTACACAAGGATGTTGTCGATGAAAACTACCACGAACTTGTCCAGGAACTCACGGAATGCATAATTTATCAATCCCATGAACAAATCTCGACAATTCATCATGCCAAATAGCATTACAATGAACTCATAATTTCCATGACGACAATGGAAAGCAGTCTTCGGAATATTATCATCCTTCACACGCATCTGATGATTTACTCACCACATGTCGATATTTGGGAACCAAATTTCACCCTTTAGTTGATCGAATAAGTCATAAATCCATGGAAGAGGATAGCGATTCATTATTTTCACTTTGTTTAAGCGATGATAATCGACACATAACCGCAATTTATCGTCGTCCTTCTTCACAAACAAAACCGGTGCACCCCATAGTGACACACTTGTCCAAACAAAACCACACTGCAACAGACCATCAAGCTATATACGTAGCTCTCGCAACTCAAAAAGGTCCATCCTATTGGGAGACTTAGAGATAGGAGACGCTCCTCGCTGTAGCTCGATCCCAAATTTCATATCTCTTCGAGGGGGTAAGGCTATAAACTCTTCTGGAAAGACATTAGGGTACTCATCTACGACCTGAGGAAATGCCAAATGTTGAACCTATGAAGAACTCAGCATCATCTCATCCATTATGGATGATAAGGAAGGAACGTTCCTATGACCCATACGGGGATCTTGCTCACCGACAGACACCGCTTGCTCTCCATCCGCACCAAAGAAAATGATCATATTCCTGAAGAAATCCATGATAGCCTGCACCGAATACAACCATTACATGCAGAGGATTAAATCATATGGTTTTATCCATAAACATAGGAAATCTCCCCAATAATGGTGTTGCCCAAACACTAGCTCACAGTCCCTACATACATCAAACAAGTTATCTCAACCTACAAATTGTGTAGTCAACACCAAGGGAACTAGAGGCCTATCCAGCTCAATCCCCAAAGCATGGAAAAGGGTAAGTGATATGAAGGACTGTGTCACTCATGAATAAAACAAGCAAACGGTACCTCAAACGACATCTGCCTCATCTAGCACTGGTAACACTAGAGCATGAAGCTATCCATGATCTCCTCCATGGACTCTATGACCCTAATGAAGACCACAACAACGGTTGTGATCTGATCTCTAAGGATGGGGAGCATTATGGGGCTATCCTCTGTCTGCCCCATCTACCCCTTGCTGATATAAAGTTGGTGAAACTAGTTGCTAGTGCCTCGACTGGAACTGCCTCAACGGAGGAACCTGGAGCGTAGCGCCCGGTGCACGATGACCACTTTGAAAGGTCGGGCAATTCCACTATTAATGGCCATGACAACCAAACGAAAACAAGTGCCTAATCACTTGGCATAGGCCTGAGAGTTTCTGCCTCTAGAGAAACAGGATGTGAAGTGCTGGGAACTACCCCCGGATGAATGGAAACTCTTATGCCCTAAAAACTGGGAACCCTCGACCATAGCCTTTCTCCATGAGGGATCATGAAGATCCCCCTCTCGTGATGATTTTTTCCTGGAGAAAGTCCCCTCGACAACCTCTACCCTCGCCCGCATCTCAAGATATGTCATCAGCATAAATGGGGTAACCTAGCGATGGATCTTTGGATGCAAAGACTCTTTGAAATGACTTTCCCTGGCCTCCACATCTGGTAACAGATCTGAAGCATATCGTAAAAGGTTCTGGAAATGGATTCCCATCCCTTAAGCAGTAGAGCTCCCTTGTCGAAGGGTATGAAGCCCCTGGTGACTAGACGCCTTCGCAGTCGAGGAAAGTAACTTGACTCAAAAAATGTCTCAGAAATACTCCCATGATATCATTGACTCCTCATGATCCTCGAGGAACAAGAACCACCACTTCCTTATTGCTCCACGCAGCATCACCACAGCTAAGGAAACCTGGTGCTCCTTCCGAGCACGGATCAAACAGAAGCCTATCTCAACCTCCTCCATCCAGTCTTCCATGACTGCATCTGAAATGGAGCCCTCATACTTTTGTAGAATCCAACATTGAAACACTCGGAGTGTCTTCCTCCATGTTTCGTCATCGTCAACCTCTACCATGTGGTGATCTGCTGGAACATCCTGCAGGACATCTTCTATGCGAGCCTAACAAGGACGTCGACCTGGAGCCATACATGACAAATAACAAACACTTAGAGCTCCTAAACCTGGAATATAGATGACTGAACATTAATTAATTAATTGTATTCTTTTATTCATTTTAGGATTACCTATCCCATGTTCTACCCATTCAAACACAGGCACAAAGAATAATGGCGCATGATCATTTCCTAGGTCTCTACCCTGCAACAAATATCACCTTGTTTAGTAGGCATTGTAAATTTAAAGGTTTATACATCAGATCATAGGGGGCCCTAAATGCCTATGTCTCAAACGGTCTCCAGTTTTTACCTCACCTTCCAAACAATAATGACATCGTTGCCCTACCAACCCATGAAACCCCACCCGTTCCTAACTCCAAACTCTATCCAATCACTCAATCTGGCCTCTGATACCACTCTGTCATGACCCCCTCCCCACAAAGTGTACCCCTACTAGGCAGGAAATGTGAGAAGGGAGATAATGACCCCAATTCCCACCTCTAGTAGGCCCCGGGTTGGTGACTAGAACTCGGGGTATTAAACACACAAATGGGAGGCATTACCCTCTAATAGAACACATACAGAAGAGAGAGATAAGATGGACACCAACCAAATCAAACTCATAACTGAAGTATAAAAAACCCAAGTTCACATATGTAATGTCATGAAAAAGTACTACAACGGAAAGGGAAAACTTCAAGCACTCAAAAGAAAGTAAAAAAAGCTCCAACCACAAGCCCGAACATCTCCTGCAACCCCAAGCTAGTATAAACTGGCTTGATCTCCAAACTACTCCATGTGACCTGAAAAAATTTTTATATATATGTAGGTTGAGTGTAACAGTATACTCAGTAGGATCCTCCCTGATGCATCTCATGAAATGTTAAAGAATGAATGCTAAATAATGGTGAACAATAAGTGAAACTAACTAGTAACCTTAATAGGTGTACTATGTTCCCAACCTCACCGTGGCTACTCTCACCAAGTAACAGATACAAGAATATAGCATAAAATAAAGAATATCAAGGGTACCCCGCAACTACTTCCCCACTAGTTTTCCGCTTTTCCCCAATGACATACGTCAAGTGAATCTCTCTCCAATGGAATTCTCGCAGACACCTGGGCTAAGCTCTAAAATTTGCACCACGTGCATCACAAATGCTAGCCCGCAGACACCTGAACGAAGCACCACACCATCCTCACAACCAAAAGTAACCAGGTAGTTTACGGGAGCCACCACAACTCGCATAACGTGTATCATAAATCGGGTATTATATCTCATTCCATTATAGCCCATACACTGAGTAAGGATCCTTAAGACATCACAACCTATACACGTTACACCTATAGTAGTCCATAGGATACTATATCCTGAATATATGGTTGTGAATAACCACAAGCCATTACAGGCCTCTACACACATATACGGGGAAAAGTAACCATTGTTCCTAATGGGACTATTATCTACCAAGAGAAGAGTGTGGGGTCAAAGGGGGTAGTCAGCCATTCATCTTCCAATTGGAATATTAGGGAAAACACCCCCCGAGGGCTCAGAATCCCCAGGGTGTCAGTTTCCCTTACTGACAGGGTGGAGTAGCGTATAGAAACACAAAAAGTACAGAATATAGTAAAACTCACAACCACACTATGGGCATAACCTAGTCTTAGACACAACTGCATCTAAAGTCTCTCGAACTCCAGGCTTCCACTTCTAAGACTAGGTATCCTATAAGCACACAAATATTTAAGGGCTTTATTAGATTACTTTATCCCCTTTTTATCAATTCCACTGTATGTTAATAAATTCTTCAAACACTAAATAACCATGAACAATTTCACATTAAATTCTATTATCACCACATACAAAAATTCCACTATCCTTTCAAAAGATCTCTACCTCATCATTAAGTTTTAACAAACTCCATCCCCATGGGTTAAGATCATTTATTCAAAAATTCATTACAGAATTACATTCCCATATTCCCAAGTATTCTAGAAATGCATCCTATGCTACTAAACACAAGGGGGCTCAACACGGTGAGTAGATGTACTACCTGTCGAGTCTTTGCTGCCTATAGCAAGAGAATATACCCATTCTCCCTTTAGAGGCTAAACTCTGATAGCATGTGGCATACCCTGCATGTCTTCGCCTCTTTTGGAAGAAGGGTAAGCAAGACCAGCTGCCTTGAGCAGTGTGGAAAAGTAAATCAGATAAACAACCAAAGAATCGAAAAGCATCCAACAACCACATCCACCCCATTCATCATCCCAGGTGTCCTCCCCAACACCCACATGCATAAACAAATCCATATCGCCACTCTAGGTGTCATTCGCATCCACAATCAAAAATGCCTACATCCCTCCATGTATCACAACACCCCTCCAGGGTCACATTACAGCACAAGCTGCAGGAAAACCAAAAATCACATCAAATTGGGCTCTTGGCCGTTTTACAAGGCATCCAACCTTCAAACAACGTTTACCAACAGATATCTAGTTTACCAACCAACTGAAATAAACACGTACATAAGGATCTATTTTATTAACATCAAATGGGAATAAAAACCACAATAACAACAACCAGATTAATTTACTTTCATGTTTATCTTTATCCAATTAATTATCAAATAATTCTGGATTTATGTTCATTATCTATTTCATCAATAACAACATGCTAACAAGCAAGGAATAGATATCACACTATCTAGAAAATCAAGAGACAAACCGTTATCATGGTACAAAGCAACAACATGCGATCAAACCAATTCTTTTAATCTGGTTCATGTTTTTATTAGGTCAATTTCATTATAATCAAAAAGGGTTAAATCATGTTAACTCTACGATTGAACATAAACAATTAGAGAAGCCACAAATCCCCTACCTCAATGGTTTTTGACAAAAACCACAACGGTCGAGGAACGCTCAAGGAACCCAAGTCAATTATCCAAACCCCCACCTTAGATCCCTCCACATAGAAAGATCAAGACCAAAGCTCATCATATTTGGAATCCACACACATAGATCTACCAATAACGGGAGTAGATCTAAGAAACCGATAGAAGAGTAGGATTAGAACTAAGTAGATCTAAGAAACCAACCAAGAATGATCAAATAACTCAAGAAACCATCTTCAATTCACAAAGAGAAGCCTCCGGATAGCCTCCAAAATTCTTGGGAGATGATTTCTAACATTCAAGAGAGAGTAATCATGAGTTATGTCCACTTAGGGGCTTAAACGAGGCGATTAACGGAAAAAAGAGTTACATCCTCAATTTTAGGATCTAACTTTAAGTGCCCACACAGTTTAACAAACCGTGTGCTAACCGTGCGTTAGCTTCTACCTCGTTAAACACTCCTCGCACGATTATTTTGCATGATTAGAAAACCTGTGCGCTAACCGTGCATTAGCCACTGCCTCCAAGACCATCCTTGCATGGTTTGGCCGCACGGTTTAGGCAAACCGTGTGCCAACCGTGCGAAAGCTATTACCCTTTAGCTTTCCTTAAAAGTCCACCCAAATGCACCCCAATCCACCTTAACCTTCTAGAACACCTCTAACACCACATTTTCACAAAGTAATGGACCAGAGAAGTCTGAGCCATTAAAACCACTATCACATCACCACTTACACTATTTTTATTTTTTTTATCTTTACTATTTTGGATGTACATTTATATTTTTCCTTCCACAACGATTACATACATCCACACATAGAATTATAAGTTGTCTGTAGGTGTCAAAAATAATTAACTTTGACTAGCATATAAACTATCATTTTTTCATCACCTGTAATTTTACATTTAATATTTATTGGACTCTCTCCTACCTTGTGATAAGTTAAACTCTGTTATCTATATTTTTTTAGGTGAAGAAGATGAATTACAGAACTACCTATTTTTATTTTTTATCATAATAAATGGATAAATACATTGAACTAGATGTGCACACCCAAATATTCCATAGACAAGATAATTCACATTTAATTAATAATTATTTTTTATAATAATTATCTCATGTGTTTTAATTTAATTGATCAAATTTCCATCCCTATTATTACTATATTTTTTATTCAGCTTAGTAATCAAAGTGAGTATTCCTCTAGTTACATCTGCACATGATGAAAAAATATTAAAATTATGTTCTTGAAACACCTGGTTCTAACATGAAGAATCTATTTTTTACCACCATTTTTGTCAATTGAATAAATATTATCTTTTTATTTATATGAGTTCGTATGGTATAAAGATAGGATTTCCCTCCAGGGACTGAGGGAATTCTTGACGTTGTCTCTATTGTATCAACACATCTACACATGAAAAATGATTTATTTTGGTGTATATTCTTCTAGTCAAATAATGATAATTTCAAAAAGGTCCTCTATCATTATATTTAATATATGTAAAACCTAGTTTCAAATAATAATAATATTATTATTATTACTGTTATACTCTGAAAATGTGTATACTCTAATATAATTGTATAAAAACAAATTAATATCTATTTAATTTATGCTAAATTATAATAAATATCATTCCCAATGGATCATTAAAATCGATTCATAAAAACCCATAAAATATTATATTCACTAAACCATTTAAAAATATATATTTTAATATTAAATTAAATTAATTAAATATTTATTTCAATGTATTCACTAAACCTAAAAAAGAATCAAAAAAGAGATAAAAATCACCTAAAATATTCTAAACTCAAATATCATGTATCTGATATTCTAGTTTAAAAATTATCTACGTCAAGTATTATTCCACATAATATTGAATAAATTTATTTTTAAATTTAAATTAAATAGAATTTAATTAGATTCTAAATGCACTTACTGTATGACTCTCTAGGACCTTTTATAAATGGTAACATGTGAAAATAAATAAATTCAAATATCAGTTTCTATAAACACATCACGGAACCCATGAAAAAAAGTTTAAAATACTTAATCTTTCATATGAACATTTTGGTTTAATAAAATTTAATTTTCAATTGATATCTCACTAATAAATATGAAAACATATATCACCACCCTATATGCACGATTTATCATTCATTAATTTTTTAAAATGAACACATCTATATACTACCATAACCCCAGATTATTTCATAATGTACTATTTCAATAAAAGGGACAAATATAATTTCATCCATTAACATAGAAGGGAAAATCCTTTCTCAATCATTCAATTAATAACATATCACTTTTGAGACAACTTACATATACTACATCATTGCTAGAATATGCCATCATAGTTTTCATTAATGCATCAAATATGAAATTCATGATACACATTATTAATAATCTCATGTATAAGGACCAATAAACATGGAAATAACTTCGAATATCTAATAAAACATAAAATATGTGATATTACTATTAGTGGGTTTGGAATCATGTCCCCCATTATTAGAGATCACCAATTGGGAACTTCTTGAGAAAATGTCTTAATTATTATAATCCCCATTAAACTTGATTCCCAAACATCATATATTTACCATATTAGCCCAACTAGTTAAAATACCTTGAGGGGTGTGAGAATAAATTTATGATTGATTAAAACAAATTCCCATTCAGATATCACTTTGTAGATAAAAAACATTCTTCTCTCACTTTCCCATTATAATGTATGAACATGGATGAAAGCATGAACGATAAAAACAATTTTACTTGATTCACTTACACTAGGATACAAACAAGGATAATACTAATTCAATGTTCTTATGAACTAAATCCAATAAAAGTAATTTCTATTACAAATTTCAATGTGAACACAATGTCCCTCTTGTTTTTCAAGAAATATCAATTTGAAATGTGACACCTCTCTCCAATGAAGTGTTATAACTACTTCTTCAGATAAATATTATATTTTTCTAAATCACCTTATAATTATTTCAAAAATATAGAAGTGTTATATGAATCCTAGTTTTAACTATATAGAATTTTATTTGTAGAGATTCCTTCCACAAGATGTTTTTTCACTTCAAGAACTACAAAAAATACCTTTTTGTACATCCTTTTACAATGTATCATTTTCTTTTCGGAATTATTTTATTTCATAAAATAATGACACAACACATGCCACCTTATTTTGAGAATGTGTCCTTCAAGGAATTCCTCTTTCACAAGCTAATTTTTGAGTAATCCAAATTCTTCTAGTGATAATATTCTATAATAAAATTTTATCTCCACTAATGACATGATTAGGTGTCCATTATATAGGAAAACAAACCAAAAAACCCACTAATAAAAATTACCCAAAACTACTTTAGTTATTTTCTATATTTATATACTACACTCTCTATGAAGTTGATATAGTGAATTATTCCTTTAATGCAGATGCCTTCATAAACAAAAAATTAACCTTTGGGGTTCCCTTTAAATCACCATATCTGACCATAAATAGAGATCCATATTTAATTTTCATAGTGCAACATGATATATGATAATACTAATATTTGTTACCGTTTAAATAACCTCCTTTAACTTCATAAAAAATCTAATTTGGACACCATTAATTCACCACCTTAGACCAAAAAATTATGACCTCCCTTTCTGGTTTTCATAGCACAAATACTATGTGGAAATATTTCCTTTTCTAGTTTTTCATTTAAATTTCATATCTTTCTAGGAAGTTCGCATAATAAAATTTCTATATAGTCAATATCACTGAATGATCTTTTAGGAGCTATGTGTTTTTCCCAATTTCTAGGCGAGAATCCTTTTTTTGAATAAAAAATCCTGATTTAGAGTCCCATAAATATGGAAAACATTTGGAAATTGTGCCACCTTATACACACAAAATTATATACAAAATTCAGTGCTTCCATGACTCTTTCTTGAGTATTTTTCAAAAAAAACATTCACATTCATAGTCAAAAATCAAATTGTAAATCCACAACTGATGTTGTAAACCTTCTTTGTCAACAAGAACAATCAACCCAAAAAAACTGCACCATACCATGAAGGATTGTTTCCCAACATCCAATCATAATGATGTATCTAGATGAAAAGAAATATTTATCTAAGAGTATTTCCATAAAAATTGTATGTTCTCATTATGAATGGGAACTTCTATAACTCATTTACATGGTGAATATTGTAAGGATAATATCATATTAAAATAAATTAAAAGAACAATAATTTATTAATATGATAATTTATATATATTATGGTAATATAAAGTATAAATTTAGATGGTTTCAAGGAACCAATTATGACAAACCCCCTATTACAATAACACCATATTTTAATAACACTTAATCCACTCAATCTTGAAATACGTTCATGATTTTACTAAAATAAGTCTTTAGTCAATGGTTCTATCAAATTCTCTTCTATAGTGACTCTAAAATGTGGAACATCACCTTTTTGTGTAAAATATCTTAGAAATTAATATTTCTATTCTATATTTTCTCCCATTGATGTGAACTCTTTCTATAGTGATAATGAATAATATAATATTATCACAATACAATGTAATAATATTTTTAATTCTAAGAATTACATAAATCTCAAAGATGATTCTTTGTATGCTTATAGTTTCTTTATGTACATCAAAAGTTTCAATATACTAAGATTCTATTGTACAATTGTTGACTGCTCACTAATTAGAACTATTCTAGAAAACCAATCAACTATTGAAGAAATAAACATATTGTGATTTCATTTTCATATTATTATAATATATTTTGAAACTATCATGTATTTATCCCCTCATAACAAGTTCATATTTTCCTCTAAAAATCTTGAAACACATACTTTGTATGCCAAATTTATATCCAGATAGTATTATACGATATAAATGTGGTTCTCATGAATCTACTTGATATATTAAAATAATTCTCATGGATTTTTCATCAACAATCCTTATATGTCAAATTTCATATGTGATATATCCATTATGTAATTCATAAGGGATTCTACACATCCTATCTATCTTTTATTTTGTTTTATGACATATTTGCTTGTAAATATTTAGATAATTTGACACAAGTAAAAAATCCTCTATTATATTTTTTAAAATGTATCTTTTAAATAATTGAAAATATTTTTAAAATCATATACTTCAATAAACCTCTTAAATAAATCTCTATGGATTATGACTCCTTGAATACAAGCTTCTTAGCCTAAGTTATTCATGGAGAATAATTAATAAAACTACACCTCAATAATTAGTAAGACCACTATCTCATTTACCATCTATAACATAATATCATCATATATCACTAGGAAAATAATATGAGTCCAACTAAATATAAAAAACTAAAATTTTATTTATAAATAATATTATTCTTCATTGCTTTCTTAATATGCAATGATGAGCATTAATTGAATTGTGATATACTATAAAAATATTAAAATTTGAATATTATAACCACGATATGAAATTAGTGGTTTGAATAAGAATAAAAAATATTGTAATATACTTATTAGATCTTTATAAAATTCTAATGTATTGATTAATTCATAAAAAATAATTACCCAATTTTCATCGTAGTATTTTTATGCCTTAAAAATTTGTTTTCATCATAAATGGATTCATTACATTTTCTGGCCAAAATTATAAATCATTTAATCAAAATTTTGAAGTTATATTTGATAAAAAGGATATTATTTATGAATTCATCATATCAAAATTATCTTAGAGTAAAATTTTGATATTTTTTCTAAAAATAGTGATGTTCAATGAATAGTGAAATGTATTGATTTTTTATAAAACAGTCAATTATTTTTGGTAAATTACATAATTGGAAATTATATTTATGTTTTGAATTTTATTTTAAAGTAAAATAATTATACATTAGTGAGAAAAAAATATAAATAATAAAATATGAATCAATATTATACTTTATTTTTGTATAAGCTCAGTTTTGGGAATAAAACATATTTTTCTAAAAAGTATTTTTTGTTGCATTTTAAAATTTAATATAAAAATAGATTTTTCACCATCCTAAAGCTCAATCCAGAAAAATGGATTCATATTTTGAATAAATAGGTTCAATTTATTTAAATTAGCCCATTTTATTTTAGTTCATTATGAATAATAACAATATAAAATATTTTTCACTTTTGAAAGGGTAACTCAAGTTAAAAATGGATGAAACTATCAGATAAGGCCTAAAAATAACCCTTCCACTCGACATTAGGTTATTAAAAATGTTTTTTAGACCATAACCATACATGATTTGATAATTTCTCAATTACATTAAACTCTCTTATGATAATGGCCTTAATATGCTTTTATGTAATTAATAAGAAATGTTACGCTCTTGTGACATGCACATGGAAATTTGCGTTATGTCTAGTATGAGTTTATTACTTTTCCATTGGTATGGTGTGGAAACCGTGGAAGACATAATTGACTCGATAATGGGAATTCACATGGAGCCTAGTTTTTCTTCTTGATACATGGTATAGGTGATCCATCCTAATGCAGGGGGATTATCTATGGGGAAGAGACATCTTACATAGAGCAGAAACAGGTTTTTCTAGCTATAAGTGTCATCCTAGAACTAATGGGATTCGAAAGTTAATATTATGTGTTGTATTAATTGATTAAACAATTCCATGTTATCACATTATTTCATGGAATTTCTATCATACTAGTTTTTTATGAATGGTGGTGTTGACTTACTATGTTTTACTCACACCATATTCAGATCATCATTGGGTACCTAAGAAGATAGTATGTATGCACGTTTGGACAAAGGCAATAGAAAATGTAGTTTACTTTTTTGTAGGATAGGTCGGATTATGGAGATGGAACTAACATGTGGTTAGGGACCAAAGCATTTGGAGTCTATAGAGTCTTTTTTTGTTATCTATATGCCTTTTAGTAAGATAATTTGTAACATTTTATCCTTTTAATACATTATTCTATTATTTTTGGAGGGATTAGTTGACCTTCATTGTATGGTCCTTCCTATGGTTTGTTTTATGATTTCTTTTATTTCTATTACAAATATATATATTTATTTATTTATCTACTATATCTTGTAACTCTTTATTAAGACTTATAGTCTCTCAAAAGGTTCTCTACACCCCCTATGCAAGTCGGCATCCTCTGGCCTTTGGGGAGGCGCACTTGTGATCTGGTAACCAACCTAGTTTTTCTATGTGAGAGAGTACCAAGATGGGGGATGCTACAATGTGTTATTAGAGTACACCTATTTAATTTTATGTTCCTTTATTATTTTGGAAAGTCATACAGTTTATTAGGAATTATTTGGGACTTAATAATGATATTGTGCATGGGAGTAGCTTACACATGTATGAGGGAAAAGCCAAGTGCTAGATGTTGAAATTTTTATTAATTGTTTTCACTTGTTATAGTTTATAATATCTCATCCTAGGTGATTCCTATGTTTTTTAACGCTATTTTTTCTTGATATTTATACATGTGTCCTGGTGTGGCACGAGATGAGTACGCATGCATCATGACATACATGTATGGATATATATATTGACATAATTGATCATAATAGGGACATATTTATTGAATGTGATGTATTTTTCTATTTATTCCATGAAATTGGATCCTAGTTATGAAATGAAAGAAATGATTTTTTATTCTAATTCAAATTTTAATCCATGTTTTATGTCGACATTTATGTTTATCCACTTCACAAAGGAGTGTATTTTTCTTATAGAGAAAACATATCCTCGTTGTCCTTGATTAGAATGTTAGAATATTGGGAATCAACACACTCATAAAGTAGTAGAACTAGAGATTCTAGAATCTCCTATGAATCAAATAGATGATCAGATCCACAAAATCTCCATTGGGGTTATGAAATATATGGATAGGGAGATGTTTTTCATCATACCTAAGATGTATGAGATTAAGAGATAGTTTTAGATACACCATATACCACCATTTATTGGGGAGGTAGGTCCCCAGGAAAATTAGTTCTAGATTGACTTGGTCTAAAGGATCATTAAGAACCCTGAGACACCCAATTATTTGATGGTGAATCTTGCTTCATATATTCTTCATGGACCATACAAGATTTGGTTGGACCATATGTTGAAATATGGTTAAAAGGAGGATCTAAACTATATGGAATTTGAGGTGATGTTTATGATCCAATTATATCATAAATCATTAATGAATGATAAGTCTCACGACTTCAAGAACTTGATTTTGAAGTGAATGTTAGTGATGGGTCATGCTAGAAATTTGGACAATATGCATTACTTTTCACTATATAATCAGAAAATGATATTTTTAGGGTGAGGTGTTTCTAGAATTATATTTAATATGAGATCATGTAATAGGTGTATGTGTTTCATCTAGGTACATTTAGGGATGTAATGAATAATTCTATAATCATGGAGGGGAATCTAAGAGAGGCCCTATGTAGTGGCATGGTCGTATCAACAGGGTTATCTGGAATCAATTTTTCTAGAAACAAGAATCATTGTTATTATAGTTACTTCCATGTCATTATTGGGAAGATCTGTCAATAGAGTGGAAAAATTACTTAGAATCGTGGACATTTAGAGTGTTTTAAGTGTGGAGGGATCGTAGAAAGTCCCATTTGTGTCTTTACAATGCAATGGAATTGTATTTTTTTGGAAAGGTGGGATATATAAATATGTTCTATATGATTTCAAAGTAGTATAGTGGTACTAGGGGATCATTATAGGTACATTATTTAAGAAAGGACTCAACTACCGCTCAGTATATTATTAGTTGGAGTTCTAATGGATTTTCAGGATAGTGTAGGGGAAATGATAATTTAGTGTATTATTGGTATTACCACTCGGTGGGAAAAGTCCATGGGAGTCATAATGGAGCCTAAGGTATAGGGGAAAATCATTTTTATGTTTTGAATTCATCTTCGTCTAGTATGGATACTATAACTTCAATAGTATGAGGTATAATTATTGTATAATATACCATTTCATTCATTTTTCTTGATATAATAGCATCAAATTATATTATATATTTAATATTTAAAAATTTTATGTAGTTGGTTGTGGAATTATTTGATAGTTTATTACCATTAACACACTTTTGGGAGCTCGATCAGATAATATAAAAAATTGAAGAACATGTTATCTATAAATTGTTGGTTATTATCGGTTTTGGGAATTATTTCTGTTGGAAATATGAGGTTTAGATTTTATTCTAGGTATGGATTAGTATGTTATATACCAGGCACACATCAAATGTTACTGCAGGATAGTTATCTTTCTATATCTAGTAGGAGGCAACTATTTTAATAGGGTGAGTGGGATCTTCAGGCTAGTCATGTATGACAAATTCTGGGAATATTGGATTGCATCAGGAATAAAATAATAGGTATATCTCTATATGATTGAGGAATTTAGTATGGACCTTTTCCTCTGGTGGTAGACCATTTTTAGTATGCTTTCTCCTAATGAGTTCTACAATAGACCACCCAAGAGGGAGATCATGTTGGTGTTGGGAGAAGATGTAGTTTCTATACTACCTTATAGGATGGCACTGAATGCGCTTCATGGGATGAAATTTAATTATAGGATAAAATTGGTTTATATAGCCTACTATATCACCTTGGGGTTCTCTCATGCTTTTCTCCAAGAAGGTTTATGGGACATTACACTTTTTCAAAGACTACTAGATATTATACTGAATGAATATAAACAATCTGTATCCCCTTCCATAGATTATAGATCTATTTGATTAGCTAAGAGGTGCCCAGATTTTTTCAAAAATTGAATTGATATAAGGTTATCATACGTTTATAGTGAGACCATAATCCATCCCTTGAACTAATTTTATAAGTATGTATGGATTGTATCAATTCATATTGATGTTGTATAGTGTAACAATAACACCAGTGGTATTCATGGCCTTGATGAATCAGATGTTTTAGCCTTTTTTGGATTAGTTTTTGGTGATTTTCATCATTTATATCCTATTGTACTCCTAGTCATTGTACAATCATTCCCAACATCTTGACATCATATTGAGTACATTGAGACGCCATCATATTTATGAAAATATATCTCAATGTAGTTTCAAGACTTATAAAGTATTCTTCTGGGATCATACCACATTAGAGGCTATAAATTCATTGGACCTAGAGAAGGTTGCAGCCATAGTATCATGATGTTGGACAAAGAATGTCTTTGAGATTTTGAGTTATTTGAGTTTATCAGGGTATTATCGGTGTTTTATCCTGAAATTATCATGTCTGGAATCACTGATGTACGGTATAAAAAAGAAATGGATGAAATTTGTTTTGTATGATTCATGTGAGAGAGATTTTCATGAGTTGAATGGTATTCTAACCTCAGCACCAATCCTCACCATACCAACATTGGCTAAGGCATAAATTATGTACAGTTATGTATCAAGAGTTAGAATTGAATCAGTAATGATGTAGGAGGAATTAGTTGATTCTTATGGTTGTACAAATCTAATACCACATGGGATAAATTATAATACTCATGATCTAGATTTATCTATAGTCGTATAAACCCTGAGATTCTATAGACACTAACTTTTGTGTAATAGTTTAATGGTGTCCATGAACCCAAATATCAAAAGGTATATCTTTTCTCAATGGGACCAAAAACTTTGATAGAGGAGGTGGGTGAATTATCTACAATATTTCAACATAGATCTATATTATAAACTAGGAATGGGAATATAATTATTGATTTTTTAATATGGATGATGTAGATAGAGGAAATTCAGGAATATTGTGATGAGTAGAAGATGATTGAATATTTTTAAGACATGCATCTAGATATGAAGAAGTCCAATGGATGAGTTGCTCAGACTCTTATATCAGTTACACCCATTCATCTAGACTTGAAAAGATCAATTCGTTATCTGATTCAGATGGATTAGCTTCTAGGGACAACATATATACTGAGGAGTCTCCACCAAGATAGTCTCTTTACAATAATTATGTTATTATTCTACATGTATGAGTATGTGTTTATCATTCTTGTGTGAGGAGATTATTATAGTGAATCAGACTTTTATATGGGTAGTACATCCTGGGATGAAAATTTTGTATCATGACATATGTAGATTTGTTTTTCATGAATGAAAATTGATACAATATGATTTGTAGTAATATATTTCACTTGTCAACAGGTGGAATACAAGAACCAAAGGCCATCTAGGTTATTATAGCCTCAACCCATTCTAGAATGGAATGTGGATGACGTTACTATGAATTTTGTGAGAGTTTTACCCAATAAAACTCAAAAGAATGATTCATTATAGGTGATAATTGAAATATTGAAGAAGTTAAAGCACTTTTTTCCCCTTAAGGAGTCCTTCACCATTGTTTCTCTTGTGGTCATAATGTTTTGGAAATATTTAAATTTCATGGTGTTCGGAGAAGTATCATTTCTTTTAGAGATCATTATTTCATGTCTAATTTTTGGAAGTGTCTTCAGACGGTTTTGGGATCATAGTTTCTTCTGAGTATAACCTATCATCATTAGACTAAAGACTAATATGAAAATACAATTCATATTTTAAAGGATAAATTATAGGTACATTCTATGAATTTTGGTGGTTTGTGGAAGTAACATTTGGAATACATGGATTTCACAAATAATAATATATTACATGAATAAATCTAGTTGTATCATTTTGAGGCATTAAATGGAAGGAAGTTTTGTTCACCTTTTTTCTAGATATAGGCAGGTGAGTCAATACTCGTTAAACTTAGTCTCATTCAAGAGACATATGATCAGATTCATCTGATCAGGAAGTGGTTGGTGAATTCATAGAGTATGAAGAAATCTTAAGTTTATCATCAGAGAAATCCATTATAATTTTATGGTATTCATCATGTTTTCCTTCAGGTTCTATCTAGGTTGGTACAATTCCATATCAAGGAATATAGAATGCTAGTGCCAAATTGTATTGTTTTGTTTAATATTGTGGGGAAGGAAGGTCTAGTGGAATGATGATTGTCCCTTCATCATTACTACAATTCCATGAATGAATACTTTTAAATGTTTTAGTTTCAATGAATTCATCCGAACACTTCTCATATGATAGATGTTAATGACATTGAGTTTGTTGTAGATGAATCTTTTAAGAAGAATCCTATACAGATTGTGGACCATAATGAGATGTATATTTCGGGAAGGACTATGCCTATTGTTATAGTGAAGTGGAAACATGAGAATGTTTAAGAGGAGGATTAAGATATGGAATCCGATGTGTAATAAAAGTGTTCCGACTTGTTCTTGGAGTCCCCATAAAAATGCTTAAGGCATCGCAGAGACGATCTATTATATGGTGGGGAGGTTTTAGGATCCCATCTTTTTTTAGGGGCATCCCTCTTTGAATTTTTTTATCTAATACTTTTTTAGTTGGTCTTTTTATTCTCTTAAACAATGGTGTTGGGGATTTTGGTGATTTATATACTTTATCATAAAATGAAAAAAAGTATGGGGATGGATATTTGATTAAATTAATATAGTCTATGATTAAATTGGTCAAGGGATTTTGAGGGTTATCCATGGGTTTGGAAATCGTAAGATGTGGTTTGTGTTTTTTCTATAGAATCTATTATGAGATTCTAAAATTCCCCTTGGCATTATATTTCCCCCTAGAAAGGCTTAAGTGACTCAATCATCAGAATTCACATGGAGCCAAGATGTTATTCTTGAAACATGGTACAAGAATTCCTTCTTGATGTAGAAGGATCAACCATGTCAAAATAAATCTAGCATGGTGATGAAGAATGTTTAGATGGGCCTAATTGTCAACATGGAAGTCAAGCATTTGTAGGTTTATATTATGTGTTTTACTAATTGATTAAATAATACCATTTTTTTATTTTATTGAATTAATTTCATCATATTGGTTTTTTAGACACTATGGTGTTAGACAACTAATTTTTACCCACATGATATTCGATTTGTTTTTGGGTACCGAAGAATACTTCATGGATGTATGTTTGGAAAAGGGAAAGAGACCTTGTTGTTAATTGTTTATTACTACATGGGTTAGAGCTAATATATGGTACCAACAAGGGTTCAGGACATGGTATTTTATGTTTATTGAGTCTATTTTGAAATTTATCTATAATAAATTCATCATGAAATTTAGTTACATTCTAGCATATCCTTACATTGTTCTATTTTTTTGGATAGGTCTGTTGAGGTTCATTGTCTGATCCTTCATCACATGTTCTACTATTTCTATTATGTTTATTACTCTAATTTTTTTGTTTATATATGTTTTATTTTAACTCTCTATCAGGGGGTTTAGTCTCCACCCAATGTAATCTACACCCCCACTCTATGTCGGCAACCTCTGGCGTATAGGGAGGCACGCTTGTTTTCTAGTAACAAACCTGGTTTGGCCACGTGAGAGAGTTTTCGGTCAAGGGAAATTAGACTATTATAAGAATCCATGTTTATTTTAAATTTAAATAATTTCCAAAATATTTTATTAATTTCTCATTTTAAAAATAATCTAAAGAAAGGGATATTTCTCCAAATTTATTACTAAAAAAATGGAAGTTGTTTTTCTTATCGGGTAAAAGGTGTTTTCAAGGTAGTTATGATAAAAATGTGAAACTAAAAAAATTATCCTAATAGGGTACTTGATCATTATAGATGATAACATGTGATCCTTATATATCTTATATTATGGGTGAACCAAGTATATTGTACATGACGGTTGAGCCTGATATACCTCTTGAATGCCTGTGTTAATGCTCCTTTTATTTAAGAGAAATAATGAGGTTATTACTGGGGATTTAGTCGAGCGGTACACTTCATTGGTAACAAATTGCTACCTAAGGGAACTAGAACACACATAAGTCCCATTATACTGAGAAACTATTCATGTTATGAACATGGTGATTCAAATTCCTTTCCTTATTGGGGAATACGTGTCATGATCTGAGCTTAGACACCCATATCTAAGAGTTGATCATTACCCGACACACATTTTTCCATCAAGGTAGTAGATGAGTGGTCCACCTACCTTCTATACTACGTCAAAGTGGGGTTTGATCCCCCAAATGAAGTTATTTGGGTGGTGTTTTTAGAAGGATAATAATGGTAAGTGATGGGTAGGGATAACCATTATGTTTACAAGATGACCAAGGGGGTAGGTTATTGGGAATGCATTATGACCATATGGGGATAGTGGCCCCAAATGATGCATCATTTATGGTGGGATGGGCTATCAGATAATTTTGTTGGTGTGTGGGTGCATGGAAAAAGATGGGAGACCCCTGTGGTGTGGATACATAGGGAAAATGGTGGGGTACGATGCCAGTTGTGCAATATCATGGTGGAAGGGGTGATGTAGTCTAACTATTTCCTTTGGTGACCTAAGGAACTAGAACATGTTGGATGACATAGGATGCAACATGGGTTTTTTTGGGGCTTCTGTTCCAAGATTCAATAAGATTTAATTCCCACTAAGCAATCAGGCCATGTTATATAGGTGTACAGTCCATGTAATGGGATTACCTTTACTTAATAAAATCAAAAAGATGATTATATTGTTTTAATAAGAAAGTTACTCTCTCTATTCAATTTAATAAATAGAGAATGAAATAGGGAGTTCACTGTGGATGGTTATTCTATTGATATAACGAGGCTCCAATTATTACTGACTTGTCTGGACACAGTCTATGAATATAATAATCTAATATTCCTACAAGGTTTTATATTTATTTATAAGGGTTTTTATAGTTGTTTTTACTTAAAACTTTTTTTATATGGATATATTATTTATTTTTTTCACACAAAGAATAATTTCAAAAATGGAAACATTTTTTGCGTTTTTATATTATATACCTAACAAACAATGTTATTTTATTTTTTTATTCCCTACTGAGATTTTTTTTTACTCATATGACATTTTAATATTTTTTTCACTATGAAAAAATATTATTAGGAATAATTATAAATAGTAGAATCAAAAAAGGTAATTTCCTTAGAATAAATCATGCATGTTAAAAACAAAACTAGAGATTAAGCTTAGAAATCCTGTTTTTATGGAAAAAAAAAGTAATTGTGTGATGGTCATCCTTATGTAATATAAGGATTATCCTAATACTATAAGACTCTAAACATAAAATATCATTAGAATATATAAAATTAAACTCCTTATAATTAATCTCATAATAATTTTTTGATTAAGTTGCGGGGTGTTATTTTTAGTATTTGGGAAACAATTTAGATAAATTTAGAGATTAGTATCATATACAATTTTTGAAAACCATGGGGATAAGTATAATTATCAAAATAAAATGTTGAGTTTTTTGTGATGAAGAGATTGTGTGGTTTCCAGGAAATTAAATCCCCATATAGATAAAAATAGGTGAATACAAGCTCTAGGAGAGATGCACCTCGAGTAATAAATATGAATATGATGGTTGAGTATTAACTCAATCTTAAGTGGGTGCATGAAAAGGGGCATTAATGTATAACTAGTTTTTCACTCCCATGGTATAAATCATTGGTTAATATATATTATCTTTATGAACCATTATGAATAATGAGATGATAAAACCTGTGTCAACCTATGCTATCCATAGTGATTTTTGATACACATAAAGTGTCATGGACTGATAAGTCTACAGTTGATCATTTGTGTAAAGGCATAGATATCCCTTTTGAGATTTTATGTTTTGGCTATAGTTTAAGAGACATTTATTAAGTTGTAATATATTATTTATTTTATATATAACCTTTACATTTACCATGAGAAAATGTTATTTGAGGAAAAATCCTTTTATGTTTTTTGGACATAAGTCTATAGGAAATGATATCATTTATAGTTAGTTTGATATTTCACATCAGGGTTATTATGGTTAATTAAGAATAAATGGTTATTAAATTTTGAGAATATTAAAGGATTAAGGAAACAATAATATATTGGGTTCAAATGGGATTTTATTTAACAAATATTGAGATTACTTTTGGAATTATATATGATATTATTGTGTTTTTATGGTGCTTTAGGATATTTATGGAAACTATTAGAATATTTTAATGATTATATGATTAAGGAATATGATATTTTATTATGTTAATTTATGAGTTATTGTTATTATTTTAATGTAATTTTTATGTTTATAATTTAATAGTATGTTATCAAATAATTTTAATCATTTAGATTCAATATTAATCTGGTATATTTTGAACTTTTTTTAAGATAGTTAATTATGAGATTTTTTATGTTGAATACTGGGTATTACTATTAATATTTTGTAGATTGATTCCTAAAGGATTATTAATATTTGATATTATCAAATACTTTTATAACCATTTTGGGTTTGGGTAATGTATAATGAAAATAGGAATGACATGTTATACTTTTGTGGGTATTGTGATCCATTAAAAGATAATTTTAGTACTTAGGGAATGAATAAAATTCATATTGAATATTCCTTTCATGGAGTAAGTGATGATATTGAAGTTGATTATAATAAAATGACAACCAAATTATAAAATTTAGATTACTAAATGAAAAAAAAAACAAGTAATAACATTATCTCCAATTCCCTAAATTGATATTAAACAAATCCCTTAACTCTAGGAAAAAGGATCTTGAAATAAAAATGTAATACTTGTACCATTATTTCAAATGTATTGATGGAATTATTTACCCCCAATGTATTTTTGATTTGTTTCATTAATTTTATAATGACCATGTTCTCTATAAATCTATATAATTTCATGGATGTTATATTTTTCTTTACGCCATGATTTTCACTTCACTCCAATGCTCCCCTTATCATGGAGACAGATTATGTGTTATTCTAGGTGACCTAAATATTTCTCTTTTTATATTTAAAAAATATTTTTTTTATACCTTTTTAGGATGTGAGTTTTTAAAAAGTTATATTTAAAAATTAAAAATGTTTTCTTTTCCTTTTGTGATTATATGTTTTCTCCTTAACTCCCAATAATTGATTTAAAAACATTTTAAAGCCTTTTTATCATGAACAAGAAAAAAATTATGAGGATGATATTTCATTAATGGGGGTAGAATGAAAATCTATCAAAATTTAGTTTATAAGATTACAATAATTTATAGTTTTCTTAACATGAAACTAAACTTTAAGAGGATTTTGATATATTATAAAAATATTTAAATGTGATTGTTATAACCTAGTTGATAAGTTGGAGGAATAAATGAAAATAAAAAGATTTTTAAAATAATGTATAAGTTTATTATATAATCAAAATGTATTTAATAATTCATAATAAATAATTACTCAATTTTTTTAGGGTAATGGTTATCTTTAAAAATATGTTTTCTTCCTAAATGGGTTCTATTTAATTATTTATTTCGATATTATAATTAATTTATTAAATTTTTTGAAATAGTACATGTTAAAGAGTATTTAATTTTTTAATTATGAAAAACAAAATTATCTTAATGTGAAATTTTGATATTTATCATAAAAGAAAAATGTCATAGTGAAAAGTGGAAAATGTCGATTTGAAAAAAACTCTAATTTATTTTAAATAAATCTACTAATTCCAAAGCCCTATTTTATTTAGAATTTATAATAAAATTAAATAAATCTCCTTTATATATAAATAATATAATTAAGTACACATGAATCAAAATTTTGCATTATTTTTATATAAGTTCATATTTTGTCTTAAAAACACTGTTTTCTAGAAACTATTTTTTCATTGGATTTTAATAATTTGTATTAAAATTAATTTATTCCACTTTTATAAATTAAATTATGAAAATATTATTACATATTTGGATCCCAGAAGTTAATTTATTTTAAACATTTCACATTTATTTAAGTTATTATGAATTTGAACCGTAATAAATATTATTCACTACAGTGACAATAGAATGGGTAAAATAGAGTTAAAACTATGAAATAGGGCCTAAAATTGTACCTCTAACTTGTATTTATTTTATTGGATATTGTTTTTATCCCTAAAACATATAATTAGTGAATATTTTGAAACTTCATACAACTTTCCTTTGATATTAACCTTAATATGGTATTAGATAGTGAATAAAAAAATTCATTTTCATTGTTTTAATGACTCTAATATTTTTTCATTAGGATAAAAAATGAATGGTTGAAGTATAGATATTTGTTTGATAAATTAATAAATTGATTTTATCATTGTAATTTGTTTTAATTTTTAGGGATGGAATAATTATCTTATGTGCTTATGAAACATCGATACAACGCTGGTTTATGTAATAGAAAAATTAATTAAATGAATTAAAAAATTAAAATAATACAATTTGGATGAATTAATTTGGACCAATAATGTTTTAGATAACTATCGAATATCAGTTTTTATTATTATTTTATATTTTAATTCCATTAATATATTTATTTTAATAAATTCAAACTATGAAAATAGTTCTAAACGTAAATTTAGTGGTATATCTTATTAAATATTATTTTATTTGATGATTTAAAATTCATAAAAATAATATAATATTCCCAGTGAATGGGACATGTTTAATAATATCTATCATTTTACACTTACTAGTAACCTATCCATTTGTTATAACTTTTTTTCTCTTATAGATTAAAAATATTTGTATCCTCATAATCATCAAAAGGGATAATGAGGGGATAAATCTAAGAGATAAGGGCACAAAAATCAACTAAAATTGTAATAATTTTATTATATGAGAGGGTTTTGACTCATACACTTCTAAGATTTCATTATTTAATTTTCATTCCACTCCAAAATAAGAATTCATTTATATTAATTTAATACATTAAGTAATTCATGGGGTACCCCTACCCTCACTTATAAAATGGAACCTCCTCTCCACCCTAACACAAAAATTGTACGCACTATAGTTCATCCAAGGCCTACACAAATCTCTCCCCAACATCCATAAACATTTCATAGATACTTAATGATTACATAATGTTCATTTTTAGAAATGTTAAGGTCTAATTCAATGTGGCGTATCCAAGGAGAAGTTGTATATCCTAACCGACCTGTTTGAAGTTTATTTTTCCTTATACCTAATTAAAATATTATTTAACCAAGAAGAAATTATAACATCAGTATCCTCTGTACACTAAAATTTTATTTTGAATATGGAATATCCATTTTCATTAAATTTTCCAACCTGTGAAAAATTAATGCATTACTTGTAACACCCCAGATAAATAAAGAATATGTAATTTTTACATTTATCCATATTTTTGAATAAAATATTAATATGACTTTAAAGGGGACGTTATGCTCGATTGCGTACCCAACACGCAACAACGAGTTTCTTGGGAATCTTACGTTGCACTCTAATAATAAAATAATATTATTTTAAATAGTACTTAACACCTAGCCGTTTTAATGGAGGGAATGAACAGAACTAACTACAAAATGATTATATATGTTTGTCAAATATTTTTACTTTTTACAATAAATTTTAGAGGATTAAAAATGCGAATGATTCCAATTTTAATTGTAAACATTCTAATATTCTTTAAAAGGTTGATTAACCGCCTTTTGATGGTGAACCTCTTTTAAATCCAATTTTTGATAATTTTATGTGTTATATTTGACAAAATAAAAATCTTCTTTAGAATCGGGACATCAAAATTTACTTTGTGTAAATTTTTGGTATTTTTTCGAAAAAGTTCAATTTTTAATGAATAGTGAGAAATGTTGTATTTTAATTCAAAACCTCTTTTTAATATAACTTATTTGTATAATTATATTATATTTTGAATTGGTTTTAAAGTGAAATTATAATATATTTTTACCATTTAATCCAATAGTGGTCGTTGAAATTAATTTCACATGGAAATCGGACTTAAACTAGTGTCAATCTTTTGATACATTTTGTTTCATAAAAACACGCTATTTGTTCTGAGAGCTGGAATTAATTATTAAATTATTTAATGAAACTTATATGTTTTGAATTTTTTAAAATAGACA
Source organism: Viscum album (assembly GCA_963277665.1). Classification (NCBI taxonomy): domain Eukaryota; kingdom Viridiplantae; phylum Streptophyta; class Magnoliopsida; order Santalales; family Viscaceae; genus Viscum; species Viscum album. The sequence goes on along the minus strand of OY728148.1, from coordinate 1,659,922,248 downwards.
TCATTTTTGAATTCATAAAATCAAATATAGCTTAGGGTGATTTTTTGGTAATTTTCTGAAAAACTTCAATTTTTGATGAATAGTGAAACCACTAAGTGGTACTTATAAAAACGGATTTTCCGTTTAAATGAAAATTTTCCATCTTTGTGTTTTGAATTTCAGAAATACTACATACATGGTGGTCATTAAGAAGTAAAATTTGGTTCAATGGGATTAGTATAATTTTTTGTGAATAGTAACTTATTAAGATTTTAATCGCGATTAGTGGTAATTAGTGTAGTTTAAGGTAAGAATAATGTTTTAGTAAAATGAAATGACCTAGACACATGTACTACGATCATTGGATGTGTCATTTCCGACCATGAAAATCCATGGGTCAACATGGGGACCCTCTGGAGCCACTTTGGTTGGAAAATGACATAAATACCTTTTTATTTAATGTTAAAATTAAAATGTCACAAACATGAGTTGTTTAACTAAAACAATTTTTACATGGGGTAATACAAGTCAGATTTTTAACTATAAATATTAATTGGAAATATGAAAATATTTCCTACATCATGATATTTTTTTTATAATTTTATTCATTAAATATAATAATGTATTTATGACATCATGATGATGTAGCGATTACCTCATTAATAAAGGATTTAAATAAAATGGAAAGATAATGTAAAATATAAGACATACACATGTCCAAAACCTATTTTATGTGTGGATTTCTAACTATTATCACCTTATCCTTGAAACACATCAATGTGGGACCATTAAAATCCGAAACTCATTCTAAAATAAAGTAACATTTCTTTACTTTCCAAGAGTGCCCCTCCTCTCCTCTTATAAAAAGGCCCCCACATCTACCTCCTTACCCACACATCCAAAGCCTTTGGCTCAGCCAACCCCTGACTATTTTTATCTCCACATCCCTATATAACTCCTTGAAGCCTCACTTTGGGCAGAAGTCTTCCCAAGGAATCCATTGAGCTCAAACCAAAGGGAGTTACACTATTTTAAGGTAATGTCTTCCCTTGAGTCCTTTTGTTTTATTTTGCTTCTCCAACCCCCTAAACTCTTTTTATTCATTTATTTTGTAACAAATCCAGTATCTTAAATATAATAGGATGTTTTTATAATAAGTATTAGAGATAAACTTACAAACACATTCTTCTAATGGTTAAAGAACATACTGTTTCTGTGGTTGGCGATTTTCTGCCTCATGAAACGATGATTGTTCAATATTCTTTTAACACCATTAAAGCTGGACATTATGATGTCACTATATTTTATATATGATATATATGGTATTTATGTTTACTATATGCTAATTTATTTTATATTTAAACCTTACCTTTATTCTTTTCATGTTGTGTAAATGCCATAATTTAATATGAAGAAGTGTGGACTACCGCCCCCTCAAGTGATGTGACTTGTACATGCAATACATGGAATGTATAAAGAATGAAATTAATGAACATATGTGACATATATAACATATATAATTGAATTATAATATATATATATATATATCATTTATTTTTAATTCCATTAGTATGACAAAGAAAAAATGAATGTAGCGTTCATGCCTACGTACGGCCTACCGTCTCCATGAACGGTGCTTTTCATTTTTTATCTCCAAATGATATGGAATAGTATAAAATGAATATTTACTGGATATATAAGATATTTTAATCATTAATACTATTCTGGAAATTATTTACTTATAACTACATGGACAATCATTTTTCAAACAAGTTCATTCTTGACTCATGTACCAAACATCGGCAAAAACGTCTGATATGAACTAACATTATTAAAAAATTATTATAACATTATAATATGTGATATGAACTGAATAATAATATTTAAAGGAGGTACTTAGGAAATTATAAATTGACCAAAGTTTATTATTCAGGAATATAAAGAAACGAACAAGATAAGTCAGACTTGAGGTAAGGGATCCAACCTCTCTCTTTCTTTTTAAGTACACTCTTCGGTGTCATTCCTTTTAAAGCTCATATTTATTGTTATTGGGATGTTCTTTTATATTAATACTACTTTAAATTTTATGTTAATATGATGAGAGAACCTATTCTCTCTCATCAATCCATTTTGGAAGTTTTGTGTGGCACCGTTAGGCTGCCGAATTTTCGCAAGAGATCTAACGTTCTCTTTCATTTTAAGTACTCTCCTTTATATCACTTCTTTTAAGCTCCTCTTTGTTATGTTGTGGGATGTTATTTTATATTCCAATTTCTGTAAACTTTATGTTAATATGATGAGAGACCCTATTTGATCTCATCAATCCATTTTTTTAAGTTATAAGTGGCGTTGTTAGGCTGCCGAGTTTTCGTAAGGGATTTTTCATCTCACTTTTATTCCCGTGAGATTTATGCTACATTTTCCACAATTTCCATTGAGTGGAGTATGTACTACCCATTATTTTACTCATTGTGTAATATACATTCATTTATGAGTATTAAATCAATGTTGTATTGTCCTTCTTTCACAGGGTGTATGTTTCGAAAGATACCCATGTCGGTAAGGGAACCTTTCACCATCCTCTTTTCAAAAGACTTCTTTTGTTATGTCTTTTAATTCACATACTATTATGTTGGGATATGTTCTTATATATCCTTATTGATTTAAATTTTATGTCCATGTGATGAGATACCCTTTTTATCTCTCATCAACCCATTTTCTGAATTTTGTAGTGACGCCGTTAGGCTGTCAAATTTTTGCAAGGGAACTTCTTAACCCAAATTTGATTCTATGGGATCAACTTGTACTCCTTGAATATGTCGTTCTATGAATATGTGTGAATAACCTCTGATTGTTTTACACTTAATATCCACTTATATTTGGTGTATTCGTTTGTCACACATAATTATGTAGTTGATTTATCCTTAAACCAAGGATACCGTCTTTGTAAGGGACTTCGTCTCAATCTCCATTCACTGAGGCATATTTTGTTTTATACACAACCTTCTTTTATACGGTGTATAAAACCCTTTGACTTTTACGTTTATCCAAAAAGTAATCTTTTTTTATATGAAGCATTTTACTAAACGACAAAAGGTAATGTTTTTGTCGTACGTATGCGGCGACAACGACTTCTCCACCGCCGTGATCATTATTTGAGTTTCGGATTCCTCTACAAGGCATACCTTCTTTTTAAAAGAAAAATAAATACCATGTTTTACATTTATATTATTTTGGTATTGAAAATGGTTTTCATAATGTTTTTTATATTAATGTGTTTTATTGATATATTGTGATTGAAATGTGGAAATGTTATGTTTCCTTTATGTATGTATTATGTGGTACGATTATGTTATGGTTCTTGGGGATTGTTATGAAGACGGGTGGTTCCGTGATAAACTAAGGGCGGGTGAGCCCGATATAGCTATCCAATGCATTGGGTAATTTGAAGGAGTGAAACGTATAGTTTTCTCCAAAGAGATTTAGGGAATATACTGTGATGGGTATTCTAAACTTAACCAAGATGGTTACTCCCTATATAAGGATGTTATGAATGCCTCAAGTTACCTTTTATTTCTTATGATTTCTATGATTTATTCATGATTTGATGAGGTATGCTAAAGTGCCTATGTTTTATGGGTAAAGTATGATTTCATTCTTATGTATATATGAACTCATGTTTCCTTTCTATATTTTTATATCCCTTACAGAGCTTTTTATGCTCATCCCATGTTTTTTTGAAATGTTTTTCACAGGTCAAGGGAAAGGTACATTATATGATGATAGTGTCAAGTAAGTGTCAAGAAAGAATCCATGTTTTATTTTAAATATGTTTTCGTTGATGGGAAAAATGAATACTATCTTTATGTAACCACTTTGTTTAAATGTGGAATGTAATGAAAGTTTTATGATCTAATTATCTAAAACTCTAAACCTAAAAGGATCCTCATTGTGTAATCTTGTATTAACTCAAGATTAAGTGAAGTTTAAGGCTGTGGCCTTATAGTTGGTATCAAAGGTCGGTTTAGATAACTTTAGAGGTTAGGGTATTCTCTAAGCATAAGTGACCGTACCATATGGATAGGATTTCAGAAAGAGTCCTAGTTTTAGATAAAGTTAATAAGTAAGTATATCTTAGTGTTTACCTTTATCATTAGTACATGATGTTTTTGTTGATATACTCACACTGACATTTCTATTTTTAGTGAATGGAGGGATCTAGAAGGCACCAAAGAGACAACAGGTTTAAAGGAAACTGTGGTGGTTCTCTGATTAGGGTACTAGATAAAATGGGGGATTCAATGAGGAAACTCGTGGTTGTTCTAAACCAACTATCAAGGAGTCATGATCAACCACTTGAACCTTGGTATGTTCTGTAATGCATCTTGTACGAGATGACCAATCGATGTGGAAGTTCAGGTAATAATTATAAAGGTAACCATTAGAGTTTATATAATCCTTACTTTTGAGGTAATTATGGGCTTTTATATGTTATGATGTAAAATTAAAGGCATGAGATAAACACGAGTTTAAAATATGTTATGATTATTTTTGATGATTTTATCTCGTTTTGGGGAATGTTTTAAGAATTAAATAGTTTTTGAAAAAGGACAACACGCAGACCGTGTGACAACCCGTCGCGTCGGACAAAGCTACGAGAATCGAACCCACAACCAAAGTGCGACTGATATTTATCGCCTACCACTGTACTACGTGATGTCCCTGGTTATTTTTACGGATTATTTTTAGTTATATGATTTTATTATTTAAGAGTAATTTGATTTTGGGTTATCTATGGAAATTATTAACCTATCATGGAGGATATGTGATTAGGTTAATTACTTTTCAATATGAGACTTTAAGAGAAACTGATGTTATTTGGAGATAAGTGTTACCTTGGAAGACTACGCGATTAAATCCTTCAAATATTTGGGTTTCAATCTTAGTTTGGATTACTTTGAAGAATTTTATGGAAAATTTTTTTATCGAATGGTCTTCATTGAACTTTGGGTTTTGTTGGACAAATTTTGGAGATTAAGAATAGATTTTCTTTTTATAAAGGGTTATCCTTTTATGGATTATCTAATCTTGTACAAACCTTTTTGGTTTTGTTTTTGGTTAAAGACTAATGACATGGGATGTATATAGTTCTCTTTTATGGATTAGGTGATTCTCTAGAAGTTGATATTAGTACTCTTAATGTGAACAAGTCTTCCTAAATACTCGCCTTTTGGAGAAAATATGAGTTTGTGTAAGGAATCTAATAAAAGTTGAAAGTAAACATGATAAGTGATTATGTTTCCTTATGAATAAATTTCTCAATAAAAATTAAATTAAAAAAAAGTTGTCTATTAACTTTTCCTACTGGGGAATCGAAAACCATTTAACCCATCACAAGTTTGTGATTTCTTGTGGTTAACTTTCTCCTAAACATGTTTTCTATCACTCTCTATTAAAATGTGACACTATGTTTTCTCTTCCATGTCCATGTATTCCTACATAGAATCCTAGTATGGGTTAACTCGGGTGACCTATGTACTTATCTTTCTTTATTTTAAAGTGATTGTTTTACCGACTCTTGTTCCGATGTGGGACTTTCAAAGATGTTTCCAAGCCCAATTTTAAAATTACGAGGACACAATTCCCAAAAGGGGGGAAGGATGTAACACCCCAGGTAAATAAAGAATATGACATTTTCATATTTATCCATATTTTTTAATAAAATATTAATATGACTTTAAAGGGGATGCTATGCTCGATGGCGTACCCAACACACAACAACGAGTTTCTTGGTAATCTTACGTTGCACTCTAATAATAAAATAATTTTATTTTAAATAGTAGTTAACGCCTAGCCGTTGTAACGGAGGGAATGCACAGAACTAACTAAAAAATGATTATATATGTTTTTCAAATATTTTTACTTTTTACAATAAATGTTAGAGGATTAAAAATGCGAATGAATCCAATTTTAAACGTAAACATTCTAATATTCTATAAATGGTCGATTAACCGCCTTTTGATGGCGAACCTCTTTTAAATATAGTTTTTGACAATTTTATGTTTTATATTTGACAAAATAAAATTCTTCTTTAGATTCGGGACATCAAAATTTACTTTGTGTAATTTTTTGGTATTTTTCCGAAAAAGTTCATTTTTAATGAATAGTGAAAAATGTTGTATTTTAATTCAAAACCGCTTTTTAATAAAATTTTTTTATATTATTAGATTATCTTTTGAAATGGTGTTAAAGTGAAATTAGAATATATTTTTACCATTTAATCCAATAGTGGTCGTTGGAATTAATTTCACTTTGAAATCAGACCTAAACTAGTGTCAATCTTTTGATACATTTTGTTTCATAAAAACACGCTATTTGTTCGGACAGCGGGAATTAATTATTAATTTCTTTAACGCAACTTATATGTTTTGAATTTTTTAAAATAGACATCATTTTTGAATTCATAATATCAAATATAGCTTAGGGTGAATTTTTGGTAATTTTCTGAAAAACTTCAATTTTTGATGAATAGTGAAACCACTAAGTCGTACTTATAAAAACTGATTTTCCGTTTAAATGAAATTCTTCCATCTTTGTGTTTGAATTTCAAAAATCTAACATACATGGTTGTCATTAAGAAGTAAAATTTGGTTCAGTTGGATTAGAATAATTATTCGGTGAATAGTAACTTATTATGTTTTTAATCGCGATTAGAGGTAATAAGTGTAGTTTAAGGTAAGAATTATGTTTTAATAAAATGAAATGACCTAGACATATGTACAACCCTCATTGGATTTGTCATGGACGACCAAGACAATCTATGGGTCATCTTGGGGACCCCATGGAGCCACTTTGGTTGGAAAATGACATAAATACCAGTTTATTTAATGTTAAAATTAAAATGTCACAAACATGAGTTTTTTAACAAACACAATTTTTACATGGGGTTATTCAAGTCATATTGTAACACCCCGAGATTTTATGAAAAATATTCTTTTTAATTTCATTAATGTCTTGTGTTTTATTATACACCAAAAGGAGCTTGCACAACACGCATCCTTGACTTGCCTTTCATTACACGCAATCGCGACCTTCCTTCTTAGCGTGTATAGTACGCAATACCGAGTTTCACTAAACAACGATATGCTATTAAAATATTATTAAAACTAGCCGTTATAAAAAGTAATAACCACTTTTTGAAATTTTTTAAATTTTATTTTTCAAAATGGACTTCATTTTTGGATTCGGAATACCGAAATTAGCCTATGGTGAAATTTTGTTATTTTTCTGAAAACATTCAATTTTTGATGAATAGTGAAACCACTAAGTGGTAGGTTAAAAACTGAATTTTGCATAAAATTTAATTTTACCGCTTCGGTGAATGGAATTTCAAAAATCCGACAGACACAGTTGATATGAGTTAGTAAAATGTGGTTCAATGAGATAAAAATAATTTTTTGGTGAATAGTAACTTTTTACTTTTTTTTCGCGGTTAATAGTAAATAGGGTAACTAAGGGTGAATATGATATTACTATTACCCTAACACATGTCCTAATTCTATTGGATAAGTGTAATTCGACCAAAAACCACATTATGAATATAATATGACCATTTAGGTCCACTTGGATTAGATTATGACATTTAATATTATTTTATTTAATGAATAGTTAAAATAGTTAAAATCAAAGTTTAATAACTAAAACATTTTTAATATGGGGTTATACATAAGATAAATTCGAGAATAAATATTAATTGGAAATCTAAAACGATTTCCTACAAAATGGTATTTTATTTGTAATTTTTAAACATTAAATAATTTAATTTATTTATGACACAATGATGATGCAGTAATTATCTTATTAATGAAATATTGACTTAATTGATGTTATAAAAACCAAAATAAATGTAATTTGAGACTTTTTATGAATCCCACTAATTTTCTAGGTTAATATGACATGTTAGTATGGATTTAATTAACATTTATTGAACTTATCATTCTGTTATGATTTTTACAAAAATCAATTACTAAATAGTGTCAAAATTGACATAAAATAGTTTTTAAAACAAATATTATATTATTAATTGTTATGTTATTCCTAAAAATCTATGGATCGGCCAAAGGACTTAGATAAGGTTATATATATTAATAATAAACAATTTGGGGATCGTTTGGCTTCTTATAGTATGTTTATTAACCTTATAGTGTAAGAACACAAGAAGACACGGTAAAAGTAAAATTATTTAACTTAATGTTAAATCTAAATGATAAGATTAAAATAGGAACCTAAACTTGTCTAAATTATATTGGATGAGAGGATTTCGACCCATCCCCACATTAGCTTCGAAATATATCAATTTGGAGCTATTTAAAACCGAACTTGACTTTATAATAAAATAATAGTTTTAGTTATTCCAAAGGTGCCCCTCTCCTCCCTTATAAAAGGACACCCCCTACCTCTCTTCCTCACACCACATTGAGACTTCAAGCTCGTCCAAACCCTGACAAATTCTCTTCTCCACTTCCCTAGAAACATCCTAGAGGTTCCGGTCTTCCTCAAAGACCAATTTTAGTGCCCTAAGAGGAGGTCTCAAAGAGGCGCTTCAAAAAAGAGGTAATTTCCGTTACCAATTCTTTCACCTTTAATTCTTCTTCCACTTCTTCTTCTACGGTTGTTTCATTATGAAGTAATAAAATAAGTATCACCCATATACTGATATGTTATTATAAGTATGAAACAACCCTATTTCACCATCTATCCATCCTACGGAAAACGAAATCATCGCGCGTGCGTACGTACAGAATACCGTCTCCACGCCGTGGTGTAATCTGTTTTTCCACCAACACCTTACATGGATGGGTATTATGGTGTAAAGAATAACTATACATAGTTATTATAACATAATAATGATTCAGATATATTGTATCATCCACTCCAATTCAATTCAATAATTATGGAAATGATATCATCGCTCGTGCATACGTTTGGACTACCGTCTCCACGACGCGATGAGATTCATTCTCCATGTTAACCATTTAAGAATGATTATAAAGTATATATAAGCAATAATAATGAAATATATTACATTATAAAGCTACTGGATTTATGTGTATATATATGTATTTCATCTACTTAATTCCATTCAACTCAATAAGGAAACAAAAACAACGTTCATGCGTACGAACGGTCTACCATCTCCATGAACGGTGTATTTCTTTCCATTTACTGATCTATTATATATATATATATATATTATGAATATATATTATATATAAATCATGTTTTATATTCTGGAATTTAGTAATAATTATCTAAGTAATCATTTGAATAATTACAAGTTAAAACACGAAAGACAAATGAGATGATTTTACCCAAAACGCTACTTTAACATGAATTTACAAAAGAACTGGTAATATAAAGTCATAAGTGTACCATATATGACATAATAACAATGAATATGATTCTGTAATAAGACAATGACATTATTTAAATCATTATTCATGAGGTTCATACACTTACGAAGCAAATCAGACCTAAGGTAAGGGATAATTGTGCAAATCTCATTTTTATCCGAGATTGCTTATTCGTAAGTATTTAATGGGGTTATTCCTATCATCCATGTACATGTTTTATAAAAGTGTATTCATTTATGTTTAAAGTTCTTTTTAACCATTTTGACTTTTACCCCATGGTATGGAAGGAATATTTCTTTTATTTACTCTAAAAGGTACTTTTTTACTTTTCCGACAAAAGTACGAGAAGAATGTTTTTTTAACTTATACATCATGAATGGATTTTTAAAACATTATTTCCAAGAATCATCCTTTACAAGTTTTCAAGTTTATTTTTAATCAACTTCTTTTTGTTAAAAATTGTATGGAATGTAATGAAAGGATGAATGTTTTTGAAGTAGAAATGATATTTTCCTCAAGAATAGAGTTCAACAGTTTTATCAAAATTATTTTCCTTCTAAGAGAATATAGGGTTCTATTTCTATCCCTATTATTACATGGATTTGATTATGTTGTGATGGAAATATTTTTATGAATTCATTTATCTTATATGAATTGTTTTATGATGTCACGATGTTTAAGATTACCATTTTTATTACATGGGTTATGCAATGATGTATGATTTAAGATTTTGTGGCACACATAAGAATGGTATCATTATGAGATGGGTGGGACCTATATCTCCCTTCAATGAATTGGGTAATGATTTTATATCTCATGAGAGATACATGGCTGGAATGGTAGGTTATACCGGTTCAGTGAAACAGGACTGGAACGAGGGTGACTCGGTTCAGAAAGGGACTTTGTCCACTAAGATAGTCTTGTAAATGAGTCTTGACTACCAAGAAATGATTCTCTATGATTATGTGTGTATGCAACAAAGTTTAATGTTTTAAGTTATGATTATTGTGATTACATTTCACTGCCATGAGTTATCCCAGGTTATGAAATTATGATCCCTTTTACAGGTTAAGATTCCCAAAAGTTATGTGCTTATGTATATGATGTGATTGATATTTCTTGTGTTTACCCTTACAGAGCATTTGAGCTCACCCTTTTATTTTTTCTTTTCCCCATGATATAAAGAAAGGTTTTAGGTATAATAAAAAGGAAGATATTTATGGGAGATGTTGAAGATCTTTCACCAGGATTAGAGGATTATATTCCGAGTTTCCAAAGACACTAAACTATTACGGTCCTTGTGTGTGTGTTTTTGTTATGTACTATTTATTCTGCAAATGTAATGTAATGTCAATGTACGTCAAGCTTTAGGTCTCTACAGTTGGTATCAGAGGAAAGGTTTAGTCAACCTTTGGAAACTAGGATGCGAAAACGTTAGTGAGATCCCTAGAGATATTTCTAAGGTATGTCTAGGGATGTCCCTAAGGATAGGTATACATATAGGATATAGTCCTAGCACTATGGTAACGATCTTAGAATTTAACCTAAGATGTTAGATATTGAAGTTACTCCCCCTTTATTATGATTTTTTCATCTCGCACTATTCTTTTTGGGTTTTAGAAAATGGCTGGAAACAAGATGATTCACGATAATGGAGGATATGATAGACAATGGAATGATATTCTTCATAAGAAATCAAATGAAATGGGATTTGGAAGTCCAAACATAATTATTATGCCGAATCAGCAATCTCATAATATGATCAATAAAGTAAAATTTGGTAGGTTTCCTGACTCGGCTAATAAGAGAAAGATGGAGTTTAATGATGATCATAGAGGAAGGAAAGTTCAATTTCCCCTATGTAAATCATGTGGGAAGAGTCGTCAAGGAGAATGTTTCAAAGGAACTAGAAGATGCTTTGGGTGTGAAAAAGAAGGACACAAATCCAGTAAGTGCAATGTAAAAGTTTCAGTTAACACCATGGATGAGGTTAATGGTATTTCTATGACATCAACAATGGTTAAATGTTTTAAATGTGGAATGTACGGGCATTATGCAAACCAATTCCCTAAGGGAATGTCTCATGAAGAGAATCGGTATGGTCGTATGGGTAGTATTTTTGTTGATGATGATGAAGAGACTACAAATGATATGTGAGATGAAAGAATTGTTGAAGCTCGGTCAATGGTTTAAGAAGGTAGTGGAATGATTACATGTTTATCAAGTTTAATGTTGTACTATAGAATAAAAAGACATCTAAGGATTGCTACACTGTTGTCTTTCCTTAAGTTTTGAAAGTTTATGATGAATGGTATGAGTAACAATGAAAGGTTATTCAGATATTTTTTGGAAAGTGGATGATATGCAAATAATGAAGTGATAAAGAGAAAATGAAATGTTTGATAGTATTCATGAGCTCATGATTGATATAAGGACTAAGTGATATCATGGTTTGAGTATATATAATTTTGAGGATTTTGGTATGTGGGAAGTGTTAACATTTAACTGCATTCATGTTTTCACTAAGGTTCAATGGGTATTCAAGAGAATACATGATTAAGGACTTTGAATGTTTGGAATGTGACCATCAAAACATATCTTATGATATATGGGGATCAACGATGGTATTAAATCTCTGGTAATCATTTTCACTATGTTGTGAGAGTGGACTGCAGTATTATGGATAAGCCTAAAGATTGGAATGGATTATGTTGGACATAAGTTAGTATTGTTTAAGGATATAACTTTTTTTCGATATTATTTATGGGATATTATAGTAATATAGTTTTAGAAAAAGGGCAACCTGTAGGACGGGAAACAGCCCATCGCGTCGGACAAGGCCGTGGGAATCCAACCCACAACCGAAGTGTGACTGGCCTTTATCACCAACCGCTGGCCTACAGGAAGTCCCTGTTTAGTAGAAACTAGTTTTATTATATTAAGCAGTATGATATATGAAGTATAAGTCCATTTTAGGAACCATATATGATTAATCTCACTACAGAATGACTTATGTATATTTAATAACTTTTTCTAACCTTTTGTTTGAAATAGATGTAATGACCTGTCATTCTATCACATGATCTGCTAACACTTCACGAATAACAAATTCAACTTCATTTATTTAAGAGATGAAGTGGAAATTGTTCAAGGCACGAACAACAGTGAGATTGTACCAAAATAAAGTAAGTATTTATTCTAATTCAAATTCTTCAACTTTAGGGAAACAATCTTGAAAACCAAAAATGTTGTCCTAGTGCTCTTATATCTGATTAATCAGATGGTACCATAGATCGTCACAAATTTATGGATTTGTGATTGTTGGATTTTCCATTGCCATGTTCTCTACCACTCTCCATCAGAACATGATGGTTAGATTTTTCTTCCATATCCATGTTTTCACCTATGTGGAAACCTAGTGATTAGTTTATTTGGGTAACCGTTACGTTTCATACTTTTGTTTTTAAAGATTGGATTTGGTATTCCTTTTTACGATGTGGGTTTCGATTAAATAAACTTTCGAAAAGTAAACCATTTATAACCTTGACGAATTTCGAGGGCGAAATTCATTTTAAGGGGGGTAGAATGTAACACCCCGAGATTTTATGAAAAATATTCTTTTTAATTTCATTAATGTCTTGTGTTGTATGCTACACCAAAAGGAGCTTGCACAACACGCATCCTTGACTTGCCTTTCATTACACGCAATCACGACCTTCCTTGTTAGCGTGTGTAGTATGCAATACCGAGTTTCACTAAACAGCGATATGCAATTAAAATATTATTAAAACTAGCCGTTATGAATAGTAATAACCACTTTTTGAAATTTTGTAAATTTTATTTTTCAAAATGGAATTCATTTTTGGATTCAGAATACCGAAATTATCCTAGGGTGAAATTTTGGTATTTTTCTAAAAACATTCAATTTTTTATGAATAGTGAAACCACTAAGTGGTAGGTTAAAAACTGAATTTTGCATAAAACATAATTTTACCGCTTCTGTGAATGGAATTTCAAAAATCCGACAGACACGGTTGATATCAGTAAGTAAAATGTGGTTCAATGTGATAAAAATAATTTTTTGCTGAATAGTAACTTTTTACTTTTTTTACCGCGGTTAATAGTAAATAGGGTAACTAAGGGTGAATATGATATTACTATTACCCTAACACATGTCCTAATTCTATTGGATAAGTGAAATTCGACCAAAAACAACATTATGAATATAATATGACCATTTAGGTCCACTTGGATTAGATTATGACATTTAATATTATTTTATTTAATGAATAGTTAAAATAGTTAAAATCAAAGTTTAATAACTAAAACATTTTTAATATGGGGTTATACATAAGGTAAATTCGACTATAAATATTAATTAGAAATATAAAACGATTTCCTACATAATGGTATTTTATTTGTAATTTTTAAACATTAAATAATTTAATTTAGTTATGACACAATGATGATGCAGTAATTATCTTATTAATGAAATATTGACATAATTGCTGTTATAAACACCAAAATAAATGTAATTTGAGACTTTTTATGAATCCCACTAATTTTCTAGGTTAATATGACATGTTAGTATTGATTTAATTAACTTTGTTAGAACTTATCATTCTGTTATGATTTTTACAAAAATCAATTACTAAATAGTGTCATAATTGACATAAAATAGTTTTTAAAACAAATATTATATTATTAATTGTTATTTTATTCCTAAAAATCTAAGGTTCGGACAAATGACTTAGATAAGGTTATATATATTAATAATAAACAATTTGGGGTTCGTTTGGCTTCTTATAGTAAGTTTATTAACCTTATAGTGTATGAACACAAGAAGACACGGTAAAAGTAAAATTATTTAACTTAATGTTAAATCTAAATGATAAGGTTAAAATAGGAACCTAAACTTGTATAAATTCTATTTTATGAGAGGATTTCGACCCATCCCCACATTAGATTTGAAATATATCAAGTTAGAGCTATTTAAAACCGATCTTGACTTTATAATAAAATAATAGTTTTAGTTATTCCAAAGGTGCCCCTCTCCTCCCTTATAAAAGGACACCCCTCCCTCTCTTCCTCACACCACTTTGAGCCTTCAAGCTCGGCCAACCCCAGCCAAATTATCTTCTCCACTTCCCTAGAAACATCCTAGAGGTTCTGGTCTTCCTCAAAGACCAATTTTAGTGCCCTAAGAGGAGGTCTCAACGAGGCGCTTCAAAGAAGAGGTAATTTCCGTTACCAATTCTTTCACCTTTATTTCTTCTTCCACTTATTCTTCTAAGGTTGTTTCATTATGAAGTAATAACATCAGTATCACTCATATACTTATATTTCATTATAAGTATGAAACAACCCTATTTCACCATCTATCCATCCTACAGAAAACGAAATCATCGCGCGTGCGTACGTACGGAATAACGTCTCCACGCCGTGGTGTAATCTGTTTTTCCACCAACACCTTACATGGATGGGTATTATGGTGTAATGAATAACTATACATAGTTATTATAACATAATAATGATTCTGATATATTTTATCATCCACTCCAATTCAATTCAATAATTATGGAAATGATATCATCGCTCGTGCGTACGTACGGACTACCGTCTCCACGATGCGATGAGATTCATTCTCCATGCTAACCATTTAAGAATGATTATAAAGTATATATAAGCAATAATAATGAAATATATGACATTATAAAGCTACTTTATTTATGTGTATATATATGTATGTCATCTACTTCATTCCATTCAACTCAATAAGGAAACGAAAACAGCGTTCATGCGTACGAACGGTCTACCGTCTCCATGAACGGTGTATTTCTTTCGATTTACTGATCTATTATATATATATATATATATATTCTGAATGTATATTATATATAAATCATGTTATATATTATGGAATTAAGTAATCATTATCTAAGTAATCATATGAATAATTACAAGTTAAAACACGAACGACAAATGAGATGATTTTACCCAAAACGCTACTTTAACAAGAATTTACAAAATAACGGGTAATATAAAGTAATAAGTGTACCATATATGACATAATAACAATGAATATGATTCTTTAATAAGTCAATGACATTATTTAAGTCATTATACAGGAGGTTCGGATGCTTACAAAGCAAATCTGTCCTAAGGTAAGGGATAATTGTGCAAATCTCATTTTTATCCGAGATTGCTTATTCGTAAGTATTTAATGGGGTTATTTCTATCATCCATGTCCATGTTTTATAAAAGAGTATCCATGTATGTTTAAAGTTCTTTTTACCCATTTTGACTTTTACCCCATGGTATGGAAGGAATCTTTCTTTTATTTACCCTAAAAGGTACTTTTTGACTTTTCTGACAAAAGTACGAGAAGAATGTTTTTTAACTTATACAGAATGAATGGATTTTTAAAACATTATTTCCAAGAAGCTTCCTTTACAAGTTTTCAAGTTTATTTTTAATCAACTTCTTTTTGTTTAAAATTTTATGGCATGTTATGAAAGGATAAAAGTTTTTGAATTAGAAAGGATATTTTCCTCAAGAATGGAGTTCAAGAGTTTTATCAAAATTATTTTCCTTCTAAGAGAATATAGGGTTCTGTTTCTATCCATATTATTACATGGATTTGATTATGTTGTGATGGAAATATTTTTATGAATTCCTTTATCTTATATGAATTGTTTTATGATGTCACGATGTTTAAGATTCCCATTTTTATTACATGGGTTATGCAATGATGTATGATTTAAGATTTTGTGGCACACATAAGAATGGTATCATTATGAGATGGGTGAGACCTATATCTCCCTCCAATGAATTGGGTAAAGATTTTATATCTCATGAGAGAGATATGGCTGGAATGGTAGGTTATACCGGTTCAGTGAAACAGGACTGGAACGAGGGTTACTCGGTTCAGAAAGGGACTTTGTTCACTAAGATAGTCTTGTCAATGAGTCTTGACTAACAAGAAATTATTCTCTATGATTATGTGTGTATGCCACAAAGTTTAATGTTTTAAGTTATGATTATTGTGATTACATTTCACTGCCATGAGTTATCCCAGGTTATGAAATTATGATCTCTTTTACAGGTTAAGATTTCCAAAAGTTATGTGCTTATGTATATGATGTGATTGATATTTCTTTTGTTTACCCTTACTGAGCATTTGAGCTCACCCTTTTATGTTTTCTTTTCCCCAGGATATAAAGAATGGTTTTAGGTATAGTAAAAAGGAATATCTTTATGGGAGATGTTGAAGATCTTTCACCAGGATTAGGTGATTATATTCTGAGTTTCAAAGACACTAAACTATTACGGTCCTTGTGTGTGTGTTTTTTGTTATGTACTAAGTATTCCGCAAATGTAATGTAATGTCAATATACGTCGAGCTTCGGGTCTCTACACATATTTTTGACTATAAATAGTAATTGTAAAGCTAAAACAATTTCCTACATCATGATATTTTTTTATAATTTTTAGACATTAAATATATTAAATTATTTATGACATCATGATGATGCAGTGATTACCTCATTAATAAAGGATTTAAATAAAATGGAAAGATAATGTAAAATCTAAGACCTAAACATGTCCAAAACCTATTGGATAGGTGGATTTCGAACCCTTATCACCTTATCCTCGAAACACATCAATTTGGGCCCATTAAAATCCTAAATTCATTCTAAAATAAAGTAACATTTCTTTACTTTCCAAGAGTGCCCCTCCTCTCCTCTTATAAAAAGGCCCCCACCTCTACCTCCTTACCCACACTTACAAAGCCTTTGGCTCGGCCAACCCCTGACCATTTTGTATCTAAACATCCCTCTATAACTCCTTTAATCCTCACTTTGGGCATAAGTCTTCGCAAGGAAGCCTTTAAGATCAAACCAAAGGGAGTTACCCGATTTTAAGGTAATGTCTTCATCTGAGTCCTTTTGTTTTATTTTTCTTCTCCAACCCCCTGAACTCTTTTTATTAATATATTTTGTAACAAATCCAGTATCTTCAATATATTAGGATTTTTTTATAATAAGTATTCGAGCTACACTTACACACGCCTTTTTCTAATGGTTAACGAACATACTGTTTCTGTGGTTGGCGATTTTCTGCCTCACGAAACGATGACTGTTCAATATTCTTTTAACACCATTAAAGGTGGCCATTATGATGTCACTGTATTTTATATATGATATATATGGTATTTATGTATACTATATTCTTCTGTATTTTATATTTAAACCATACCATTATTCTTTTCATGTTGTGTAAATGCGATAATTTCATATGAGGAAGTGTGGACTACCGCCCCCTCAAGTAATGTGACTCATACATGCAATGCATGGAATGTATAAAGAATGAAATTAATGAACATATGTGACATATATAACATATATACTATAATTATAATATATATATATATATCATTTATTTTTAATTCCATTAATATGACAAAGAAAAAATGAAAGTAGTGTTCATGCGTACATACGGCCTACCGTCTCCAAGAAAGGTGCATTTCGTTTTTTATCTCCAAATGATATGGAATATTATAAAATGAATATGTACTGGATATATATGATATTTTAATCATTAATACTATTCTGGAAATTATTAACTTATAACTACATGGGCAATCATCTTTCAAACAAGTTCATTTTTGACTCATGTGCAAACATCGGCAAAAACATCTGATATGAACTAACATTATTAAAAAATTATTATAACATTATAATATGTGATATGAACTGAATAATAATCTTTAAAGGAGGTCCTTAGGAAATTAAAAATTGACCAATGTTTATTATTTAGTAATATAAAGAAATGAACAAGACAAGTCGAACTGGAGGTAAGGGATCCAACCTCTCTCTTTCTTTTTAAGTACACTCTTTTATTCCATTCCTTTTAAATCTCATCTTTCTTGTTATTGGGATGTTATTTTATATTACTCCTACTGTACTTTTTAATTTAATATGATGAGTGACCCTATTCTCTCTCATCAATCCATTTTGGAAGTTTTGAGTGGCACCGTTAGGCTGTCGAATTTTTGTAAGAGATCTAACCTCTCTCTATCTTTTTAAGTACTCTCCTTTATGTCACATCTTTTAAGCTCCTAATTGTTATGTTGGGGGATGTTCTTTTATATTACTATTTCTGTAAACTTTATGTTAATATTATGAGAGACCCTATTTGATCTCATCAATCCATTTTTGTATGTTTTAAGTGGCACTGTTAGGCTGTCGAGTTTTCGTAAGGGATTTTTCATCTCACTTTTATTCCCGTGAGATTTATGCTAAATTTTCCACAATTTCCATTGAGTGGAGTATGTAATTCCCATTATTTTACTCATTGTGTAATCTAATTTAATTTATGAGTATTTACATCAATGTTTTATTGTACTTCTTTCACGGGGTGTATGTTTCGAAAGATACCCATGTCGGTAAGGGAACCTTTCACCCTCCTCTTTTCAAAAGACTTATTTTGTTATGTCTTTTAATTTACATAATATTATGTTGGTATATGTTCTTATATATAATTATTGATTTAAATTTTATGTACATGTGATGAGATACCCTTTTTATCTCTCATCAACTCATTTTCTGAATTTTGTAGTGACGCCGTTAGGCTGTCAAATTTTTGCAAGGGAACTTCTTAACCCAAATTTGATTCTGTGGGATAAACATGTACTCCTTGAATATGTCGTCAAATGAATATGTTTGAATAACCTTTGATTGTTTTACACTTAATATCGACTTATATTTGGTTTATTCGTTTGTCACACATAATTATGTAATTGATTTATCCTTAAACCAAGGATACCGTCATTGTAAGGGAATTTGTTTCAATCTCCATTCAATTAGACATATTTTGTTTTATACACAACCTTATTTTATATGGTGTATAAACCCCTTTGACATTTACATTTATCCAAAAAGGAATCTTTTTTATATGAAGCGTTTTACAAAACGACAAAAGGGAATGTTTTTGTCGTACGTATGCGGCGACAACAACTTCTCTGCCGCCGTGACCATTATTTGAGTTTCGGATTCCTCTACAATCCAAACCTTCTTTTTAAAATAAAAATAAATACCATGTTTTACTTATCTTTTATTTTGGTATTGAAAATGGTTTTAATAATGTTTTTTATATCAATGTGTTTTATTGATATCTTGTGATTGAAATGTGGAAATGATATGTTTCCTTTATGCAGGTATTAGGTGGTACGATTAAGTTATGGTTCTTGGGAATTGTTATAAAGATGGGTGGTTCCGTGATAAACTAAGGGCGGGTGAGCCCTATATAGCTCTCCAATGCATTGGGTAACGCGAAGGAGTGAAATGATAAGGTTTCTACGAAGAGATTTAGGGAATATACTGTGATGGTTATTACAAACGTAACCAAGAGGGTTACTCCCTACGTAAGGATGTTATGAATGCCTCAAGTTACCTTTTATGTCTTATTATTTCTATGATTTATTCATTATTTGATGAGGTATGTTAAAGTGCCTATGTTTTATCGGTAAAGTATGATTTCATTCTTATGTAGATATGAACTCATGTTTCCTTTCCATATTTTTATATCCCTTACTGAGCTTTTTATGCTCATCCCAAGTTTTTTTGAAATGTTTTTCACAGGTCAATGGAAAGGTACAGGATATGATGATAGTGTCAAGGAAGTGTTAAGAAAGAATCCATGTATTATTTTAAATATGTTTCCGTTGATGGGATAAAATGAATACTATCTTTATGTAACCACTTTTTTTAAATGTGGAATGTAATGCAAGTTTTATGATCTAATTTTCTAAAACTCTAAACCTGAAAAGATCCTGAATGTGTAATCTTGTATTAAATCATGATTAAGCAAGGTTTAAGGCCGGGGCCTTATATCACTCGTGCAGACATATGGATTACAACCACCAGTAAGGGATGTGTTTTTGTTTTTTATCACTAAAGAAAAAGAATTTTATTATGTTGTATTTAATTAATATATATTATTTTAATGACATATTTATCATTATATAAACATAATATATCATCTGATTTCTTACCTTTATATCCATTTAAAAATGATAATGATGTTCTTGGGTATGTGTGGACTACCAACTCCAAAGAGTGATGCAATTCATTTTTCCTGTAATCCTTTCATTGATGGTTATAAAATGATATATAATATATAAAAAGGATAATAATTTCATGATTAATATTGTATTTATGATATAATGGTGAAATTTTTTTCCATGGTCATCATACAGAAGTTGTGTTGGGAATATAAACCGAACATCCTCAAAACACATAACGTAAATTTAATTGATTATGTAACTATATAAAACATGGTCTTAAATGACATAAAATGGGTAATGATAATGGAATCGAAAATAAAAAGTATCCTAAAGATAATAATTTCAAATATATTTTTTTATAATGGAATTAAATATTTCAAGTCACAAGATGGTATTTAACTTAAGGGATTTTATTTAAAAATTTTAATTGTTTTTATGTTTCCCTTATGACTCTTATTTAACTATATAAAAATTTTAATTAATTTGGTTATATTTATTATCTTATTTCTCATAAATGGTTTATAAAATCATTCTACAACTACAATTTACTTTATTAATATGGATTCAAAAAATGAATCTTCTTTTTTTCTAAATGAGGTACTTTTAGGGATGGTATGAAAAAAATAATTATTTTAACATTATCGACATGAATAAAATTTCCCACAATAATGAATATTCATTGTATTGAATATTCTATTACAATTTTCCTTGTTAATATTAAAATAATATAATTTCCATTATATATATATTTATTTTTTTATTTTAATGTTTTTTCAAAAGAAATGTATCGTCACCAAATTTTTATGAAAAATAAAAAGGTGTTTTTTATGGGTTCAAAATAGTTTTTATAGTTATTTATGATTAAAAGTTGCAAAATTTGAAATTTTTTATTCATGATATGGTAGTTAGAAATTATATATGATTATGGTCGATCTCGATAGTGATTATATTATGGGTGATCTCAATATTATTTATATTGTGGATGATCCTAATATTGTTTTTCATTTCATTGGTTGATGTTACTTCTCTTGAAAAGAAAGAAGTGAGTTAATCGGCCGGGGTTCTCCGATGTATTTAATAGAATCAAGTTAGTTCTGACATGAGTGAACATTAGTTATGAGTATAAATATCTAAGATTCTAAAATGATTTTTATTGAGTCCTAGGAATTTTTAAAGGTTTTCTTTGGTATTGAACTATTTATCAAATTTGGATATGAATAATTTTATATCCTTAATGAAAAATGTAATAATGTTAAAAAATTTATGGTTTTTCAAATTTTCAAATAAATTTATCAAATTCTAGTATTTTAATATCCCTTAATGATCTGTGTTATTCATCCCAAATTCTTAAATGGTTTTAATAGCACCAAAAAATTGGTATGAGAAATTATTATTTCTAACACCAAAGAAATTAAATTATTATTGAATAAATAAATTATTTCAAGAATAAAATTAGTCTTTACACTTAAGAATCATATTATTTTTCAAAAAATTGATATGTTGTGATAGTATTTTATATTTAATGAATTTTTTTATAATTATATAAATATCCAAACATAAATGATGATGGGGATGTAATAAAGTTCACCCATTGTGATTAGATTAATAATAATGGATTGATGATGATATTTGTGGTTATACAAAACCACTTGTACACATAATGCTCAAAATAATTCCAAATAAAACTAAACTCTATTATGCATTCAATAAAATTAATATTCTATGACATTGATGTTGAAATCAATCCATAAGGGAAATTTTGTGATTTTAATACCTTGTTTCTATCAATTGGTGTCACAAACCAATATTATAGTTTTATATATAATTTTTTTCACAATATTTCTATTATGTGAAGTGGTCTTGAAATCTATCAAAATTTCATTATTAAGAAAATATGGTATATAAATATGTAATATAATGGATTCTATAATAGTTATTATTTAAATGGTTTTATCATAGTCTATTCCTTGATGTTTCTTGATGAATTTAATAACTATTTGGCCTTATAGGTACTAAATGTACCATCCATGACTAGTTTCTTCTCGAATACCCATTTACACACAAAAAAGTTTACATTAATTAATGGATCTACTAAAACCAAAAAATTATTTTCGTATATGGAATCATTTTCAAAAATCATAGCTTCATTCCAATGTGAAACATAAAATACTTTTACTAGTTAATTTTAAATAAATGGTTCAATATTATCAACTAGAAATTATAAACATTCCTTGGTTTCACAAAAAAAATATTTATTTAGTTATATAACCTCTTTAACTCTCTAATTTAGTACTTGTGAATCTTGAATAAATTATTCCACTGAGTCTTGTTGTATTTTCTCTTATTCTAACTATCGTGTATCATGAGCCTTGATTTTTATAAAATCTATCATACTGTAACCATATACTTTGGATATGTGCTTCCTTTGTATAAATATGGAACGTATTGTGATGATTAACAATAAATCAAAGGGATATTATAAAAAATATACTCTATTCTCTTTGGGACACCCTATGTAGACTTTTATTTTCTTGAGATGTAATTCTATTGATAAAATTATACTTAACATAAATATTTCATCCTAAACATTTATATTTGACAAAAAACATATTTATTCATACACCATAACTCATATTGAATTCCACTTTCCTCTTTATCAGGTATGTTGACCCCTCTGGGAAAATTAGTTGAACTCATTTTTCCATAATATCAACTATGGTTAAACGTATTTTGATATTCCCAATTATGATCAATTATAGTTTGGTAGTTCTTATATTGATTAATGGCTAAATTAATTATTTCGTTATTGATGAACATCATGCAAATATTTTTTTATTATATTATTATCTTCAAGGAATATGGTTACTGGATGAATATTTTCTAACTTAACTCATTCTGCCAATAGAATACTTAAACAGGCAAAAGGTCACCATTACAGAACAAGTCTACCGATACTCAAAAGGTCACCGTTACTGATCAAGTCTACAGTTACACGGAAGGTTACTAATATACTAAGCTTACCAATATAATAAGGTTACCATTAGACAAGCCTACCGATACAAAAAGGCTACTAATACGGAAAGGTCCCCATTATGCAAAGCCAACCGATATGCGAAAGCCCACTGATACAAGCAAGCCTACCGATACATGAAGTCTACCGTTACACGGAAGGCTACCGATAGAAAGGCTACCGTTACTCAAGGATACCATTACTCAAGGCTACCATTACACAAGGCTACCGTTACTCAAGGATACCGCTACCAAGGCTACCGATACCTAAACCTACCATTCTAGAGAATCCGACATTACTTTAATTTCTTTATCATTATTTAATCGAACCTACGTTCATATCAGGTATATTTTAATACACTGACATTTATTTAATGTGTGTTGTAGGATGCTAGGGAACCGTACCTCGTACATGAAAAAAGAAATCATTTCTTTTTCCGGAGCTCGTGCTTTAAATGAAAGAGGAATGAATAGGCAAATACATAGAGACATACATACCACAATGTGATCTCGAAGAACAACCGAGTGTGAATGCAAAGAGACGACTGAACTTACACGAAGAAATCATTCATTACTTCATACCAGTGAATAGCTGAGAACGAGAACATCCACACAAGAACTTCATCGACTATTTTTTTCTAAACATGGAAGTCAAGGAAGCAGACGACACTCTGTTTTCCAGACAAAAACCAGAGGAGGACTCAGAACCAATTCTGATCAATCCAAAGGAGTCCAGAGTTGCACTGCTATCACTAGAGCCATTTCTAAACTCTAAATCTTTGTGTTTGTGATTTAATTTTTACATTTTGAGCAGTGTGTGTCATCTTCTATATTTTACACACACACTGTCTCCTGTACTTTAACTGGAGGATCTGTAAATCCTCACTCAAACTCTTACATCCTTTTGATTCCCACTAGGATAGTGGTAGAGGTCGTGTGTGACCTGGACAGCTGGAGATACTGTTTTTTTCCCACGGATAACAGTGCTAGAGGTCTTGGACCTGGATAGTTATATACTGTTGTAAACCCCGATCCAGGGTGTGGATCACTTTTATATAAAGTTTTGAGAGGACTAAGTCTCAGCTTGAGACTGAACCTCTTGGTTAAATCTGTTGTGCTTTCTTATTTTCAATGTTTTTTTATTCCGCTGCAAACTACTTTAAAACCAAAACTGTTTTAAAGTCACTTTGATAATTAAACTCGCAAGTGTTTATATTACATGTAAATCAGTATGTTACATTCAAAAGGAAATAAATTCTTCTCATTTCATTAACTGGGAGATAATCAATCCATTGAGAACCTAACAGATCCTTTATTTTGATATAAATTCACTACAGTTTAATTCTGTGTTCTATTTGGGGGATTTTAAGACAAAGTTTTTTAAACAGAAATTTTAATTGGAACTCAATTCACCCCCCTCTTGAGTGTCCACTCCGACCAACATTTGGTATCAGAGGATTTTTAAATTTTAATATTGTCTACACTACTCTGTTTTTCAACTGTGATTTTAGTTTTATTTTAATGTTCTTAAAATTTCTGTTATTTCTAAATTTTTATCTCTTTAAAATCGTTGTTTTAAGTAAGTTATCATGGATAACAGACTTAGGGGTGTTGCTACCAATAGACCACCATTTTTCAATGGAAAAAATTATGCTCAGTGGAAAATCAAGATGAAAATTCATTTAGAGAGTATGAGTTTTGATATTTGGACTGCTATATAATCAGAATATAAAATACATACAACTGTTAGATCTACTTGGAATGAAGCTACTAAGACAACCTACAATAATAATTGTAAAGCCATGAATGCTCTGTACTGTGTTTTAGGAGATGAGGAATTTAATAGAATATCTGCTTGTAAAAGTGCTTATGAAAATTGGGATACCATAGATGTTTCTCATGAAGGAACAACTAATGTTAAGGAAATGAGAATGAACACTTTTACTATTAAGTTTGATAATTTTAAGATGAAGCCTAATGAACCCATCTCTAACATGTATCTCAGGTTCATCGAAATTTTCAACATAATGATCTCACTGGGAAAGGATGTTCCATCAATGGAACAAATTATGAGAATTCTGATATGTATACCTGAAAGATGGAGAGGAAATTCTGTCTCAATTAGAGAATCGTGTGATATAGGTTAACTGCCATTCAAGGAACTAATTGTCAAATTGATGATGTATGAAGAAAAACTTAAGGTGAACATTGAAGAAGATGATGAACCTAAACGAAAGTCTGTTTCTTTTAAGTATTCAACCTCAAAGAACAAGGATAAGGAGAAACATCAAGCTATAAAAGAGATTTCAAGCTATGATGATAGTGAAAGTGCTTCTGATAGTGATGCTGAGATGGCTCACATTTCCCAAAGGTTTAAGAAGTTTTATAGGAAGAAGAAGTTTATCAGAAAATAAAATTACAAAGGTAAGTATGACAGAAAGGTTCATTGGAAAAAGGATTGGAAGAAATCTGAAAAAACAGATGAAGTTGTCTGCTATGAGTGAAGAAGAAAGGACATATAAAAGCATATTGTCCAAAGCTGAAGTACAAGAAGAAGTATGAATAAAATGACAATAAGTATAAGAAAGCCATGAAGGCTACCTGGAGTGCTTCTGAGGATAGCTCCAGTGAGTCTGAAATTTGTGAAACTGAAATCAGAAATCAGGAGAACATGTGTTTTATGAAAAACACATCTGAGGTAACATCTGAAACTCCTGCTTTAAATTCATATTATTCTGGAGATGATTCCAACATAGAAAACATTTCAAAATCTCAGCTGTTTGAATAGTGTGATATGTTATAAGAAACCTGTAATGAGCAGAAAGTCAAATACAATGGTTTAAAGAAACTGTATGCTTTAACTGTTAAACATAAATCCGATATTGATATTGAAATATAAAAGAATGCTCGATTACTTAAAGAAAACACTGAACTGAAATTATCTAATGAGGAACTTAAGAAAGACTTAGAAAAGTTTTCAAATGGTAAAGATACTCTTAATCAAATGCTAGGTAAGAAAATAGCACCTAGATACACCACTGGTATATGATACCAACCAGGACAGAGAAAATTTACCAAAACTAAATTCATTCCTAAATCTGGACAGAATACTGCAAGTTCTAGTTCTGGAAATTTATATGCTTCAACTAGTTATATTCATAGTTACGGATCTAATAAATTTTATCATTCAAAATCTGTTTATTCTACAAATTTAATGAGACCCATTACACAAATCTTGGTACCTAATGTTTTTTTGGCTAACATGTCTGGACCCAAGAAAATCTGGGTACCAAAATAATTTCCTATCCAAATCTGTTTTGTAGGGAACATGTTTAAAGTGCTCCTATAGAAAGACCTGGTACTTGTACAATGGATGTTCAAGACATATGTCAGGAGACTTCTCATGCTTTAAAAGCTTAGTCAGAGTTGATGGAGGTTTTGTCACTTTTGGTGATAACTCAAAAGGAAAAATCATCGGCTTAGGCCAGATTGGTAACACTAGTTTAATATTGATTTCCAATGTTTTATTTGTTGATGGACTGAAATATAATTTTTTAATTATTTCGAAGTTATGTGATGATGGTTTTTATGTTAAATTTGAAAATGATTATTGTAATGTTTTTAATTATAAAAATGTTTTAGTATTCTATGCCTTAAGAAATGAAAATGTTTATGCTGTAGATCTGAATTCTTTAGCAAAGAAAAATATTACTTGTTTAAATGCTTTTCATAAAGAGTCTTGGATTTGGCACAGAAGATTAGGACACTGCAATGTACATTCACTTAGAAAACTTACTAGGAAGAACTTAGTTAGAGACCTACCAAAACTTGAATTCCCAGCATATAAAGTTTGTAATCCCTCTCAAAAGGGAAAGCAACATAATTTTTCTTTCAAATCAAAGAAATATGTGTCAACTTCTCAACCTCTCGAGTTGGTTCACAAGGACTTGTTTGGACCTTATAGAGTTTCTAGTTTAAATGGGAAGCACTATGTCTATGTTCTAGTATATGACTATTCTAGATATACTTGGGTATATTTTCTAGCTCACAAAAGTTAAGCATGTTCTTACATTGTTAAATATTCCAAGTCTGTAGAAAATCATAGTGGACTTAAGATCAAAACCTTGAGAAGTGATCATGGTTGTGAGTTTGAAAATCAAGTGTTTGAATCCTACTCCTCACACAATGGCTATAGTCAAAATTTCTTTGCCCCTAGGACACCTCAACAAAATGGTTTAGTAGAAAGGAGAAATAGAACCCTTCAAAAAATTTCTAGAACCATTCTCAATGAGTATGACCTACCTATTTAATTTTGGGCTGAAGCTGTCAATACAGCTTGTTATATTATCAATAGAGTCTTAATCAGACCTGTTCTTAAGAAGACCCCTTATGAGTTGTGGAACCATAGGAAACCTAAGGTTAACTACTTCAGTGTTTTTGGTTGCAAAGTATTTATTCTTAATACTAAAGATAATCTTGACAAGTTTGCACCAAAGAGTGATGAAGTAATTTTCCTAGGTTACTCTACTTCTAGTAAAGCTTATATAGTTTTAAATAAAAGAACCAAATGTGTGGAAGAATATGTTCACATCAAATTTGATGAAACTGATCCACATGAACCTAAGTCCTCTCTTGAAAATCTTGAAGATGATCTCTCTATTTTGAACCTTAATGATAAGGACAGTGGACTTGTAGTTAAAACATACAGTTCTGTAAATTTCCCAGAACCTACTTCTGTTGAACCCCAACCTGTAGATGAACCTAAAATATCTAGTCCTACCTTTTTTAGACCAACTAGGATTCTAATGAACCATCCTTTAGATGCTGTTTTAGGTAATCTAGATAGAGGAACACAGACTAGAGCTTCTCTAAGAAATCAGGTTGAACATCAAGCTACACATTCACAGTTACAACCTAAAAGTTTCAATGATGCTATCAATGATGAATTTTGGGTAATGGATATTCAAGAAGAACTAAATCAATTTTAATGAAATAAAGTCTAGGAATTAGTAGAAATACCTATAGACACTTTGACCATAGGCACAGAGTTGGTGTTTAGAAACAAAGTTGATGAATCTGGAAACATCATTAGAAACAAAGCTAGGCTAGTTTCACAAGGTTACAATCAAGTAGAAGGAATTGACTATGAGGAAACCTTTGCTCCTGTAGCTAGATTAGAGGCTATTAGGATTTTACTTGCTTTTGCATCACATCTAAATTTCAAGTTATATCAAATGGATGTGGAAAGTGATTTTTTAAATGGTCTTATTTTTTAAGATGTTTTTGTTGAACAACCACCGAGTTTTTCTAGTCCTCACTTTCAAAAACATGTTTTTAAACATTTTAAAGCTTTATATGGTTTAAAAAAAGCTCCAAGAGCTTGGTATGAAAGACTTACAAATTATCTTATTTTAAAAGGATTTTCAAAAGGAATTTTTGATCCCACTCTTTTTATCAAAAGAATTTCAAAAGACGTTTTAATAGTACAAATCTATGTTGATGATATTATTTTCGGATCTTCTAAAAATTCTTTATGTACAGATTTTTCAAAGGTTATGCAGAATGAGTTTGAAATGAGCTTAATGGGAGAGCTTAAGTACATTCTTGGATTTCAAATCTTTCAAACTAAAGATGGTATTATTTTAAATCAGAGTAAATATACTAAGGATTTATTAAAATGCTCTGGTTTGGATAGTATTAAGGGAAGTGATACACCTATGAGTACCACCTGTAAATTGGATATTGATGAAACTGGTAATGAAGTAGATCAAACTAATTACAGAGGTATGATTGGGAGTCTACTTTATATTTCTACCAGTCGACATGATATTATGTTTAGTGTATGAATGTGTGCTAGATTTCAAGCTAACACTAAAGAGTCACATTTACTTTCTGTTAAAAAGATTTTCAAATATCTTAAAAGTACTGCTAATTTGGGACTGTTCTACCCAAAAGAACAATCATTTGATTTAATAAGTTATTCAGACGCTGAATTTGCTGGATTCAAGTTAGATATAAAGAGAACATCTGGAACATGTCATTTACATGGAAAATCCCTAGTATCATGGTGTAGTAAAAAACAGAACTCAGTTGCATTGTCTACTGCTGAAGCAGAAAATATAGCTGCTGGTAGTTGTTGTGCACAGATTCTGTGGATGAAACACACTATATTGGACTATGGATCTAATTTTAATCATGTTTCAATCAACTGTGACAACACTAGTGCGATCAACATCTCTAAGAACCATGTTTCTCACTCTATAACTAAACACATTGATGTTAGACACCACTTTCTAGGAGATCATTATCCATAAGGTGATATAACTCTTGAATTTATAGGCTCTTAACTCCAATTAGCTGATATTTTCACTAAGCCTTTAAGTTCAAAAAGATTAAGTTTCCTCAGACACGAATTAGTAATGATAACTTATTCTTAAAACCATTAGGGAAAACTCACCTTTAGGAGACCTCACCGTTAGGAGACCTCACCGTTAGGAGACCTCACCGTTAGGAGATCTCACCGTTAGGAGACCTCACCGTTAGGAGACCTCACCGTTAGGAGACCTCACCGTTAGAAGACCTCGTCGTTAAGAGACTTTACCGGTGCATCTCACGCTATTTTAAACTTCTGTATTTAAGGTCGAGACTTCAAAAAACATTTATATATGGTTTATTTTATTTTTGAATCCTAAATGATATTAAAACCCGATATTAGACTTCACTCAATCTCACCACGAACTCGTCTGTTAGAATCCCTCCAACCTAAACCTCTCAAGCCACAAAACCATAAACCTTGAATCTGTAATGGCCCACATCAAGAGACCCCAGATTACAGATGGGAGTGATGAGCTGCAAGCGAAAGAACAGAATGTAACGAATGCTAGTACTAGTGGAAGGGGAAGTAGAAGTGTAGCTCGAAGGAATCCAGTAAACCCGCATCTCCCAAGGCGTGATATTGTCATTGAGAAAGAGGTATGTGCAGAATGGCTCATGGAGAGCAAGTCTTTGGTTCTTAAGGTTTTAGAAGAACTGGGTTGGACTGAGTGCTTCGCGGACAACAATGGACCTTATTATCCAGGACTGGTGAAACAGTTCTATGAATTCGTTCGTTTTGAAAAGTCTGAGGAACAAAGCAGAATGATTTCTTATGTGAATGGACAGGAATTTTCTTTTACATCAGTGGAATGGGATGGGAATTTAACAGATCCGAATGAAGGAGATTGTGATTTCTATTCAAAATCTGTTCCCTCAACCAGTGATGTGTTTAAGTATGAAGATGCTTTGTTAGAGCTGACAAAAAATGGAACCCCTCGAAAGGACATTGCTGCAGAGATGGCAGGGGAGGGAAAATTTCTTTTCAAATTTATTCAACATGTAATTAGTCCAAGGAGAGGAGATTTTTCTACACCGAGATTCCAGGAAATTTATTTGCTACATCTGTTTAAGCATGGAGTTATGGTAAATCTGTGTATATTGATCATGATTCATATTGAGGATATGACTAGACCAAAGTCTATGTCAAATGCACTTTTCTTCTCAAAGTTATTTTCTATTATGTTGAAGACAAAGGAGGTAGCTGGACCTCAAGATGAAACTGTTGTAGTTAAGGATAATTTTTGCCTCACCAGGACTATGTGTAAGTTTATGAATGTCAACTGGAACCCTTTGAAGGAAAAATATATGATAAGTTCACACCAAAGGACCACCCCTCTAGACCAAAGAATGTGAGAGATCCTGGTCTTCAACCAGATGAGCCAGAACCGGTCTATAGTGAAGCTGAAGCTGAGGAGGAAGAGACATCAGTAGAGGAAGGAGGAGACCCATACTTACCCCCTAGTCCTGTGCATCAAGTTATTTATTATGGAGCAGCTAGCCCTCCAAAAGACCTACCAAAGAGAGAAACTGTCCTGAAGGATAGTGATACAGAGACTACATAAGAAGGAGAAGAAGCATGCCAGTATGTTGTCAAGGACACATCTGAGGTAGAAGAGGCAACTGGATCAGATCATGATGTTAATGGAGAAAAGGAGGCTTCTGTTGAAGCATATGATGAGGAAAATGAAGAGGAAGAGCTTAGTTTGAGCCCTCTTATAGATAATACAGTCAAAATAGTACTTGATCAGGAAGTAGAAGTAGCATTTGTTGTTGAGGAAGTTCTTGAGCCATCAGATAAAATGGCTATTGAATCTACTGCATTTGTAGAGGAAATTGCAGAATTACCTTAGGACGAACAGTTGGAAGAAATACCTCAGGAGAATCTTCCATGTGAGGGGGAGAATCTTGGCTCAGTATCAGTGCTATATGACATTAAAGGTTGGACATCAGATCCAGGATATATGAATCTTGGACTTTCTTATGGGGATTCTGATGAGGAAGACCAAACCCAAAAGGAATCAGTTACCCTACCCACTATGGCTGCAAATGTGTTAACCAAGGAGGACCTTGAGTCCTTAAAAGCTGAATTGAAAGAAGCAATAAGGGAATCAGTGGTAGATATGAAGAAAATTATGGTTGAAGAGATGAAAAGTGTAGAGAAATCCCTTGAGTTATCCATTGGATATGGTGTATCCAGTCCTATGAAAGAAATGATGGATGAAATTAAAGTGTGCCACACTCAGATTGAGAGTTGGACAGGAGCTGTAGTTGCTTTGAGACAATCAATTGCTTCTCTGACTACCATGCATAGCTCTCAAACTCTAGTAAACTCTGACATTCGATATTTCAAAGAAGTGGTCAAGCAATTTGTGGAAGTTTTTAAGGCCTTTATGAAGTCAGTTAAAGAACATCTGAACAGTCAGGATGCACTTGTTCAGAAGGTAGTTAGTAGTCTGACTCAATCCTTCAAGGAGACAGTGGCCTTCTCAATGAAACATTTTCACTCATCTAGCACAAGTATGAACCTTGACCAGATCCGCACTATTATTCATGAAGAATTTGATAAGGCCAGTCCCAGTGGTGCATCCAATACTCAGATTCTTTCTACCACTAGGGAAGTTAGTAGTTTTGTTCGTGATCACCTGCGGGTAGCTACTGCTTCTCAAGAGACAATCAAGAATAAGGTGGATGCTTATTTCGAGAAGGTTTATACCAAGAAACAAATGACAACCCATTTCAAGATTTTGATTGAGAATCTGAAGATACCTCGAGTGACCCAAGCCTTCAGAGAACAAGTTAGTAAGCATAGAGAGATTACTCCTGCCTTGGAAAAATTCATTGAGAATCGAGATGATTTTGTGTCTGCAATGGAGAGAGGAGGAAGCATTATTATGGATTTCAGGAACTTGCTGCTCCCCTTCTTGCATGTGGATGCAAGACCAGTAATTGTACCTCCTGTCCTTCCTGCTTCTACCTCTGGGAGTACCCCTCACTTGACTCCAGTTCAAGCCATCCGGTGCGTGACACCAATGATCCCTCAGAGGAATATAGAATTCATATCTGGTACAGTTTCTGTAGCTGAACCACCCGTTGTGCCTTCAGCTATTCCGAAAACCTCTACTGATCCTAAGGGAAAGTCACCTTTTCTAGAGGAGGATTGAGTGATTCTAGATCTTGTTTGATAGGATTCACTTGTATTTCTAAACATTTAATTTTCTCAGTGTATCTATTGTACCTTAATGAAAATTATCTTTTATTCTTTATCTTTTCCCTTCTACCCTTCTTTTTGTTAATCACAAAGGGGGAGAACATACTGGGGAAGAAAATGAGCCTCTTGTTTAAAAATTTTTCATGAAAGGGGGAGAGAAAATCATATGGGGAGAAAAATGAGAACTAAACCGAAGGGGGAGAAAATGAAATATATGCTATAGGGATATGGGAGAACACTAATAACAACACAAGAATTTATTACGAGAAATTAGTTTTAATTTTTTTTTTCTAAGAAATATTTATCCTTTCCTCTGATACTATTTTTAATTTTCTGAACACTTCGGCATAAGTTGTGATTATCAAAAAGGGGGAGATTGTTGAACCCTCTGGGCAAATTAGTTGAACTCATTTTTCCATAATATCAACTATGCTCAATCGTATTTTGATAATCCCAATTATGATCAATCATAGTTTGGTAGTTCCTATATTGATTAATGGTTAAATTAATTATTTCGGTATTGATAAACACCATGCACATATTTTTTTATTATATTATTTATATTATCTTCAAGGAACATGGTTACTGGATGAATTTATTCTAACATAACACATTCTTCCAAAAGAATACTTAAACATGAAAAAGTTCACTGTTACAGAACAAGTCTACCGATACTCAAAAGGTCACCATTACAGAACAAGTCTACCATTACATGGAAGGTTACCGATATACTAAGCTTACCGATATTAGAAGGTTACCGTCAGACAAGCCTACCAATACGAAAAGTCTACCGATACGGAAAGGTCATAATTATGCAAAGCCTACCGATATGCGAAAGCCCACTGATACAAGAAAGCCTACCAATACATGAATTATACCGTTACACGTAAGGCTATTGATAGAAAGGCTACTGTTACTCAAGGCTACTGTTACTCAAGGCTACCGTTACTCAAGGCTACCGTTACTCAAGGATATCTCTACCAAGGCTACCGATACCTAAACCTGCCATTCTAGAGAATCCGACACTACTTTAATTTCTTTCTCATTATTTAACCGAACCAACGGTCATATCAGATATATTTTAATACACTAACATTTATTTAATGTGTGTTGTTGGATGTCAGGGAACCATACCTCGTACCTACGAAAAGAAATCATTTCTTTTTCCGGAGCTCATGCTTTAAATGAAAGAGGAATGAATAGACGAATACACAGAGACATACATACCACGAGGTGTGCTGGAAGAACAACTGAGTGTGAATGAAATGTGACGACTGAACTTACACGAAGAACTCATTCATTACTGCATACCAGTGAAGAGCTAAGAACGAGAAAATCCACACAAGAACTTCATCGACGATTTTTTTCTGAACCCGGAATTCAAGGAAGCAGACGACACTCTGTTTTTAGACAAACACCAGAAGAGGACTCAGAACCAATTCTGATCAATCCAAAGGAGTCCAAAGCTTCACTACAATCACTAGAGCCATTTCTAAACTCTAAATCTTTGACTTTGTGAATTACTTTTTACATTTTGAGCAATGTGTGTCATCTGCTATATTTTACACACACAATGTCTCATGTACTTTAACTGGAAGATCTGTAAATCCTCACTCAAACTCTTAAATCCTTTATTTCCCACTGGGATAGTGGTAGAGGTCGTTTGTGACCTGGACAGCTAGAGATATTGTTTTTGTTCACACGGATTACAGTGGTAGAGGTCTTGGACCTGGACAGTTATATAATGTTGTAAACCCCGATCCAGGGTGTGGATCACTTTTATATAACGTTTTGAGAGGACTAAGTCTCAGCTTGAGACTGAGCCTCTTGGTTAAATCTTCTGTGCTTACTTATTTTCAAAGATTTTTTTATTCCGCTGAAAACTAATTTAAAACCAAAACTATTTTAATGTCACATTGATAATTAACTCGCAAGTATTAATATTAGTTGTAAATCAGTAAGTTAGTTTCAAAAGGTAATAAATTCTTCTGATTTGATTAAATGGGAGATAATCAATCCTTTGGGAACCTAACAAAACCTTTATATTGATATATATTCACTAGAGTTTAATTCTGTGTTCTATTTGGGCGATTTTAAGACAAAGTTTTTTAAACAGAAATTTTAATTGGAACTCAATTCACCCCCCTCTTGAGTGTCCACTCCGACCCACAAGGTACATTATTTTGTGTTCATCTAGTATATTGTAATAAAAAATCATAAAAATTGAATGAAATACTTTCATTAATGATCATTAAACTCACCATGTGTAACCATGTGAATTTACTCCATTAACTAACATCATTCCAGTATGGTTTATATAGATGAGTGAGGATAATATACTAAACACTCTTATTCAATCTAGGAAATCATGGTTAATATATTTTACACCTTTTTTATTATAGTTTCTTAATCTTATTAGCATGTTTAATCTATACTTCATTCATATATTCCTTAAATTTCTCAAAATTATTTTACATATACCCCCTCATTTAGATATATCCATGTATACTTAAATATATTGTATCATTAATGATGTATGAGTATATACCTTTATCATCTACCTTAAATGGTCCTCATATATCTACGTGAATTTATTATATAATCTCTATGGAAATATCTCCCTTTTACAAGAAGGTTATTTGGTCATTTTTCCTTTCCATCATGCATGATATATATCCAAAACTTTCTAAAAAAAATTCTTTAAAATATTATTGATATAATATAATAAGACACTACTGGAATACATGAATGAGTAAATGATTACATAATTGTGTTTAATATGAGTCATGTGAACATGATTAATATTTATTTTCCAATGGATAATTTTCATATTCTCATATATAATTAACATTATTCTGATAATTTATACCACAACATATGATATCCATGTAAAAGAATAATCCTTTACTTCAAAACCTGAAGATAAATCATTCCATGTCTTAACTCGACACATAAATGGTGTTTTTGTAACACTAGGAACCTCATAATAGTTCATTAAAACTAAAGAAATTACAATTGATAATGTGAAATGGTTTTCTATGATATCCATCAGGGATACTCTCACTCCAATAGTTTCTCAATGATCCACACCACCTTTGGTAATTTTATAAAATACGCATGGTTCAAATATATGGATAGAAACATGAGAACAAAAAGGTGTATCCAATACCCAATTTATGGAAATAGAAATATTTCATTCAAAAATAAACATAAATAAAAATTCTCATTTCTTATTCCTTCTCTTATAGTTCATATTTCAGTGACCTTTATTTCCCAAATAAGAAAAATCTAAATCTAAATCGTTATCCTACCTTCAGATCCTTTACATTATAGAAGGGTGTTTCGAATAAAACATTGTCTTATAAGTATCCTTAAATGAATTTTTATTTTTCTTTCCTTTTTTCGAACATAAAAAAATAAGGTTTTTCATGATTCCCGTCGTGATCCGCTTTTCGAATCAATGTTAAAAGATTTAGGAGTGACTTATCTATATTATTGACGTTGAAATTTACAATAAAACATGAAAATAATTTATGGAGAGGGGAGATAATGTGTTCCATGAACATATTTTTATGCAGTTTGAATCCTATAGTTCCTAACTGCACAATATAACTAGTAATTATGACTATATGAGGTCCAAAAATGTATAATTATCCTAAATTTACTATAAAAATTCCAAAAGATATTTCATACCAATCTTATATTTGTTTATGCAAGTTAAGATCATAGAATTGAGAAAATATTAGTCGAGAATCCATTCCTTTATAAAGCTTCTAAATCTCACTATACATGGATGATGAAATGAGGCATTTGACATCCAATGCATTATCTAATAGAAGTTATTCTTATTCTCTTAACTCACCTCTATTGAAGGCATAAAAAAATAGTGTAATCCTATAACTATGTATATATTTATTTGGATAGTACTTCGCACATGAGAATGTATTATTTCAAGAAGCTTACAATATTAAGAGGATTCACTTTCTTCAGAATATAATGAAATGATAGTGTAGCTGGTCATTAGATTTTATAAAACAATGAAAACAATTTTTTAGTAATTTATCTTCATTACAAAATATGATATGATTAATGATTTTATTTTTGCATCCACAATTTCATCAAAACCCAACTTCTCTCAACATTAGATTCAAAATACCACATCACTCGAATATTATAGTCCAAATGATCAATATTTACCTTCTCATAACCCATATATAGGTATTATAAAATGTTTCAAAGGTGTTTTTGTAAGATTTTATTATAAATTCCATTAACTCATAACTCTATAATCTATTAAGTGGATTAAAAACCCAAAAATCCATTTCTCAAATTTCCATAAAAGTTGCCTCAGAGTTACACAAAGTATTTTTTTGGAAATCTATATTAATACTAAAATAGTAAGGTTTACCCAATACATTCCTTATAACATTATGAAAATTTAAATTTACCTAATAAGGACTAGAGCAGTTGTAACAACCCTAGGTTTTTTGAGAATTATTCTTTTTAATTTCATTTATTTCTTGTTTTGTACGCTACTCCAAAAGAAGCTTGCACTACATGTATCCTTGACTTGGCTTTTATTACACGCAATTGCAACCTTCCTCGATAGAATGTGTATTACGCAATACCGGGTTTCACTAAACAATGATATATTGTTATAATATAATAATGGACTGGGGTTTATGAATAGTATTAACTACATTTTTAATTTTATAACATTATTAGAACATGCTATGAGAACAAAATAAATTTTTCGGGTAAAATAAGTATTTTTAAAAAAATGTAGTTTTCCGCCTTTTGATGGCATACCCATTTTAAATCTATTTTTTGAAATGTTTATAAGTTCAATTTGACAAAATAAAATTCTTCTTTGAATCATCATTTAAAAATTTACTTTGGATAAATTTTTCATATTATTCTGATTACTTTCATATTTTAATAAATAGTAAAAACACGCTATATTTTAATTATAAACAACTTTTTTCGTCGCAATAATTTATATGGTTAAATTCTAATATTGAATGGTTTTAAAGTATAAATAGAATATATTTTTTCCATTTAATATAATTTATGTCATTTCCATTAATTTTACATTGAATTCATATTTAAAACATTTCAATCTTTGGCAATAGTTTAACTTTTAAAACCCATTTTCTTAACAATGGGATAAATTTTATTTTAATTACTGCAACTTCTGTGTTTTGAATTTTGAAAAATTGATTCCATATTTGGATCAGTGGTTCCAAATTATGTTAATAGGTTACTATTATTTTTTTGATATTATGAATAGTAACTACGGTAATTTTTATTGACTTCAGTTAAAGATAAATCGAGTAATTAAGGGAAAACCTAAGATTTTAAAATTACCCTAACACATGAAAAAATTCTATTTGATGACTAAAAGTAGACCCATATCACCTAAAGGTAGGATTATGTTCATTTAATGGACTTTTGACCATGAATATAATTTAATTATTATTAAAACCAAAGAAAGTGACAACATGTCACTCTCTTAAATTTTATAAGTATAATAATTTTAATTTAGTGATAAATTTCATGAAACATCGAACATAAATAGTATCCCAAAATAAAATAAAATAATATACATAATGTAAAATCATTTATAATTTTTAGGTATTAAATTATTATCATTAAAGGTGACACAATAGTGATGTTGAAATTATTTTATAGATTGAAATATTAAATAAATAGTTTTAAAAATATTAAAATAAATATTGTATTAAATATTATTTATTCTAAACGAATTTTCTAGATAAATATGACATGTTATTAATCTATTAAATATTTTAGTTTGAACATATCTTCTGTGTGAATTTTATTTAAATTCAAATAAATGAATAGTGTAAAAATTGACACTATTGTTATTTTATAAATAAAACATAATATAAAATTGTTTAAAATCACAATAATATATAAAAATTATAAATTAAAATTTATATGGTCTAAAATTTCATAAATTATATAATTATGGATAATTCACAACACATAAGTAATTATTTATAACAATTTAAAATTTAGAATCTTATTACCACAAATAAAATTAAATAGATTAAATAAAGATAAATCAAGTTGATAATGTTTAAAATAAATTCCCAAAATGTATAAATTTTACTTTTTTGATGCAAATACAACCCTATCTCAACTAAGATTTAGATTTGAGTCATTTTGGATGTTTTTATGTGGGTTTTGAATTTATTATAAATTAATATTTCTTATCATTCCAAAGGTGCCCCTCTCCTCCTTTATAAAAGGGAACCTCCTCCCTCTCATCTTCACAACACTTTGAGCCTTCAAGATCGGCCAAACCCCGACCATTTCTCTTATATAATTCACTAGAAACTTTTTTGAGGTTTTGGTCTTCTCAAAAGACCATCTCTAGTCCCTTCAGAGGAAGATTAAAAGAGGTGTGTCAAAGAAGAGGTAATATCTTCTACAAATTCTTTCAAGTTTCTTTCTTATTCAACTTCTACTTCTTTAGTTGTTTCATTATAAGGTAATAACATAAGTATCACTAATATAACTATATGTTATTATAAATATGAAACAACCTATTTCACCTTATATCCATCCTATGGAAAACGAAATCACCGCACGTGTGTATGTATAGAATACCATCTCCACGTCGTGGTGTAATTAGTTTTTGAACCACCACCTTACTTAGATAGGTATAATTGTTTAAAGAATAAATATATATGTTTATTATAACATCATAATTATTCTCATATATTATATCATTCACTCCAATTATATTCAATAATTATGGTTAACATATCATCGCTGGTGCGTACGTACTACCATCTCCACGAATGTGATGAGATTCATTTTCCATGATTAACAATTCAAGTATGTTTATAATGTATATATTTAATAAATAATCATGAAAGATATTACATAATAATGATACTGTATTTATGTACATATATGTTTCATTTAGTTAATTCCATTAAATAAGGAAACAAAAATAGCATTCATGCGTACGTACGGCCTACCATCTCCATGAAAGGTGTATTTCATTCCATTTATCGATCTATCATATATATTTATATACTGAATATATAATATATATAAATCATGTTTGAAATTATTGAATTAATTAAATCAGGATATGAGTAATAATGTAAAGAAAAAAAAATCGAAACACGTACAATAAATGAAACAATTTTACCCAAAACGCTGCTTTAACATGGAATTTACAAAAGAATGGGTAATATAATGCCATAAGTGAAACATATATTATATCATAACAATGAGTATTAATCTATAATAATTCAATGACAATATTTAAATCATGATACAGGAGGTTCGGATACATACGAATCATATCGGACATAAGGTAAGGGATAACTTTTCCAATCTTGTTTTTATACAAGATTGTTCATTCGTAAGTATTTATTGGGGTTATTATTATCATCCATGCCCATGTTTTCTAAAAATGTTTTCATGTATATATAAAGTCCTTTTTATCCATTTTTGAAATTTACCACATGTTATGAATGGAATCTTACTTTTTCTTACCACACGATGAATTTTTTTACTTTTCTAACAAAAGTACGAGGAGAATGTTTTTTTAAATTATATGACGTGAATGGATTATTATGGTTTCATAACACCTAATTTTCATGAAGATTCCTCTACAATATTTCATGACTATTTTAAACAAAATCAATTTCTTTTAAAATTGCATGGAATTTTGTGAAAAGAAAATGATTTTAAAGAAGAAAGGATATTTTCATCAGAAATTCATTTCAAGTGTTTAGTAAAAACCATTTTCCATCTAAGATGACAATATTTCATATGTGGATGTTTCAAGTATAATGTCTCTATGTTTTACATGGTTTCACTTTTTTATGATTAAATGATATCCATTTGTTTTATATGGATTATGTTATGATGGAAGGATGTTTATGAAACCCATTTTATTCGTGGGGTTATTATGAATGATATATGTATATTTTGTGGCACATGAAAGAATGATTTCATTATGAGATGGGTGGGACATATATCTCCGTCCAATACATTGGGTAACGATTTATATATCATGAGATAGACATTTCTGGAATGGTAAGTTAATCTGGTTCAGTGATACAGGACTGGAACGAGGAGTGAACTCGATTCAGAAAGGGAAATTGTCCACTAAGATTGTCTTAGAAGCAATACCTTGGATAATATGGAAATAATATCATGTGTTTAATGGTTTCCCACAATTACACGTTTTATTACAATGCAATTTTATCATGATTTATGTTCCATTATAATATATGCCTTACGTACTTCCAAGATATATGTCTTTTCTCAAGATTTTGATGTTTAGATTTTATGTTCAAGTTTTTTCATTAAAATGTTTATGGATTGTTTTATGTTCTCTATGTTTACCCATACTGAGCATTTGAGATCACCCTTTTTATGTTTTCTTTTCCCCAGGATATAAAGAATGGTTTTAGGTAAGAAAACAAAAGTGGAAGATCTTTACGGGAGATGTTGAAGATCTTTCACCTTGATTAGAACATTATGTTCCATGTTTCCAAAGACACTAAAATATTACGTTCCTTTGGTGTCTATTTTTTTTTATGTATTAAGTATTCCGTAGGTGTAATGTAATGTATATGTACTTCAATATTTCAATCTCTACAGTTGGTATCAGAGGAAAGGTTTAGTCATCCTTTGGAAACTAGGATGCGACAACTTTAGTGAGATCCCTAGAGATATTTATAAGGTATTTCTAGGGATGCCCCTAAGGTTAAGTATACATATAGTTTATAGTCCTAGAATTACTGTAAAAATCCTAGAATTAACCCTAAGATTTTATATATTGAAAGAACTCCCCCTTTATTTTCTTGTTTTTCGGGAATGATTTTTTCCACTCACACTGTTCTTTTTTGGTTTTAGACGATGGCTGGAACCCGAAGTAACCGTGTTGATCAATGTAATGGAAAATGCAATGATATTCCTCCTGAGCAACCAAATGTCATCGAAGATGGAGGGAAAAATATTTTTACTATACTTACACAAGCTATGAATCATTCTGGATTTCCAAATGATCTAAGAGGGGAACAATATTCTATTGA
The DNA here is from genome assembly GCA_963277665.1 of Viscum album. Taxonomy (NCBI): domain Eukaryota; kingdom Viridiplantae; phylum Streptophyta; class Magnoliopsida; order Santalales; family Viscaceae; genus Viscum; species Viscum album. The sequence continues at coordinate 1,659,880,110 of OY728148.1, read as the reverse complement.
GTATTTTATGAGGCAATGTCCGCCGTCTTTCAATGGGTCATCTGATCCACTTGTTGCTGAAAAATGGATCAGTACCATTGAAAAGATATTTTCCATACTTCACTTTTCAGAAAATGAAAAATTCATTTTATCTTTTTACCATTCAGAACGTGAACCAGACCATTGGTACACTCTAATTACGAAAACAAGTCCCCAAGAAGAAATTGAATCCATGGAATGGGACTAGTTCATGAACTTGTTTTTCAGTAAGTACTTCCCTCGTATTCATCGAACAAAGATGGAAAAGGAGTTTCTTGAGCTTAAGAAAAAGGATGATGAATCTGTTGGTACATACGAAGAAAATTTTACAAGACTAGCAATGTATGCATCTGGCATTATCATCCAACCTGAAAGTAAAGTTTCTCGATTCTTCAGTGGATTAAAACCAAGTCTTTGAAGGGAATTAGCTATAAGAGACATCAGTAGCTATGAAGAAATTTAGTTTTTTGCTATCATGGTAGAACTATAAGTTGGTGTAACATATTCATCTCATGTTTTTGACAAGAAACAAAAGATAGAGTTCAAGGAAAAACCTCAGAACAATGGTGAAAATAAGGTGAATGTTTCTTTATGGTCAAAGTGTGAAAAGAATCATGGTGGAGATTGTCTAAAAGGTACTATAAAATGTTTCAAGTGTGTAAAAGAAGGTCATCAAGCAGCTGAGTGCTAATGTAATAGGACAATGGTTTCTAATGACATGAATAGAGAAAAGACTACAAAGAAGGCTCCACCAACACTTCAATGCTTCAAGTGCATGGAAATGGGGCATTATGATAATCAATGACCTAATCCAAGGGTTTATGATGATCAACGTGAGTGACATCTTAAGGAAAAGGAAAAAGGGAAGTCACATGATATCACTATTGGAAATATTGAGTATGACTACGATGTGGTGGAATGATTATGTGTTTATGTAATACGGTTCCAAAATAGTTGTGTGGAATGTCATTTTAGTATCATGGAATATTGAAATATCTATGTATTGGTTTATTGTGGTTTTCAAAAATTGTATGGTACCAGTAACCATGAAAAGTGATTGAAATATTTTTGTAAAGAAGATGATATGCGCGTAATGATGGGATAATGAAAAAATTAAATGAGCTCATGACTTATATAAGGACAAATTTATATCATGGTTTGAGTATATAGAAATTTTGGGATTTTGGTATTTGGAAAGTTTTAACTTTTTAAATCATTAATGTTTTCACTAAGGTTATATGGTAATTCTTGTTTCAAAGAATACATCATTAAGGTATTCAAATGTTTGGAATGTGACCAACAAGATATATCTTATGATATATGGGGGATAAGTGATGGTATTCACATGGTTGTTATGTGACCTTCCAAGTAATTGTTTTCTTTATACTATGATCTTGGACCGAAGTATTTTGGATAAGCCTAAATATTGGAATGAATTAAGTTAGACATATGATATTATTGTTTAAGGAAAGAATTTTTTTTATAATATTAAATGAATGTTATAATATGGTAGTTTTAGAAAAAGGGACAACCTACATGATGGGCAACAACCCGTCGCATCAGACAAGGCTATAGAAATCAAACCCATAACCGAAGTGCGACATGCCTTTATCACCTTCCACTAGCCTACAGGATGTCCCTAGTTAGTAGAAACTATTTTTATTAAGCGGTATGATAGATGAAGTATATGTCCATTTTTGAATCATATATGACTAAACTCACCATAGATGGACTTATGTATATTTGATAACATTTGTTAACCTTTTGTTTGAGACATATGGAATGACCCATAATTCTATCACATAATCTGCTAACACTTCACGAATAAAAAATTCAACTTCATTTCATTAAGATATGAAGTGGAAATTGTTTAAGGCACGAACAACGGTGAGATTATACCAAAATAAAGTAAGTATTTCTTCTAATTAAAATTCTTCAACTTTAGGGAAATGATCTTGAAAAACAAAAATGTTTTCTTAGTGCCCTTATATCTGATGAATCAGATGGTACCTTAGATCATCACAAATTTATGGCTTTGTGATTGTTGGATTTTCATAGCCATGTTCTCTACCACTCTCCATCAGAACTAGATGGTTAGGTTTCTATTCCATATCTATATTTTCACCTATATTCTCCTATGTGAAAACCCAATGATGAGTTAATTTGGGTAACCGATATGTTTCATAATTCACTTTTTAAAATTATGTTTCAGTATGCCTTTTTACGATGTGGGTTTCTATGAAAGAAACTTTCAAGTAGTAAACCATTTATAACCCCAACGAATTTTGAGGGAGAAATTCATTTTAAGGGGGGGAAGAATGTTACAAACCGAGATTTTATGAGAATTATTAATTTCAATTTCATTGATGTCATGTGTTGTATGCTACACCAAAAGGATCTTGCACTATCTGCATCCCTGACTTGGCTTGCTTTACACACAATCACAACATTCCTTGATAGCATGTGTAGTACGCAATACTGGGTTTCACTAAACAAAGATATATTGTTATAATATTATAATTGACTAGGAGTTATGAATTTTATTAACTTAATTTTGAATTTTATAACATTATTATGACATGTTATGAGAACAAAATAAATTTTTTGGGTAAAATAAGTGTTTTTCAAAAAAATGCAGTTTGGCCGCCTTTTGATGGCGCACCCACATTAAATCTATTTTTTGACATGTTTATAAGTTCAATTTTAAAAAATAAAATTCTTTTTTGGAATCAGGATATAAAAGTTTACTTTGGATAAATTTTTCATATTATTCTGATAACTTTCATATTTTAATGTATATTAAAAACACGATATATTTTAATTAAAAACAAATATTTTCTTGGCAATCATTTATATGGTTAAATTATAATATTGAATGGTTTTATAGTATAAATAAAATATATTTTTACCATTTAATATAATTTATGGAAGTACCCTTAATTTTACATTGAATTCATAGGTAAAAACATTTCAATCTTTGGCAATATTTTTACTTTTAAAACCCATTTTCTTAACAAAGGGATTAATTTTAATTTAATTACTGCAACTTATGTGTCTTGAATTTTGAAAAATTGATTCCATATTTTGATTCAGTGGGTCCAAATTATGTTAATATGTTACTTTTATTTTTTTTATTATGAATAGTAATTATGGTAATTTTTATTTACCTTAGTTAAAGATAAATAGGGTAATTAAGGTTAAACCTAAGATTATAAAATTACCCTAACACATGCCAAAATTCTACTAGATGAATAAAAGTAGACCAATATCACCTAAGTGTCGGATTGGGTTCATTTTATGTACTTTTTAACTTGAAAATAATTTAATTATTTTTAAAACCAAAGAAAGTGACAACATATCACTCTCTTAAATCTTATAAGTATAATTTTTTTAATTTAGTGATAAACATCATGAAACATCGAAAATTAATAGTATAAAAAAATATAATAAAATTATCTACATCATGTAAATTTATTTATAATTTTTAGGGATTAAATAATTATCATTAACGGTGACAAAATAGTGATGTCGAAATTATTTTATTGATTAAAATGTCAAATAAATGGTTTTAAAATATTAAAATAAAAATTGTATGAACAATTTATTATTCTCCACAAATTTTTTAGATACATATGACATGTTATTAATCTATTAAATATTTTACTTCGAACATTTCTTCTTTTTTTATTTTATTTAATTTCAAATAAATGAATTGTTTCAAAATTGACACTATTTGTTATTTTATAAAAATTACAAAATATAAAATTGTTTAAAAATCACAAAAATATTTAAAAATTATAAATTGAAATTTATATGGTCTAAAATGTCATATATTATCCAATTGTGAATAATTCACAACACATAAGTAATTATTTATAACAATTTGAAATTTAGAATCTTATTACCACAAATAAAATTAAATGGATTAAATAAGGATAAATTAAGTTGATAATGTTTAAAATAAAACCCCAACATGTCTAAATTATATTTCATGATGGTATTAAAACCCTATATCATCTAAGATTCAGATTTTAGTCGTTTTGAAGTTTTTATGTGGGGTTTGAATTTATTATAAATTCATATTTCTTATGTTTCCAAAGGTACCCCTCTACACCCTTATAAAAGGGCACCTCCTCCCTCTCATCTTCACAACACTTTGAGACTTCATGATAGTCCAAAACCCACCCATTTATCTTATATACTTCCCTATTATCATTTTGGAGGTTTTTTTCTTGTCAGAAGACCAACTCTAGTCCCTTAAGAGGAAGATTAAAAGAGGTCCGTCGAAGAAGAGGTAATCTCTTCTACCGATTCATCCAAGTTTTTACTTCTTCAACTTCTTCTTCTTTAGTTGTTTCTTTATAAGGTAATAACATAAGTATCACTAATATACTGATATGTTATTATAAATATAAAACAACCCCATTTCACCTTCTATCCATCTTAAGAAAAACAAAATCATCACGCGTGCATACGTACGAAATACCGTCTCCACACCGTTCTGTAATTAGTTTTTCCACCACCAGCTTACATGGATGAGTATAATGGTGTAAAGAATAAATATATATGGTTATTAAAACATCATAATGATTCTGATATATTATATCATTCACTAAAATTTTATTCAATAATTATGGGAATGATATCATCGCTCGTGCGTACGTACGGACTGTCGTCTCCACGAACGAGATGAGATTCATTATCCAAGATTAACCATTAAATTATGATTATAAAGTATATATATAATAAATAATCATGAAATATTTGACATAATAATGATACTTTATTTATATACATATATGTTTCATTTACTTAATTACATTCAATAAGGAAACGAAAACAGCGTTCATGCGTACGTACGACCTACCGTCTCCATGAACATTGTATTTCATTCCATTTATCGATCTGTCATATATATTTATATAATGAATATATATTATATATAAATCATTTTCTACATTCTAGAATTATTTAAATCAGTATATGAGTAATAATATCAAGAACAAAAAAACAAAACACGTACGATAAATGAAACTATTTTACCCAAAACGCTGCTTTGACATGGAATTTACCAATGAACAGATAATATAAAGTTATAAGTGAACCATATATGATATCTTAACAATGAATATGATTCTGTAATAATTAAATGTCATTATTTAAATCATTATGCATGTGTTTTGGATTCATACGAAGCATATCAGACATAAGGTAAGGGATAAATTTTCCAATCTCATTTTTATCCAAGATTTTTTATTCGTAAGTATTTATTGGGGATATTGTTATCATCCATTCCCATGTTTTGTAAAAATGTTTTAATGTATGTTTAAAGTCCTTTTTAACCATTTTTTAAATTTACCACATGTTATGAAAGGAATCTTACTTTTGTTTACCAGACGAGGAACTATTTGACTTTTCTGACAAAAGTACGAGGAGAATGTTTGTTTAACTTATATGGCGTGAATGGATTTTTATGGTTTCATAACGCCTAATTTTCATGAAGCTTACTCTACAATATTTCATGACTATTTTAAACAAAATCCTTTTCATTTAAAATTTCATGGAATTTTGTGAAAATAAAATGATTTTTAAGAAGAAAGGATATTTTCATCAAGAATTCATTTCAAGTGTTTTACCAATACCATTTTCCATCTAAGAAGACATTATTTAATATGTGTATGTTTCAAGTATAATATCTCTATGATTTACATGGTTTCACTTTTATTATGAGGAAATGATATCCATTTGTTTTATATGGATTATTTTATAATGGAATGATGTTTATGAAACCCATTTTATTCGTTGGGTTATTATGAATGATGTATGTTTTTTGTGGCACATGAAAAAATGATTTCATTATAAGATTGGTGGGATCTATATCTCCCTCCAATGCAATGGGTAAATATTTATATCTAATGAAATAGAAATGGTTGGAATGGTATGTTAATATGGTTCAGTGATACAGGATTGGAACGAGGAGTGAACTCGATTCAGAAAGGGACTTTGTCCACTAAGGTTGTATTGGCATCAATGCCTTGGCTACTATGGAAATCATATCATATGTTTAAGGGTTTTCCAAAATTACATGTTTTCTTCCCATTCTATTTTATCATGATTGATGTTCCATTAGGATATATGCCTTAAATAATTCAAAGATATATGTCTTTGCTCACGATTTTGATGTTTAGATTTTATGTTCAAGTTTTTGCATTCAAATGTTTATGGATTGTTTTATGTTATCTATGTTTACACTTACTGAGCATTTGAGATCCCCCTTTTTATGTTTTATTTTCCCCAAAATATAAAGAAATTTTTTAAGTAAGAAATCAAAAAGGGAATATCTTTTTGGGAGATGTTGAAGATCTTTCACCATGATTAGAAGATTATGTTCCATGTTTCCAAAGACACTAAACTATTAAAATTCATTGGTGTATGTTTTTTTTTGTATTAAGTATTCCACAAAAGTAATGTAATGTCTATGTACGTCATGATTTGGGTCTCTACAGCAGTATTTGAATTAGGTATGTATTCTAACTCAAGTGAAATATGTCATTTTTAGGACATAATATTCATGTTGATGGATTTTGTTATCTTATATATAAATATTATTTATTTTATCCTTTGTATATATTTTAATATTATGTGACACATATATCAATAATTAAAAATTTATGATAAATATTTTTATCATGTTAATTTTTCATGTATAAATTTAGAAAAAAAAAATCCATTTTTGAGTTTTATTTGGGATTGTGTTTGATTATAATTGTATGTTAAAGATGTTTTAATGACTAATAAATGAAATTACAATGTTATGAAGATGGATAGATAGGGATTAAAGTAGCTGGATAAATCTATCAATGTGAGATAATCCACAAAACATAACCATAGGTTAATCAACGAGATGGATTATGGGGAGACCATCCACTCTTCTAGTTTGAGGGTGTACATAATGTATGACATAGGTTATGTTATAGGAAAAGTTGTGTTTGAGAATTAATGAAAAAATATGGATAGGGTCACATGTCCATCCACCTACTATGGATCTATCTAACCAAGTTAAAATAATATCCCATATGTAACACCCCATTTTTTTATTGCAACATCTCTGATTTTATGTTTATTATTTTAAGATATTATATGGATTTATTTCCAGACTAGGAACTGATACGGTGTTCAATTATTAATCCTGATGTGTCTTGAACAAATGTTTGAAAAATATTAAAATATTCAATAACATGTAGATATTGTTTTCCTAATAATTAGAATAACTCATAAACGATTTTCTGGATCATAAATTTAATGGAACCGTTGGATTTATAATAGTTTATTTACCCTTGGCGCAACCTAACATTGGTTGGAACAGGTCGATTGTGGAATGTCATCTCAGGATTTTTTTAAAAATAAAATAAATTAAGAATAAATTATTTTATTTTATTCACTGATACAAAGAATAAGCATAAGATTTATCTATAATAAACCATTTTTCATAAATACAAGTTTAATCTCTTGCCCCCAGAATCCTCTAGAGGCCCTCGATAGAGAGATCAAGAAAATTCTTTTGAGCAGGTGATGCCGAAACTTCGAATCGGAGATTAACAAATGTCAGTCTTGATAGATCTCCCCAACAGAGATGACACAGTGATCATTCTTGTCCAATGATTTATCAAAAATATTATAATGATATTTTTTCATTTAATTTTCGTCATTTTCTTAATCATATATGAATTCAAGTCAATAAAAAAACAATAATTGATCCATGCATTGCCGATAGATTTCAACTGGATAGAATCGATTATTTGGGGTTTTTTGATTATCCCTCTTTTATTATCCTTCTACAAAAACAATTAAAGTCCAAAAAAATGGATGAGGTTATTTCCACTCTTTTACGATCTCTTTATTCATCACTCTGTTCTTTGCATTCTTCATTGGTTGGATCCCTGTGGTCCCGACTCGACGTTTCTGGGTGGTTCTGAACTTGACCGGAACCAAATATTTGAGGCAAATTAACAAGTGAGGATAGATCAATCTATATCAGGACCCAAGGAGCTCAGATCTATGATTTTGAAATTTTTAGGCATAGGATAGGCATATTGGTTTGTGGATGGGACCACCAGCGTGCGACAACGGTGGTACACAGTGGAGGGCAGTCACAGTTTGCGTGTGTGTTGTGGAGCTAGTGTGGTTGATAGAGGATTATAAGGTAGTTGGATAGGGATGAAGGAATACGTGGGATAGTGGAATCGGATGTGGCGGCGGTGGAAACAGAGTGTGCTAGTAGTTCGGACTCGATCAGTGGTCCAAGCTAGACTAGTGGGCTTGGTCGGACCAATGGGCCATGTTATATGGGATGGACTTGAGTCTCACCCGGGGGAACTAGGGTGGATCCCGGATGCGGTTGACCACGGCGTCGTCGTAACTTCAGTTGCAGCGAGCGCAGAGAGTCCTCATCCGGTCCACGGAAGGTTGAACACAGTTGTTGAACGCAATTTTTAGTTAGGTGTGGTAGGTGTACTGACTGTGGAGGTCAGTCCATAGGTAGTTGTTCTGCTGGGTAGGTGGGTCGACCATGGGGGTTGGTCCATAGGCCTTTGTCAATTCTGCAACTTTCTTCATTAAAATGATCATAACTCTTAAACGGTTCGTCCAAATGATGTGATTTCAATGGTATCATGACCCTGGAATTTAGATGATAGACATAAGAAAAATTTTGGGTACTTTATTTAGAGTTAAGGATCTTAATTTTCTTTTTTTGGTCCAGTATATGTTGAGTGTGTTCACTTTCTCCATTCCTTGAGTGTGCAATGTGGAATTACATCCACATCATTGGATTGTAATCCCCTATAGATACTGAGTCTCAGATAGAGTTTTTGTTTCCCTCTATGATACAAGAGTGTGATCCTCTATAACCCCTAGTAGTGTCTTTGGAATCGGTGTAACCTCCTTGAGAAGGGTGTTGATCGTCTATCTAGTCAACCACATTAGTAGGGTTTGTGGAACCATTGGCATAAGACCACTACATTGGTGGTTGATCCCAAATGAGTTTTTGGTTTCCCCAAGTAGTAATGGGCATGACCCATATCTTTGTATCAAGGATGATCTAGACTGGGTTCATGGTGTCCCCTAACAAATCTAGGTGTGACCTCTCTCTTTTTATCATAGTCTTCTTGGACTAAGGCATTCTCTTTGGGTAGGGCCCAAATGAGCTAGACCTATTCATATAGGGTCTCTAATTTATCAATTCTTGAGTGTTGATTTCTCCCAGAATGAGTGTGATTCGAGAATAATCCTGTGGATGGAAGTTGGTTATGACTGCCTGATGGAGTGGAGTCTTTCTTGGGAATATATGGGTTCTTTTTTTGTTCTTCTAGTATTCAGTTGACTATGCTTCGTGCTTTAGGTTTAGTGTATTTAGAGTGTCCTAATGATTATTGTTATACTCACCCATGAATGACCTTTTCTCACACGTGTCATGTCTATTTTAGATAGAGTCCCCTTTAACAGTGTCCTAGGACACCCAGGAGCGGGTGGAGCACATATGGAGTTTGGTAGACTGAGTTTGATAATTGGGGGCATGTCGTTGAATTATTCCTCACCCATTGAGGAGGCTAGAATATTTATAGTTTCAGTTTTACTTGTGTTAAAGACTCTTTATGTTGGGATTTTATTTGACCTTTTTTACTTTTACATTAATTCTTATTGTACTCTAGTTGTGGGATATTATTTTTATGCATGCATTCTAATAGTTGTTTTAAATTTTAGCATTGTTCGGATTAGATATCTGTGTGTGTATAGGTAATTTATGATAATGCCTCCCATTTGTGGGAAATTCCTACTCGATGCTAGTCACTAGTCCCTGGCCTATTTGAGGTAGGCTTGGGGTAGTCACTACATGGGTCCCTCTTAGATGGGTCATGATAGAGTGGTATCAGAGCTAGTCAGGTCTACATTAGGACTGAGTGTTTATGAGGTTGGATTTGGGAAATATTGTTAAGTGTTTCATTTTTGGATTTTAGGCTTGGGACTCTAGTGTTGGTGCACCAACCAACATATCCATACACCAGAACCTTGAGCACCTATTTTTCGACTCGGTACATGAAAACACTAGATGCAGGGAAAAATGGTTCGTGCATCCTATAGGAATGGGTTTGTCTTCCATGCCATTCTTAAGAAAGTTATCCAAATATAATCTATTGAGCATGGTACGGCTTGTTTAATTTCAGGATGTCTCCATGTAGAAAACAAGCTAGGATTCCACTGTGTGATCTTGAGGATGATCTTCCTAGTGACTAGGCATCGATATAGGGGACTATACCAGAGATAGCACCTCCAGGTGGTTTTCCAACTATACCACCACCCATCGAGCAGCAGCTACTACCATCACTACCAGATAAGGATGAACACAGGATGAGTTCATTGAATGAGTTTTATAGGTAGTGACCTACATGGTTTTGGGGTGATCTAGACCCACAGATGGCTGTGGAATGGCTTGAGGAAGTCACCCATGTTTTTTTCATTTTGAGGACACCTTTCAATCATATGGAAGTCCATGCTACGAGTCTTCTTAAGGGATATGCTGGGTGATGGTGGATCTTAGTTAATTAGTCCCTCAATAATACAAATATCTCTAGAACAGACTTCGGCCGTTTCTTTAGAGAAGAGTTATATCATTCCATTTTGTGATCAGTACGCATACAAGATCTTTTGAATCTACATCAAGGTAGTATGATAGTGGTAGAGTATTTAGAAAATTGTACAGAACTTTCATGTTACACCATGTATATGGTACAAGATCAGTTCATAAGGTATTGGACCTTCGAGTAGGGATTACATTGGGATGTTAGTGAATCAGTGGAATATCATTTCATTTCTACCTATTATGGGATACTTGAGAGAACCATGTTTGTGGAATATTTTCTCATAGAGCAGAAACCAGTAGTAGGAGCTAGAAGGGGCCACCCAATATCTGAGACCTTGGCAGTAGGTGGGTGATGATAGTCACATGGATTGAGTAAGGTTAGGTTCTTCTAAATTTGATCCCAAGACTTAGGGTCATCAGTACGAGTCTCCTAGGGTAGCTCAAATCAGCCTAGGGACATGCGGTGTTTCTCATGGGGTGGTCAGGGACATATGGCATGAGATTTCTTGACCCATCACATAGATCATTAGGATATGTTTGAGGGACCACAGAGACCATGGAAAATATAGGATCAGGTTGGTTCTTAAGGAGGTATATGTGGTAGAGGGGTCAGTAGGGCAGTATAAGGTGGTCATAGATTTGTCCTATTACCACCCCCACCCCCAGGTTGTCTACACAAGGATCACGGAGCTAGTGGATAGAGACTAGGCCAGCTGTATTATATAGAGTCTTATGAAAATGAGGCTCCAAGGATTATATGTGGTATAATCTATGTATTTTCTTACCTTAGTTTTAGTATTGATAGGCATTGGTGCAAGTCATTCTATTCTTTCCATGAATCATGTTCAAGACTCAGATATTCTGGTAGAAAAATTGACTCGACCCTTATTCTTGGAGACTCTTACTGTCAGAGATTCAATGATCACATGCTAGCTTTGATAGTGTGACATGACACACTGAGTTGAGAGTTTTTATCAAGATCTCATGGTAGCATCATGGAGACCTTATGATTTCAATCATGGTACAAACTTTTTATCCATAGTTAATGCTTAGATTTACTGTTTTAGGTGAAGTGTGGGGTGTGTCCACAGTGATGGGACAAAATTTTACTTTGTTGGTGAAATGGAAATCCAATAACCCAAGGATGGACTCACGTATAAAGGGGTGCAACCAATTTCTCATTAGTTGGTTAGCCTAACCATCGATGTAGTGGATGCTATGGGTCTTCGGTTTTCTACAGTGGTGATAGAACACAAGGAAATATTTCTTGATGATTTTTCATATTTACATCCCCATAGAGATGTAGACTTCTATATTGATCTACACCCTGGTATGAAACTGATATCTACACCTGCATATTGGATGGCACCAAGATAGTTTTTTGAGATAAGGGTTCAATTGTAGGACTTTCAGATGAAGGGATTCATGTGACCTAGTGTTTCACCCCAGATAGCACCAGTTTTGATTTCCAAGAAGTTAGATAGGATCCCGAGGTTATGTGTGGATTTATGATTCTTGAAGAAAGTGACAGTGAAGAACCTGTATCCACTACCAAGGATTGATGACTAGATTGATCAGTTAAAGGGTGTGTGATGGTTCTCAAAGACTGACCTCAGATTAGGCTATCACTAACTATGAGTATGGTATGAGGATATACCAAATACGACCTTCATATTTTTTTATAGTCACTATGAGAAAATGGTGATTTCTTTTAGCATGAATAACTCCCCAACAGTGATCATGGGACTTATGAATGGGACCTTTCTACCATTCTTAAATGGATTCACAATGGTCTTCATCAATGACATCCTAGTGTATTTAGAATTCGAGGAGGAGCATGTGATACACATAAGGATAGATCTAGAAACTCTCTAAGATCACAATATTAACAAAAATATCTCAAAGTTTCATTTCAAGATTCAAGAGGTCATTTTTTCAAGACTTTTCATCTAAGAGGATAGAGTTATAGTTGATCTAGTGGTGGTTGAGGCAGTGATTTCTTGGGAACCTTCCAAGAGTGTTACTGAGGTGTGGAGTTTCCTTCAATTGGTATGGTACTATCATATGGTTATACCCAAATTCTTTAGAGTGTAAGAACCCTTAACTTATTTAACATGAAAGGAGAATCCTTTTATGTGGATAGAAAAGTTCCAGTAGTTCTTTCATGACATGAGGAATATGTTGATGAGAACTCTCATCTTGAGGTTATCAGAGGAAGGTATCAATTATCTAGTGTTATGTGATGCATGATGGATGAGTATTGATTGTGTTCTATTGCATAGGAAAGTGATTTTTAATTCAATAATTGTCCTTATGGATTTTGTATTTTTTTATATTTTTAAAATCACAAAAACTTTTTCTTTGAAAAAATAATCATTCTCGAAGAATTATTTTCTTAAGAAATTTTTTTTCTCTATGAATAGTTTTAGTCTTACTATTGGTTTTCAATTACTTATTTAATGTCTTCTCAAACCAAGTCTAACAATTTATTTCTTAATAAAAATAATCATATCATTGCCTATATTAATGGAATATAATTTCTAAGACTCTGATTTCCCTAGACTTAAGACTCCAAATTCTCTGAAATTCATACTCTAAATTCTCTCAAATTGAGACTCTGAATTCTCTAAAATTCAGACTGTGAATTATCTGAAATTAAGACATTGAATTATAGGAAAGTAAGACTTTAAATTCTATAAAATTAAGACTCTAAATTCTCTGAAATTGAGACTATGAATTCTTTAGAATTCAGACTCCGAATTATTCATAATTTTGCCTCTGAATTATTCAGAATTCTGACTCTGAATTCATCAGAATACGAATTCATCATAATTCAGACTTCAAATTCTTCATAATTATGAGTCCAAATTATTAAAAATTAAGAAACTAAATTTATCCTAATTATATTTATAAATTCCTCTGAATTCAGACTCTAAATTCATTAGAATTTAGACTCTCAATTCCTCATAATTCAAAATCCAAATTCATCCGAATTCATATTTGGAATTCCTTAGAATTTAAACTATGTATGTCTATTTTCATCTGAAATCGATTGTTAATATTTTTAGACCCCGATTTCTAATTTTCATATAATCTAATTATTCATAATTGGTAATGTTACTTTACTTTCATAACATATTTTTTTATGTTTATAGGATCCTAGTTTCTTAAACATGATATTGGTTTCCTTAAATATTATCATTTCTTAAACATAATAATGTTTCTCATGTTTTTTCTTACATGAAATGATGTCAAACAGTATATTTTTATCTAACTATTGGTTGAGTGACACGTGTATAGGTCCCACAAAAATTTAAGGATAAATATGACTATTGAAGGAGGAGTCGACCGTTGATGTTTTTTTTCTTGTAAATAGATGCTCATCTGATCATGATTAATAGACATTCACGAACCTGAAAGTTGTGATCTTTTGAAGTGATTTCTAGATATAGAAAGACTCTCATTATTTTTTTGAATTTTAAAAAAACTTGTTCAACTGGGAAAACATGTTCATATTTCCATATTCAAATCCAATTGTTGGTGAGTACATTAGAGGGCTTACATGGATAAGAAGACATAGGTGTCAGCCACCATAATGTTTTAGGGTTTGCGGGGATAGAATGACAGACTTTGATACCCTTATTGACGGATTACCCTAGTGTGGGTAATACAAAAATTCATGAATGTAAAAATCTTGTGAACTTTATCCATGGTTATTGGATACCCTTATCTTTAGGTTAAAATATTTCCTACTTGTTTACAAGTTAGTGTTACAAGTTTTATTTCTGCTGTATTTTTGTTAAAGAATGAAAGTATAATTTTCTTATATATTCTTATACTTGTTTAACTGTGATATAAATAAGATTTTATTTTCATTAATGTAGAATCTTCCTCTAAGTAAAACCTCCTAATGTTTTCTTCAGTTTAACTTGGTTATGTTTAGGTTTCTTATAATTAGACCTAGTCCCTTCCCAGTATCTCTTTTTTTAAGAACAAAATTGAGTGTGTGAATTTACCTTGTTTAACTTTCTTAAACATAGATTTCCTTTTAGGATAAAAATAAAATGTTTTTAAAACAAAAATTATCCTACCTATTGTAATTGAGCATCAACATCTATATTTCAATCCTATAGTGATGATTTCCAATGGTTCATGCCTGTTGCAACCACATGACAAAAAATACTTGACCCATGATCTTGAGTTAGCAGTGGTAATCCTCGTATTGATGACATGGTGACACTACCTGATGGGAGAGTGGGTTATTATCTACTCTGGCCACAGTAGTCTCATGTATATATTTTATCAGAATGATCTCAACATGATATATAGGCGATGGATGGAGTTCATCTAGGACTATGACATTGAGGTTGTCTATACTCTGGGGAAGGGGAACATGGTGGAAGATTCTCTTAGTAGTAGATCCAATTAGCAGTTTATGTACCAGGAATCAAAGCTATTTGCCTTTTTGTGGATATCCATTAGGGATGGATATGGACTATCTTACCTTCAGTCAATTGTTTTCACCCTTTCACTCTTACAGCGAGTTAATGAGACACATCTTGGGGATCACAATTATGAGACTCTACGTTATTAGATTTCCATAGATCATGCCCCTCAGGGATATTCAAAATATGGGGAGCATGTCATTCTCTTCACATGATGCATGATGGTACAAGTGATGTTGCAGGAGGGGGTTTTGAGGGAGTTTCATACATCCCCTTTGGAGGTACTTCTAGGTGTGGAGAAGATGTACTTGGACCTCCGACATCAGTTTTGGTGGCTAGTAATAGAGAAAGGTTATGAAGAGTTTGTTTCTCAGTTCCTTTTCAGAAATTGAAGGCTAAGTTCTAGGTTCTGTCGGGTTTATCTCATCTTCATGAGGTTCCAGAATAGATGTGGTATGGGATATCAATGGACTTTTTGATGGTATTACCATGTATTTCCAAGGGAGATGATTCCATCTGGGTATTTTTTGACCGACTCACCAAGTCATGCCACTTCCTAGCGATCATAGAGAAGAGTTTAGTAGAGATCTTGAGATGCCTACACATTTAGAAGATAGTTTGACTCAATAGAGTTCCATCAACAATAGTTTCATAACATGGTGCTCACTTGACATCCTAGTTTTGGAAGGGATTATAAAAGGACTTTGGTGTTTGAGGAATGATACCACGTGTTCCTTCGGGATTCACCTCGACGGGGATTACTGAGATTTTTTCGGGGTGGTAACATATCTCCAAGGTTCATCACCCCTTTCTAGAAATTTTGTATAGGTGTTGATTTTCAATACTACTTATCTCTACCTCCACAGTTAGACTGAGTACGTGGCGTCTTCTAAATGTTGCCACTGGGAAGGTAAGTGCATGACCCATTACATGTTGTTGATTGGAGCGAGTTGGAATTCAAGGATAGGGAATGTTTTGTTGAGTACCCAATAGAGATTGGGGTTCATAATAATAGGATCCATTGGGGATAATTATTCCTTTTTTCGTGTTTTTTGATATAAATAGAATATCTAAGAGACCACATGGGTGTAAGAGGCTCATATTTGTGTTTAGAACCCCCATTTGTTTGAGCATACGTTGTTTTAGATTTTCAGGGATGTGAAGCCCCATTTTGGGTAGAAAGTAATGTCTTTTATTTTCCGTATATTATTTTTAGATATTATATGGATTTATTTTGATACCAAGAACTAAGATAGTGTGAAATTACTAGGTCTAGTTTTCCAAAAACAAATGTTTGAAATAATATTAAAATATTTAATATCACTCACATAGGGTTTTATGGAAATAGTTGAATAACTACTAAATGGCCACTCAAATCTAACATTTTAGGGAACTGTTGAATTTATAATTAAGGATTTACCCTATTAATGACCTAATATTGGTCAACGTGGGTTGATTGTGGAAAGTTTCCTTGAGTGTTTTAAAAGAATAAAATAAATAAAGAAAAATTTACTTTATTTTATTCATTGACACAAAGAAATAGTGACAGGTTTATCTTTAGTGAATCATTCATCAGAAATACAAGGTTAATATCATATCCTTTTAATCCACTAGAGTCCTAGAAGAGATAGATCTTGAGAATTCTCTCAAGCAGGAAATGACAGAACATCGAATCGGTGATTGATGAATGTCGATCTTGATGGATATCACCAATGACGACAATGCAGAGACCATTCTCCACCAATGATCAATCCAAAATCTAGTTATGATGTTTTTTCTTTTGATTTTCATCCTTTACTTAATCCCATGTGAACACAGGTTAATTCAACGAACACGAATTGATCTGTGCATTATTTGTAGATTTCAATTAGATAAAATTGATTATTTCTAGTTAATTGATTATCCCAAAATGATTATCCCACTATGATAAGGAATCAGGTCCAAATGAACAATATCCATGGTTCATTCCTCAATTATTAGATTTTTCTTTCCTCCCTTTGTTCTTCACATTATTTTCAATTTGGATCCCTGAGGTCCCACCTCGACATTGCTGGGTTGTTCCAAACACGATCAGAACCTCAAATTTGAGTCAAATTTAAAACTGAGGCTAGATCAGTGTATATTGGAACCCAAGGATCTCAGATATATGATTGTTTTGATTTTTGGGAACTATATGAGGTGAAATGGTATGTGTAATGGATCACCAGTATGCGGTAGTGGCAGCGGTTCATGGTTGTGTGCAGTAATGGTCTGCATGCAGTTGGTGGAGGCTGACATGGGACGCAGGTATATACGGAGTGAGACAGTAGGCCAGGACTGATCGGTGGGCTGAGTTAAAATAGTGGGTCTGGTTGGACTCGTGGCATGGATCGAACAATATGGACCATGATCGGACCTAGGTTGGATCCGGGTCAACTGGGGTGGATCCCAGATGCGGTCGACCATGGAACCATGAGCTATCACGATCATAGAAACTATACGGTTGGTCCATGGGTGGTCGACTGTGGTAGTATCCCACATAAGATGGCCATGAATAGCAAGAGGACTGACCATGGCGGTAAGTCCACAAGTGCTAGGTCCGTGTAGTAGGGGGACCTACCACGGCTGTAGGTGGACCAAGCATAATGGTAAGGGGACAGACTCTGGTGGTCGGTCTATGGGCCTTTTGCATTTCTATGGTTAGCTTTATTAAAATTATCATAACACTTAAGATAGTATCTTAATGACATTTGTAATTGGTAGTGTGACTTTGATTTAAAATGGTCAACCCAAGACATATATTTGGAACCTTCATTAGAGTTCAAGCTCTTTGATTTTCTATTTTTGACCAATATAGGTTTAGTGTGTTCCCTTGGACCTTTCCTTGATGGTATAGTGAATCATTACATTCACATAACTGGATTATAATCCCCTCTAGAGGTTGAGTATCAGATAGAGTTTTGGTGTCCCTCCATGAGACAGGATTGAGATCCTCTATCGTAACTAGTAGCATTTATGGAATCGATGTAACCTCCCTATGTAGGGTGTCAATCCTCTATCTATTGGGACACATTGGTAAGGATTATAGATTCATTGGATTATGATCCCCTATATATCGTGTTTATCCATATTTGGTTCATTGTGTCCCTCATCGGTTCTGGGTGTGACCCACTATTTTTGTATCATGTTTGATCAATATTGGGTTTGTGGTGTCCCCCAGGGGTTCTGGGTGTGACCTCCTCTTTATGTATCATAGTCTTCTTTGACCAATTAATTCCCTTTGGGTGGGTCCCCAATGATCTATACCTCTTTGTTGAGTGTCTCTGATGATATCATGGATTGAGGAGTGATTTGTCCTAGAATGAGCATTCTTTGAGAAGAATCATATGGATGGTAGTTGGTTTTGACTACCTGATGGTGTGGAGTCTCTCCTGAGTATATTTGTGTTATTTTTCTATACTTCTTGTATCGATATAACTATACTTGGTGCTTCGATTATAGTGTTTTCAGGGTGTCCAACTATGTTTTTTTATACTCACCCGTAAAATGGATTTTCCCGTGCATGTCGTGTCATATGCAGATGGTGACCCTTTTGATGGTGTCCTAGAAGGACCAGGAGTGGGTAGAGAATAACTAGATCTAGGAAGACTGAGGTGTTTACAAAGATCTTACCATTGAACTAGTCCTCTCCCATGGTGCAGGTTTGAATATTTACAGTTTTAGTTGGACTTATGTTATATAATCTTTGTGGTGGGATTGTATTTTGACATTTTTAATATTCATTAACTTCATGTTCCACTCTGGTTGTGGTATCTTAGTTGTATGCATGCATTCTACCAATTGTTTGACATTTCATCATTTTGTTTCATCAAGATGTGTGCATGTGTATAGGTACATTAGGCTATTGTCTCCCATTTGTGGTAAATACCTACTCAATGCTATTCACCGACCCCTGGATAATTGGAAGTCAGATTGCGGTAGTTAGGACACAAGCCCCTTTGGGACGAGTCATGATATTTATGATATATGTCTATGTAAATAAATTTATTATTCTTCATATCTTTCTTTACCTCTAACATCAAGTTATAATGAACAATGATATACTATTGAATTATTATTATTTAATATGATAATTATCACATAGACATTGATTTGATAGGTGTGAATATGACAAAATAAATTATGAAAAAGTATTTTTTGACGCATATAGAAATTGAATTCCCTGGTTATTAGTAGGTTTTCAATGAAAATAAAATAATTATAATGTAGAAAGATGTGTATTTATAGATAACTATTTATATGTGTGTAATATGGTTTTTTACAATAAGTTAAATTAATCACAATTGATTAATTAAATTAATATAATATTTTTATAATATTTTTATTAAAATGTTTTAACTATTATCAAAGGATTTTTTACTATTAATAGAATAATAATGAATTTAAATTTATGATTAAAAATTCATTTTTTCTAAAAATGGTATTATTTCATTTTTTGTACTTATTTTAAAATGAATTTATTCCACTAATTGAAACTGGATTTGTTAGGACCAATAGGGGCCTATATATCCTGAGAGGGGGGTGAATCAGGGTATGGATATTCTTTTCAATGTTCTTCCTACCCCACTGGATCTTGATCTCTTTATTGAAAGGGTCACCTTTTTTGCACTTGTGTGTTTATTGTGATCACTTATATCCTTCTTTATCCAATGATGATGCTTTAAATTCAATGCAGGGATATAAGAAGGCAGACACAGATATTTTTACATGGTTTACCCTCACTGGGCTACGTCCAAGGACCATACGCTGACAAGTTGCTGGTCATACCAAATTCCACAATTCTTCACTAGATGTGGATGCAATGGTTCGGGATAAAACAATTCTATGCCCAGGCTCACTACCTTTACAAAGTTTAGGGTCAGATCACTAGTTTCCCAAGGTTCAATCCCTGTTTCTCTCTCTCTGGCTCACTGCCGGTGGAGAGGGTCACCTTCCTTCTCTTACTTTGCTCACTGCATTGGAAGGAATACACTCACAGTTTATAGACCTGTAGGTCTCTTCATTATCACTAATGAAATCTGCATCCTTAACTATTGATAGATGCTCTGTTGACGTCCAACTTTCACCTGTAAATGAATCTCAATTTGCACCAGGTGTACTAGGAAACCCAAATTTTTACGCGCAGCCCTTACGACACCTTGCACGCAATCCCTTTGACTTGCACGAAATAAAATTTTTGCGCAACACCTTTCTTATGCGAAACCACTCCCTTTTACATGCATCCTGGATACTTCCTTGCGTGAAATTTTATTCTTTTGCGCGAAATCCACTTTTCGCGCAACACCACTTTTCCGCACCAACACCAATTTTTACGTGCAAACTTAATGTTTACGTGAAACTCCCTTTCTAACTTCAATCTCACAAACCAGAGCTCAGGTATTCTCGATTTCTTGAACTAATTTGAATGGAGAGAGGTCACTTCATATTTATAGGAAAAATCATCCTCCCGTGAAAAACCCTCCTTGAGCGCGTAATCCACTTTGAGCGCGAAAAACAAATCTTCCGCGCAACACCATTTTTCACTCACAGCTACAAAATTTCGTTCACCTCATTCCTTTTCAAATTTTCGAGCTTCGGACTGCAAAACACCTCTTGTGCGAAATAATTCATCTATTTATTTCGTGCAACCCGCTGTTTTCCGCGCATCTAGCGGTTTTCCGCGCGCCACTTAAATTTTTCACGCATCCAGGTAATTATGCGCGCCACACATAATTTTTTCACGCACCTCTTTCCTTTTGCATGCCACACCATTTACCAAAAAAATATCTCTTTATTTTATGATTTTCATTCCCAAAAATTCTCCAAACACTGGAAAACGGCGCCACCTTGTACCTTCTCTTTTTTGTACCACCTCCAGATCGTCTATCCCTTTGTCGAGGTTCTTCATTCAGTAATCAAATGCTGAAAGCATCCCTTGAACTTGACAAATTAGCATTTAAACCCCCTTTGTCGACAAAAACATATATTATGGTCTGCATTGTCAACAAACACAACAAGGTGGCCAGCTTTGTCAACAAACACAATCACCTCAAAAATGGATTAATGATGACTTGATATATATTTTCCAATAATCTCCCCCTTTGGGTTTGTTGACAACTATTCTCATTAAATTTCTTTACACATTGAAATCTCATTATAGCTCCTTCTATCCGCTACCACCATTTGCCTCTAGCGATTCTGATAGTGTTCAAGGATTCGCTGAACACATACTCTAAGCCCACATGAGCAATGTTCAATGTGAGAAACAAGAGTAAATGAAAAGTTCACCAATGAATCACTTCATTGCTGACACCAACCGTTGATACCAAACTGATACCAATTGATAACCTAATACCAATTGTTGAGTCACTCTATTGCCAATTGGGGATAGCTAGAAACCTTCTCACACCATTCCAACATAATGGTTATTCTTTTATCACAATACTTACCTGTTGTGATATCTATTCTTTTATCGATCACTTCTAGCATTGTCAGATTTCAAACTCTCCCCCTTTCTCATTGCTCCCCCTATCTTGCTGCTCCACTTGTCATATTCCCCCTATATCATTCATGAATCAAGTTTCCACATTGTCTCCCCCTTGAACTCTCACTATTTTCTCCCCCTTTATCAACGAACCCAAACGTCACTCCTTTGAAGTCTGTAACAGAGTAGAGAACACATATCATCGCATTATGAAAAAACATATCATACCTCGTGGAGAATGGGTGGGATTACATATCCACACTATTTCAAGGGCATGGAGTTGACTGAACTCCCAGAGCCAGTCGGTGCCTCTCAAAAACTGCCTTGGGTAAGGCCTTTGTCAGAATGTCTGCAACCTGTAGCTCTGTAGGCACATACTCCAACTTCATGAATCCCTACTCAACCTTCTCCTTTATAAAATGATAATTTATCTCAATTTTCATTGTCCATGAGTGATGGACGGGATTTTTTCTGAGATTTATAGGAATTTAGTTATCTCACTGCATTCTGATTGGAGACTTCACATCAACTCCCATATCTTCAAGTTGCTGCTTCATCCACAATAACTGTGCGCATGCTTGAGTGGCCACAATATACTTAGCTTCAGCAGTGCTCAATGACATGAAATATTGATTCATTCTAATCCATGAAATACACAATTCCGAAAGATAGAATCCACCACCTAATGTTGATTTTCTATCATCCGCTGAACCGGACCAGTCTGCATCAGTATATCCCAATAACTCTGTATGAGATTTTTCAGTATATGTTAGGCCGAAGTCCATTGTGCCCTTGATATACTGAAGTATTATTTTTAGTGCAATCATTTGGCTTTCCTTGGGATTACTTTGATATCTTGCTGCTTATAATGAGGAAAAAACAATGACATGCCTTATCGACATTAATTACAATAGACTTCCAATGATTTTCCTGTATTCTGTGATGTTTACTGTAGGGCCATCCTCATCATTGGATAATTTCATACGGGTAGCAACCAGAGTCTTCATCTCCTTAGATATTGCCATTCAAAACCTTATTAGAAACTCCTTGGAATATTTGGATTGAGAAATGAATGTTCCATTTCTTCCGTGAGTAACCAGTAGACCATGGGAAAACGTTAGCTCTCCAATCATTGACATTTCAAACTCATTTTTCATGAATTCGGAAAACTTTCGGCACTGAGCTTCATCTGATCCGCCAAAAATTATTTCATTGACATACACTGTCACCATCATCCTTTGATTACTGTCTTTTCTGAAATAGAGATTGTACTAAACTCCTCCACACTGGAAACCAAGCTTCTTCAAGTACTGATCAAGCCTTGAATACCATTCCCTTGGTGCTTGTTTCAGCCCATAAAATTCCTTCTTCAGTATCTAGACCTTACTCTCATCTTCATGAATGAGAAAACCATCTGGATGCTCAATATACACTTCTTCTTCCAGAACCCCATTTAGAAATGCAGATTTTACATCCATATGAAAGACTTTGAACTTCTGTTGCACTACAATGGCCAAAAATAATTTGATTGTCTCCAGCCTCGCAACAGGTGAAATGTCTCATCATTATCAATTCCCTCTATCTGGGAGTTCTCTTTGCACACTAGTCATGCTTTGTTTCGAACCACTACATCATCTTCATTCATCTTGTTTTGATAGACCAATTTAGTCTCGATGACATTCTTATCTTATGGCCTTGAAACAATCTCCCATGTCTAGTTCTTATCAATCTGATCAAGTTCTTCATTCATAGCATAAACCCAATATTCATCTTCAGCTGCATCAGAAAAATATTTCGGATCCACCTGAGATAAAAAAGATGCTTTCTGTAATGATTTCATTCTTCGGGTTTGAATTGGAGATGACTGGTCACCAATGATATTCTGCCTAGCAATTTCAGCTCAACTCTTTGGCTTTCTTGAAGACACAGACTTTGTTTCATCTTTCTTATTATCAGTATCTTCTTCTGAATTTTCTTATACCACTTCTACTCTCCCTAAGTCTCTAACCACATCCTCACTTTTAACAGTAAAATTTTCACTATGTCATTGTTCAATGATGTCATTTCTTTCAACTTCGTCTCTCAAATTTTTGTTGACACACCTTGGATTCTCTCACACAGCTTCTTAGTATCCTAGAAACTATCAGCTAATACCACTTGATAGAATGAAATAGATAAGCATGAGATGCATGATTATTTCTTCTTCTATCCATCTTTCTTTATTCCCTCGATAGGAAACACTTGCGCTGAGTCATCCAATTATTTCTTTGATGTCTCTTGCATCTGATTTTGTTATTGAATTCTCCCCCTATGTTATCCAACACCTCCTTCGGTTATGACCACTATTTAGACCCATAAACACTCTTCTATTCCTCATGAATCATTTATTCTAATCTGCACTCAGTATCGAGCCATTAACCAAATCTCTAAGCCTACTGAGTTGAGACTTGGTGTAGGAAACAAGAGATAGAGTTAATAACACAATCACTTCCTATTGTGCTCTGTTTCTCCCTTTCTTCTTCAACTCTAGTACCTTATTTGAATCAATTGAAACTCTATATCATATCACTTCTCCTCTTTTCATCTTTAGATGCCACTTCCCCTTGGATCGTATCTCCATAAAACCTGAACCACATGACTCATCAGGTAATAGCATTTATATTCATAGGGAGAGGGGTATTTCTGGAATCCTCAGGATGAGGATTTTGGCTGATCCTGATGGGTCAACCCTTTGATTATTTCTTACAGAGCATCACACTCCTTCCTGGATACTTCTAGCAACCTATACAACCTCAACTGCTCTGGCCATATGACTAAGCATTCACTACCTGCATGCTGAGTCTTTTTCTGATATGATGGTTTTTTAGGTTTGGCCTTTCTCACCATTTGGGGTTTAGACTCACTAGTACACATTTCCGTCTTTGAGGTTCCACCAAAATTCCATTTCTCTTGATTTCTTCTTTGACCAGGAATATATCTTCTTGTCATCATACATGGCTCTTTCTTCCATTGTAGGGATCTTCTTCTTTCCTCCACTTCTTGTTGTGGCACACAACTTGAAATTTTTTCAATGCATTCTTCATTCATATTTCTTTTATCAGATGTCTGAGTCACCACACTCCTTTTTACTGGTGGTGATTCCTCCATTGAACATTCATTCTTCTTTATCACAACTAGAGTATATCTCCCCTTAATCTTCCAGGATTGTTCACATTCTCTCCTTGAGAGCTGTTGTGAATATGACAGAGGAGGTGACTGATACACATTTAGTTCAGCTCCATGTGATTCCCCTGAAGCTCTAAGCCTAGTCCTCCCCTTACGATGTTGTCTCTCAGTGTAGAATTTATCGTTATGCATCACTGGAGTCCAGAATCTCCTTTTGAGTTCCTTTTCCTTCCTCACGATCTTCTTGCTGCAATTTCTTACCAAATGCCCATAATCTGAACATATAAAACATTTTCCATCAAAGGCTTACCTCATTTCATCATTTCTCTGTCGAGATGTTGATGCATATTGTGTTCTTCCTCTTACATTGATCTCCTGATCTTCCTGACACATATTCATGGTGTGTCCCATTCTTCCACAGTAATAGCATCTAATGAATGATTTCCTCTGAGAGACTCTTCTCTCTAATTTCCCATGAAGCTTCCTCTTATTATCAGATTTTCCAATGTTTCTATTTTCACAGTTTGAAATGTATTCTAGAGTCTCTGAATAGAAGCTTTATGTGTGGCCAGGAATCCTGCAGAAGTAGCACATGTCATTACTTCTTTTTGAAATTGTCCTCTTAGGCTTATCCCCAGAACCTACAGGTTTTTCTCCACCTATGGAACTATTCACGAATCTTTTTCTTTCATTCAAGAGAGGGAATTCATCAAATCCAATTCCAAATTTTCCCAAACTATATGGACTTTGAGTTGAGAAAATATTTTGTTGTTTCTCCTCATAAATCTCATACTTCCTTTTCATTTTATCATCACCTTCTGAAGGATAATTGAATAGTAAGTGTAAGGCATCCTTCATTTTGGGCTTTACCTGACCATTGGATTTCTCCACTTCCTTCTTCTCTAAGTCTAGCTCTTCTTCCAACTTTTGAATCTTAATATCACTTGTTTCAATTTGGGCATTAATTTATCTTCTGAGATTCTTTCCATAACTCATCTCATCTTCCAGTTCTCGTGTGAGCTTTTATACCAGGTCACCTTGCTTCACTACATTAAAATTTTCCTCCGAAACGGATTTAGAGATAGATTCATTCTTTTGTTGTAGCCTTTGATTCTTCTGAACTTCTTCCGACAACTGCGTTCCAGGATCATAATTTCTAGCTTTAATATTCTGAATATCATCTGACATTTGATCCTCTTCATAATCACCATCCTTTTGTTTTCCTTTCATTTTATCCACCATTTGTAGTTATTCACTTTGAGAATCATTCTTCTCCTTTAGATTAGTAGCCACATCAATAAGCATTTGATTTAAGACTCTTAGCTTGTTGACCTCAATATCCAATACTTTGATCCGAATATCTTTAGATTTGACTTCTTCATCTAACTTCTGGTCCACTTCTATTTCATCTTGACAACATCTACTGGTGGCCTCCTTCTTGAAACTTCGTCATCATCAGTTGTTTCGACATCACATTGAAGTTCATGTACATCACTCATTCCTACATCATGATTTATTGAATCAATCATTTCTCTATCAGATTCATCCTGGACTTCTTTCAGTAAGTTGTTTGATTCTTTTAATTGGATCACACTTTTTCCATACACACTTCCACACTGAGGAACACCACCTAACTTCTGATTCTTCTTTGATGTTTTTCCCTTTTCCATGGAACACCGAGATAAGGGCAGACTGATTGTCTGACCACACAGATCGACTATACAATTTCATAGCAAACAAATTTGATAACAACAACCATCCCTCTAATACCAATTGTTAGGACCAATAGGGGCCTATATACCCTGAGAGGGGGTGAATCAAGGTATGGATATTCTTTTCAATGTTCTTCCTGCCCTACTGGATCTTGAACTCTTTATTAGAAGGGTCACTTTGTTTGCACTTGTGTGTTTATTGTTATCACTTATATACTTCTTTATCCAATGATGATGCTTTGAATGCAATGCAGGGATGTAAGAAGGCATATACATAGATTTTTACTTGGTTCACCCTCATTGGGCTACGTCCAAGGAGCATATGCCGACAAGTTTTCGGTCATACCAAATTCCACTATTCTTCACTATATGTGGATACAATGGTTCGGGATAGATCAATTCATTGCCCAGGATCACAACCTTTACAATGTTTAGGGTCAGCTCACTGCTTTTCCAAGGGTCAATCCCTGTTTCTCTCTCTCTAGCTCACTACCGGTGGAGAGGGTCACCTTCCATCTCTTCCTTTGCTCACTGCGCCAGAAGGAATCCACTCACAGTTTATAGAACTGTATGTCTCTTCATTATCACTAATGAAATCTACATTCTTAACTCTTGATAGATGCTCTGTTGACGTCCAACTTTCACCCATAGATGAATCTCACTTTGCAGCAGGTGTACCGGGCAGCCCACATTTTTACGCGCAACCCTTACGACAACTTGCGTGCAATCCCTTTGACGTATGTGAAATATAATTATCGTAAAACACCTCTCTTACACGAAACTACTCCCTTTTACGCACATCCTGGAAACTGACTTCCGCACAACTGTCTTCTTTTGCGCGAAATCCACTTTTCGCGCAACACCACTTTTCCGCGCCAACACCAATTTTTACGTGGAAACATAATGTTTACACGCAACTCCCTTTCGAACATCAATTTCCGTGCACCAGATCTCGGGTATTCTCGATGTCTTGAACTCTTCTGAATGGAAAGGGGTCACTTCATATTTATAGGGAAAATCGACCCCGCGCGAAAAACCCTCCTTGAGCGCGTAATCCACTTTGAGCGCGAAAAACAAATCTTCCTCGCAACACCATTTTTCACGCACTGCTCTAAAATTTCGCGCACATTATGCCTTTTCCAATTTTCAAGCTTCGGACAGCGAAACACCTCTTGTGAAAAATACTTCATCCATCTATTTCGCGTAACCCACTGTTTTCCGCGCATCCCACTGTTTTCCGTGTGCCACATAAATTTTTCACGCATCCCGCTAATTTTTCACTCCACACATAATTTTTTTGTGCACCTATTTCCTTTTGCGCGCCACACCCTTTTCCAAAAACATATCTCTCCATCTTGTACCTGCTCTTTTTTGTACCACCTCCAGATCGTCTATCCCTTTTTCGAGGTTCTTAATACAATAATCGATTGCTGAAATCATCCCTTGAACTAAAAAATAACCATGTAAATCCCCTTTGTCGACACAAACATATATCATGGTTTGCATTGTCAACAAACACAACAAGGAGGCCTGCTTTGTCAATAAACAAAATCACCTTAAAAATGATTTAATGATGACTTCAGGGATTTTTTCCCAACAGAATCATTTAAAATGGATTCTATATTTTGAAATATCTTAATTAATATAATTAAGTAGGGAGAAATTACATTTTTCATCATGAAAACATAAAATCATAAAAATGTGTTCCCACGGATAGGGTTATAATATGTTTATTATGGTGTTTAACTATGAGATAAGGGTAAATGTTATAGAAAAATAGTCTTATAATACATAGATATTCAATATTTTTAGATTAATATTCAATATATTACACTATCACATGCCTAAGGACCATAATTATTTAGTGTCTTTTAATATTAGGTATACGACCTTCTAATTTGGTGAATGATCTTCAAGATCTCCCATAAATATATTCCAATTTAGTATTATTCAAAAACATAGCATACATAAAACCATTCTTCATACCCATATGAAAGTAAATGTGATAAATTTTAATCTTGGATTCTTGTTAAGGGTAAACAAGGGAGATACATAAGCATAACATGACAATAATTGTATGAGAATTTGAGTAGAACATTTGAAAACCATGCCTTACATAACAGAGATCATAATACATATTCATGGCATAAATATTGGATGTTCATAAGGAATGAATCACAAGGGAATCAAAGAAAATGATCCATGAGAGAATAACATTGGCATATGGAAAAGTTTTTTTGGCATACACATAGGTAATGATATTGTGAACATGTATAAATAGAGACAGGTTCACTCATAATGTTAAGAAAATGAAATCAGGCCCTCTTATAAACTTATGGACATGAAACCAAGTCCACACATAATATTATGGACATGAAATATTGATCTTGAATAACACCATGAGTATGTAATCAGGTTCATGTATAACATTGTGAACATGTAATCAGGTTCACACATAATATTGTGAACATGTAATTAGGTTCATGAATAACATTGTGAACATGTAATTTGGATCACATATAACAAATTTACACTTCTTTTATCCATATTTACCTATATTCATTAGATGGATATATGAGCCTCACCCATCAAATAATGAAAATAATAGATATGTGTTCCATTGGATCAAAAAATATTCATCTTATCATTACCCATGTAATGAAATAGGTTTCATAAAAACTTCATCATATCAGAACCAATGGAAAAGAGACAAGTTTTATTTTAATTTTATCATTCCATTATAGTATAACCTATTGAATATAAAGCAGGTTTCATAACAATTGTATCTTTGTATAACCTTTGGAAGGGAAATGGGTTTCCAAAACATATTTACAGGATAAACCATTTAGGTAAATAATAATATTGTTATACATGGTTCATCAACCTAGAAAATCCTAAGTTACATCAAATGATGCCATATTAGATGTAAAATTATTTTCAAAGATCACTTGGAACATTTATTGATAAAATAACTTTTATTTTAAAATTACTATTCGAAACTAAATTTTCATAAATCATTTTGAAGATAATTTTGTTTTAAAATAACCTTGAAAACATATATATTAATATTTAAATATAGTAATGGAAATGTTGGTAAAAAATTCATTTCATGTTGTAATCATTAAAATAAATATTCCTTTCACATTTTTAGTAAAATACAAATGAGAATTATTTGTAAACAAATAAATATCACTTTCCAAATGTTTTGAAAATTGTAAATCATGGGTAAATGTTTTTCTATGAACTCATTTTAAGAATATTAAAAACATTTTGGTATTTTTTTAGAAAACATTGTTTTGGATGAAAAATTAATTTTAACTTATGAGAGAGATAAATATGGATTTTCATTAAAACTTTGTTTTGATTTATTGAATACATAGAGTGATGAAAATTATGGGAAACATATATTATAATGAAATAAAAATAGGATAATAAAATTCATGCGTTTTATTGTAGATGGATCATAATATTTTATCATTACAAACATAGTCATAAACAATCCCAAAAAATTGATGACATTGTAAAATAAAATCTTAGCACTTTGGTAACATTTAATTGCAAGAATCGTAAAGAAATAAAGTTAAATTAAACATAAAATAAAATGATAAATAAATAAAATCATAATATTAAATTTAAAATGGGTTGTATGTATACATCAAAAAATAAAATAGGTTCATAATATAGCATGTGTCTCAAGCAATGTAAATGGAGACAAAAATCCCTTATCACTTTTGTAAATTTTCAACCATAAACCAAATGAAAGAGATATAATCAAATGGATGTGTAAATAACCATAATATTAATGAAAATAATTTCAAAATACATTCATGGGATGTATATACACCACATAAAAGTAATAGCTAGTGAATATTGAATTTTTCACACATAATTAAAAAGTGAGACAAAATACCTTTAGGTTTTAGTAATAATTTGAATCATAAGATATAATAAATAATAACATAAAATAAAATATTAATTATCCTTCAAAATAATATATTCATGATATTACATGTAAAAGTTGAAGTATACACACCACACAAATCACATGAGTTTTTAATTTTCATATATCTCCCAGAAATAAAAGAGAGACTATAAATCCTTTACCTTAAGTCCTAAATTCCATTATACTATTTAAAAATCCTATATAATAAATATAGGATTATTATTCATCTATTATGAAACCATATTTATATATTATACCATATATTATTTACTTATTAACATTTGTTACCATTTTTTATTACAAATTCATTGTTTAAATCTTGTTTCGGGTAATAAACTTTTTATTTTTCGTATATATATGGATTTGATATTTTTTTTCATCTTAAAATAATCGTGGTTCCATAATATATATAATAATAATAATTAAATAAATATAATATTTATACAAATATTATACTTTTAAGACCAATCATTAAATATAATTTTAATAAATAATGTTCGTTGTGCTCATAAAAATGGTAAGTCATACGTACGCATGAGTAATGTTTCCATTTTTCTAAGATCATTATAGTAATGAGGTAAGTAATATTTTATCTCTAAATAATGAAAAAATATTATATTATTTATTTAAATATACTTATACATATATTCCATGTGGTTCATTGATGAAAATAGTGAGTCACGTCACTTTGGGAAAGTGGTAGTCCACACGTACACGAATGGCATTATCATTTTTCAGTGAGTGAAAAGGTAAGAAATAAAATGATATATTATATTTTAAGAATAATAAATATGTATTTAATATCATTATTATGTAATATATATCACATATATACATTAAATATATCCTTATTATCTTCCAATTAATGTGTTTGTGAAAAATGAATCACACTTCTTCAAGAGGTGGTAGTCCGCCGTACTCACGGGTGGTGTTATCGTATCTCCTATGAAATGGAATGTAAAAGTTTTATATATGATATAATTAATAAATATGTATAATTATGTTATAATATATATATATATATTTATAATTTATATCCATAATAATACCCAACTATGATTGGTTGCAATGGAAAAATGATTAACATCGGTTTGCGAGGCGGTAGTCCGCCGTACACACGAATAATGATCTTGTAACGCATTTTATGGAAATGGAGAGGGTTTTAGAACATGATATTAACATAA
Organism: Viscum album; assembly: GCA_963277665.1. Taxonomy (NCBI): domain Eukaryota; kingdom Viridiplantae; phylum Streptophyta; class Magnoliopsida; order Santalales; family Viscaceae; genus Viscum; species Viscum album. The sequence continues at coordinate 1,659,848,502 of OY728148.1, read as the reverse complement.
GAAATATAAATATATGGAATATATTATTTTATTATATCATCATGGTGTTAATATATTTTAATGATGTGGAGGAATAAATAAATGAAACACTAGTTGAAGAACGTTACCTCTACATCAGGTACCCTCCTTAAGTTTTCACCAAAAACCATACACGGATGGAATTATCCAATATATAAATCTTATATTATTATATAAGAGAATCGTTTATGGAATTTAGGTAGGTATTTACCGAAAAAATTGTCTTTTTGGATTGAATAAGAAAGGATATGGGGTGGCCTTTTATAAGTGAGGTGAGTGACAAAGTTATAATTTTTTGAAAAGTAAAAGGTTTCAAAAATATTTTCTATGAAAAAAGTATATAATATAGAGTATTATCAAGAATTAGAAAATATATGGTCGAAATATGGATTTAAAATTTTTTTAGAAAAATTTTTAGTTCATTTTAAGCCTTTTATTTTTAGTTTAACCTATGGTAAACCAATTTTTACCTAAACTGCAGTAGTTAATTTTTATTATTTTGAGTATTAATTTTGGATAAAAATTAACTATACCTTATTATGTAATATAAATTATTTTGATTCTAAATTTTTGATCCATATTTAAAAATCAAATTCAGATAGCTGAAAAAATTCAATTTAAAACTAACCTCGTAGACACGATGATAAAGAGGGTATTTCAAAGAGAAAATGTTCAAAAAATTAGAAAGTTTTTATATAAAAATTCAATATTAAAATGATTCAAATAAACTAAATTTTAGTAATATATATATAAATTAAGTAATTTTAATTTAAAAACAATTGAAATTATAATTTATCTTTATAAATAATTTAAATGATAATGCAGTTTTCAAAAAACAAATTAGTATTTTTCACTATTCATCAAAAAATTAGTATTTTCAAAAAATTCACAAAAAATAACCTTAAGATAATTTTGAAATTATTATTGCCAAAAACAAATATTAATTTTCCAAATAAAATTTCTATAAGTTTCAAAAAATAGTTTTAAAATATGTTTCCTAAAGGCGAAAAAAACTACTTTTTAGGAAAATATTGTTTTATAGCAGAAAATTGGACTTATTCTTATCTCTTATCTAGAAAACTCGTAATATGAATGGTAAAATGTTTATTCAAAATAAAATATATAAATTTAATTAAAATAATTCACCAAAATTGGTTTGTTTAATTTATTGAGGTAAAATGTGTTTTTCTTCAAAAAAATGGTTTTTCAAAATAAAGGTTTCCTTTATTTTTAAATAGTTTTCATTTTAATTTTTAATTAATTGGTCCCCAAAGAGTTCATTTTAAATACTTATTAAAGTAATATATTTTGATAATTTATTTATTCTTATCCATACCTTCCATTTCAATGACTAGGTGATAACTATCATATTCAATAATAATTTCTTAACAGTAATTCATGTTTCGTTTAAACTTGATGTTTTGCCTAATATAAAATACATCTAGTATTTTATGTAACATAAAATAAAATTTATTTTGTGTGTCAAAAAGGCTAAAAAAGATAATGCGTGTAATGAAAAATATTATAAAGATTAAATTTATTTGGAAAAAATATATTTCACAAAATATCCGAGTGTGACAAAATGTGACATAAAATTATATAAGTATTAATTTTTGAAGATATATGGAAATTTTATTTTCCTATATTCATTTATTATCTATTTGGTTCTACTTTTACTTGATAGTGACATTGTATAATTTAAATCTTTTATGTAATTCAACATGTTTCTCTCCCCTAAATTACAAAATAGAACCTCTTCTCCTCCATTATTTACACAATTTTGGCCTTATAAATCATCCAATAACAACACAAAGACATTACTAGATTCATTAATTTCAATATTTTTCTCTTATTATTACCCTAATACCATCATAATAGGGCTTAGGATATTTGTTAAAAATTGTATCTCAAATAAGTAGTAATCATCTTACACAATAATTTTAATATAATTTCATCTTCTACTCTCCCTAAATATATTGTATCTATCCAAAAAAATGACTGAGTTATCATAAATATATTTTGATGTTATTATTCATATTGTAAAACCATTTTTCATCTCAATTACTTCAAATGGGAAATGAAAGTACCCCTCGTGTGTACATGTGGACTACCACCAACAAATAAAAATATGATTTATTTTCCATCACCGTATGTAATGGTTTTTCATTATAATGAATTTAATATTTATATATGAAATTTTTGAAATAATTATCCTTATTTAATTATAATATTTTATATACTTTCATACCATCCCATCTGTTTGGAAAATATTACATCGACCGTGTGTACGTGTGGACTACCACCTCTACGAAGCGATGCAATTCATTTTTCCTTCCCACTCTATATGGAAGGAAATAATTATAGATATAATTACTATATATAATATTAATTATATAATAATGATTCCTAAATGGTGAATTATTATTTATTTTTATTTTGTTTAATCCATTAAAAAGTAAAAATGTCACTCCTACGTATGTATGGACAATCGTCTCTATGAAGTGATGTAATTACTTTTTGACCACCAATTATAATGAATTATTATAAATGTGTATATATTGAATAAATATTACAATTATGCCATGATTATAATTTTATATATGATGAAACCATCACCAAGGTGGAATTAATAAAACTGAAAAACTAAAAGATGCATGAAAAACAAAAAGTGATCTCCTAAAAAGTGATTTTAATAAAGAACTATTGTTAAATGGGTGATAAGATGTTATAATTAAATAATATATGGTATGATATGTATGAATATGGTTCTATATTATATTTATAATAAATATATAATTTTTATATAGAATTTTTGTACTCATATGAGGAAATATGGGACTTTAGTTTAGGGTTTATGTTATAATCTCATTTATTTTTAGGATTCTTTAAAGTAATTATCCATTGAGAGAAATTATATAGTTTTTATCATTAGAATAAAAATATTTTAATTTTATATTTATTCATTGAAATTTTAAGAAATAGTACCACTTCCTTCTCTCTTGTAAATAAAATTATTGAGATATTTTTTTATGAAAAACCAACTTCATTTCTTCTTTAGTTGGAAATATTCTTCTTCAATGACTATATTTCAGATAAAATGATTTAATTAATTTTATTAGTATTCTAAAAGTATGTGGAAATTAATTTTTACTCATGTTTTACTTTCTATAAAAAGATTTAAATGCAGTATTATTATCATTTTCCAAATAAGTTACTTTTTAACAAAGGTTCAATCATAATTTCTGTTTTTATATGTACTGCATGAATGACTATTCCCATAGTAATGACTATTATTTTATTTTTTAGTATTTTACAATATTGCATGGTTAATTTTCAAAAAATACTTTATATAATTGATTTATTAATGTTAAATAAGTGATTTCAAAATGAACAGGGTATTTCCACAAGAAATATTCTAGTGATATTTTAATGTCATTTTTTATCTATGATGCCATCTTTGGGTGTTAAATATACTTCATTGGGGATATGATCCAATTATACCATCCCCTTATTTTCTTAAGATGTTATATGATGATAAATTTTTTATGATGATTCTATAAAACCCATTATTTTCTTATGTGTTAAAAATTTTAGAATTAAATATTTCAAAACCCATTTAATTTTCATGGGATTTACTATGATGAAATGATAATTGTTTTTATGATATTGTGGAACATTTATGGTTTAATTATAATATATGGGTGGTTATATTATAGTTATCCAATTCGTTGCATAAATTTGAAAAACTAACTGGATAGCTATGTTACACGTGAACATGATTTTATGTTCCCAAAATTATGTATAGACCTACTTTCATGTACATAAGAATGTGGGAGGAGTTGATTTCATGTTCTTACCATAATTTGTGAACCTGTTACTATTTATATATGTTCAAAATTTTATACTATTAGGATTTTTCAACTTTTATTTTTTTATTATACGATCATATAGATCATGATTGATTATTGATTCTTCTGAACATTTCTGAGGTTTATCTGTTATTATGGAAAAAATTTATGACATGATTCAATATTAATGTTATTTAATTAATTGGGAAAGAATTTATTATTTTATTATAATGTTCCCATTCCCTTATGCTCACTTATGACCATTGATTGATATGTCATATGTTTACCCTTACCGAGCATCTATGATAACCCTCACTTATGTTTACATTTTGTATAGGTTATGAAGAATGCTTTTATGCAGAGTATGTCTAAAAAGATTTCTATTATAGATGAAATTTCTTATAGATTTTTACGATCCTATAATAAATAATTTTTTTATGTATCTGGTTTCTTAATACAATAAACCTTTATGGTTATAGGGAATGAATTTTTATGAGATTTATCGTATATTCATTTGAAATTATATAATATTTATGTATTAAATACTTAGGTTAGCTTGTTGGTATCCGAGTAGGATTTATCCACTTTTGAGATTATGATTAGAAAAATTTGGTGAAATCCCATTAGGTTTGTGTAAGTATATGATAAAATCAATAAAAAAAATTGTATTTAAACGATTATGTGTTTTCGTATAAAATATATCCATTTTTATATACTGGGGAGTGGAATAATATATATAATAGATGCACCTAAGTGTAAAAAATATGAATCAAGGGAATTGAGTATTAAATCCATCATCACTAGTGCATGATTAGTGGGAATAAGACTTCACACATGGCTAGGAAATCTCGGTGGATATTATTGGTCTAATTCACATTCTATTTAATATCTACCATTTCAATTAAGATATATTGATTTTAATTAATAAATTAATAAGTAAATAAGTCAAATATTAATGGTAAATTCAATCCAATTACTGTTCGTTGACATATTTTAATAATCTCATCAATTATTTTTAAATAAATAAAATAAAATCAGTTTAAAATTTAAAATAATTATGTACATGATGCGTAATGAAAATTATTTTTGGTGTGTACTTAAAGTATTTTTTTAAAACATATGTCAAAACATAATATAATACATGACATCTGTACCATTTTCTATGTACTTACATGGCATGTAATTCTATATATTGTGTCTCAACATACATATTGTACTATTTCTGGTGGTTAAACTACATAGCCATGACGATGTGTATAACTGGATGGTATTTCTTTAATGTACTCAATGTGTATGTTTGGAATACATTTTTTGTACATGGTGTGTAACTGAAAATTATAGGTCATGTGATGTTAGTTAATATGTGGTGAGTAATTTCCTCACATGTTGACGCACTCATCATGACAAAAATAACACGATGTGTGCATTTTGTGGAATGAAATATGTCACATGATATGGCCACCATCTATATGTTAGGTAGTCTAGGTGTTTCCATGATCCAGGATGGTACTCAATATTCATTGTGTAATGATTCCACATATTGATCCATAATACATGTCATGATTTACACAAAATTTACCTTTTCCATGGTTACACGAAATTTTATGACTAGTTACACACTATGTAGTCTCTATAACCCTATTTAGCACACTAGTAATCAATTTGTTCCATTTAATGATGTCTAATTTTAACCCATATGGATTACCATAATTCATATGATGTGTAACTTTTGTGGAGAAGAAATAATAACTTGGCGTATACATCTAGTTATATGTTATGTTACTATTTCATGTGGTCAATGACCTTAGTTCATCTGGATGGATTCTTTGAGTGTTATTCAGTAATTTTTGTCATATTTTGGGTCATTTTATTTTATATTAAGACTTCTAATGAGCCATTGGAATTAGAATGAAAATATAAATAAAATTACTAGATTGATAAAAAAAATTATTTAATAAAATTATAAATAATTTTAAATTAGAATGTGAAGTATTTGATTCAACTTAAAGGTTCTAGGGGATAATGGAAGTGTTGGAACCATACCAAAACATTTATTTTTCATTAAAATAAGTTGATAAATTCAATGACCTTGATGAACATTCCCTATAATTCCATGGATAAATTCATACACATTTAATTTATAAATAAATTAAATATTAATAACCTCTGTAATTGTAAATTAATCGAATAGATTTTTATTATATCTCTTGTTGTGGGTTTTCATTGAGTTTTAGAACCAAATAGAGTATTTTATAGATGTATCTAGACATGATCTATGGATCTCCAAATGACATTCATAAAACATCATGTGATAACGAAAATTATTTTAGTGCTTTATGTTGTCAGTTAGCGATCACAAAAATGTTCTCATGTTCTATCTATTGGTTCTTGAGAGAGGTAAGAAGGGATGATTTCTATAAAGATATTGAGAGAATTATAGATGTTTTTATCCTTTTTTTTCACACATCCACACACAAAAATGATATAATTTATAATTTATACATTCAGTTAAAAAATGATAATTACACAAATCCCCTTTATCATAGTATTTAATCCATATAAAACCCAATGTCAAATAACAAAAACAATATTATTAATATATATAATTTCATGTTATTATTATAATATAATATATTAAATATATTCATTAATATTTATTTTACTAATAAATAAATATTACACAAAATATTACATGGATAATTATCCTCTATGAATATACTCCCATATAAAATTATATTTATAAAACATGTGAATAAATAAATATTTTAATATTCATATAAAATAAATAAATATTTATTTTAATATATTCAAAAAAATTGTGAAGAAATAAATATTAATTTGTTACCTTTTAAATTATTATACATGAAATAAAACTCAAATCGTTTATTATAAAAATGAATATACAATAATTGAATTTATTTGATAAAAAATTATCATTTTGAATAATATTATTCACACTAGAGAATAAAATTATTCATAAATTTAAAATAAATATAATTTAATGATATATTATAAATATAAAGTGTGTGGACCTCTAGGACCCTTTCTGAATAAAAATTAAAAAACTTTTCTAAATTCTATGATTAGTGAACATCAGGTAGCCATAGATAATGAAGTTAATATATAAACTATATATTCATTTCTAAAATATTTAGTTCTTAATATAATAAATTTTCAATATTTATTTCTCTAAACATGATGTATACAAGATTCATAACCCTATATGATTGATTTATATTTCATCATTTAAATTAAATGATGTCATATTTAAACTAATATGGCCAAGATTTTTTATTTAAATAGTTCCATTTAAATCAAAATGCTATAAATATATTATTATATTCATATAGAATATAAATTCATTTCATAATGATTCAATTAATTTTATATAACTTATGATGTACCTGGAATATACTACCTCATCGTGAGCATAATCCTTCATAGATTTCACCAATCCATCTATGATTATGATTCATAATACACATTTATAATAAGATATTGTTTAAACCCTAGTACACATACTTATAGATATCAATATCCAATGACATAAAACGTACATAATTTCTATTTGATGGTCTATATTCATGGCCTCCCTTCTTAGATATAACCATTTATAAACATCACGAGATAATGTATCGATGATTACAATCCATCAGCACCAGATAGTCAAACATCATCTATATCCTATAAAAATTATTTATGTATACCATAAGACATATTTATTTAATAATATTTTCATATAATATTTAAGAAATCATTAATAAAAAGAATTATTATAACCACCCAATATGATAAATATTCTAAGGACATTATAACATTAATTTTATATTAATGGAAAATAATTATGTGTTACGATAATTTATATATATTAAGGTGATCCAATGTATAATTTAAATTTTTCTAGGACTCAAACTCTTAAAATAACTTTCCAGATCAAAAAAATTATGTTATGATCTCTAATAACTGATAAACATTAAAATACCCCCTTTATTGAGGAATAATATAGAACACTTATTATGTTTATTAAATCAATTCACATTGAAAAAAACCATTCTTCATGACCATTATTATATTTTTCAATACTTTACACAAGGTAAATGGCGATGAAAAGCTACAAAATCAAGCATGAAACCTTAAGGAACTTTCAAAAACATAAAAATCGTTACTAAAATCTCAACATACAATGAAACCAATAATGTTTCATTCCAATTATATCATAACTACCCACTAATAAATACATATCAAACATATTATATGAAATATATAAAATAAATAGAACACTTATGTACTATATACCCCATACTAAAAGGATATCTCACTTTAGAAGTTATCAAGTGATTTAAAATTAATAAAAAGTAATAACAAAACCTGATATAATTGACACAATACTAATTTTAGATGAATAATGGAAATATATTCAAAATATTACATTATATAATGGAGGGAATAATTTTACTTATTAATAATGGTATTATTGAAAAAATGATGCATGAATCTTAGCTTTATGAGAGGAGATCTCACCCTTAGGTGGAAGAAAATTTTGAGAGGATGGATTCTCATTCATATAGTTGGGAAACCTAGAGATTATGTGTTATAAAATTAATTGAATATTAAATATTCTAATTAATAATTAATAAAAAAATAAAATGGCATCGAGTTTTACATGTAGCCTTGTTGGGTCCTCGATATTAACTAGATATCCTACTAGGGACCCCAGTAAGTTGGTAGTCTACCGAGGATAAAATCCGTGTTTATTGATTTCCATAAGGAATGTATAACTTTTTTAAAAAATAAAGGTAAAATCCCCATTTAAAAAAAATAAAAACAATAGACACACTTTTGAATAATGGGAAGAGAGGAAACTCATTGCAATCACAATGTCAAAAATTCCAATAGGATTCCATACCCAAAGGTTTGAAAATGGCCATGACTCTTAACTTCTATTAACTACTACCAAAACCAAAATCTACAAAAAATTATACATGGAATGACTGAAAAACAATCATATTTATGCCTCAACATAGGCTATTTCTTAAAATATAGTCCAAATCTAGAACTATATTTAATTCCCCCATATATGGAGGTTTTATGAAGAGTTTTCTAAGTATCTCCCCATAATTACTTCATTAGACTTCAAAAAAAATCATAGTTTTAAATTTATTGCGGAAAACCATGATATATAATATACCTGGTGGTCGTAGTATGAAAACTAACATATCAAGTTGAGTCACTCCCAAATAAATTGGAAGAATTTCAAGACACTACTAATAATTTTAATACATATACAGCAACCACCATCCTGTAATATATTTTCTTAAATAAGTCTATTTAATTATTATAGTATTATATAAATGGAAATGCATCCTTTAGAATCTATTTTAATAGGTTAAAACATACATTTAATACAATATTATAACTCCTATAATCAATAGTGGATCTATAGTAAATAAAAATTTGAATAGAATTAACAAGGTGGGGAAATGAATTTCATTTTTAACTATTGACCGAGGAATGTTCTATGAAAAAAACATGGTTGTTGACATACAAATAATAATTTCAACTATCGAGAATGGATTTAATTAAAACTGAATAATAGAAAAAATCATGAATGAACTCAAATATTTTATTAATTCTTAATAATGTGAATCAATTAAAATATCCAAAAAGTAAAATCAAGATATGTTGTTGAGAAACTAAGATTCCACGATAAGTATCATCCATAAAAACTTGTAAAATTATGAAATAAATTATTAACAAGATTAAACAATACACTATTGAGTAATTATGATGAAAATATAAAGGGGAGTCAAAATATATTACTTTGAGAAATTAAAAGAATTGAATTATATAGAAAGAATTGAGAGGGATCACTAGAAGAGAAATTCTCAAACAGAAATAAATTAATTCAATGAATAAGAGATGAAATGCATAATTATTTTGAATCCAAATTTTGAATGTTGGTCATAAAATAGCTTCAAGTGATGAATCTGGAAATAACCATGGTTAAACCATATTTCACATTAAATGAGAGGATGATACAAGGTTCTTTTGAGACTTAATATAAAATGATTTCAATTTTTTAAAATATAAATATCTCAATATTATATTTTTTATGAAAATATAACAAATATAAACATATAAAAATTTAATAAGTATTTTATAATAATTAATTGAACTTTTTATGGTCAAATATTTATATATCCGAGTTTGTACTTCTCATTTTCTTTGTTTGGTAACGAAAACTATTATCCAATAATTGAGATTCAAGATGTATTTGTTTCAGATAATATATGATATTCATGTTTGGTAACAAAGTTATGACTCAGGGAAAATAATCAATTTAATTCTTTTGAGTTTAATAAATAATCCAAGGGTTTGAGATTTTTTTATACCATTAATAAACTTTAATACAATAGAAATAATTTTTTTTATATATATACACGTCTATTTTTTTATGGTTGAAGATATATTATAGATTTAAATCATTTTAAAGTAATCATTACTAAAACATAATCATGGAAAGATTATACACATTTTTTCATTCAATAAATATATCATAAATCATAATTAAAAATGAAATTGTGTTTTTTTAAATATACTAGTATGACCCAAAATGAAATGACTAATACCTAAAAATTATTTTAGATCTTGGAAATATCATCACATAGTTTTGGAATACATTCTCATGAAAGTGTGAAAGTTCACCTTCCTTGACAACTTTTTTATTTTGGATATGGAAGAAGAGGGAAATATATCTATCATTCATAGAAGATACAATTAAGATACAATAAGTATTTTATTGTTTAAAATAAAATATAATTTAATTTCCAATGTTTATAATAAATATTTTACTTTAAAACATATGGATGAGAAAATAATAAACTAAATTAAAATATTTTAATTATCAATTTACATAAGATATATATTTATAAAAAATTTAAATAAAATTGGTGAGGAGTAAAAATTAATAAAGGTGATTGTGGTAGTTGAAATAAAATATATAATACAAAATATTTGAACATGATAAACTAGATATAATGTGGGAACAACATCATTCAATTTAATTCAATATTATATTGTTCCCTTCTAATATCAAAACACTAAATCTAGATCTTTAGAAACATCCATCCATATTATGAAACTTATTATTAAAATATAATAAGTTTCACTCACTTATCATGAATGTGAATTTTATAAAAAAAATACTTCTTCAAGTTGATTAAATTATTAAAACTATGATTTTATATAGAATGATAGGTATATTAAGAATCAGATATATACTAAACATCAAAAAATTTACTTTGTAGGAATAAATAAATCTAAAACACCAATTTTTTAGAAGATTCAATCATTCCAAGAAATGAATTATTAAGGAGTAGAACAATATTATTGATATATTAATTAACTACTATATTTATAATTGTTATTTTGTAAAAAAATATCATGTTTTTCTAAAGAAGTGGGTCATGATAGTGATCAAAAAATATTAATAATGATCCAACCCAAACATTAATAGTCACAAGATATTTATTTTTTATATAAAATAGGATTATTATGATACAACGTAGAGGATTATTTCCAATTACTATTTCTCAATAAAATATTGGAACATCATGATAAATATGAGTATCCATATTGAGTTCCATTAATATATCTTCTTTTTGGTATTATAGACTGGTTGTGTCCACGTAGTGTTGTAATTACAACTAATAGGTTTTAGAGATGTAAGGGGGGAGGTTAAATATAATGAACTTTCTTGATTTTTTGTTTTGATTTAAAATATAATTAGTTTTTAGTGAATATTAATGATTTTAGTATAATTAATCATATATATAAATAATAAAATTATCTATTTTATGAATAAATATTTGGAGGAAAAATAAAATAGCGGCACTTTTGTGGTTCCTAACTCTAATTTTTTTGGGGATGAATTATGAGTTTATAAAAATATTCATGAAAATAATTTTTATTTATAAGTGATCTTTTGATATATAGATAAAGGACATGGAGATGGTGTTGGAGAGATATAAAGATAATTATCTAGTACTCATCTTTGAAAAGATTAATTTCATAGTAAATAATGTACGTGTGCTTTGACTTCTTATATCTAAATATGGAATAAAAGTATTTTAACTATTTATTAATGTGATTATGGAATTATCATAACCTATATTATTTCAAGGTATTATGAGTTTTTTTGGACTTGCACTCTTCTATAAAATATTTATAAACAACTTTTTCAATATAACATGGTTAATCACACACTTATTATCAAATGGAGTGATTTTTTCTAATGCTAAAAGTAGGGGGTCTTTAAAAATGTTTAATAAAAACATGATGTATACTCCAATGTTGATTATTTATATTTTAGAATCATCATTCAAGTTAAGATCTGATTTTATCCAATGTTTAATGTGACAATCTCATTTATTATTAGTAAATTTTATATTCATTACTATCTATTATAATTCTTAAACATTAATTAATGTGAAACTCACTTATATAGACATGAATAAATAATTAATAGAATTGGAATTTTTTTACATGTTCATAATACATATTTCTTCTCTCTAGTAATGGTCAACATTAATCATTCTATACTAATATACATATTTTATAAGAAATATTAAATCAATTAATTAGTATATAAATATTAATATCATAATAAATTTTTTAAGATGCCCAGGAGAAAAATTTCTATAAAAATCTGATTAATGATAAATTTTTTATGCCAGAAACTTCCCCACATTAATTTAAACAATGAGATAAATATGGATTGTAAATATAAATTTGAGGACCTATTTCATTTTTTTTACATGATGTTCTTTAGTTTCATGATTTTTTCAATTACATATTAATTATAGAATAATAGTATAATTTTACATATCAATAAAGTAAATGATTCTTAGTGGAAGACCAATTTTATTGCTAGGATAATCCCCTAGTATTCAAGACTTATAGATATGATATTACATAAAGAGGTATAAAAAAATTTTAACGCCTTATGTTTTTTTGAATAATATTTTTCTATAAACTATATATTTATAATTCAAATCTAATTTAATCATATTTATCCAATGTATTTGATATATATTATAAAATAAGTCGTAAAATATAGATATAAAACTAAATACACTATTATAATTTTTATAAAAACATTATAAAAAATGAAAATTAAACTATTAATTACACACCATGGATTATAATATCTATTAAATGTGTATAAATTAAAAATGAAAAAATAGACTAGAATAAAACCATCCACACTTAAGATCTCCAATATTTTCATAACTCTTGAGGATTACCAATAACCAACAAAAACCTGTAATGAGGAAGAGCCTCATGAAAGGAGAAATCATTTTGTGAGATCTAAATTCAAATCTATGGAAATGGTATCTGTGACATAATATGTGTGAATGGATTGAATGAGTTTAGTGTGGATATATATAGGAAAAAAATATAGACATTGTAAATATGGTCATTGTAAATATGGTCATTGGATATATATATATATATATATATCCAATATGTATATTGAATTTGTGTACGGTTAGTAGTAAATGTAAATTAATATATATCATTAATAATGCATAATTAAATGATAATTTAAAATTATAATATCATATATATATATATATCAATGTGTGTGTTACGTGAAATTATTAGCATTATTACTATTAAATATTGATATTGTGTATTTATAAAATTAAAATGATGATATTATTTTCAATTTATTAGAAAAATTGAAAATTTAGATCATAATTAACTAATTTAAATATAATATATTATTTAATATCAATGAAATATTTTTCAAAAATTATTTTCTAAAGTATTTTATATGTTATCCTAAAATATTAAAATGATGATATTTAAAATAATATTATATATGAACTAATATTTTAACATCATTTATATTATAAATTTGTTATAACTCATATTAAGAACACTTAAGAACCCTATATATCAATAAAAAATGTTTTTGTTTATATGTTGTTTTTTATTCAAAAACTAAATTTATAGTTTTTTTAAAATTAATTTTATAAAATGAAATTAATTTTTTAAATATATACTTACAAATTATCCTTGGATGTTTTAAAGAATTTTAAGAAAATTTTTATTTTTATGTGACTAGTTATAAAAATAAAATTTTTTTAATACCGTAGAATTTTTGACATTAACATAATATAAGCATGAATATAAAATTAGATAAAACACATTTCATGACCAAGAATGTTTTTATGAAATAAAACGTTTCATTTAAAAATAGAATGATGAATTTAGAAATCTCATGCTTGAAATTTTGAATCATATGTAATCTTTTATCAAAACAAAAATGTTTTCCATATTTTAAATTAATTATTATATCATAAGGAATAATTATTTATTTAATTTATCTGAAATCCAAAAAAACTATTATTGTGTAAATATTAATCTTATTAATGTCTTGAAAATAAAAAAAATTGATAAGTTAATCCAATTTATTTTTTTAGGATTAAAAATATTTTTTTTTCTAAAATGGTTTATACGCGTTGTTTTTACTAATAATAAAATTAATTTCAATCACCCTTTGAAATTTAATTTCAAAAAATGCATCTAAAATTTGGAATCATTAGTCACAAAATATTTAATTTTATCCAATTTATTTTAATGCATAATATAATTTATTGATTAGTTAAAAATTATTTACCATAATAAAAGAATTGTTGTTAAAAGGGGATTAACATAGGGTAAGACAAATAAAACATGTTAACAATATGTTTTAAAATTAGTGTATGAGAGTCTTATCAACCTAAACTCATCCCTTATCCATTATTTTCCATTATATGATAATTTTGACCCTTGAATAGAAAATTTCCCTTTTATATTATTACCAAAATTCCATTTCCCTCACTTATACATACAACCCTTAACCACTCCATCTCTATACCCATTAGAATGCATTTTCATGACCAAAAAACTTCCTTAGTGTCTCCTAACCCTTCTCCCCATTTCCCAGTAGCAATCTACTTTCCAAAAGACTAAGAAATTTCATAAGGCCCAAGCCTTTAACATTACAAAATCTTGAGATAAGTCGATAATTTGACTTTGATTCACATAAAGGATCTTTTTAAGTTTATAGATTTAGTGAATTAGGTTAAATATATACATAACTTCTTGAATATTACAAGTATACACATCTACTCACTATCCTTTTTCCCATAAAACAAAAACTCCTTAAAATTAAATATGACATTGTTTCAAGTTTTAATAGCATAAATTTCCCAGATCCCATACTTGACTTTAATCTTCATTATGTCATATGAAAAAAATTTAAAAACATTGTATGAGAATAAAAATCTCAGTCTGGGATACATAAATAAAGAAAATGGTTAGTCATGGGGTAACATTAAAACCATGAAAACTATGTAATAAAGAAATTCTTTTCACCTTTAAGAATTAGTGAAAACACTTAATAGAATATAAGCTCATTTATTTTCCTTTATATAACAAAATTATTACCAAAAGTACATAGAATGCAACATATGACATATAAAGGTTATTGGGACATAAACATACTTAAATGGAATAACCATATGGTCAACTTCCACACATATCACTGAATGTAATTACTATAAAATCGACTTCCATACCCAATGCATTAGAGGTTATAACGTAACCACCCATCCATGGATTATCATGGAACCATCCATCATTTGGTTTATCATGTAACCACATATCATTGGATTATCACGTAACCACCTGTCAAATTTCCAAGTACCGTTATACAATCGTAACACATAAAATATTACAAATATCAACATTTCACTAATAAAATTTCATTTGAAATCACAAGAAATCATTTCAAGATATTGAAATAATTGATCCATTTCAAAAAACCAATTTCAATATGAGAACAACCAAAAATAGAATAATGGATTTCTTTTCCTATTGAAAACATTAAGGCTTATAGGAGAATCCAAATATAAAATAACGATTACAGCGGCGGAGAGTTTTTTGTCACCACATACGTTAAAAACATTCCTTTTGTCATTTTGTATAATACTTCGTAGAAAAAAAGATTCTCTTTGAATTAAATTAAAAGTAAATGATTTTTATTATACACCATAAAACTAAGGAGGTGTATATTATCAAAATATGCCACAATGAAAGGAGATTGAGACGAAGTCCCTTACCTTGAGTCTAATTCATCACATATGTTCCTCGTTCTTCCAGAATAATAATCTTAAGGTAATTTCAACTTGCGTAATAACCTTTT